>JAOEGL010000002.1:145818289-147018289 GCA_034509955.1 Urosaurus nigricauda | reverse complement strand
TCATCACCTTGTTGATTTGTATTTAGCTTGTGGTCTTCTAAGACTAGAACCTTTTCACATGTAATGCCTTCAAGCCAGGTGTCACCCATTCTATATTTCTGCATTTAATTTCTCCTACTTAGATATACTATCTTATATTTATCCTTGTTGAAATTCATTTTGTGAGTTTCGGCCCAGCTTTCCAAGTTGCCAAGGTAATTCTGAATTCTGTTCCTGTCCTTAAGGATGTTCTCTAACTCACCCTTTTGCTGGCATCAGCAAATTTGATATGCATGCCTTCTGTTCCATCCTCTACGTAATTTTATAAAGATGTTAAGCAACACTGGGTTCAGGACAGAACCTGAGGCATCCCACTAGTGATAGTTCATAGATCTTTCTAGGAAAGAGGTAACAGGGGTGGGAGATGGTGGACGAACAGATTGCCCAAGATAAAAGAACTAAAAATAGAGGATCTCCATGCCCTAAAAAGGTAACTTCTTGGTGGGGGGAATATCACACTCTCTCAGCCTTAAAGGTAGGCAATGCCAAACCTCCTCTGAACAAACCTGGCCAAGAAAACTCTAGGAGAGTATTGCCCTAAGTCAAAGTCAACCTTAGGGCTCATAAACAAAAACAAGCCCCTTTACTAAAGAGGAAAAGGTCTTAGTTTTCCTGACCTGTGTACAGTATCTTCAGCTCGCTGCTGCCAGGCTTCATTGTGTAGAAAATAGCAAATGCTATGAGCATGAGTGAAGAATTCTGTGTATACGCCAAACGCCACTGAGTCCATGTGCTGTGTGCAGTCACGGATGGAGCTGTGAGGTTTACAAGGTGGAAATCCCCTCCCAGACCTGCAAGGAGAAAACAGCAGGTTGGAAGAAGCTGGAGATTAAAAATGGGAGAACTGGCATGGCCAGTCTTGAAATATCTGGACAGCACAGGTCTCCCACCTGAAATGGACTTTGATATGACCTGTGGATAAGTTGAGGGTAAACTTAGGGCACGTAACAAAAGATCTAAGGAAAACAATGCCAAAGAACTTACAAAATTCCAGCAGGCATAACTGTTTGTGTTCACACTAAAGGTTGGGTGGATGAGAGAAAAGAGAAGGTCAATGCTTCCAGGACAAATTACCCTCTTGCTTTTCACCAGAGGATGGTTCCTTTTTAAAATATGAGTTAAAGTATAGTACTTACATTGACCCATGGATAAGTAGATTTAGGTTTTTGTGTGTCAATTTTTTAAAACTAAAATTTCTAGATGTATACATGAGTATACACAGAAGAAAAAGAGAAAAAGAAAAACCCAACTACTCAAGTAAAGTGGCCCCTTGTTATCCGCTGGGGTTTAATTCCAGGATCCCCCATGGATAGCAAAATCCATGGATGGTCAAGTGTCATTCAATCCAATGGCATATCAAAATGGTGTCTCTTATATAAAATGGAAAAGCAAGGTTTGCTATTTGGAATTTATGCTTTTTCTGAATATTTTCAAGCCGTGTATGCTTGAATCAGTGGATAAAAAAAACCCATGGATAAGGAGGACTGACTGTATTGCCTTCTGGAAGGCACGACACCACTTCAGCTGTAGGCTCAGTGGACTCTCCACTTATTCCTCTCATCTCCAGTTAGAACCAGTAGTAGTGGGACAAGCATCCTGAAGAAAAAGCATATTAAGTGGCAATCCTATTTCTTTCCTAGAGTTCACCCACCTCCACCCACGCACAATCCATGATTCAAACCAGGACTCTTTTTTCCTTACTGTTCTAGCACACCTCTCCGCACCAAGGACATACCCTCTACCATTTTGCAGGAGAAAACTGGGACACATGTGGCCAAGCAACAGCACACTGTGGTCAAGATGGCAAAAATCATTAATGAAGAAGAACCGGCAAAATAGGTGAGGCTGCAGCAGTTTGCTTTTGCCTGAGCCTACTGGGAAGGACAAGGTTCTGCCTCTTCGGAAGGATGCAAGCCTGAGTCAAGCTTGAACTGGCTAGTATTGAACTCGCAACCTTATGGTTTTGAGTGAGTGGCTGCTGTACAGGCATTTAACCACCGCGCCACCATATATATACCTTGATATCAAATATAATAACTTTTATCCATCTTTGCATTCATTCTCACACATACAAATTCAATTACGTATATTTACAAATACAATTGCACTTTGAACTCAGTCTGCAGCAACTCATGTAAGCAGAGGACAAAGAAGAAAAATAGAAGGAAGAGGAGAAACTGGGACAATTTAAAAGCAACTGAAACAGTGGGATGACACAGGATGAATCAGGATGGTCCCTCACAAACTGAGGCAGTGGGAGGTCATGTAAAGAGGCTTGACTCACCTTTGCAGGTGGCAATGGGCAAAGGCAAGAGCGATGCGGCTTTGTTTCTCCTCATCCAACTCCTTACACCCGGCATCCAGTTGCTCCAAGACCCCAGTCCAACAAGTCCCATAGCGGGGGTGTCGAGCCAACTCGTGGGCCTGTTGCCAATGGGTCCGGCCTTGGGACAGAAGCCCAGGATCTGGAGAAACTAGAGGCCAAACACTGGAACAGAAGGAGCATATCAGAAGAGCTAAGTAGCACAGCATGGCTACCCAAAGTAGTGGAAAGCCTGAGCTAGCACTGGGCCTTTGCGGATGGGCCCAGCTGATAAAAGTTTGGGTGATAGGCAAACTTCTCATGCTGGAGTTGACTGAAGGATGGGGAAGGTAAGAACAATCACATGCACTATAATGGGGGGTGAGGACATTTTGGATGTTGCCTGACTCCAGTTCCCATCAGCCCTGACTGATAAGTAGTTGTAGGTGAGGGGGAAAGTAGTTTTCCTACTTCTGTGTTATAGAATTGTTGTTAAGAGGTTGTGTGTGTGAACATCTTTCAGTTTTAGTGAGAGAATATTTGCAAGGATAAGTTCCCAGTTATCACAGAGCTCCCCTGCTCTGCTCTTCTTTTCCCTCCCATGGACTGGTCCATCGTGCAGGAGAATTCAACCTTTCTGTACACAGACCACAGCATACTGTAGATGTTGGTAGGTTAAGTATGCTATTTCCTACTTAAAAAATGCTTAAGAGCAAGCATAGAGTCTTGTGGGAGGAAGTATTGCTCTCTAGATGTTGTTGAACTGCAAGTCTCAGCAATCCTGGCCAATAGAGAGGCATGCTGGGACTTGCAATACAATAACTAAGGCCAACAATCCTTTATATTGCTATGTATTTTTTTCACTGCTGTAACCCGCCTGGATTCTTTGTGATTGGGCAGGCTGTTATCATTATTATCATTATTATTATTATTATTATTATTATTATCTAGGGGCAGGAAAAAGCAGCCCTCCAGCTGTTGTTGCACTGCAGCTCCCAGCACACCTCGCCATTGACTATGGCTGATGGGAGCTGCAGTTCAACAGCATCTGGGAGGTCATGTTTCCCACCTCTGCTGCTTACACATTGAAGTAAATGAGGCTTACTTTTGAGTAGACATGGACTGGACTGCACAACAACACTGCATGTTTTGCGTTGGCCTTGAATGACTTTTAAGAGATTCGTACAATCCAGTGCCTTTGGCTATAAGGATATTTAGGAGCCTTTCTAACTCTTATCATTCTCGAGTCTCACAAATTTAGTATGGAGAGCTATTGGTATAGATGCTCAGAGACAAAACAGTTCGAAGATTGGAGGAAGGTTGATAAGAGCTGCTGTTAACATTGTGTTGGTATGTTTTACTGGAAGCTGTGATTGGCCAAGGCAGTCAAAGGTAGAAACTTCTTCCAAACCAATAGCTAAATTTAATCTCAGTGCCGCAGGGGAGTGGAAGTGTTCCAGTGGTGGAGGAGGAGGCAAAGGGGAAAGGATGAGACCAAAATATCAGCAGAATTTAGCTTGAAGCTTTAACTGCCAGTAACCGTTAGGAGAGACTTTTCAGCTTTGTAGAATGGAAGGTCTCCATAAATGCTAGGAAACCCTCAAAGGATGATTTTACGAGAAGGGGAAGATGGAGAACCTCAGGAGGACAGAGGATCAGATTGGGGCCCAGCCTGATGTAGGGCCCTAGGAGGAATGGATAGAGTGTTGGGTTTGCCACCCTTGGTGGGGATGACCCATTTTTGTAATTTCCCCACTAGATTGTGTGGTTTCTCGCTCTTTAAGAAAGGCGACTATCTACTCTTTCATACGAGGCAAAATTGGAAGTATAATTTAAGGTCAATTTGAATGCAATCATGGGTTTTATGTTATTGCAAATTAACTCTTCGCACGCAAATTCGGGCAAGAGGAAGCCAATTCAAATGCAATCATGGGTTTTACTTTATTGCGAATTAAAGCTTCGCATGCAAATTCGGGCAGGAGGGGGTTATTTTCGGGTAATGGGAAGTAATTCCGAACGGAGCAGGGGTTCTTCCGAATGGAGCAGGGGTTCATGTAAATTCGCTAAACAAGCGAATTTACATGAATCCGCATTGGCTCCATTTGGAGTTGGGAGAAATTCCTCCCGTTTGAAAGAGTCCTATGAGACATTACAAGCAAGTTAAAGCAGGAGCGTGTCTGAGTGCATGTGTATCCATCTGGATGTTGCTGAACTGCAGCACCCAGCATTCTTCACCATTGGCTATGCCGGCTAGGGCTGATGGGAGTTGCAGCCCATGCAGATGTTGGGGGTTGAACAACATCTTTGGAGAGTTATATTGTGAAACCCCTTCAACTCATAACATAAAATTGGTTGTTGACCAATGTTCGGGGATGTGGCAAGCAGGTATATTTGACATATCTAAATTAATACATATAAAATCACAGGGGTTATTGTAAGTCAATGCAGTGAGTCGTGTTTCTGGAAGACTGGCAAGGAGTTAGTGATCCATCCATCTATATTTCTTAACTGCATGTACAGCAATAACATTTACATTTCTTTACTACTTCATAGTAAACTCAGCATTCTGTAAGCGGTTTACAATCTGTAAGCCAATCGCCCCCAACAAGCTGAGTATTCATTTTACCAACCTAAGAAAGGATGACAGGCTGAGTCAACCTGGAGCCCTCTGGGATCAAACTCACAAACTTGTAACTACAGTACGGACATTTTTAACCACTGCACCACAAGGGCTCCATAATACCTTATACCAAGACTCCCTGTACCTAATGTACAGGGTGTCCTGTAGTAGGGGGGCAGCATGGTGTAGTGGTTTTAGCATTGGATTCGAACACTGGCTACTCTTTCAAACGGGGAGGAATTTCTCCCAACTCCGAATGGAGCCAATGCGGATTTATGTAAATTCGCTTGTTTAGTGAATTTACATGAACCCCTGCTCCGTTCGGAATTACTTCCCATTACCCAAAAATAACCCCCTCCTGCCCGAATTTGCATGCGAAGCTTTAATTCGCAATAAAGTAAAACCCATGATTGCATTCGAATTGGCTTCCCTCTTGCCCGAATTTGCGTGCGAAGAGTTAATTTGCAATAACATAAAACCCATGATTGCATTCGAATTGACCTTAAATTATACTTCCAATTTAGCCTTGTATGAAAGAGTCCTGGGAGACAAGGGTTTGAATTCCAGCTTGGCCACGGAAACACACTGTGTAACTTTAGGCAAGTTACACTCTCTCAGCCTCACAAGATGCCCAAGGCAATTCCCCCTGAAGAAACTTGCCAAGGAAAACCTATGATAAGATCACCTTAGGATCACCCAAAGTCAGAAATGACTTGAAGGCACACAACAAAAAACAATGAACATGGTGTAAAAAAAAAATCTTTACAATTTCAACTGTATGTAGAATTGAAACTGTAAAGGTAATTTTCGGACATCTCATATATATGCTAATTTGTATTAAAGCCCACATTGAACTGTTTAATAGCTTCACTGTACTTTCTTTGGGTTCCTCAGTAAGGAGGCCTTAAGCCTAGGGGGTAAACAGAGATGCTGCCTGGGTGATTTTGCTAGTCCTATCCTAGTGCTATAAACTCCCTCCATCTCTGAGAGCAGGAAGCCTCCTTCTCCGTCCCAGAGGAGGAAAAAAGAGGACATTATAGCCCTTCCAGGTTCATGAGGATGGCCTCATAGTTTCTAGAAGGCCTATTCTATTGAGGTAGAGAATTCTCACCTGTGAGGGATTTACTTTATGCGAGTGATTAAAAAAAACTTGCAGTGCATCATACTTTTCAACATTTCACAGATGAAATCCAGGACATGTGTGGATAAACAAAGTCAAACTGTGGACAAAATAGCAAAGGTTATTAAGGAGGAAGAACATGACAAGCTAGGGTAAAAGAGGCTGTGTGCGTGTTTGCTGTTGCCTGAGCCTACTGGGAAGGGCAAATTTCTCCCCCTCCTCTGCTCTCCTTCCCATTGTGTGAAATGAGTGCAAAGCATGTTTGCAATATGAACTCAGTTTGCAGCCACTGAAATAAGTCAAGGGTGAAAGGGGAAAGGAGGAGGAAGAGGAAAGAGACACGAGTACATTTTAAAAGCTGTTGAAACATTTGGACAACAGAGGATTTGTAAAGTGGGACAGTTGGGTGGTATGGTTTTGATCCAGGGACCATCTGCATTGGTGGCTGTGTTAGCATTTGACCAAAGAGACATGAAAACATCAATTATTGCTACTTTCTGTGATCACATCATTCTTTAAAAAAACCCACAGTTTTTAAAACTTGTACTTTCAGTGGTTTAATCTTATTTCAATATCCTTTGAACCTAAACTGAGCAGTACCTGAGTGAATCAGGCCCGCCAGATAAGTACAAACAAGTAAATATGTTGCTGAATATATATTTTTGGCAGCAGTATAGGGTTAGTGGGCAAACTGGAAGTGTCTGGATGCTTGTTGGATCCCCCACAGACTAGGGATGCTGGAAGGGAGTTGCAGTCCAAGAACAGCTACAGCAGCAGCTGACAACTATTTTCAAAGAGATGGTTGTGTTAATGTGTCACACCTTTTAAAGGAAAGCGGGGGTTAGGGAGAGAAGTAATCTAGCACTGCAGTTTCTTTAAGACTGATTTATGTCAGCATGAGCAATTCCCCCTTTTCAGATGCACTGATGGAATCCAGTATTACAATAGCAACAGCTATTTAAGCATAGTTAAACATTCCCAGTGTGAGAGTGGGATCTCAATGTAACAGACACAACATAACAAGGAAAACTGGAGGGGATTTATTTTATTTTCCCTCTTACCTGCCATTTTCCTTTTTATGGTGGTCAAATGTGAACCTGTAGTTGTTGCTAGACCTCTCTGCAGCTCTCACCATTGACTCTGTTCACTAAGATTGATGGGATTTGCAGTCCAATTAAAGCTGGAAGGCCACAGCAGTCCACCTCTGATCTAGAGGGATGTACCCACACCTAATTTGGAAAGTCTGGTATAAATCTGAACTACTATGGGGGTGGTGGCTAACACATTGGAAGATAGGAACAGAACTTAAAAGGCCCTAAATAAACTAGAAAATTGGTCAGAAAATAATAACATGAAATTCAATAGAGGCCAATATGAAATTCTACATTTAGACCACAAAAACCAAATGCACAGATGTAGGGATGGGGGTTATGTGGCTCAGCACTACTACATGTGGAAAGACCTTGGGATTATTGTTGATCACAAGCTAAACATGACCCAGCAGTGTGATGATGCAGCAAAGAAGGCAAATGCTATTTTAGCATACATTAATGGAAGCATAATTTCCAAGTTCAATGAAGGAAGAGTCCTACTATATTCTGAGCTGGTCAGGCCTCATCTGGAGTACTGAGATCAGTTCTGGGCACCTTGTTTTAAGAAGGATATAGTCAAGCTGGAGCAGGTTCAGAAAAGGGCAATGAAGATGATAAGAGGTGTGGAAAACAAAACGTATGAGGAAAGGTGGGAGCTGGGTATCCTAATTTTGGTGAAGATCAAGGGGGTGACATGTTTGCACCACAAGGGCTTTCACAGAGAAGAGAGGGGGCAGGCTTGTTCTCTGTTGCCCCAGAGGGTAGGAACAAGTCTAATGGTTTGGAGTTACAGGAGAATAGATTTCAATTGAACATTAGAAGAAACTTCTTGACTGTAATCACGGTTTGGAGTGGAACCAATTGAGTTGGCGGGTCTCCTTCTCTTGATTTCTTCAAAAGGAATCTGGGGATGCTTTACCTGGAGGTCCTGCACTGAGCAGGGGCCTTGACTGGATGGCTTATGAGTCCTCTTCCAACTCTATAGGAGTTTATCACACGGAAGGAATTTCTCTCAATTGTGAATGGAGCCAATTTGCAATTACGTAAATTCACTAGTTTAGCAAATTTACACAAAATCTGATTGCATTTGGAATGCGTTCAGAATGACTTCCCATTTCCTGAAAATGACCCCCCCCCCCATCGCCTGAAATTGCGTGAGATACTCTAATACACAATTACGTGAAACCCCATGATTGTGTTCGGAATCACTTCCCTTTTGCCCAAAATTGCATGAGATATGCTCATTCGCAATAACGTGAAACCCCATGATTGCGTTTGGATTGCCTTTGCATTATACCCCCAAATTCCATCGTATGATAAACTCCTATGAATCTATCCTGTAACATATACAAGAATCTCAAACTAGCACAATTCAGCCACTTTATATTTTTGGTAATGGGTTGCCTGGTTCAGCTGGTGTGTACTGCCCCCTGCTGGTTGACATTCACACATCAGATGATGTTCCCCTTTATTAAAGACTGCTCTTACAGGCCAAGTATGGGCCAAGACAGACCGGCACTTTATGCTGGCCTGTACGCGGACTAAGGCTAGATCAGGGCTGAGCATTTACACGCTTGGAAACCCTAGTCTGCCACCCATTCAGATGGCACATGCCATGATGACGTCCATCGTGTGCAGCGTCCAAACAGCGCTGCGCACAAGGGGCATCATAAGGCCGCACCATGGCCCTTATGGCACTCCTTCTAGGGTGCAAATAGGATTTATGTTTTACAGCTTCTATTTGCATCGGGTTGGGGGCATGGCATGCAGCTCATGTAGAGTAGGATAGGCAAAACTTTGGCCCTCTACAAATATTTTGGATGGCCATCCTCAGAAGCATGCAGCTAATATGGCCAATGTTGAGGGATTGTGGGGTGAATCCAAATGTCATGTGGGAATTGTGTGGACTTTCAGATGTTGGTCCAAAACACACTGCAGAAACAATCCAGTTTGAGACCGTTTTAACTGGCCTGGCTCAGTGCTAGGGAATCCTGGAACAGTTCATTGTGGCACCAGAGCCCTCTGACAGAGACGACTAAATGTCTCACAAAACTACAGTTGCCAGAATTTCCTAGCATTGAGCCAGGGCAGTTAAAGTGGTCTCAAATTGCGTTATTTCTGCAGTGTGTTCTGGACTGTTGTTGGGCTGCAATTCCCCGTTGGCCCTACCTAGCATAGGAAGCGTTAAGAAATCCTGTGAGTTATAATTCTGTAATAGCTGGAGGATTGTGTGATTTCTACGCCTGCTAGAAAACAGATGAGGCAGCCTCCTCTGCATATTTATTTGAGATTAAACTCCATGGAGGCCTAAATACCCTCAAGGCACCAGATCCCATCTGATCTTGAAAGCTAAGCAGTGTCATCCCTGGTTATTACTTTGATGGGAGACCACCAACAAATACCAGGTTATATTTTAGAGGAAGGAACTGGCAAAACTACCTCTTGAGTATCCCTTGCCTAAGAGAACCATATGAAATTCATGGGGTAACCATAAGTCAGCAGGTGTACATACAAACACACAAACTCCATGGAAGACAGGGATTGTCTCAAGGTTGCCTAGCAGGTTTTGTGGCTCAGTGGAAACTACCACATGGATTTCCTGAGTCTCAGTAGCAAATATGCAGAGGATCAGGCTGCACATGTGCCTCGATGTGAGCTACATATGTTAAGTCTCAAATTCCTTTGTCTGAGAAAAAGGAAAAGAACAGTACTGCATTTTATTTTCTGCCCGATTCTGCCTGGTCTACTCAGAGTTTACAGTCTGACTGTGCTCAAGGGAATGAAGTCCTGGTAAGCAAATGTAGAGATTACAGAATCAGCCACTAGTATGTACTTTATCTAATATATGGATTATAGTCAGACCATATCTGTCTCTGTGAGCCAGCATGGGGTAGTAGTTTATCCCTGCTCAGTCATAGAAACCCCCTGGGTAACACTGGGCAAGTAACACTCTCCCATACCCAGAAGAAGGCAAAAACAAATGCACACAATTTTTTCTCTCAAATAAATATGCACAGAAATAGAGCCACATAGCCTGATTCTTTAACAAGCCTTTCTGTAGGTAAGAATGCACTGGATTTCAGGCTCCAACTGGATTGCACATACTGGGTTGGTTCCAGAGTTACCAGTAGTTCGAAATATTGCAGTTGTGACATGGAATCTAAGAATATATGAGGTTAAATGCCTCTAGCATGAAACACACAAATTTTAACAAATAATGCAAGTGGAATGGAGGATTCAGACTAGATAAGACATTTAATCTTTTTCTCTCCTGCTGTAGTCCTGAGAATAGTTGGAAATAATAATAGTAGTAGTAATGATAATAATAATAATAATAATAATAATAATGTTTTATTTATACCCCACTCTTCAGCTATTAGAGCAGCTTACAATTTGTTAATTAGACATTTCCTTGCCCTCAGGCTTACAATCTAATGAGACAAGACACAAAAGGAGAAGAGAGAGGTGATAGGGAAGGGAGAAAGTCCAGCAAATATTCTCTCCCTCAGAGGCCTGGACCAAGGTAGATGGACTGGAGTCTCCTTCTCAGTGTCACTGGACTTGATGTTGATCTCTCTAGCTGTAGGATTACAGCAGCTGCTTCTCTGAGATCTGTTAACTTTAGTAGGGAGAAACCCTCACTCATGCAAACAGAGAATTTCCTCTCAATGTGATTAATAAACTTTGGTCATAGGCAGAATTTTACTAGGGAACCACAAGGACAGAGTAAAAGACTGAATTTCTTATTGAAACTGTTTTGTTCACCATATCCCCAGTCAATATTTAATATCACTTGAAGCCTGGGCTGAAGAGTTAATAGATTCAGTTGGATTAAAAGAAACCCCTTTCCTTCAAAATGATTTAGTATTTTTGAAGAAAAGACAAGACACTTGAAAGTCAAAGAGGGAGAGGAGAAATTACTGCACATAGTGTCTAGTTTTTGTTTTGTTCCAAAAACCTACTAAATCTGTTTGGTCAACAGCTAGCACTAGGATGAAAATATGTGTGCGGCATATAATGGAAAATAACGTTTCTTTCTACTGCATACAGCAGGATAAGGATAATTTTTAAAATTAGGTGCAGATCAAGTGGAATAATAGCACTATAATAGTGTAGTGTTATATTGACCTTTCTCTAGTTAGTGGTAAAAACAGTGGGCTTTTCTTGGCCATCCAGTATATTTTCAGCACTCTCCTCCAGCACCACATCTCAAATGAGTTTATTTTCTATCACTGTCCAGCTTTCACATCCGTATATAGTGATGGGGAATACAATGGCTTGGACTATCCTGACTTTGGTGTTCAGGGTTATATCTTTACACTTTAGGATCTTGTCCAGTTCTTTCACGGTTGCCTTTCCGAATCCTAAACTTCTGAATTCTTGACTGCAGTCTCCATTCTGATCAATATTTGAACCAAATTATGAGAACTCTTTTGAGTTTTCATGCTATCTGGGATTAATTCTTGTCGATCTTCTGTGTTCATTATCTTTTGTTGTTGTTTCTTTAATGTTCAGCATCAATCTGAGCTTGGCACTTTCCTCCTTTGACCTTCTTTCGTAATTGTTACAGGAATTTGTTTCTGCTATTGTGGCCTCCACTTATCTTAGGCTGTTAATGTTAATAATATATATAATGATTTGTTGTTGTTGTTGTTGTGTGCCTTCAAGTCGTTTCCAATTTATGGTGACCCTAAGAGGGACATATCGTGGGATTTTCTTGTCAAGGTTTGTTCAGAGAGGGTTTGCCATAGCCTTTCCCTGAGGCTGAGAGTGTGTGACTTGCCCAAGGTCTCCCAGTGGGTTTGCCATTGCCTTCCACTGAGAGGCTGAGAGAGTGTGACTGGTGTTAGTAACTAACAGTAAACGTCTTCTCCTGATCCAGCCCATTTTTACGGTGCACCGATTAATAAAACAAACAAACAAAACAAACAGCTTCATTTATATACCGCTTCATACCCTTAATGAGTGTCTAAGCGGTTTACAATTGTAAGCTAATTGCCCCCAACAATCTGGGTACTCATTTTAGCTACCTCGGAAGGATGCAAGCCTGAGTCGAGCTTCAGCCCTTTGCTGGTCTTGAACTCGCCACCTTATGGTTTTGAGTGAGTGGCTGCAGTACAGGCATTTAACCACTGTGCCACCAGTGTCTGTTTCATATAACGGCCTGCTTATGTTCTTAACTACTTAATAAGATGAAGACCTAGACGCCTTTTATTTTTTATTATATTTGTAGTGATATTGTAAATTTATTAATATGCTATTGTTGTGTTAAAACTGGTTGTGGATTTTTAAGACAAATTTTTTGTTGTATTGCCTGGAGGTCTGTTGACTGTCATAAAGGCTTTGTATTGTTAAAAGAAAAATAAATAAAATAATATTCAGTAAGTAAATGGGGAGGCAGTGCATGGTAATAACTGTGTGGTATGTTAAGTTTCCAAATCAATTACATAATAATAACAACAAAAAGGGGTTGTGAGGCTCAAAAACAACTATGTGAGGGCTAAAAGGGGAGCCCTGGCTTGGCTTCCCTCAGCCTTGGAACTAGGGCGACTGTGGTAACTTTCCCTCAGAAACAGTCTTTCTAGACTTCGCGCGAGAGTTCAGCTTAAATCTCGCGAGACTAAGCCAGCAGCGGAGTCCCGAAAAACTGCTGAACAATTCACTTGACACCTCCCCCTCTGCACGAGAGGTTTAAGGTCACGCGAGACTTCGCAACGAGCGCTCCCCTAACTACCACAACCCAGTCGCCTGTCTTCCGCGTGACGTCATCCTCAGCTCTCGCGAGATTTGTGAGGAAGCTTTCTCTCGCCGTTTAGCCTTAGGATGGAAGGGGACGGTCGCAAAGTCTCGCGAGAGTTTCTTCCTTCCTGTCAGTATCATCCAAACTCTTCTCTTCCAACGGTCATGTGTATTTTTAAAAATAATTTTAAATAATTACGGATAACGGCACAATCTAATCGACCCATTATTGTGAATATTTAGGTGAAAACAAAACAATAACCAAGAATCACGATTGGAAACTTTGTGTTTTTTTTTCCTCCTCCTTCCCGCGTGAACCTTTTTCACCTCAGTTCTCGCGGGAAGTATCGCGGTACTTGCACCGACGAGACTTCCTTTCCTCACACAGCTGCCCTTGTTTCCCGCCGCGCCCCGGAGCGAGGAGGAGACGAGAAGTGACGTCACCCAAACCTCGCGAGAGGAGTAGGCCCCTTCTCATTCTCTCTCTCTCTCTCTCCCCCCCCCAACATCCTCAATCTCGCGGGAAGTCGTCAGGCCCCTCAATATCTCGCGAGACAGAGAGAGAGAGAAAGCAGGCCCTCGTCGGAGCTCCCTTCCGTCTATTCTCGTCGGGGCTCTTCTTGTAGTCAGTCCACCACCCGAGAGAGACACATTCACAGATAACAGCTCTCGCGTGTTTTCTTCCCAATCCTTACCCGGCGGCGGCGGTGAGTTCTCGCGAGACTTTTCTACCAGGGGCTGAGGCTTAGTTAGGGGGCTGCTGCTGCTGCTGCTAAGATGGCGGCGGGAGAGGGCAGCAGCAGAAGCGGGGCTCGTCACTGATCCCGACCCCTTTGATTTGCGGCGAGGAGAAGCTAGGTAAGGCCGGGGGGGAAGGGTCGGGCGGAGGAGCGAGGGCCTGGGAAGGGCAGAGAGGAGGAGGAGCCCCGGATGCTGCTGCTTCTGCTGCTGCTGGTGGTTGCTCCGTGTGGAGCCCAGGCGGCGGGACAATGGGGCCTGGCTGGGAGGAGAGGAGAGGAGAGCAGAGACGGGGCCTCGGTTAGGGCTCGTCCCCGTCCTCTGTTCCCTGCCCTCCCTCGAGGCCTCCCTTCCCCCTCCTTCCTTCCTTCCTTCCTTCGCAGCAGAGCCAGGCACGTGAGCCAGCCCTCCCTCTCTCTCGCCTCCCCCTCCAATAGGGCTTCCTCCTTCTCCTTTAGAATACATGATACATAATAATACATCCTTTATTTCTTTTCTTTTGGGTGGACGCCGCAAGACTCCCCACTTCCCACTATGGCAGAATTTCTCTCTTCCCCCTCCTCCCCCCCCCCCCAAATTGTGTCAACACACTCCATATTTGTGGATTTGATTATTCATCCACGGGTTTGATTAATATGTCCTCCCTAGGAATCTCTAGGTCCTCCAGTGCAACTCTGTGGTCAATTTTAACTTAGAGTTGCACTGAAATACCTAGAGATGATTCCTAGAGAGGACACTCCACTAGGCCTTTGTAACTTCTCCAGCACGACATTTTAATGTTAGTTAAAGGTTGCACTGAAAGACAGATTCCTAGAGAGGACACTCTGTATCTCCTCCAGTTTAACTCTATGGTCAGTGTTTTGTCGGATGTTGACCACAGAGTTGCCCTGGAGGACCTACAGATTGCTAGAGAGGACACTCCACTAGGCCTTTATAGCTCCTCCAGTGCAATTCTGTGGTCAGTGTCTGCCACATGATGGCTACAGACTTGCACTGGAGGACCTAGAATTTGCTAGAAGAGGATACTCCACAAGGCCTTTGTAGCTCCTCCAGAACAATCCTGTGGTCAGTGTCTGGCAGATATTGACCACAGAGTTGCACTGGAGGACCTAGAGATTCCTAGAGAGGTGTCCTCCCAGGTAAAAACCATGGGTGTTTTTGTTATTTGTGGTTTTTCCATATTCCCAGGGGTCCTGTACTCCTAACCCTAGTGAATATGGAAGGACAAGTGTATTTCTGCTACACCTCCACAGTCTCGCCCCTCCCCTAATCCTCCCACAGCCTCACGTTAGAAGCTCTTCTTCTTTCTAGGTGTGGGGAAGCTTCACCGTGGGAGCCAAGAGGACAAAAATCGAGAAACTGTCATACTCTGGCATATAAAGAATATAAACCTAATGTTTGCTCTCTTGTCCCAGGTTTTTCAGTTCTTGGGGAGCTCTTGTACTAAGCTACAACTCCCATGATTCTTTAGCGGAGGGGAAGCTGTGCAATACAAAGCTATGCATCACAAGGGGACGTAGGATCGTAGGATGCGACTTAAAGGCACAGACAAACACAATACAGGCTTCCAATGTGCACTTGGAGGCTTTCACGGCCAACATCCATAGTGTTTTATGGGTTTTGGGGGCTCTGTGGCCATGTTCTAGAAGAGTTTATTCCCGACATTTCACCAGCATCTTCTCTGAGGGCACCAGCCACAGATGCTGGCAAAATGTCAGGGATAAACTCTTTCAGAACATGGCCACATAGCTCAAAAAACCATTAAAAACTACAGTACAGACTGCCTCTAAATAGTATTCACCATCACCACTTCTAGAATCATAGAATCCTAGAGCTAGAAGAGACCACAAGGGCCGTTCAATCCAACCCACTGCCATGCAGGAACTCACAATCAAAGCACCCCCAACAGACTCTGTCAGGAAGGTCACAGACATGAATTTTAGGGTCTAAACAGACAGGCAAAAAGAGGTGCTTTCAGGCTGGCTTGAAGGCATGGTATTTAGATGACACATGCCTTGAAGCCAGCAGAAAAGTGTCCTTATGCAGAGAAAAGATGTTTCAAAAAGAAGCAGCTTTTTTCTGCTTCCTGGCTTGAAGCCATGTCATGTGGTCATGACATGAGCACTCCAGCTGCCTTGGGGCTGGTGGTGCGGTTGGTGGGGTTTAAATGTGGCTTCAGAAAAGGCAGCTTCAAGCCACTTTTTACTGCCCATCTGTTTTGCCCCTTAAGGTCCTAAGCAGAGCAGTGGAGGATAAGGAATCTTGGAGATGTCTCCTCCATAGGGTCACCATGAGTCGGGATTGACTTGAAGGCAGATGCCAACAACAAATCGATATATTTAAGCATCACTCTTTCCCCTTGGGCTCTACAGTGTAGGGAGAGGGGGATTTGTTAAACTACAAAAGTACAAATGAGACAGTATAGAGGAAATTGAGGCTGTCGTACTCTGGCCACATCATAGGAAGGCATGATTCATTAGAAAAGACGATGCTCAGAAAGGTGGAAGGTAGAATATGCCAGATGGATAGACTCAGTTAGGGAGGTCACAGGCCTGAATCTACAAGACCTAAGCAGAGAAATGGAGGAGAGGGACTCTTGGAGATGCCTCATCCACAGGGTCTCCATGAGTCTCTTCATGAGGTCAAGAGGAGGGCAGTTCATTTTAGTCTGCCAGGATCCATGGTCTGCTGAGTGTATTGGGAGCTCTTCCTCAGTGAGCTTGCATAGGATTACAGCTCTCACATAAAGTCACTTCTGCATTTCCAGGCCTCCTCTCCTCCTTTTTTCCATATTCTACTAGGGGAAAGATGGTTTTTATTGTTTTTAAACACTCTCCTCACCCTCCCCCAGTTTACAGCTATCTGCACTTTGTTCTCTTGGCGTGTTTCTGTTTCTTTCCTAATTGGAATGAAGGAAAAGTTGTCTCCTACTATGGGATTTAGTTGTTCTTGTGTACAATTGTAGAGGTGTCCCTACTCCATATTGGGCAGTACCTGTTAATCTCTTCTTTCATTATGATATCAGTACACTGATTTCTTCTTTACAGGAGGCTAGTACATTTTACTTTTAAGACTCAATGAGTTTCAAGCTTCATCAGCTTGCATTTCTTATTGCCCATAATGGAAATATTATAAGGAATATGAGCAAGGTTTCCATATAAGCAGTGGAAACTATTGTGTACAAGAACAACAGTACGCTTTTAATTCATTAAATGTGTTGTACAGTGCTGTTACTGTACAAACAGCACTCTTCCTTCCCCATTCGCTGGGGGTAGGGACACAGGATCCCTGTCAATATGGAAACACCACAAATACCAAAAACATTATGTTTTTACCTGAGAGAACATCTCTCTAGGAATCTCCAGGTCTTCCATTGCAACTCTGTGGTCAACATCTGCCAGACTTTGACCATAGAATTGCACCGGAGGAGCTACAAATGCTTAGTGGAGTGTTCTCTCTATGGATCTCTAGGTCCTTCAGTGTGACTTTTGGTTAAAGTTGACCATAGAGTTGTGCTGGAGGACCTATATATTCCTAGAGAGAACATGTTAATAAAATCCATGAATAATCAAAGCTGCAAATGAGAAAGGACAAGTGTCTCCTACTTTCCTACTAAATATCTAGCATAGCACTTCACTTTGTTTTTTTCTTCTGTTAGAATGAGTGAAGGAAGTATTTTCCACAGAGAGGAGTAAGTAATGGACAGATTAAATCTTGCTGTAAATAAACTCTAATATTAATACTGAATGTAACATGGAAGGGGAATTTTATGAAACTAGCTAATGTTGGGTCCTGTGTTACATTAGCCAGTAATGACATTATCAAGATATCCAGCAAGATAAAGTAATAAACAAGATTGGGAAAGCCATAATTAGCGTAACGGCAATGGTTTTTAATGGTTTTTGGAGGCATAGAAAAAATAGCAGTATTTATGACCATAAACATGTTCCCTCAGAATGCACAAAGCTGACATCTTAATCAAAAAAAAAAAAAAAAAAGAAATCCAGTCATTTTGGAATATATAACACAATGAGGCAAAATCTCATCTTAATTTCTTTAGAAATCTCAATACCTTGCTGCTATAGAAATAAAAAATGAAACAAAAAAGCTTTCTGTAGTCTTTGAAGTCTTCATTTTATAAATAGAGCTTACTGCATGCAAGAAACGAGAAAGCAATGTGCTGAGTTAGCATCATGCTTTTATTTGGCCAGAAGAATCTTGGCCGGTTCATTTTTGTATCTGATTGAATAAACAAAATCATTGTGCTGTTGAACGAATAAGATAGCAGGATAAGTTCCCTATTAGTAAATTGAGCATCTCCTTCTAAGATATCCTGGTATCTCACAGAAATGTTCTGGTCAGGAGTAGCTGGATTAGCAAAGTCCAAAGTCAGCCTTACTAAAGGCCTTTTCAGAAAAATTTCTGTCAGTTCTTTTGAGCCCTGTATGAGTGAAGTCCAGTACTAACCTGTATGTTTTTGTTGCAGGCCCTAAAATAGTCTGACATAAGTGGATTAGATTGACTGAGAAACTAGGTGTTACCTTGGCTGACTAGGGTGCGCCCGCAGAGGTGCCAGAAAAGTGACTTGGATAGCAGACCAGGCCAAGTATGGATTGGCTGTGATTCCAGGTTAGTAGTAAACCTTTTTAATGTTAACTCTTGTTTAAATAGCTGTGGCTCCCTGAAATGTTCTTCACCCAGAAGGCATCCTGTGAACAGGCTCCCTTCTCCTGCCATAAACAGTAAATGTACTTACATCAGAGCTGCTACGCTGTATTGATAAAGCCTACATCAATGTGGAGACCTGTCCACTACGTAAATACTTCAGCTGTTTTAGAGTAATCTGAGACCAAGGAGGCAACCTTTCTGAAATATGTGTTACTTTTGTATTTCAAACTCAACAGAGATTCCTCTTCTTGAGTGAAAGCCTTGAGAATAAAATTCAGCATTTTCCACTGGTAATTCTCGCTTCCCTATACTGTATGTGGAAACATTACATTAAAGCTCTCGAAAACCACTTGTCACTTTAGGTCCCTGAAAGGAGTGTTTGCTTTCATGATATTTGGTTTTAGCTTACCCTCATTGTATTTTTAAAATGGTTTTGTTTTTCTCTATCATGGAGCTCTGTAGAAAATACTGGGCATGATAGGATAATAGCAGTTTGCCTTCTACTCCCCAATCTTTTCATTAACATTCCTACATGTTTTTGGTATTATGTCAGTGTGTTGACCTCTTGATGTTCGACTGGAGGCCAGATGAGTGTTAAAGTGGTAATAGGTTAAGAACATAATTGCCTCCCTAGCTTGGATCAAGGCCCATTCGTCCAGTATTATTGTGAACAAAGGACAGGTAGTAGCTCACAGGATCCAGGAAGTGATGGCTACCTCTTGTTTTGTCCCAGCTCCTGTTCTTGAGAAATAAACTGTGTTGGGATTTTTAGTTCCATTATGGTTACCAATACCTGTTTCCCATGAAGTGTTTCTGTATAGACATGCATTTTCTCTTGAAATTTTATGGTTTCCTCCCTCCTTCCCTCCCTCTCTCTCTCCCTCTATTAAAATAATTAATATTTTTGTGAGACAGTGGACACAGATAAATGTTTGTGTGGACTTCCTAATTGTTCAAAACACTTTACACATTTTGATAGAATTCTTACAGTGACTTATAAAAGGTAGTCAGATATTATCCCAATATTGTCAGAGCTTAAAGTGCATAATTGTAAAATCTTCTTTGTGAGTTCATAGTAGAGTGAAATCCAAACCAGAGACATTCTGACTCATAGCTCAGTCTATTTGCTGCCTCATTATATTAATAAAAATCCCTTTTAGTAAAGGGAGACATTTGTTAGTGTGTGTCTCTGAGTTGTCCTTAATAAAGCATGATCCTAGAGAGTTTGGCTGTTGGAACAACTCATGTCTTCCATTCATAACATCTTACAGCCTAGCATGTGCAATGAAATTTGCTTAAGTAGGAATGCCTTAGTACCATTGGATGATGTCATGGTGCAGGATAAGACACGAAAGCCATTGGATATCAAATTAGAGGGTGAGCAATAAGAAAACGATTAAGCCACTATTACTCTGAGTTGCATATGTATCTTCTAGAACATCTGACCCTCCCTTCCCAATTTTTGCTTTTCCAGTCAAGAAGGGAGTTGGTGGTATTTATGATCAGTCATGGATTATTCAGCAGTTGGAATGCTGGAATTGGAATTCATAGTGAAAAGCTTTATTCAGTTCTTGGGAAGGTCAGGGGGTGGAGTCTGGGCTCCTGAGAAATAGTGTCTAATGTATCTGGGCCTTTCATCAAGTTATTTAATTTGTTGCTATATGTGTTCCATTAAGTGTAGGATAAGCATGGAGATGGACCAATTTCTTTGCAGAATCCCTCAGTCCTGCTTCCACATCCAAGTATGGTCAGACTAGATATGTGACTTGAAGGCTTTCGCAAGATTCTGGAGTGTTTAGGTAGCAGACCTGTATACTGTAAATGCTTCATGCATCATGTTAAAAGTGGATTTCAAGTTCATTAAAATACATGCTGAGTTTCTCTGTAGTGAGTACTGTCTCAGGGACTCTGGAATTATTACCGCAAAGCTCCTTTTTTTCCCTGAAGAGTCTCAATATATAGTAGAGACTTCATTGGTACATTTCTTATTCAGATTAATAAGTAAGTGTTGCAGCTCTATAAGCCAGACCACAAGTTTTCAGTTAGCCCAGCTATTTTTACCTATAGCTTTTGTAACGTAAAAGAAACCAAGGCATAAAAGAATTTACCTTTTATAATGTAAAGCAAGTAGGGAGGCATGTAAAATCAGATTTTCTACTCACCTGAAAGAGTTTCATAATCTTCACAGGTGACCAAATAAGTGCCTATTGGCAGAAACTTTCCCCACACTTCTGCAATAGAGAGCTGTAGTGACTAGAAGCTTGTTATACAGCTGATAAGGTACGATCAGTAGATTTCAGAAAGTTCCTCTTATCCTTTAAAACGCCGTGCTTATTTGCCTTTGGGTGGAAAATATACGTTGGCATACACCGAGTATATTAACCTCTCCTCTTTTATTATTTGGTACTCAGCCTTGTGTAGTAGGAAAGGATCAAAGGGGGCAAATAACATTTCATGCCTGAAACTGTCCACAAGTATAAACATTGGCCTTTCTGTCACCCCAGTAGAGGATATTAACTTTGTTTTCTTTGTGTATGTACTGGGTAGCTACTTTTATCCTAACTACTTCCAAATTATATAAATGGCTGCTTGGTTGGATAGTTACAGTATTGCTGTCAAAGCCAGTTCTGCCCTCTGACTCTGAGACTCTTAATTTGATGTGTCATAGTAGCTGACTTGCTAAAACCTGATATACTTGTTGACCGGCTTAAAACATCTGGCTGTTGAAGTGATTTCCAAACCCACAAACAAATGATCGGAGTAAGGAGTTCAGTGCAGTCTTCCTTTGAAGTTCTTTTCTAATAAGCTCATCCCTTTCCCTTGTTACTAAATAATTTCGGGATGACCGTTTGCCGGAACGTTCAAGAGCATACCCTTTTAATGTACTGAGCATTTGTAAAATGAGTAAAATATACAGAAAATGCATTACCATTTTTTTTTTAGTTAATAGTGCCACTGTGATAACTTACACAGATATATTAAGACGCCCTAAATGTTTCCATGTTTTTGGGGAGGTCTGTGTGGATACAAAGCAATTGGAGCAAGATAAAAATTGTTGATGGGCATGTGTCCTACAGTATACCTTTGCTATACATGTGTGCCATAAAGTCCCCACTTATGAGCTAACAAAGTTTCCTTCTGATTGGCTGAGAAACAGGAAGCTGTATAGGGTTGTCTGATATGTTTTGAACTAAATAATTATTATGATACTTTCTCATACTGACAGACTTGGAATGAGGAGATAGGAATCCTGGTCTCTAGTGCGAAGCTGATCTATTTTCCTTAGGGCAAAGCTCTTTGACCTTCTTGGTGTTTATGGATTAAAATGGACTAACCCCAAAGATGTTGTAAGCGCCTTAAAAGAAAAGTGCATTTCAAGCATTTTGAACAATTGTGACTAAAATACTGGATTTTAGGACTTAAATACCTTGAATGCAGTAGATGCTGCCTGATCTTGGAAGCTAAGCAGGGTCAGCCCTGCTTAGTATTGGATGAGAGACTGCCAATGAATACCAGGGCCATAAGCTATATTTCAGAGGACCACATCTTGAGTATTCCTTGCCTGAGAAAGCCATATGAAGTTCATGGGGTTGCCATATATCAGCAGGCTACTTGAAAGTGTGTGTGTGTGCGCACACAATTCACAGATATATGTGAAGAATAACCACCTGGGAAAATTCTACACAACTTATCTATGCAGTGGGTCTTTGATATCTACTGGGGTTTGATTCCAGGCCCCCCGTGGATACCAAAATCCGTGAAGTAAATGTTGTCCCTTATATAAAATGGCAAAATCAAGGTTTGCTTTTTGGAATGTATATGTTTTTGAATATTTTCAAGCCCTGGGTGCATGAATCCATGGATAAAGAATCTTTGGATATGGAATGCAGAGTACAATAAAGTTTATAGCTCTGAAGTATATGCCTGTTAAAATGTTGTATCCAGTACTGCTTAAATGGCTTCCTAGTTCTCATATGTTTAATAATTGTGTGCCCATCAAATACCTGGAGACATGGTATGTTGGCTGTAGCTTGTCGAAATACTTTGTTGGTGGCCTAGAGGAAGTTAAGTAAAGTTTAGGAGCAAACTCAGTTTCCACTTCCTCCATCCTTTCAACCTTATTATGGCTTTGATGTGCTGTCCTCTTCTAATTTGTCATCACTCCGTATGTGATGTTAACAGCTGAGTAACCTGGCCACATCCATGTTGTGGTAACCTTCTGGCTGAAGTACTGCAGTGTGTTGTATACATGAGCACCATTAAATTGCAGTTAATTCCAAATGCACCTTCTGGGTTAAAAGTGATAGAGTTATGAGCACATTTCACTGCTGCTTAAATGCCGTGTTTCCCTGAAAATAAAACAGTGTCTTCTATTAATTTTTGCTCCTAAAGATGCACTAGGTCTTATTTTCAGGGGATGTCTTGTTTTTCCAAGAAGAAGAATTCACATTTAGTGTTGAACAACAAAAAAAGAAGAAAAAGAAAATTTATTACACACACACAAAAACTTTGCTAGGTGTTACTTTTGAGGGAGGCCTTATATTTAGCAATTCTGCAAAACCTCTACTAGGTCTTATTTTTCAGAGGATGTCTTATTTTGGGGGAAATGGTAGTTGTACTGGCTCATAAAGTGCTACAGCATGTCATTTAAAGTGATACTAATAATTTAACGCCCTGCATGGCTTGGGATCTGGATATAGATATCTTTGTCCATACTTTGAGATCATCTTTGGAAACCTTCCTCTTTATTATCCTACCATCCTCTTTATTATCTTACCATCCAAGATACAATATAGGGTGATTGGTGAGAAGGCCTTCTCAGTTGCAGTGTCCTACTTATAAAATCTTTCCTAGGGAGACTGGCCCAGTGCCCAAGTTAATATCTGGTATCCAACAGAAACTTAATATTTTCCTCATATTTTCCTAAAATGGTGTTTCATGCTGATGCTCTTTTCATTTTGCTCTTGTATTTAAATCTTATATATCTGCTGTTCTTATATCTTGCAGCAAAACACCCTGAAAATATTTACATATTCACACAGTTGGCATCCAATCTGATTAAAAAGAACAGAAGTTCCCAGATTTTGCCCTTGTTCTTCTGATTTTAGTTTGGTGATCCATACACTTTTAGTTTATCCCAAAATATTTTCTGTCAGTTCAGTCAGAGATTTTTTTATATCGGCTCCCAGGTTGTCTGTTTTGACCCAATATAAAATCAGAGGGAACAAAATCTGGAACTTCTCAAGCATTGTGGATAGTATACAGTGGTCCCCCGGTTTATGAATACCCCGGCCTACGAAAACCCCGGTTTAAGAAAGAGCCGGGGCCGGAAAAACCCCGGTTTAAGAAAAGAAAGCGGCAGGAAATTCAAATGGTGCGGGGGCTGGTTTAAGGGGCCCCGGTTTACGAACTTTTTGGTTTAAGAAAGGGGTGCTGGAACGAATTAATTTTGTAAACCGGGGGACCACTGTATAGCAAAATCAGTAAATGTCTAGTAGTTGCATGATTAGGGTATATGAGGAACTGAATTAATAGATGTTGTAAGCTATGCTTTTGCTGTGATGGGAGACAGAGTGTAATGATATTTTTTAGTTGAAACTTTTCTGTACGTATTTCATTGCTGTGTCATGGACTGAATTAATGGCCTTGAGTAAAGTGTCCTGCTATGAATCTGTTCCACTTTCTGTCATGTTTATTTTTCACAGTTCTTTAGTGTATGTTTGTATGCCTCTGTGCAGTATCTGTGCAGTATCTGATGTGCTAATCTTCTCTTTAAAATGCATAGGGAATGCAGGTCTTCAGACACACAACATCTTTGTCAGGATGCCAAATCTTTTTTGAAGTGAGGTGGCAGGGTTCAGAGGGGATTTCATTTTGTGTATATTGGGATGACCTTCTGGAGTACATAACGTCAGAAGATAGCTGCTTATTATGCTGAGTCAGAGCTGTGGTCCAGGTAGCCCAATATTGACATGGCTCACTGGCAGTGGCTGTCCTATGTTTCAGGGCAGCTCTTGTTTCTAGCCATACCTGGAGGTCCCTGCTATATTCCCTGGTGCTTTCCCACCGAGTATTAACCAGGCCTGATCTTATTTAGCTTCCAAAGTCAGACAAGAGTTGAGTATTTAGAGCAGTATCCAGAAGAACTGTAATCTTAGATTTGTTTACTGAGAAGTAAGCCCCGTTGCATTCAGTGGGATTAAGACTGGTAAATCTGCATAGGATTGCAATCTAATTTCCTAAGTAAACAATTAATAGGTGTTATGGAGATTGCAGAGGCATTTCGCCCTGTCCCTCCTTATTTGATACAGGGGCAGCTTGCTAATTCTTGCAGTCATGTGCAGAGTATACATTTTGAACATAAAGGCGATCCTGTTATTCATTGATTTCACACATAATTTATTTAAAAACTTGACATACATTGGATGAGATAAGTGAATTAAAAAGAATTCTTACCTCTACTTTAGAAGGAAGTTTAAAGAGCCACTTTTTCAGCCGCCATACTTCCAAGTAAGAAAAGATCACATATCACTTCTAGTAGAGTCAGTATTGAATGAAATAGTATATTTCAGGTCTGTATTCTTCAAGTACTGCTTGTTCTGGAGAACCTTCAGCATCCATGGGAACTCAAAAGTCAGAATACTAATAACAGCCAAACTTCCTGAAAAACAGGTTGCTTTATTATTCCCCTTCACTAAAAGTTCAGGTTGTTGTTGCATGTATTCTAGGTTGCACACATGATGCTTGGCACACCTGGCTAATGCCCAGAATGGATGAATTAATTTCCCTAGAACAATGTTCCAGAAAAAGTGCAAGCTGCCAAGTTTCTCTTAAGGGCTTCTTTAGGTGATTAGATGTGGAATGGGTCCCTAAATATAGACAGTTCTTGAAAACAAGTTCTTGAAAACCTTTCATAATTTCTTGTCATGTGTTTTGAATGTAAGCAACTGGATCTTGTAATCCCGAGCCTTTCTTAATGAGATCACTCTTATGTGCCATTGCAAGTTTGCTTGTAGTTGGATACTTGAATCAGTACTGTTTATTGACTTGAGGAAATGTAAAGCAGCATACTGTATAGCAAGGAGTTGATGTGAATGCTTATCTTTGAAATGGAGCTGGCTTTCCATTTCCACACTGCAGTCCAGTTGAGGAGTATGTACTCTATTATACGTAGAAACGTCAGACAAACACATCAACATGTTCTGTATAGAGTTTTGTTTTATATGCCACTTGGTGTTTTTGCTCATGGTCTGCTACTTCAGAATGTTTGTTGGCGTTCGAAAGAATGATTTTGTTTTCTTAAAAGAACTGCTGCTTTAGCCACAATGCTTCCGAACTGTTAAATATGTAGGTATGATGTCCCTGAAGCTTGTCCATGAAGAGAACTGTTGAAGCTTAGCCTCAGCCTGTAAAGCAGTGTAGTACAGATTGAATAATCTTAGCCTCTCCTTTTTAGCACGGTGCTAGCAGATTTCTATAGAGACTGCTACTGTCATTGCTTCTGTAGCTGTGAGCATAGTGAATCACAACAGACAAGATGAAAAGGAGGGTGCTAGAAGTTCCATCACTCTGGGGCACTGTCTGTCTTGCAGTTCTGGCTTTGTCGCCTATACGGTAGTTCTTTATAAGGAGATTTGATGTGTTGTGTTTCAGAATTTAAATTTAAACTCTAAATTAAATAGTTGCAATGACTAAGCAGGTGTGTTACAGGCCTCATAGGGGTTTGAGAGGAAGTCTGCCAAGACACTCTGATCTTCTGGGATTTCCAGTGTGTGTGCTGTGGTTTGCCTCTGGGGTTTCTGATCATTCTTATCTGAGTAGCTTTGACTATTCAAAGGTGAATGCATGGATGTATTTCTGTTTTATTTAAATTGTGCTTTTTGTAGTTCACCTGAAACTTCAGTCATGAAGGATAAAAATCCATAATTTTCTTGAGATTGCATTACAGAAGTTTCAGGTTTAGGCAGGGGGAAGCTAAATGTCTGAATGCTTTTCCAGTTTCCTTGAACATCAGAATAAATGTAAGGAAGAATGTAGGAGTATTGAGTTTGATTCATGCATGCATACACCCCTGAGTCTCAAATGATACAGTCCCAGGATAAGTTTACTGAGAGCCAGCCTGGTGCTGTGGTTTGAGCATCGGACTATAAATCTGGAAACCAGGGTTCAGATCCCTGCTTGGCCATGGACAGACGAAGGCAAACGCAACCTCCCTCTGAACAAATCTTGCCAAGAAAACCTTGTGATATGTTCGTCTTAGGGTTGTTATAGGTCCGAAATGACTTGAAGGTACACTGGCATTGTCATTGCACTTGAGATAGCTCTTGGGTGTATTCTGTAACTGAGGTTACACACTCATGGGTATAAATGTTGAACATAGGACACCAGAAGTTCTTCAGTGGCAAAATGGATGTGCTGGCACAATGGAAACCAAGGTTAAGTCCTGGCAGAATCTAAAAGGTAGACATACTTGGGTAAGTGGAACCTATGTTTTGCATATTCTGTCCTCAGAATTTAAGTCATAGGGCTGTGAAATCGATCCCAGCATGAGTTCTTACAGAGCTACAGAGCCAGTACTGTGCTCATGGGCTGTAGAGACCAGCAGGAAATGCCAGCATTGGGGTGGAGTGGAGGCGTGGTGGCTGCACACTACATATCCCAATGCCACCATCACACCGACCACACAACAGGTGGCATCACACCCCTTCTTTGGTGCAGTGTTTGGATGTGCTGCACCAAAGAATCGGCTAAAAGCTGCGGCAGTGGCAAGGGCATCTTTTCGCTGCTTTAAGGAAGAGCAGCATTTTGCTGGCTCTTTTGGGGCTGACAAAGCCCTAGATTGGGTCTGTGGCGTGCAGTTGCCATGGGCTGAATCTGGCACTCCCAGGGGTGGTGCAGAGCCACTCTATTGGTATGGTCAGTACAGCCCCTAAGAGAGTTTTGTGTGTCTTACTAAGAACTTTATTCAAGTTCAAACCTTGGAGCTTTGAGCTGCTTGATAGAAGTGAGGATTGTATGTGGCCTAATTCTTTATTTGTTGAATGTATATCCCCATTGCTCTCCAACGTTGGACTCAAGGCAGTTTGCAGTAATATTAAATTAACACCTAAACCAAGGTCATTTATTAAAACTTAATTAAAAACACAGTTTAAAGCAACTGAACACAATTTGAAAGAGTAAGCAGTAACTGATAACGGGCCCCATCTTCAGCAGCTGGTCATTTGCCAGAAACCTGCCTGAATAAAAAATGTCTTATGCTTCTGAAAGGAAGACAGGAAAGGCCCTGGGACTCTCTAAGGTAAGATTTCTGGCATTCATGAGTAGCCACTGAGAAGGCACTCTAATGTTATCTTGCCCTTTCTGGAAAATACAGTCAAGCTTATGAGCTGGTGCCATGGATTTAAACCAGTCATCTCTATTTCTCACTAATATTGGATGAGTATGGTTTTGGGTTGTAGTCAGTGATTTCCTCTGAACTACCTTAACACAGATTATTTTATCAGTTTCGGATGGTACTGCTAAGAATATGTGTGTGCCTTCAAGTCACCTGCCAATTTATGGGAATCCCATGAATTTCATGGGCTTTTCTTAGGCAAGACAAATTCATAGGTGGTGTTGTCAGTTCATTCCTCTGAAATACAGCCTACAGCACCTGGTATTCCTGGTCTCCCATCCAAGTGCTAACCAGGGCTGACCTGCTTAACTTCCAAGAACAGTCAGGATCTGGTGCTTTTAGGGAATACTCTCTTGGAAATCAGTGCCTTTGGTGCCTTCATTGACCCTGAACAGGATGGTACAAACTTTTATGTCTGTACTAGCTGAGGAGTTAAAGTTCTGATAGACCAGAGGGTTTGTGCTCCCTCACCAGCCCTGAGTTAGACAGGAATAATATGGGAACTTCTTTTTGTCTCTTGCACTATGTTTCAAAGATGCTGCACCAGATCAGAGATAAAACTTGTCCCCTGGGACCAGGTTCCATCCTGGCAACAACAGATTTTAGGTGGGCTCTTAGATTTATTCATTCTTTGGGACAGCTGGGTATATCTTTGACTCGAGCCAACTTCCGTTATTGCAGCTTGGAGATGCAGGCTTGATCCCTGCCAGCTGGTCTCTTGATTTCTCAAACCGAATCACTAAATGGTAATTACTTGAACAGTCTTTGGACTTGTGTGTGTAGAAGTTGGAAAGGAGCGCCATGGGGGATTCCTCTAATTTGGGTAGGCCACATCAAATTTGCATGGCTTGCTGCTTTAATCTTTTCTCTTTCTGGTGGTAGAGGTGAATATGTTGTGCATGATAGACTACTGTTAGCTCAGAAGACCACATGAAATGGGCTGTGGCAGCAGGTTAAAGCATTTCATCTATTACAGAATTCCTGTCGGTATTATGCAAGGACAACTTGGGGTAAATAGAAGCCTCCAGTAAATGACACTGATATGTATGGTAAAACACATTTGGCTATGACTGTATTTGTTTGGCTTAGATGTTTCAGACATGATTTCTCTCTATTCACCTAGATTTCTTTGATGGGAATGCTGATGGGCTGAAGAGAAGAAAGCAGAAGAAAATGGGTTGTTTTGAAGTAGTGACATTCAGTTGAAATACCAGTGCTCTTTATTCTAGTTCCATGCAGGAAAATTTTTGGCCCTCCAAATGTTTTGGTCTACAGCAGTGTTTCCCAAACGTTGGACCTCCAGGTGTTTTGGACTTCAACTCCCAGAAGCCCCTCTCAGCTTGGCCAGCACTCAGGAATTCTGGGAGCTGAAGTCCAGACATTTAGGAACCACTGACATACAATGTCTACTGTCCTGTCTGGCCTGTGGTAAAAGATTTTGGGGTTTGTAATGCAAAATATCTGTAGAGCAAAAAATTATGCATTCCTGGTCTAGTTGCAAGCAACTTGTGCATATGTGGAAGCAACTTTTTTCATGGTTCTGGCTGCTTTGCACCAGAGCCAAGAATACTATTTTCTGAAAAACCAAAATATAGAGATGTCATCTGTATCTAGCGAAATCTTTGTGCGAGCAAGTGTGTTAGTTGCCAGTATTAGTGTTCTTGGGTGGTCTGCATGGAATTTAGATTACAGTGGTTGTGTAGGTTAATTATAACCCTATTTGTAGATGTTTGATGGTATAAGCTTGTCATAAAGATCATAGAAAAAGGTTTTATCATCACATATGGTGTAAGAGATCTTCCAGTTAAGTAGTGCAGTAATTTGATCATATATATTCCAGTAAGCCTAGATTCCTGCTTCATTAGACTAGCAGATCATTGCTTTGGCCTTAGGATAGTCGGCACATTGGCCATGCAGTATGTTGTTACATATTCAGAAGTAATGCTGAAGATAAGCCACAGCTAGGTATTTTTACAAAACACCGTATGAAATAGTGAGTTTACCTTAACTATGACTAAATGTTGTGTGTTACTTGCCAGGCCATGGATAAAAGAGTTTTACCACGTTTTGCCCCAAGACTGATAAGAATTTCTGATTCATATCTTTCTAAATGCTTTTAGCAAATGAGTAAAAGGGTCATCTTAGGAATGTCTGCAGATAAATTATACTCTACACTCAAGGTTTTCAATCAGCAGTAAACTGTGGTTTGGACTAATTGAGGCGAAATCATTTAATTTCTGCCAGTCACATATTAAAAGCTTTCTTTACATATTTCTTTGTCTTTTCTAACATTCATAGCTTCTGTTATTTGTTATAAAAATTGAAATTCACATTCTTGCGTTCTCCTAAATTAGCTCTCAATAAGTACTATACAAATTCCTGGGGTCCAGTCTACAGGCAACTTAAAGGCACATATGCATGCAGAAATACTTAACAGCAGCATCTTGAAACAGTGTCTGTTGATACCTTGAGGATTCACTAGCACTGAGCCAGGGCAGTTAAAGTGGTCTACAACTGAATTATTTCCACAGTGTACTGTACTTTGGACCAGAGAAACTAAATGTCTCAGTTCCCAGAATTCCATAGCATTGAGCCATGGCAGTTAAAGTGGTGTCAAACTGGATTATTTCTGCAGTGCGGATGCAACCATTGATAGATAATTTATATCTTGCTGGAGTTTATCAGAAAGTGTAGTGTAGCAGATTTTCTGCATGGATACCTTCCAAGATGAAAATGTTGAAAAAAATTGTTATCTGGATATCCTGCTTTCTATGGTTCAGTACAGGTCAATAGTTGCCAAGTCCGTTTTGTAGGGATTTTGATGTGAGGAGTGAAGGTTGAGTGGCATAGTGGTTTGAATTTGACTCTAGGAACCAGAGTTCGATTCCCAGCTTGGCCATAAATCCCACTGAGCGTGCTTGGACAAGTCACATGCTCTCAGGGGAAGGCAGTGCTAAACCACCTCTGAACAAATCTTTCCAAGAAAACCCCGTGATAAACCCCTGAGGGTTGCCGTAAGTCAGAAACAACTTGAAGGCATATAACAATAGCAAAGTGAAGTTTCTGGGTTGATTGGTTGCACTTACGGTAACATGATGTAAATGTGAAGGTAATAATTTTGGTATATGTAAGCCCCCAGGTCAATCAGGGCATTTTAGGTTTGTTAAAACCAGTTTCATATGTTGTGCCCAAGAAAGGCAGAACTGTTGTAGACTTGAGACATTTGGTATGAGGAATATTTGGTAGTCTTCTTTTGGTCATGATGTGGACCACTGTATTCTTTGAAGCTTATTTTATGACTGCCCTGTGGGGACTACTGTATGGATTATAAATCCCTCGAATAAAATAAATAGTGTGTGTTACAGCAGTCTGGGCTTGTGTTCTGAAAGAATGAAGTTGATAATGAGTTCTCCCTTGATACTGAAAATAAACGTTTGAAACCAAAATGTCCTCCCCTGTGCCTTAGGTCAGAGAAGGCTGAGAACTGTGTATGGCAGTCATATTATAGGTTCTGTGAACTGTGTTTGCCTAGATAATCCTTCACTGAGCTTGTTCATATTGGCAACATGACCAGATAGTAGTTTAGATAGAAGACAGATCACAAACTACAGATGGGCCTGTATTCAGTGGAAAGATACAAGTAGGATGTAGATAACATGGTCATTCTTTCTTCAATTTTGCATAGCGGTCAGAAAGATTGAGACACCAAAATGGCATTATCCTAAAGCATAGAAGACTCTGGGGAGAGAAACATAATTTATTTGGGATCTTCTTGTTAGTATCAGGTACAAGCATACTGACTTAATTTTTACTGAAATTTGGCAGTTTCAAGAGTTCAGGACCCAAACTGGTCCAAATAATTGGATTAGTTTTTCTGCCTGAGGATATAGACACAATACTGGGGTGGTGTGGGTCTCTCTGTTTGCGTAGCATGTGCCTGTCATGGTAAGTAATATGTGAGAAAGGTTGGCTGGCAGGGTCCAGGAAATGATGAATGCCTCTTTGAAAAACATGGTCCTAGTTGCCTTTTGAAAGAGAATGTGTTCGAAAAGTTGTCCTAGGAGCCTGAGGATTGTGATAACTCTTGGCTAATGACTGACACCTCCTTACTGAGAAAAGTGTTTTGAGTTGGTAGCAGGGGCTGCTCAGTCCCAGGATTTCTATCTGGTGACTAGAACCAGCTTTACTTGTGGTGCTCTGTTTACAGAATTGTCCTCTTCAAATGGCTCTACTTGTGCTTTTGGCACCATGCTTTTCATTTTTAATTTGTTATTTTGTGTTCTTAACATCACACTTGATCTTAATGCTACAGTTCTTATTGTGTGTTTCAGTACTTCTGCTTTATGAATTAAAAGTTCCCTTACCAGTCTTATTAAAGGGTGTATTCATGTTTTAGTAAATACTGATTCTCTGTTAAATGTAAAATCCCTTCCATAAATGGAGAAAAATTGCCTGGTATTGAACAAGATGGCCTTTCATTACAGCTTTGTCCCTATGTAACAAGTTAACTTTACTAAAACTAAATTTCTCAGGAGTTAGCTATTCATGCAGAGCAACATTATCCCAGGGAGTGTATGAGAGAAGTAAATGTTTTCACCATTTTATGTGTATTACAGGGCCAAACAGTTTGTTACTGACCAGATTAAAATGCTGTTCTTCCTTCCTGCCATTTTGCCATCCCAATTTTCCTTCCTGTAGTCCAGAAAAAAGACAGCATGGTGTAGTGGTTTGAGCATAGGACTGCAACTGAGAAAACCAGGGTGTGAATCCCTGCTCAACCATGAAAACCTACTAGGTGATCTTGAGCATGTCACACACTCTCAGCCTTAGAAAACTCTGTGATAGGGTAATCTTAGAGTAACCATAAGTCAGAAATGACTTGAAGCGAAGCCATACAGGTTTCTCTTTGCTTCCTGTAGTCCCTTTCCTAAGCCTCTACATCTCTTGGGACTGTTTTTGTTACTAGTACTACTGTGCTACATGATAAAGCAAAAGCACCCATGGAAACTAAGTGGTGAAAGGCACAAGTCATTGGAGAGAAGGAACAGAGGAACTAGGCTACCCAGTTCCCTCTTAAGTGGGTAGCCTAGTTCATCCTCTGGCATTCAGACATAGTTTTCATGTGATTAAATACCTTGCTTCAATTGAAAGCAAGACTATTCAAGTAGAGTTATCTCTTCTGGCAGGCCTACCCGGTCGATTTTAAACAATGAATTTTAAATTGGGATATTTTAATTTAATGCTGGATGATTTTAATGTGTCCTATATTTATGTGTTTTCATTTAATGTGTTTAAAAGGTTTTATGTGTTTTAATCTATATTGTACCCCCCATTGAGCCTTGGGGAGAAGTGGGTAAGGAATAAAATTTATTACAGTATTATTATTGCTAGTCCTCCTCTAAGAATATGGATACTCACTATGAGGGTATAGATGCACAAGTATGCTCTCTGACTTGATAAATATAGCCAACTCATGCACATTAGATAAATTATGCACAGTTAGATAAATACACCTTCTAAGAAATGCTTACTGTTGTAATGCCAGGTGCTCATTTATTTCAGCTCACTGCAGAAGAATACAGAATATTATATCTTCCAACATTTTTAATTCTGGGTGAGAGATGAGAATCCTTCAAGCAGTCAGTTCCAAACATCTTTCTAATGACTTGGTCCCTTCTCTACTTAGTTTCCATGGGTGCTTTTTTGCACATTCATTGTTAAGAGAAGCAGTTTTCATATTCTGGTCAGATGGCTTCAAACAAGAGAGTCACACTCCCCCCCCCTTTTTTTTGAGTGGGGTGAGTGTTTTAATTTTTTAAAAATTTTAATTTATTGGTTTCCAATAATTACATCCAAAACTATTATCATATCATACAGTATATATACAGAAAATATAAAATAAATTCCACCCCAACCTCCCACACCCCGTTTTTTCTTAACTGTGTTGTATTTGGGATTTGGGGTCCACTCCCTGCCTGCAGGGGATGGAAAGTCCTGGTAGTCTGTTGGAAGGATAGTTCTAGGCTTAAATTTTGAGCATCTCTGTTAAGCTGAGAACATCAGGTAAACTAGAACAGAACTACAAGGTTACCTGAGTTGTAATTTGTGCACAAGCACAATAAGATTTAAATGCTCTGGCAACTAAATTAATAGCTGATCTTTTCACAAGACTTGAGTTGGCATGTGGATAAAAATGTTTTTCATCCATCTGGCTTACTGGATTCTGCAACTGAGTGTATGTGTAAGGTGGGGGATTGTGGGAATTTACTGGGTAAGTGACAAGGAAACAAGCGCATCGGGCATAGTGATGTATTGAAGTCAGGTAGGAAGTTCTTCTATATAGATTTTCTGTCATTATGACCTGTGGGCTGGTTCCCCACTTTAAGGTATTGTAATAACCAAGACGAAAAGCAGGGTCACACCTGGGTAGTACTTGGATGGAAGACTGCTAATGAATATCAGATGCTATAGGCTATATTTCAGGGGAAGGAACTGGCAAAACCACCTCTGAGTATTCCTATGAAAAACCCTATGAAATTAATGGGATCACCATAAGTCGACAGGTGACTTGAAGGCACATAGCCATCTACAATCTGGATCTATAATAATGCAAGCCTTCAACAATGAGATTGATAAGAAAAGTGTTTGTTGGTTTTAAAGTAATCTGGCAAGTCTAAAAATGACCTGAGGTAAATTTGATCACATGAAGTTTTTCACAACTCACTTTGAAGTTTCTTTATTGCAATATGTAACTGAATGAAACAGTCCTTCAGAGAGTAAAGAAAGGGAAGTATTCTGATAGAGTTTCAAAATACTTTAATTCATTGATAATGAAAAACAAAAATTCATTCAAAAGCGTTAAAAGAAATCGCACTAGAATGTCAGCATCTGCATTTAATCAAAGCTGAGTAACAACCAAATTATAAAAATGTTGAATTTGTGGCACAACATTTTTATTGTGTATTTTGAATTCAGCACCCAAACATACATTAAAAAGAGCTTCAATATTGAAAAAGTTTTTTCATCGCATGTCTGTGTAATAATAGTGGGATTTATAAGGTGGTGCAAATGAGAACAACACACTCTTCCTCTTCTTCTACTGCTTTCTAAAATATATACTGATTTGAAATCAATGTGTCGTAATCATTTGTTACAGCAGTTTAAAGATTCCCTTTTGTATGGAGGTCTCAGTTTAGGTCTTTCGCTCTTTGTGGACTTGGTATTACCCCTTAATCCCAAATGGGTGTCATAGTGGTTTGAATGTTGGACTGTGACTGGAGACCAGGATTTGATTCCTAGCTCAGCCATGAAACTCACTGGGTGACCTTGGGCAAGTCACACTCTCTCAGCCTGAGGTGAAGGCATTGGCAAACCTCTGAGCAAATCTTGTCACGAAAACCCCATAATAAGGTTGCCATAACTAAGTCAAAAATGACTTGAAGGCACACAACAACAAAGACAATGGCTGAAGACATCTGTCAAAAATAAGCTTCTCTGTGAAAAGAAATGCAGTGTATCACTTGACCACTGGATGGTGCCAAAACCCTGTGATTGTTGTGATGCAACTCATGTGAGAAAGTGAATACGTAAACTTGTGACAACTAGATAGTTTGCAGTGACTGGCACTATTTTAGATTGCATCCACTACTAGTGTATTTTTTTTGTACAAAACAAGTAACTAACCCTTTTGAAATACAAGATGGGAAATCTGGCGTCTTATTCCCATTCTGAAAAATGCTGGTATCAGAGAGTAAAAATTACCCTTCATTTCACAGGGAGCTGAGCTGTGGGCTTTTGTTAGTGGGCTTGAGAAAATGATATCTTTCTACATGGATTTGTGGTTGACTTATCACACCATATTATACTGTATTTCTTTAGTTTGATAATATAACTTACCGATAAGAATACTTAGGAAAAGGCTATATTCTGGAATTAAAGAAGCGAAAGCAACAATTGTACCATTCCCATATATTTTTATTTCTCCTCCCTTCTAGAGGAAGGTTTGTGAAAAGCCAAATTGACAACCCATCTTAGTTGTTCTCTCTCACCCAAATCTAATGTCATCTTCTTGCTGCAGCCTGGGGTGGTGGCTAGTAACATCAGATTGAAAGTGTTAATATTTTGGGAGTTTATCATACGAGGGAATTTGGGGGTATAATGCAATGGCAATCCGAACGCAATCATGGGGTTGCCTGTTATTGCGAATGAGAGTATCTCACACAATTTTGGGAAAAAAGGAAGTCATTCCGAATGCAATCATGGGTTTCATGGGTTTGACCTCAAACTTCTGTGTCTGAGTGACAATCTGTTTTTGATGCAGCCAAAGACTTCTGTTTTTTCTCTCCCCCCCCCCCCCCATATTCATATTTCTCTTTTTTAAAAAATCTAATAAAATATATTTAATCTCTTGCACCTCTTAATTGGTAGGAAAAGTCTGCTCAATCATAATGTCACTGATGTTCAGAGCCTGTCTTATGGCCATAGTGTGGTTGCTTCAAAAATGGAGTTCCTCTGTTAGAACCAAGCAATTGAGGATGGAAAGCCTGATGCATGTCCCACCAAGACACCACCTGTAACTCTCTCTGAAACCTTGCAACATATCATTTCAACCATGTTTCCAAAATACTTCCACTTTCAATATGATGTTACTAGCCACCACCATGGAGGATCCACCTTCTGCCCCTTCCCTCCCAGTCAATCAAAAGCAACCCCATACCTTCTCCGCTTTGTTACACTTTGCATCCATTTTGCATTCCAAAATTCCAAAGTTCTTCCACTTTCAATCTGATTTAGGAGAGTGAATGGTGTGGGGGATGAAATGACTTTGGAAATGTGGGAGATGCAAAGTCTGACAAAGTGGGGAAGAGAGTGTGTTGCTTTTTGACTGGGTGGGAGGGAGGCTGAAGAGGAGTGGAAGAGTCAAACCCACCAATGTGGAAGAGTTATTGTATTATATATTCACTGAATTGATCAGACTTTGGCACAGTTTCATCTTCTCAGGGAGGCCCTATTTGTTTGATCTATTTTGCCAGTGAAATGGGAATTCATATTAAAAATTGAAACATCAGTACTTACATAGTGGGTACGACAATTCACAACAATATGTTCTCCAGCATGATTTCTTTCTTTCTTGTTTGTCTTGTGGGAGACAAAATTTATTTTACAGTAGTATTCTGTTGGCACCTTTATTTTTTCATCTCAGTTTGCCCCTTTTATTGCTACTCCTCAATTGAAATCTAGATTTCCTAGAAACAGTTACTTGTTTTATAAGATGTGTAGGCAAAGTATGGGTCACAGGCAGCATACAGTTCTGTAAGGCCTTTTGTTTTTTTTGGTTGGCCCCCTACCACCCTCAGTAAATGGGGGGGAAATCTGGGCTGGAGGAGTTTGTTTTCTCTCTGGAGGCCTCTGGTGATTTTGTCTTCTCAGCTGAAAAAAAGCAGGACTGGAAGTAGGAATTTTGTGGCTTCCAGTTTTGTTTTGTTTTTTACCTTTGGGTTCTGGTGAGGCAATGACAGGTAGTTTGACAGAAATGTGTTCCCCAATCTGCCAAAATTTCCAGCCCCCATATCTAGAAGATGATGAGGATACAGATGCTTTGTGCCCCAGATTTTCTTCCTCTTTGGCAAACAACTGCCACAAGCCTGTAACTATTTATTTTGAATATCCATATTTTGGTTAGAAGCAGAGTTCCAGCATGCACCTGTAGTAATAATGAATATTGGAGGTGTGTAGCAAAGATACAGGCCAACACAAAGGGAGTAGGATATTGTAAGAAGTCCAGTCAAGAGCTGTATATGCTAATTCCAAATTCCAGTGTGATTTGAGAGAGAGATCCTGTGTCTGTCTGTCTTCAGTCCTTGGTTGTGTCCGTTGCTGTGTTTAGCCTAACGTCCCTTTAATCAATATAGTGTGAGTTCATATCACTTTTGTATTGATGTTTGTACTACCACTGTTCTCTAAATATTTCCACTCACGGTCACCTTTCTCTCCTTTTTGATTTGCCGTGTAGGAACAAGAAGTGGAAAAGTTATAAAAATGAAAGTGGACCGAACTAAGCTGAAGAAAACGCCTACTGAGGCTGTAAGTATAATGTTTTTCATCCTGAGTTTGATGTAGAAACACTGTAAAGTGAATGCGCCCAGTAGTCTGCAGCAGGTGGAGATGAGTTTTTGATAGTTTTCCCAACAGTAGAGCCTTGCCACTCATACCTGAATGTATTTTTGATTGTATGGTGGTTGACTGGTTGCAGGTTCTTTATAGTAAGAAAATCAAAATAGTGAGAGAAATGAGGGTGCCAGTACATACTGGGATGGTGGAGAAAGCTAAAATTGCTGGTAACTCTGAACCTACAGTTATAGAAATTACCTTTGAGTCTAGGAGTTACTTTAGCAGAAAGGGATTCCAAATGAATTCAAATGAGAGACATGTCCCTTTGATCCTAAAGTAGATTGTGACTTCAATGTGTCACTCAACTCAGCTTTAACAGCCTTCTGAATGTCTGTCTCAGGAGATCCACAAAGTATCTTTTTGAGAACATTGCATATAAGAGAATGGTTCTGAGATGGAGGCAGACAGGAGAGAGGAATATTTGGGGCTAGTACTGTTGGCCCTTTGTATTTGTGAGGGTTCTGTTCTGGACACACATACACCCCGTGGATACCAAGAGCCATGGGACCTCAAGTCCCATTGTTTTTAATGGCGGCGCGCCATGTGTGCAGCTGCCATTGTGGAGAACAGGGAAAGGAGCAACAGCCCACACATACAAAAGGCTGGCTATATATTATCTAGGTTTTTAAAACAATTCCATTCCTCTGTGGCAGTGGAACTCAAACTTTCTACCCTGGGAACTCCCCTTTACATTTACATGTAGACATCACGCCCATAAGGAAATAAAATCATTCAAATGACAATTCAGTATTTCACTCAAGGCATACATAAATGTTCAACATAAAAAAATCAGGGAAGAGGAGCCTCCAGGTCCCATGCTCCCCCTTGAGCAACTCTCACACTCACCCACTGTAGGATAACCTCTTCTCTACAGTCATCACATTATAGTGAGATGTGTTACTTTTGTGATTTCTTCTCTCTCCAGCCTGCAGATTGCAGAGCTTTGATAGACAAACTCAAAGTTTGCAATGATGAACAGCTGCTGTTGGAACTCCAACAGATCAAAACATGGAATATTGGAAAGGTAAGTGGTGACAGTTAACTATATAGTGTGCTTATCAATGTCATAACCTTATTTATTGTATTCTGGAAAATGTAAAAACCATGTATTTGTCTGTATTTATGTTGAGGAATTATCATGCAAGCTGGAGGATGGCATGGTCTTCAGACAGACATGGTTGGCTCCAGAGGACATCTGTTTATAATGTTGATCCATCCCTAGTTCCACAAAGCATTTTTACAGCCCAAGTGCCTGTAGGCTTACTTGAATTGTAGTGGGACTTCCAAACAAGCATACATAACTTATTGAATTTAATGATGTGGCTTTCAGTTATTCATAATCATTTCAAGACAACTTGCATTTGTCTGATAACTAGAGAGAGTGGAGTTTCTAACAGATTGTCTGCTCCCTCAGAGATATGATGGGCCCTTGTCCAAGGACCCTGTGGTGCTAGTCATTATAATTGAACCAGGTTGTCACCAGAATACTTTTTTTCCCCATTTTCAGTGTGAACTTTACCATTGGGTGGACCTGCTAGACAGATTTGATGGCATCCTGGCAGATGCTGGGCAGACAGTGGAGAACATGTCTTGGATGCTGGTTTGTGACCGGCCAGAGAGAGAACAGCTGAAATCTCTGCTACTTTCAGTGTTGAACTTCACTGCCCTGCTCATAGAATACAGTTTTTCTCGTCACTTGTACAGCTCTATTGAGGTAATGATCTATAAAGAAGTAGGATGGGTTTGAGTGAGCAAGAAAGCCTTAGAATGTGTGTCAGAACAAAATATGAGGCCATTTGATGTGTTGGGGTAAGAATGACAGGGGTTGAAAAAGATCCCCCCACTACTATTCTGAGAAGGCTTTGTTAGTGGTTGTATTGACTGATGGATTCCGGTAGAAAAAGTCCAAAAAAAAATTAATATGTTTAAATTCTGTCATTCTCCTAGCAGACACAGAGCCTCATGTTATTTCTGCAAGCTCTGAAGAATTATATTGTTGCTGGGTAGAGATGAGGGAGATGGGCTCAAGAAGTTTATATTTAACTACTTAGTATTTGTGTAGTTCTTTTAAAAAATTCAGGTGTTTTACATAATAATTAATTCAGTTGTAAGACATGTTTAAGATTGTCTAGTACTACTATATTGTTAGTTAAGGCAATTGAGGGATTTATCTAGGATCCATAGCAAAGCTTTAATTTGACTTGAGGACTTCTGGTTCATCAGTTTATTTCTTATCCACAAACAGCAGTGCAATGGTACTACAAGCGAAAGACTCTTGAGTCCCATTCAAATGGGAAAATTGAAATCCCTGTGATAATTAGGGTGATAGTGGCTTTAGGTATGTGTCATGTACTCTCTCCTGTTTTCCTCTAGCACTTGACAACGCTATTGGCATCTTCTGATATGCAAGTGGTGCTTGCAGTGCTAAACCTTCTGTATGTGTTTAGTAAGCGTTCCAATTACATCACCCGCCTGGGCTCTGACAAGAGGATGCCTCTTCTGTCTCGGCTGCAGCATTTGGCAGAGGTAAGCAGAAACAAATACACAAGAAAGCTGTTGTTCATGGCCTTTGTGACTTCCCTGGTTCATGCCCGTTCTGAAAAATGTAATAGATGTATTACAATTATTCAGTTCAGTATTTTGTTACCTGGTGCACACTCAGTGCATCGACAGTTATTTGAGTATGGTGCATCTTTTTCTCATATTCATTCAGAATAGCAAGATATCTAGCATGTTTTGATTTAAAAAGTGCTCCCTTTTATTTAAACCTGTAGATCTCAGACCTTAGATTTTCCACCTCCTTTTGAGCTGTCTGTATTAGCCTGTCTTCCACATTGCTGCTTTGTATGTAGGGTGTTCCACAGATATCTGCCACTTGGATTATTCCTACTGCCAGTGTATCAAGGAAGATAAAACAGTGGTGCATGGAAAGCTTATGTCCTCTTCTTTATGTATTTTTGGGTGTTCTGTCTGTAGCTATTGAGGACATGTGTGCTATTGGACAGTGACTGAGGATAGGGCAGAGCATCCTCAACCTAGCTTGATTTCCATTGAGCCTGCTCTTATGGCCTGTGTCAAAATGCAGATTGCTCAAATTGACCTGTGTGCTATTAACAGGGCAGGACAGCTGGCACCTGGTACAACTTGCCTTCTGTTAAGCATTACACTTTTCGTTTGCCATGTGGCAAATCAGCATGCAGGAGGGCAGTGTAACCTGTGGGTAGCTTCAAAGCAACTATGTTTTTGGCACATCAGACAGTGTTATAATCTGGGACCTGATCTTGTAATGAACACTCTCATATAGAATAATTCAGTGGTCTCGCTGACTTTGGTGTCACCCGGTGCAGGGGGGGCACTGTCTTACCCTCCCCCCCACCTACTAAGACCACTGCTGAGGCAGCTGTCCCCCCAAGTTTTCAGGGTCTGGTGTGGCTGCAGCACACAAGACCCTGAAGGTGCTGCTCCCCCAGCAGCAGTTGCTACTGAGGGAGGCAGCTTTGCAACCTACAGAAGACCTGTTTAGAGTCCTGTGTGGCTGCTGGGCAAGTGGGAAAGTGTCATTTCTTGTTTGCCTAGTATCTGTGCCAGTCCCTCTGGTTGTACCACCCCACTGGGTGACACCTCTTTCTGAGGTGTCACCTGCTGCGGTCCTCACCCCCCAGTGACATCATTGGATCTCATTACACAGTATCAAATGGGAAAGAGAGCATGAAAGTAGGCGAAGTGAAGGGTGAGGAAAAAACGGGGTGGCAGGAAATACAGGTGAAACAAAACAGTTTGCAGTCTCTTGAGTATCTCATGCTTTCAGGCAAAACAGTAGTGATTTTTTTAAAAATTAGGTTGAAGATACAGTAGTTAGATTCCTTAAGGAAAGAGATTTACAGGCATCTCCAGTTACGCTTGATAATTTTTCATAATTACTTATAAGAATAAATTACTTAGTGAGCAGATAATCATATAAGATGAGGAGATTTTAAAGATAACATAATTCAAGCTTTCTGTTCTTACCAAGTCTGTGTATGTTGGATGGGCCTTTCCAGGATGTTGTGAACTGTTTACAGTTTCCTTCACTAGTGCCTGATAAAGGGTTAATCATTTTGGATGCTATTACATAATTTCCTTTAAGCATTTGTCAGGATTTTAAATGCAGCAGTGAATAGAACAGGAAAGGCAAAAACAAAAACAAAACCCAACCCTGTGTTTTGTCCATTTTTTGTTCTTTAAATTAATTTTTATTAAATTTGTAGAGTAATACAAAGAATGAAATAACAGGTGAAGAAGAAAAACAGACAACACTTATACAACAGTTTATAAATAATAACTATATGTAACAAGTCTTCCCGTATATTCACGAGAAAGAAGAGACAAAAATTTGCACTCTCAGTTGTTATTTTTTTCTTTATTGAGTTTAATCAAGATGTACACCTATGCTTTTTGAAATTATGTTCCAATTTTTTAATATGTTTTGGAGGTGTAGCTTACATTCATGGTTTTCCTCTTTTGTTCTGTAGAGCTGGGGTGGCAAGGAGAATGGCTTTGGCCTTGCAGAATGTTGTAGAGATTTGCACATGCTGGTAAGTGCTCTGTTTTGAGTTTACCATTTTGCAACTGGTAGCTTGTTTCTTGGCGTGTGGAGTTAACTTCCACTTGTTTCCTTATATCCTTGCCCAATTGCTAGTGTAGTAGTACCTCTCACCCTGTTGTTATTGAAAGTAGCATTGGCAAACAATTGATTAGCTGCTCTTGTGGAATACAAATCTGGCTTTTGTAGTGGACAAGAGTCCAACAAAATACGATAGCATTCTTCAGTATATTGGAGTTAAAACAACAAACACTGTCTGGAATGGGCTTTGTGAAGGTCATACCTTCAAATAACTTTTTAGAGTAAGGAATCAGATACTGAAATTGTCAGGTTCTGTTTAGGTTAGTTTTTTGCTAGTGTGTGTATTCTTAATTTGAGAGGGGGAGCAATATGTGGTATTAGGAGGAACATTTAGAAGCTTTGGAAATCCTTGGATAGGATTTTGAAGTGCATTTTCTCTTTTTCATTGCACCTAATTGCAATGGTGCATTTCCTGTTTTTCATTGCCCCTACTATGATAATCTCTTGAACTGATAGAGGTGCCAACTTGGTTCTGTTACCAGTCTTGTGACCAGTCTCCAGCCCCTGTTGCTTTAAAATGTGCTGGCATTGTCTTTGCTGATGGAAGAGAGGAGGGGAGACCAGGCTACAGTTTTAACTGGCAGCACTCTGGAAGGAAGCAGCATTGTTGTGGGTAGAATTGTGCATTTCTAGGAGTTTTGTTTTTCTGGATAATAAGAGGATCCATCTCTTTACAACAGTTCTGGGTGTCAATCCTTACAGAGATTATTTCTTTCCCTAGTGGATTATCACTGTAGTGTCAGCACAGTTCTGTCTCACCAAAACAGTGACAGTTACTCTAAACCTCTGGAATAGGAAGTAAAGCATTTGATAAGGCCCTTGAGGCAACATGCACTGAGATGCCCCAAGTAACTTTTTTGTATTACCTGTCAGGGCTCATGTGTTGTGAGTCATTTTTCAAACATCCCTCCTTTTGCCTGAAGCTACAAATGTCCCCCTTTAACTATCACAATGAGCTTACATGGTGAGATGCAGAGATGATTGGTTTTGTGTATTCATAGACAGACACATTGTGTTAGGTGGCTGGAAACAGCAGTCCAATCAGACCATTCTTTATTTATGTATTTATTTTTGTGCATCTCTGGGAATTGCTTCTGCATCCTCATATCTACACACCTAAGCCTAACTTCTTACATCTTACCTCTTCCTGCTTCTACTTGCACCAGATGCCATAAGGAGAGTTGAGGGTGGATTGTTTTGTGTGTAATGATACAGACTGAGGCAAACAATTTCAGTCCCGGGGTGCATTGTCCTTTGAGCTGGTCTCCATCCCTTCCTTCCCCCAGTGAAGAGAAAGTGGCTTGATTTTTTGGAGAGAGTGCTTGCCATCTGGTTTGTTCTGATTCCATACTGTGATCTGTACACAGAAATACCCTCCCAGTGCAACTACACTACACTTTGAATTCTATGCAGAGCCAGGGGCCGAGGTCAAAGTGGACAAAAGGGTGAGTCTCCTACAGACTTGTTCTTGTAGGGTTCTGTGGGAAGTGGGTGGGCATTGAATAGAAGAAAAGGTATAGGATGTTGCTCTCTGTTCACTCTGTAAAAGAAATACAGAGCTCTGTCCTCAATAAGTGAATGCTAAGATGGAGGAACAATAGTTATGCTGGCAGCCAGTCTTCCTATTTTCAGCCGCTTTCTGTAGCTTGATCAATTCAGTTGGAGGTTGTTGCAGACCAACCACCATACCCCTCTGCTCTAGGTGGTGTACCATGTAATTGGATAGTTTGCTTTTCACTCTTAAAGATGGTGATGATGGGTTAGGGATGTAGTGGTACTGAAGTCCCATTTATTTGCCCATTTATCTCAAGGAGTGTTTGTGGTTCTATGTCTTGACAATTTCTCTGATAGGTCTCTTGTGAAGTACAAACCCTTCAGATGCTCTCCTCCCTTCCCAAGTTGCTTGCTAGGCTTTGTGGGTACATTTCTGCATTTACATTACCCTGAGCATTCTGGTGAAAAGTTGAGTAGATGACATACTTTGATAGTTTCCCCAAGTCAAAACATCAATACAGGGTTGAGATTCCCTTGAGATTGTAAGGTAACCCCTCTGTCTGCCTGTGGAGAGTTTTTTCTGCCATTTTGCTTCTCTAAATACTTACTTTTTCCTAGGCATCGATTTATGGGGCAGTAGTTTTTTCTCACATAGGGGTTGCCAGCACTGTAATAAATGTTATGATGTATTTGAATTACCCACAAAGGCCAGGTTAATTGTTAGCCAAAGCCACAGTTCAGTACTGAGCTGTTGCTCCCATGGCTCTTCCTTAAACAGATCTATGCCATGGTTGCTACTGTGCCACAGCTTCTAAATGAGAGGTTGGATATGACTGCCAAAACCTTCTTGCTTTTTCTTCTCAGACTACCAGCAACACACTACATTATATCCACATAGAACAACTTGACAAGGTAAGGGTATTCCCTATCTCTTTAACAGTAGAATATTCAATTTTACCTTGCCTTTTGTATGATAAGCTTCTAAGCAGTTGCTGTTTTCTCAATGTAGATTTCAGAAAGCCCCTCTGAAATTATGGAATCCCTCACCAAAATGTACAGTATCCCAAAGGATAAACAGGTATGTTGAAGCAAGAAGCAGATCTGGTACTCTGTGTGTTGCAGAATGCAACTTCTGGTTTGATGTAAAGGGAGAAATAAATTAACTCATTTCAAGAAAACAGACAATTTAGTTGAGAATCCTAAGTCCTGTAGTATTTGGAATTCCTTTAGCGTTTGGAATTATTTCAGGCTTGAAAGGGCACTATGAATTGAGATTCCTAGATTTAGTTCCTGTTGCATGCTGCTGGCCTAGGAATGGTGACCAACCTTTCTTTTCAGTATGGAATGATTGAGATGAAGGAACTTTTACATTGTCTCCATTGATGTTAGCAAAGGATTGATTGACTTTAGGTGGCAGCAGACATCATCTGGACTTGCATCCAGCTCTTTGGAGTAACATCTACATCTGAAGCTAAATATGGGAGCTGTGATGCTAAATATGGGTGCTGTGGTGCTGCTTAAACAAACAAACAAAAATAAAATACTAATATGTTGAAGAGATAGATTTGTACCCTGCCCCTTTGCTAGTTCTCTACCTAGCATATATGAGCATTGGGGAGTATTCTAAAATGGGACATGTCCAAGCTGAGGCAGTGCAACTCATGCTACTTCATTCTGCTTCATGTGTAGAATCAAAAGATGTGACTTTTGGCCAGGCATGAGAGTGTGAGGGCTGTCTGGTTGTGGTTAGGTGTTGGAACATTGCCACAGCCCTGTTAACTATTTTCTTCTTGTAGATGCTGCTGTTTACACATATTCGCCTGGCCCATGGTTTTTCCAATCATAAAAAACGATTGCAAGCTGTTCAGGCCAGACTGCATGCCATTTCTATATTAGGTGAGTATGACAACAGATAGATTCTTTTCAGTAGCACAGAATTAAGCATGTATTAAGAATGCAGGAAACAAACAGCCAAATTTGTAAATGTAAACTAAAAGCCAGAATTGCCCCACTCCACCCCATTGACAATAACCTCTAATAAAAATCAGAATTATGCATAGAGCATTGATAAATATTACTTTCAAGGATCAAGAGCCAAGGACAAATCTGTGAAAAATGTTTGAGAGACTTATAGTTCAGCTGTGACAGTAGCATTGCCTAGTGTTTAGTGCTTCCCTGAAGGAACCATCACTCTGCTGTTGTTGGCCTCATCTTCTCTGTACTCTTATTGTTACAATCACCTCCACAATTTTTATTCATTGTTCAGTATAAATCTTGGAAAGACAAAGACCTTCAAAAGCATCTTGTCATTGTTTGTTACATGAAAACTAAAAGCAACATATGGGAAGACCATTATTCAGAGCAAGCTGTACCCTAAAATGTTGGTCCAGATTGGATGGGGAGACTGTCTCCAGACAAATGGCCCTTTGTGTTCACGGGTGGCAAGAATTACTCTTTACCAGCATATCTTTTCTTTGTTTCTAATGTCACTGATGTTTCATTCCTATACCAGAGTAGCACATTATTCAAGCCCAGAGTGGTTGGTGATGGCCATTCTGTTTGTTAGATGATGTTGGAACAAATCTTAACAGTCATGCTCCATTTACATCTATTAAAATAAACAAAGATTCCTATATTCATCTGCATTTATTAAAAAGCGTGATGTTGAAGTAACTACTTAATCCCCCTGCCCCAGAAAATAGCACCTTTATTTAACAATAGTCAAACCAATCTTATTCTGTATGAAAAAAAATTTAAAATATCCAAGATGAATATATCTATGCAATTATAAAACATTTTAGCATGATATTCTTTATTTCTGGCATAAAATATGCATGCTCACCCTCCCCCCCCCCCCACGCACTTGTTCAGCTATGTTTTTGGATCACCCATCTCTTGCAAATTCTAAACAGAGTCTCTCTCTTTCCACAGTATATTCAAATGCCTTGCAGGAATCCGCCAACAGCATACTTTACAATGGGTTGATAGAGGAGCTAGTGGATGTACTGCAAATAACAGATAAACAATTAATGGTAAGTCACCTATGCAGGCCTGCCTACCCAGTCTATATTTGAGGAAGGAAACACAACTCTGTGTGTCTCACTTTTGGTTTCTTCCAAAAGGTTTTGGGATTGAATTGGATTGGTATTGGTATGACTGACATTATCCGGTTTTATATTTTGCTATTGTATTTCCTCGAGGTTGCCATTGCTGTGTTTCACATTCTTGTGGAATTCGTGTTCCCCTGTCTGGAAATGAGGAACTTATTTTGGGATTAGCATTAAGCTTGTCAGAGCCTACATGCCAAATCTCTCTTGTTTTTTCTTAACAGGATATTAAAGCTGCCTCTTTGAGGACATTGACTTCAATTGTGCACTTGGAACGGACTCCAAAACTCAGCAGTATTATTGACTGCACGGGAACTGCCTCCTACCATGGATTTTTGCCAGTCCTAGTCCGGAACTGTATACAGGCCATGATTGGTTAGTGTATCTGCTTTTCGGGTACAGGAGATAATTCATTGTGCTTCTGCTTGTTGCTGCTTGTGAAACCTAATGCTGGTCTCCCATTTTTCAGATCCCTCAATGGAGCCATATCCTCACCAGTTTGCCACAGCACTCTTCTCCTTCTTGTATCATTTGGCAAGCTATGATGCAGGAGGTGAAGCTTTAGTCTCCTGTGGCATGATGGAAGCCTTACTGAAGGTAATGTGTGCTCAGAGGATAGGCAGCTCCACAGAAGCAAGTAAACTGTTGCTAGGCTTCTGTTGAAAACAAAAATTGGATGCGTACTTCTAAGCATAGTCAAGAGAACATGAAAAACTGTAACATAATTGTATATAAAATTTTTCTTCTTCACCTCTGTACCTGTATCCATCTCACTGCTATTTCTCCTAGAATGTTTTTCATTAAATGATATAAAAGGCTAGAAAATCTTGAATACTAGCATATGAAGGGTTCTCCCAACAGTGTTTAATTTTTTCGTTTAGAATTTTGGGCTGCTGAGAACAAGAAAGAGTAAAAAATGATTCATAGGTTCTTGAGAAATATAAAATATTCAGCAGCATATCAAAACAGGTCAGTGCATGTAAGCTAAGCTTACATGCACTACTAATGTTAGTTGTAAAGTAGCTGCAAACATCAGCATGATTTTAATCTGATTGTGGCTAGGCTATACAGTATCTGGCATGCCTCTGAAAGGTGCATAATGACATGATAAGATTAATGAAATGCTGGTTGAAATCCCCAGCACAAATGATGAGCCTCATTGCTGGTCATTGACTTTCTGGTTTAAATGACACTTATCTAGGGCACTAAGATCCCAACATTTTTCTTTTGGAACACAACTTGCAAGTTTCTCTTAAGAATTGATGATCCTTGGGCCAATGGATTTGATACATTCAGTGGCTTTTGGGTGCTTGGGGTTTTGTGTGTGTGTGTCTGTGTGTGTTCACACATTCTAATTTTTTACCTTTTGATCCCCTAGGTGATCAAGTTCTTGGGAGATGAACAGGATCAGATCACTTTTGTGACCCGAGCTGTACGAGTGGTAGACTTAATCACAAACCTAGATATGGCAGCCTTTCAGTCTCACAGTGGCCTCTCTATCTTCATTTACAGACTAGAGGTAGGTTCTTTCATTTTAGCGTCTTGGCCATTTAGTGTGAATCTTAACAAGTTGACATCCTGTTTACTTTTCAAACTGTCTTCTGCTCCAAGTAATCTAGATAAGTCTTGGCAATAGATCCCCTAACTGAAAATACTGCTGCCAGGTTGGTAAATGGGGGGAAAAAACAGCGCTTATCCAGTAACTGGTCCTAGATGAGGATGCAGACTTGGCTTTTTAACGAATAAACAAAACAACAAACAGCTTCATTTATATACCGCTTCATACTGCCTAAGCAGTGTCTAAGCGGTTTACAACTGTAAGCTACATACCCCCAACAATCTGGGTACTCATTTTAGCAACCTCGGAAGGATGCAAGCCTGAGTCGAGCTTGAGCCCTTTTGCTGGTATTGAACCTGCCACCTTATGGTTTTGAGTGAGTGAGTGGCTGCAGTACAGGCATTTAACCACTGCGCCACCAGACATAGCTGAATGAAGCTTGAGTGGTTAATCTTTCCCAGCTCTGTCCAGCTGGGCTCTCTGAACAGTAGTAAGTGAGGTCTGTGGCAGGGAGATAGAGATGCAGTGGTTTATCCTGCCTTGTGCTAGATTCAAATATGTGTATTTGTATGTTTGTAACAGAGAGATAATAGGGATTCTGTTTGAGTACCACTTGCCTGCTACTCAACAGTCTCCCTTCCTGAGCTGGTGAAGATGGTAGTGGGCAGCTTGAGGACTTCCAACAGCTGTGCGGAGGCCACTTTGCTAGGAGCAGTTCAGGACTTAGTATCCTTCATGAAAACCATGAGACCATCTGGCCTCACCCATTGTACTGGTCACACTGTAGAACAAGGGTGAACAACAGTGGGAGACTTTGAGGTCACATTAGCCCCCTGGCAGATTGGTGGGGGGACTGTACCCCACCACCACAAAAAAGGGGGTTTGAACCTTGTGGGGTCCTGAGGTGGACACATTTGGCCCATGGCCACACATTCCCCCCACCCCAAGTTCTCTAGACCTAGTTTTCTATGCTGGTCAGGATGGTTGTGATCTAGGTGTGTAGGAACTTTCTGTAGTTCTTTTGTTAGGGCTAGATGAGTAACTGGTGGGATTTAGACTCACAAGAGCTGTGAACCTCTGCAAAATTGATTTAAAATGGTTGGTCCCAGACGTATGGATCCAGATGGATTCCTGATAGTTCTTGGGAAAATTTCTGTTTCCATGGGAAGTGATCTGTCAAAGCCCTGGTTGATCTTTGGAATGGAGAAATGGCCAGACTAGTGGACACAATGCTCCTGGATGTCCCCTTTCACAGAATGGAGATTTAAAGAGCCTACTTTGTGGCAGTGGTGGCAATGAAGAAAGCTTACTTCTCTGCCATCACTTTATCTGCAGCTGTCTGAAATGAGCAGGGGCTTTCTGCACTTTGCTCTTCAAGAACAGAACACAGATCACACAATAGCCTACTGTGAAATATTTCAAGACACATTACAGAGCAAATCTCTTGGATCTGATTTGACTTGGATGCTGTATTACAGGTGTAGCAGATGTAACTTTGTCTCTTGTTTGTCCCTTGTTATTGCGTATGTATGTATGATTCTTCAAGTTGCCTTGTCAGCATATGGTGACCCCATGAATTTCATAAGATTTTCTTAGGCAAGGAATACTCAGAGGTAGATTTGCTAGGTCCTCCTTATGAAACAGTGTTTTCTAAAAGGTGTTTTGGATTTCAGCTCCCAGAAACCCTAGCCCAGTGGTTCTCAACCTTTGGCACTCCTAATGTTATAGACTTCAACTCCCAGAAATCCCATCCAGCTTGCCCAAATGATCAGGGATTCTGGGAGCTGAAGTTTAAAATGCATGGAGAACTCAAGGTTAAGAACCTTTGCCCAAGCAGGTTTGGCCAACAGTCAGGAATTCTGGGAATTGAAGTCCAAAACAGCTGAAGGATCTAAGTTTGGGAAATGCTTTTCTAAAATATAGCCTACAGCACATTTACATCTCTCATCCAAGTACTAACCAGGGCTTAGCTTCCAAGATCAGAAGGGATCTGGGACCTTTAGGGTATTTAGGCCCTTTGAGGGTACAGTATTTAGGCACCTTGTTATTGGATTTCAGCCTGAGGATTGAACAGAATCCATGGAGAGGTGGTGTGTTGGACTCACGACCTTCCTGGCTTATAGAAACAACTAAAGGGAGACTGACTGAACGAGTGGATAAGAGAAGTAGTGAATACCTTGCTGCAGCAAAGCAAGATCTGTAGTGAAGACTTTACTAAAAAAACCTTCTTGAATCCTGCCATACTAGAGGATTACTGGCTAGTCTTCAATATGCATTTTGGTGTTGGGGTCTGAAGTGTGTGGTGGCCTATCAGCTCCAGGGATTCCTGGATGAAACCCATTATTTTTGTCCATTTCAATCTGGTTTCACGTTTATTGCATAAAATTGGCTTTGGTCATCTTGATGGATGACCTACTTTGGGAACTGGACGGTGGAGCTACGAGATGTCCCTGTTCGTTCTGCTAGACTTTTCAGCAATTTTTGATCCCATCAACTGTGTTATCCTTCTGGGATGGGAATTGGAGGTAGTTTTATCTTGTGGCAGATCTGGCCATAGTGACATATGCCTTGATTACCTTCCAGCTGGATTATAGTAATGTACCTTCTGTGGAAACTTTTTGGAAACTTCAGTGAATCCAACATGCTGTGACTAGACCACTGGCTGGGGCTGGTTACCAGTGTTTACAGGCATAATTCAGAATTAAGTACTTATATGGCTTAGGTCCAAGCTATCTGAGACCATCTCTCCCTGTATGAGCCTGCCCAGGTTTTAAGATTCATAGAGGAGGGCTTTCTTGTAGTCCCACCACTATCACAGCTCTAGTCGATAAGAACACTGGAGAGGGCCTTTTCGGTGGGTGCTCTTAATCTGTGAAATTCCTTCCCATGAGGGACTAGGTTAACCTGTCTGCTCTAATTCTGCTTGCTGGCAAAGACCTTTTTGTTTAATGGGCCTTCAGCTGTTATTTGACTTTTGCAAAAGGGTGTTTTAATGGGAGTGATACACTGTTTTTTAAGTTGTACTGTAGATTTCTTAACTATATTTTGTTTTAACTTGTGTTGTAATCTACCTGTGTTGGAAGAAAGGTGGAATAAATAAATAAATATTGGCAATGGGAGAATAATACTTCCCTGTAGATAGTTGTTGCTTTGGGGAAGGCTGGCAGTGTTTGCACATGTTGGCTGCATGCCCATCTTTGGAGGCTTGTACTGTTTTCTGTGTACCTCATCTTGTGTTGGCAGTGGTTAGTCCCATATAAATCCTTTGTGAGTCTGATAGTACAGTACATCCAAAGAAATTAAATGGCTGTTGTTCCAGAATGAATTCATTTCCACAGTAGGCATCTTAAAGCTTGGCATTGATGTATTGCCTTCCTTTTCTAACTTTTGTTTTAGCATGAGGCAGACCTGTGCCGGAGGGAATGTCCATTTGTAATAAAGCCAAAGATACAGAGACCTGCTACTACTACTACACAAGAAGGTGAAGAAATGGAGACAGACATAGAAGGTAATTATGTCAGAAAATTAATTGCTTTTACAACAAAAATATCTGTAACTTACTAAAGAAAGCTTAGATGAGCAAAACCCAACAAGACAATCCCCCTTTTCATTAGAGTAAATTACAGGACATACTTATTTTAATTGTTAATGCATTTCTGTTAGTGGCTTTGGTTATATTTTCATAGAAGAGTGCATTATAAATGTGCTTCTGTTAGCTCTCCAGAATTGCGTTTTGAAATAAAACAAATTATGTTAACTTGTGAAACGGAAGGTGGACTTTGTGCCTTCTCCACATAGGGAGGTTGCAAGAAATTTGAAACGCATACCCAGACTGGGTGGAGGAAACTGGGCAGGGTGGGCAGACCATTCCATGATTGGTTGAGTTGCTGGTTCAGGAGCAAGAGGGTTGTAAAATTCTGAATCACAGTAGTATTAAATGAAGCTATGCCTCCTGTCAGCTTGTGTTTGTATAGTTTCTAGATGGAATAATCATAGCCCCGCAGCTATGGCTTCATAGACATAGGGATGGAACAGGGCCATCTTGCTTCTTCAGCTCAACGTCTCCAGTATCAAGATTTCTGTTTTAGGGGAAGTTAGCTAGAAACCCCATTTTGTTATACCTACCTCCTTGATATCAAAAACTTTTCGGCAATTGGTCTTGGGAATTTAGGGAATGTCTTGACAAACTGAGTCAATTTCTGTCATTTAAAATATCCTTCTATGCTTTCAGTTTCTGATGTAGCCATGGAAAGCAGCCCCGGTCCTTCCACCTCTGGAGAGCAACGGCAGGAAGTTGTAGTTGAAACAAGGGCCCCAAGTGCCACCACTCCAAGCAGTAGTAATAGCAGCAGTGCTAGCAGCAGCAGCAGCAGCACAAATTCAGTAGTCTCTCCCCGAAGTGGTATGTAATCACTTTTATAAAAGCTCCTGTGGTGTTGCCAAACTACTTGCCACTGACTTGATTCAATTTCTGGATTCCTTCTCATTTCAGGAGTCCAGTGCATCCCTCAGCGAGCAGCACTTCTCAAGTCTATGTTGAATTTCCTGAAAAAGGCCATCCAGGACCCAGCTTTCTCAGATGGCATACGCCACGGTGAGGAGTCTAGAGCTGTTAAGCTGAGGTTCTTGGACCAGTTTTTCTTGGACTATTGCATATGGTTGGCAGTGAATGCTATTGATTACTCTCCTCTTCATTCTGGGCTGTGCCAGCTGGCTTTACCTGGGCAAGAAATCATATAGAACATGTTCCCTGTGAATTTGTTGTTTTCCTGGTAGCTTTAATCATAGAAGTAAAAAAATATGAAGTAATTACTGATACACTCAAAGACAGATAATGTGCTGTATAATACTTTCAAGAGTTGAGAGATGGATTCTTACTGTCCTCATAGTTTCACCTGTGGCTAGCAGAACCTGAATAAATTGTAAACAGTGGCAGAATAAATTATACAGAACTGAACTTAAGTTTAAAATTACTGGTCGGATTTTTGCAGGTCTGGATATAAGTATTTTTATGTAGTTACTAAAATAGCTCTTGTCTGTTTGCTTACTTGCAACTTGCAGTGATGGATGGTTCTCTGCCTGCCTCCTTGAAGCACATCATCAGCAACGCAGAATATTATGGGCCATCACTCTTCTTGCTTGGTAAGGATATATTTTATGGATAATAAAAGAAACATGTATTACTGCATATACTCTACTGTAAGTTGACCTCATGTGTAAGGATAGGTTTTGGGGCCAAAATGGCGGATTTTGATATGACCTGTGGATAAGTCAAGGGTAAAACTTAGGGGCATATAAGAAAGGATGTAAAGGATGATGCAAAGGAAAATGATGCCAATGGACTTAGAACATTCTGGCAGGCATAACTGTTTGTGCTCATCCTAGAGGCTGGATGGATGAGGGAGTAGAGGGAATCCATGCTTCTTTTCAGTGCTCCCAGGATGGATTATGCTCTCCACCTTCTACCACTCTGCTCCGAGAAAGGAGGTGGCTCCTTATATATATATATAAGAATTAAAGTACAGTACTTACATTGACCCATGAACTAAATTTTGATTAACGTTTCTAGACTTATACATGAGTGCTTATGCAGTACTTACTGGGCTAGAAACCACCCTTCTTGAGCTATGTTCTTGGGTTATCCTGAACTGGGATGGTATTGCTCAGCTCCCTGCTTAGAAAATGTAGTAAGTTTGGTTTCTGCTACTAAGCAGACGGGTGTTGAGATCCTTGTTAGCATCATGATCAAACCTCAACATCTGTCTTTTAGGATGAAAGGCTCAATTTTTATTAGCAACCCTGTTAGGTTTTTTTGTATTGGCCTGGTAATTTGAAAAGATAAGAAATCTGAGAATGATTTTTCCTGTGTTACTAACCTTCTTCACAGTTTTCATAATTGTAATGGAGTGTAAGGGTAGATGGATCATACTTACACACCTTGATTTTCTTTGTGCAAAGGGATCTTGTAGTGCTTTTGAGATTGTACGAAAGAAGTTGGAAGCATGAGTTTTCATAGACTTGAGACTGCTTCGTCAGATACACGGAGGAAGTAGACTCCAATCTACAAAAGCTCGTGTTACCAGCTTCTTTCTTTCAGTTAGTTTCCAGGGGGCTACAGGATCCCTCTACATAGTGATTTCCCAGAGTAACATGGGTATGTCTTTAAATTCTGATTTTTTTTTTCATTTGCTTCTGCACTAGGTAAGGCTAAACCCCTACTGAACAAATTTTGCCAAGAAAACACTGTGATAGGTTCACCTTAGTGTCACCATAAGTTGGAAACAACTTGAAGGCACAGAACAGAACTACTGCTACTATGATATTGTTGTTGTTGTTGTTGTTGTTGTTATTATTTTATATAGCTCAGTAAGTTTTGCACAGTGTTTACAAGTCAATCCTCTATCAGCCTTACCCTGATAGGAGTGCATTCCAGTCCATAAGCCACACCTAACCTGCTATGGGGAATTGAATTGCCAGCTGGGGATAGTCTGGATAGAATTAGCTGATTAGGGATCCTGTTCTACCATTGACTGTGACAGAATACTGGAGGCTGTCAGCAAAAGAGCTGGTATGCTTCTCTGCTATGTATCATAGCCTGCCTCATTTTCCACCAATAAAGCTGATCTTATAGCAGTAATGTACCTCAGTGTTCAATGCCAAAGTATTGGGGAGGCCTAGAACTATGGGCATTTCAAGCACAAGACAGAAAATATGTATCGTGTGAGGGACTAACCTTAATTCTTTTTTATTTCCTGACAGCCACTGAAGTGGTAACAGTCTTTGTATTCCAAGAGCCTTCGCTGCTATCCTCTTTACAGGATAATGGCCTAACAGATGTCATGTTGCACGCTCTTCTTATTAAAGATGTAAGTGTCTTTTTGATTATGTGTTTTCCTGTCTTCGCCTTCCCCCCAAGTTTCTTTCTTCATATTTGAGAGGCTGGCGTGATACTGAGTTACTCTGTAGCTCCTGTTGCTGCACTTGTCAATTTGTGGAAATACAAATTGCTTTATTTTACAAATGAGTACACTTGACAAGCGGACTTCATATATATTGAGTGTCAGTAGGTGAGGGGAGTAGTGTCTGTCTTCAGTACGTTCACTGTACCATTGCTCATGTCACAAGAGCATGTGGAGAGGTGAGAGCCACCACATGCATACTGGACCCATGCCTCTCTGGCTCCTAAAAGCAGCCTGGAATGGCTGAGAAGGTGAAGGGAGTAGTGAATGCCTCACGATAGTAAGGCAGGTTTACACCTTGGCTAAAAGAGGCTGTGGTGAGGCCACTATTGAACAAATCCTCCCTGGACCCACCGTACTGGGGAACTATTTTCCAGTCTGCAATATCCCTGTTTTGGGGCAAGATTCTAGAGCATGTGGTGGTTTCCCAGCTCCAGAGGTTATTTATCAGATTTGCAAATGACACCAAATTAGGAGGAATAGCTAATACCCCAGAGGACAGGATCAAAATTCAAAATGACCTGAAGAGACTAGAAAGCTGGGCCAAAGCTAACAACATGAAATTCAACATGGAGAAATGTAAAGTACTGCACTTAGGGCAGAAAAATGAAATTCACAGATATAGGATTGGGGACACCTGGCTGAATGAGACTATGTGTGAAAGGGATCTAGGAGTCCAAGTAGACCACAAGTTGAACATGAGTAAACAGTGTGATGTAGCAGCTAAAAAGGCCAATACAGTTTTAGGCTGCATCAATAAAAGTATAGTGTCTAGATCAAGGGAAGTAATAGTGCCACTGTATTCTGCCTTGGTCTGGCGCCACCTGGAATATTGTGTCTGGTTCTGGGCACCACAATTCATCCTTTTTGAAGTTGGAATATGTCCAAATCAAGGTGACCAAAATGGTGACGGGTCTGGAAACCATGCCCTATGAGGAATGATTTAGGGAGCTGGGGATGTTTAGCCTGGAGAAGAGAAGGTTAAGAGGTGATAGGATAGCCCTGTTTAAATATTTGAAGGTGTGTCATATAGAGGAGGGAGCGAGCTTGTTTTCTGATGCTCCAGAGACTAGAATGCAGAACAATGGATGCAAATTGCAGGAAAAGAGATTCCACCTCAACATTAGGAGGAACATCCTGACAGTAAGGGCTGTTCGACAGTGGAACAAACTCCCTCAGAGTGTAGTGAAGTCTCCTTCCTTAGAGGTCTTTAAACAGATGCTGGGTGGCCATCTGTCAGTGGGGATGCTTTAATGGAGAGTTCCTGCATGGCAGCAGGTTGGACTGGATGGCCCTTGTGGTTTCTTCCAACTATAGGATTCTATGATTCTGGCATCAGGCATGGTTATGGGACAGAGACAGCTTTGGTCATCATGGTGGTATACCTGCATAGGAAACCAGAGAAGGAAGTGTATCTCTTCCTATCTGAATTACAGCCTAACATTTAACAATGCACTGAAAGATGGCATTACAGAAACATAGGAGTGACATTTTGATGGTGACATATAGAAATTAGGGAATTAACTAATTGTTTTGAAGGACTTGAGAGCAGTACAACTTCATAGGACTGAGAAGAGGTAAGTAATCATCTGTATAGATATATGTGCTTCACTCCATCCTACTTGATCTGATTTCCATTTTGAAATGTTAGGCTGTTGGGAAAGCATCACATCTTGGTCTCTCCACATTTCACAACATCAAAGGAATGTATGACTTACAGAAATGTTGCATGATAGTGACTATTTTTCTTTCTGGGATGTGTGTGTATATCTCCTGACAGGTTCCTGCCACACGGGAAGTCTTGGGTTCTCTTCCCAATGTCTTTAGTGCTCTGTGTCTGAACGCTCGAGGCCTCCAATCTTTTGTCCAGTGTCAGCCTTTTGAACGCCTCTTCAAAGTATTGCTCTCACCAGATTACCTCCCTGCAATGAGGAGGCGTCGTAGTTCAGATCCACTTGGTAAGTATATTTGGTTGAAAGAGCATGTCAGGGATTTCTCTCTCCTTAAGAGCACCTCCAATGTACGTACGCAAGTTAGTACTTGTCAGACAGGAAGAAGAGACCATCCCATTAGTCATATGAGCAATCCGAGCATCTGGACGGGGGGCTTTGTACCATATCTGACACTTCAGTCAGTAGCCATGGACCATGCAGTGAGAATCTGTGCCATATGCAAGACAGGATGTTGGGTTGCCTGGTAAATGGAAGGAACTGCTTGCATAAGGAGATATTGGCTACCTCCTTGTGTAAGCTTGGAGAAAAGCACAAACCCTGGTACCTTGTAGGATTTTATCTGGGCTGCTCACCCTGTAATCCAATAAAAAAAGGGTGGGGGACTGACAGGGTTCTGGGCTAGACAGCTTCTCTCTCTCTTTGTGTGTGTTGCAAGCCACCAAAAACTTCCAGAAAATATTATGTCTGTCACATTATCTAATTTTTATTTTCTGATACCTTTTTATTTTCTAATAGGTGGCAATCCCACTTATTAAATCATAGTTAACAAGTTTGTTGACAGAAAAAAATGACACAACTGTGAAAAAAGAAGGGAAGGTCCTGCTTGTTGTGTGCCTTCAAGTCATTTCTGACTTATGGCAACTCTAAGACAAACCTTTCACAGTGTTTTATTGGAAAGATTTGTTCACAGGGGAGTGGGAAATAACAACATACAAATACAATAGATTGATTAAATTGCTTCATAAGTATGTGTTGTGGACTTAGGCACATTTCTATAGGAATGCTTGTAGCTTATATCTTAATTCTACCCCTGGTTTTCATTTTAGGGGACACCGCTTCCAATCTTGGAAGTGCTGTGGATGAGCTCATGAGGCACCAGCCTACACTCAAGACAGATGCTACCACAGCCATAATTAAGGTAGGAGAATAAGCAGGATGCATTGTAGTTCTATATTTCATACCTCCGTCTCCGTCGTTGCAGATCCCCAGGCTGCACTCTACACTGCTGGCTTATTTTCTGTTGGTTCTTTCACCTTCGCTCCCAGAAGTCTATCTTGTTTCTAAGTTAGATTTTTAACATAATATGATACATGTGTGTGTGTAGAATGACTTCTGTGTAAACATGGCTGTACAATTTTCCGCAGTTACTAGAAGAGATCTGCAACCTAGGTCGAGACCCCAAGTACATCTGCCAGAAGCCTTCTATTCAGAAGGCTGATGGAACAGCTACCGCTCCTCCGCCTCGCTCCACCCATGCAGCTGAGGAGGCTTCCAGTGAGGATGAAGAGGAGGAGGAAGTACAAGCCATGCAGAGCTTCAATGCAACACAGCAGAGTGAAGCGGAATCCAGCCAGCAGTAAGTAACATCACAGTATTTCTGTGTTTGTGTCAAGTGGCTGTGTGCCTTACAAAAAGGACAAGACACTCTTTTTGTCCCAAGCTTCTGTTAATTCACTTTTTAAAAAGCTGATGTACACTAACAACCTGGAAGTAGGTGGATGGGTCTTTGACAAAGAATCCTAGCAGCCATCCTCTATTTGAAAAATATAATGAGTATCCAAATAACCCATGAAACTAGTTCTGTGAATTGAAGAGAGCATCAGATTTTGTTTTTCTGCAAACAGCAAACCATCATGCTTCATGGTGATTTATTTTGAAACTATGAAATCTCAAAGCATTTGGTGATATAGCACAGGGGCGGGATGAATTAAGAGTTTGCTACCCCAAAATCAAATTCCAGCAGAGCTGCCTTAGGGCCTTCTGAGGAATCCTAAGCTACCCTTTGGATCTTGGACCCCTTGAATTTGATTCCTATGGGTGTTATTAGGCACAGTAGAAAATATAGTGATCATGGATTGAACAGCTGTTACATTATTGGATGGCCAGTACATTGTACACAGCAATATACGTTAAAACACTGATTGTCAAGCTTTTTAAAGTGGACCCTTGTTATCCGCTAGGGTTTGGTTCCAGGACCCGTTGTGGATAACAATCGTTGGATGCTCAAGTCCCATTTAATACAATGGCATAACAAAATGGTGTCCCTTATATAAAATGGCCAAATCAAGGTTTGCTGTTTGGAATGTATACTTTTTTTGAATATTTTCAAGCCGTGTATGCTTGAATTTGTATATAAAAAATCCGTGGATAAGGAGGGCCAACTGTAGTCTTGTGACCCCCTTTACATCTGCACGTGGACATGGTGCTCCTCCTGACATAGTGTATGAATAAAAATAATTTGTTCAGTGTATCTGTTTTCACTCACATATTCATGTATATTCATATATTAACATCTTACAAGGAAATAGCTCTCCCCATCCTCCCTTAGGCAGAGGCTCCAAGCACCCTCCTTGCCTTTCTCTTCCACTCTAGGACAAAAAAAGTTTGGGAAGTGGAGGAGAATGAATCAGGTTTCCAGGTCTCACCCCTTCCCCTTGAGTAACCCTTGTGCCATTCCATTGAATGACTTAGGTGGGGGAGGTAGTGATTCAGCTGGACACTGGAAAGAATACATTTTTAATGACTTTCCTATCTGAGCCTTTAAAGGGTTGTGTGAAAGGTGACACTAGCCATGAGCCAGCAGTTTGAAAGGCTTATATGATAGTGTCTATTTACACAGAGAAGTAACAATGCTTTTTTATTAAAGCACCATTAAATTGGTCACTTTGTGGAGTGGTGTGTATGTGTGTAAATAAATGTCATGAACAATATAAATGCAAACTGCCCTAAGAACTTTGTATGTAGACAGTAAGACATGGGGGCATGAGATATCCTGATTTCTATTCCTTGCTACATGAACAGCACAAGGATTATTTAAGTTAGTGCTTTCAGCATAATTTTGTTGCCAACCAGTTGTTTGAAGTTTATCATTTAAAAGGTCTCTGAAGACTTTTTAATGGAAGTAAACATACACAGACCTATTTGTATATTAATATATATTATTTTGACATGCTAATGTCATGTATTTTTTTTTTATTATTGAGTAAATGTTGAAGAAGACCTCAGGTCAAAGTTCATCAGGCTCATTCCATTTGGTTTAAATTAAAATGTTCTTTGCCATATTGAGACTAGGGATATATCTACAACATTAAACAAATATAGTACTTGAGTTTCATTTTAATTGCCTTGGCTTCCACCTGCTGGGATCCCAAGATTTGTAGCTTGGTGAATTACACAGAATTCTCTGTTGAGGAGCAGGAAAGTGAATTGAAGCCCTCTAGCAGAGTGTAATTCACCAGACTGCAAACCCAAGCCATGGCTGATGAAATTGTATGAAACTATTCTAATTGTGTAGTGTTGATACACTCTTTAGTCTCTTTTTTCTTTATTTAAGTGACTTTAAAAGCAAACAAATAGGCAACTCAATAGGAACAATTAATGGAACAAGTTACTCTTTTTTAGTGGCATGCAACATTAATAACTTATTTCTTAAAAGTAGTAGGAAACAAGTAACTAATTACCTGTAAAATGTAACATTCCAAATGTTGAATCATTGTGTCTGTCAAAATGATAGCATGCCATAGGAAGTCAAAGGATCTTAAGCTGTCAGCTAAGATTTTCTGCCCCTTTTAGTACTATCTTTTGTTCAGAGAGCAAGAGCCAGGGCTTGTCCTCCTGGAGGCTATCCAATGTCTTAACATTTTTCAAAAAGTTTGAAATAGCTTCTGTTTGGATTAGCTTTTAGTGTCTAAGGTAATTTTGTAGGGTAGACTGGATTTTTAGTGTACCAAACTTTGGTGTTGCAAAGTTCACTTTCTAACCTAATTCTTTTGTCCATGTTGTTTTGGCTTGGAGATGGCTGCCAAGCCAGAAGTAGTTCCTCAGATGCATTGCTTTTACCGTCCCAGTGAAGAGGAGGTGGGAATGTGTGGCTCCCAAATTGTTGTTGAACTACAACTCCCATCAGTCTTAATAAGCACAAGCAATTATGAAAGCGGATAGGAGTTGCAGTTCAGCAACATCTACCAACATTGCAATAAAGGGAATAGCTGCTCTAGTAGATTTTCTCTGTGGATATTTTTGAAGTAGCATTTCTGGGAATATCAGAGCAAAAGGAACCTTAGGCCTAGATTAAATCATTTGTTTTTCCCCCAACCAGGAACTAAAAACAGAAGTTGACATTCCATTTTACTTCCTGGCTGAAAAAAAGGCTTCCCCTGTGACTGTTCAGTCTTACATGGAAGTAGGGATTAATAAATTCAATAAAGCATGCAATGAAGTGAATACATGTAGGATCTATTACTCTCTTTTAATTTGTACCCTCTTCATGCAGATGCTGAGGAAAATATTTTTTCCACAAAAGTCTGTTTCTAGATACTCTAGTGTCATAATGTGTGCACTGTAAGGATACGTTAACTCTAGGAAGGTCTAGCTGAATTTTGGTGAACTCTGAGTAGCTTACTGACATAATGCTAAATGGAAGGCTAAGCCCTTGGTAAACTTGCTTGCACACTCAGTGTGTATATTGCCTCCAGGATTTCTGTGAGCCAGTACAGAATTCCTAGGACAGGGCCTGAACAGTGAATGGTCTAGTTCTTAGGACAAGAAACCCCCTACTGGGCCATCAAAGGACAGGACTACATATCCTGTGGAGGGCTGCTGTAAGCATTTTTGGCAGAGCTGCGCTTGCTCCCTGGCACCCTGATCCTAGCTGCATGGAAGGCCTTGCTCAGAGACTCTTTTTGGCTCAGAATTTCCTTGGCAAGCTTTGCTCCAGCTTCTGAGTGCCTGCCAGCTGTTTCTTTGTAAACTTCTGAACTCTGAAGTTTCCTGTCTATGGGGTTTCTTAACCCCATCAAGTCCTGGCTCTGTGGTACTGTATGTGTGTGCGTGCATGTTTGCGTGTGCTACATTGTGTGGTCCTGCCAAGGGGGAAATGGCAGAGGGGAAGCTGCCATCCTACATTTTGAGCCAGCTGGCCATGAGGTGGCATGACGGCGGGTGGGGGGAGGCAGAGTGGAACACTTACTAATGGGCTAAAAGGTTTGCTCTGGCAGTTCTGGTTTACAGGCAGTGTGCTGTCTTAAGATACTCTGGACTGAGCTGTTTGCTGGACTGAAGATTTCTGTTTACATAGAAGGCTGGTATAAATTAAGCTTTGAGTGTCATCGTATTGCGTTGATCGAGTGTAGAAGTGTGCGTGAGGATTAGAAACAGTTAAACTTCCTCGTAGCTCCAGGGAAGCGGCCATGTTTCTTCTGGCCAAACTTGCAGGGCCGGATTTCCTTTTGGCTTGCCTGCTGCCATGTGGCAGGTGCCTGATGGGACTGGAGAGGGCCCAATATCCTCTGCTCCCCCACCCACCCGCTCTGCATTCTGGTTGGCCCCTCCTAGTTTGTGTCCAGCTTCTCTCATATCCCTGACCAAACTCTCACTGAGCATGCTCTTTACGTCACTGCCCAGTTTTTCGCCCTCCTTCTCTCTTTTTCCCCAGCTCCATTTTGCTGCAGAACTCCATGGCGCCTGGCAGTCGACCATTCATGGCCCCTGCCACATTCCCATTTTTAATCCAATTCGAGGCCAGCGGCCAAAATGGGCGACATTGCTTTCCTCCTCAGGTCTTTTTCTGTTTTTTTCCTCCCGATGCTGGTGTCTGTTGTCAACCTGATGCATTGTGGACTGGATTTGACTGGATTTTGTCGCAGTCCTGGCACTGGGCCGCCTTCCCGATTTTTTTGTTGTTGGAGGAGGCAGGATAAACAGTGGTACTCCCATTCTTTAAGCTTACTTCTTTGGGAAACCTGGTTTTCCATGCAGTCTAAGATGCAGGAGGTGGAGATTATACGTGTAGCTATTCAGGTTAAAAAAGGTGAGCAGGGATTTTGGTAGTAAGTGTCTTATAATCGACTAAAAATTTGATCTGGGGCTGTGCTGTGCTCTAAGCTTCCATTTCTGCCACCTCGAAACAAGTAACTAGAGTACATTACTGAAATATTTGGATGCTTAATTTGACATGGTTTTTAAAAACTTTTCCAGGGTGGTCGGGACAGAAGAACGAATACCAATCCCACTCATGGATTACATCCTTAACGTGGTAAGTTCTCTAACAATGAGTGGTGCTTGAGGCATAGCTTGGCAGAGTTGGCTCCACCATGTCTGTGGAGACCTCCTGCTGCTTCAAGCCTTGTAGGTTGGCAATCTTTTTGTCCCGCTCCCTCCTGTGCCATGTTGCTGTAACAGCCAAGGTTTTGTCAGTATTGCTTCCAGGAACCATTTGATATCTGTCGTCATTTTATCTCTGAACACATCTTCTAAAGCAAGACCATCTTATAAATTTTCCTGTTGCAGTAATGTTAAATGTAGGAGGTCAGAAGTGTGATTTTCATCATTCTAATGGTTCTGATAAAGGCTACTACAGTGTTGGTTTTGTTGATTGTTTTTATTGAGGAGGTGTACTTATACAAAACCAAATACACTGAGAAGGAATTTGTTTTTTGAGTCTTAGGAGATTTCCAATAAATCTTTCCCTCTTTGGTCATAAAGCTTCTATTACTTAAACATAATTTCATTGTAGAATCTGCTAATGATATTTTTTTTCTAATGAGTTCACAACACTCCATGGTTTTCTGGGTTTTTTGATCTTGTGGTAATTTACCCAAACTTTTGTTCTTTAAAGAAATGTTACTAATTATGTTCCTTCATACATATTTTTTTTGTCTTTTCCCAGATGAAATTTGTGGAATCAATCCTTAGCAACAATACAACAGATGACCATTGTCAGGAGTTTGTGAATCAGAAGGGCTTGCTGCCTCTAGTCACCATCTTGGGCCTGCCCAATCTGCCTATAGATTTCCCCACTTCAGCAGCATGCCAAGCTGTGGCTGGAGTCTGCAAATCCATATTGGTAAGGAGGAGAATACAACATTTCCCTTTCCAGAAGGTAATTATTACGGCCATTAAGTTGGAAGTACACACAAACCTCTGGAAATCTTGCTCTTAACTCCCAGCTATGAAACTCTCAGCCTCCAAGATGCATTAGCTAGAATATTTTTTTTTTGGACCATACCATATAACTAGCAAGGTGTCCTGTTAGCCATTGTGCATTTGGGGACTGTACTTTGAGGAGACAATCTTTGTTGCCTACATTGTGTTCACATGCAGAGGTTTTCCACATATAATGCTATAGAAGGAGCAGGCGGCATGTCTCTGTCACTGAATGCAATCATAGAGCTGTCCAGTTTTGAGAAGTTCAGATTTTAAAAGCAAAAAAGGAGTTGTAACAGATATGCAGTCATAGCCAAGATGATCATGCTATAGTAAGACTGAACATTTTGCTATTTTCTCGGCGTACTGAAAATTTATATAATGTTCCAATAGTTGCAGAATTCTATTTCTTAGTCTCAGGGTGATTTTTCCCAAAAAATACTTTGGGATTTAAAAAAAACAAAGCAAATTTATACTTTTTTCTGCTTGCACACGGATGTCTCTGGGTCCTGTGAAACAGGCCAGAAGTTTTAAAAAATAAAGTTTTCAGGGAGCAGAACAAGTTGTCAACAGTTTTTGCCTGTTCTGGGTGACTTTTGGAAACAGAAAGTTAGTATGCAATAATGAAAACGTCAAGGTCATACAAATTTGTGTGAGTTGCATAATTGATACTAACTATAAAATTCAGCTTTTGTGGTTGTGGAACTGGGGCTATGTTGCTACAGAATGTTTACTTTTTTGTTCAGAAAAGTTACGCTTTGCTGTAATCATAGGCTTTTATGATCAAAGTATTGTAGTTGAAATAGACTGAAAAAATTGTCTGGCAAGGTTTAGGGATTGGTTCAAACAACTGTAGTTGCTGAATGAAGGCCGTGAATAGAGTGCTGTGGAAATTCTTCCATGTCATAGCTGCTCTACAGTGTCAGGCATATACAGTATTCATCCTCTAATAACAACATAGATCTTAACAACACTGTGAAAAATCTCCTAGGGCTTAATTTGCCTGACCATCTGTTGTTGGGGCTTAAAGCCTGAAATACCTGGAGTAAGAGCAAATGCATTAGAGTTCACCTCCATAATTCTTTAGACAGTACACACATCAAGAATGTAGTGAAGTGGCTTAGATCAAAGACTGTTATTTCTAGACATATTTAAGGTCTGTAATCTGCTCTACCAGAGTACTGGCCTTTATGCTGCTGCTTATCTCATATGGGAGCTAGTGGTGCTACTAATAGTGTTTAAGGACATATAAAGCAAAATGCTGTGAGCACTCCCATTTGTTCAATGTTGCATACACAGCTCCTTTGCCAATCATAATATTACTCCTCAGATACCTCCCGTAGTAACTGAGTAAATGTTGCATCATTTGCGAGAGAGAAATTTAAGGAAACAAAACACTAACCAGTTCATTGTAATTTCAGCAACTGTACCAGAAATATTAGGAATTTCAAGTAACACAACAGATCAAGGTGGTTTCCTCCACATAAACATTGTCAAAGTTTTGGTTTTTAAATCAGCACCATACTTTATAACAAAATAGCAAATGTAATTCACCATGTAATGATGGCACAGATGTTTAGTTAAAATAATGAGAAATTGATATCCAGTGATGCTGCTTAGCAGAATATATGTTTGTTCTGTTACAATACCCTGCTAGGTGGTATAATCTGAAATCACAAAAGTGTCAGGATCTTCCTGTGAACATTGAGCTACAGAGCACAGCAAACACCAATCAACAATTGATAATATTTTACACTGCTGGTCAGACTCAGACTGCTCCCTTCCTTCAAACTATTCATGAGGGTTGCATGAATAACATGTGAAGGCAAGAGCAGTCCACAACTCTGTAAATTCATTAGCCCTGGCACAGCAAGTGAGTGCAGGTGATTCCCCTGTCTGGTTTTTAAAAATTATGTATGAAAATGAAAAGATTTTGTACAAAATATTTTTCAAACATTAATATGGAAAACATTTTGAAACTCTTCTAAAATGTTTTATATAAATTGAAAATATGAGGTATTTTGACGTAAAATGTCAGCATCAGTTACATACTTAGTGCAGAACAGTGTTCAGAGTTAGAAACCACATGAAAGAGAACAGTAAACAGTTACTATTTATAACAAATTTTATACTTTCCTTGACACGTCCAATGAAATGAATACCTGCCTTGGCCTCCACTTATGTTCGAACCTGGTTTCTTTCTTAAGATGGAATATTTAGTAGTCAGAATGCCTGACTGGTGGCATATTATTTGATTCCTAGACATCCACAGGCCATATTCATCAGCTTGAGAGGGATTTATGCGAGTCGAGAGCTGGATTGTAGTAGTAGGAGTCCTTTGTAATGTACCCCAATTTCTGTAGCCAAGATGTCTGTATTGGAGGAGAGGACTTGGTCTGTTTGCAGTTAGAAAAATTTTGTGGAACTTTGAACATTTCTTGTTGAGTAGATTATGTTAGCATCTCTTAGTGTTCACCTGACCATGGCTTCTACATTCCTTGGGTTCCTTGTTTAAGGGCTTGCTCAGCTTCTTAATGTTGGGTTGATGCCTGTAAATAGATATAGTGGGCATTATAATGATGCCCATTGAGTTGGGTCTTATTGTTCTTACCAGTGTTTCTGTCAGAGGGTGTGTCCACTTTTATGCCCAGTTCATGCCATATGCCTTTACTATTCTTCCTTCCTCCCTTCTCACCCAATGCTTCCATTTGGTGTTCTTCCCTGTCAGGTAGTTCCGTCAGTGTTGTTTGGGGCTGAATGCTGTATTACAAATTTTGGTGCTTGTTTCTGTTTACGTGATTGTGCAGAGCCGATTTATCTTCAGGAACACCAGCTTTGCTGTGAAAATTTGAGGGATGCTGTTAATGAAATTTGATAACTTTACATAACTTGGTCTGAGTTGTGAACTTGAGTTTATCTTCTTTATTCAGTTTAATAGTTCACCATTGGATTTTGATTATGGTATTGGGCATGTGATGCAAATAGACCTTTCTGGGGAAGCCTTACTGAATGCACTTTGCATAGCACTGTTTTTCATTAAGTGGAGTTATTTCTCTGCAAGTGCAGTCACTGCTTCTCTATAATCAGATGGGTTGGAAGGAACCAAAAACATCATGCATCAAATATCCTGATGTGTCAGGGCCATATGAAAATCCACTCCCTCACAGAATATATTTTATAACTCAGAGCTGCTGTATTCTGAGCAGCAGTAGTTTAATACCTGTCAGCTGGAACGTGCAGCTGGAAAACTTAAGTAAGTTGTAGTCTCCTGGTAGTGGTGATAGTAGAGTAAAGTTGGCATCCTGTTAGTGGCATATGCAGTCCAGTGTACACTTGTGTGTGTTGTGTTTTGGTCATTGCAGAGACTGGTATTTCCTTATCCCTCAGCAGTGACCAAAGCCCCATCTCCTGACTTACCACTGAGCAGTATTCCCCCTTTTCCCTCCCCAGGCCATTCTGTATCTGGTGATGGGTTGTGGGTTGGAGGATTTGCATCTGCATTCGTGTGTACACATGTATACATGTTTCTTGCGGCATGCTCATGGGCCAGAGGGGGACCCAGGTGTACAAAGATGCTTGTTTGGTTAATGGAAAAACATTATCCTTGATATCAGCTGCTGGTTCTGAATCTGAAGTTAATAGAAAGGCTTTCAATCTTAGCCTCAAGTCCCAGAAATTCTTCCAGAATCTTCTGCGTGAGGGAGAAATGAGTGCATTTTGTGTGTGGTTAGGTGTTCAATAAGCCATAGATCGCTACTTTTAGCTGAGCATCCTGAACAAGAGTTTGCTGAGGTGGGTATTTTTGAGGTAGAGATCTACACTTTCTCTGCTTCATTTAATGGACCATACTGTTTTATCTTCTCTATCCTAGACGCTCTCCCATGAGCCGAAGGTTCTGCAGGAAGGACTGCTTCAGCTGGATTCCATCCTTTCTTCCTTGGAGCCTCTACACCGGCCTATTGAGGCCCCTGGTGGTTCAGTCCTGCTACGAGAGTTGGCATGTGCTGGCAATGTGGCCGATGCTACCCTCTCAGCTCAGGCCACACCCTTGCTCCATGCTCTGACTGCTGCCCATGCTTACATCATGATGTTTGTGCATACCTGCCGGGTAGGACAAGTAAGAGCTTTTTTCCTGCCCTCTTATTTCTACGCCTGATCTGGCTGCTACACTCTGCCAGCAGAGCCTAGCTTGACCACTCAGAAGCATATTATCTTTTTCTTTCCTTACAGAGTGAAATCAGAGCTATCTCAGTAAATCAGTGGGGATCACAGTTGGGCCTGAGTGTGCTGAGCAAATTAAGCCAGCTATATTGTTCATTGGTTTGGGAAAGTACTGTACTGCTGTCACTATGCACACCAAACAGGTATGGAACATCTGGAATCTGAAAGGCTTTCCTTTGTGGTGGTAGATAGTTTCATCATGTTCCTTGCTGGGTTGGGGTGGACAGCAAGCAGGTTGATTTCCAGATCATCATTTAAATCACAAAAATGGTCAGGACAGAGATGGGCTAGGAGCTTAAACTTTGTTAAAATGTGGTTTGTTCAAATGTGACCCATTCAGTGATTTTCCTTGATAAATGGGTCAGAATTCAAGGCAGCACACAGAATAATGTATGATAGAATGTAGCAAAATAGAAACCCCTTTGTTCATCTCCCCTAGGCAAGCAAAGGAGCCTGAAAAGCAATGAGAGGATGTCCTCTCCCTTTTCCATTATGTTTCCTTGGAGCCAGTTGCTTTGGAAGAGCTTTGGAATGATAGGAAAACTGATCTTTTACCCATTTCCTGTGTGTATCAGGTGGCTCTGCAACATGCCCAGCAATTGTTTGGCTTCTCTTGCCTGGCTTTTCCAGTCAATTCAAAATCTTGGTGGAGCTTAAATTTCTCAGAGTCATAGAAGGGAATGGCAGGAGGCCAGATGGGAATGTGTAGAAGGCCTCAACTATAAAGCTCTTGGCACTAACTGGGATATTTAGTCCCTGAGTGCTGTGTTATGTGTGGCTTGAAAAGTATTTCATTCCTTTGCCCCAGTTTGTTGAATATATTGCCTTTTGTGATGATGGAGGCTAGTATATCCTGCTAGATGAGTGCCTGTTGTGTTTTCTCTTTCCGTATTTGCAGTTTGCCTTCAGGTTGTGAATTTGGCCAGGCTGATATGCAGAAACTGGTGCCGAAAGAAGAGAAAGCGGCTCCCAATGCTTCCCAGGGAGCCAAAAAAGCAGGTATGACTGAGAAGTAGGTTTGAGATATTTCCTCTTGATGAATGAATTGCTACAATATCTTGAGGAACTTTGATTTCATGGTTCCTCTGGAGTGCAAGGTGCACATGGTTGAAGTTGACAGAGAAGGGCTCTGTTACAGTCTGGCCCTACCTTCTGAGTGTCGGAACATACAAGTTGAGGTGCTTATGAGATCTTGTTGATATCCTGTGTAGCCATGAGACAATTATTATGCTTGACAAGTTATTTAACCATTTTCAGCACTACTGAGCAAAGATTTCAAACTCTATTATCTTTAACTATATCAAATGTTTTAGAGACCAAGCTGAGCTGGCACGGAAAACCTTTGATAGAATCTTAAACTCAGAAGGGTTTCATCCAGGCTGATAGTGATGTGAGATGTTACCATATTCTAGCTTTTAAACTAGCCTGAAATATCAGTGATCACATTCAGGGATAGCCATGTTGGCATTTGGGCAGCAAAATACAACAATATCCAAAAGCCACAAAGCAGCAATCTCTTTATTCAGCCAACTCCAAAGTATAAAACATATTATGCAAGGTTTCTATTTTGTTGTATTTTCCTCAGTAATGTTTCTGTCTGATATCTTTCCATTGGGTATTTGAATTAATGGACTTAGAGTTCCTCTGTGTAGGATTGTGGGGAAATAGACTGGCAAAACCATGTTTTTATGTGGACTTGACACATAAATGCCAGAATCCAAGGTTGCTTATGTAACACCTCTTCTTCCTGCAGATAATGAACCAGAAGCTGTGGCAGCTGGGACCATAGAGTCCTCTGCTCAAGGTTTGCTAGAAGGAATTGGTCTAGATGGTGACACACTGGCACCAATGGAAACAGATGAGCCTAGTTCCTCTGACCCCAAGGGGAAGTCAAAGATCACCCCAGCCATGGCAGCCAGAATCAAACAGATCAAGCCCCTCCTCTCAGGTGAGAGCATAAGACTATTGGGAGCTGTTCAAACGAGAGATTGTGGGAGTGGCATTTGGGTCATAAATCAAATAGTGAGGTGACTAATAGTCATTTGTATTCTCATTCATCTTTCTCTCTTAGCCTCCTCTAGGTTAGGCCGTGCCTTGGCTGAACTGTTTGGGTTGCTGGTAAAGCTGTGTGTGGGTTCCCCAGTACGACAACGACGGAGCCACCATGCTGCCAGCACTACTACTGCTCCCACACCAGCTGCACGCTCAACAGCATCAGCACTGACCAAGCTCCTCACAAAGGGACTTTCCTGGCAGCCTCCGCCTTATACACCCACACCCCGCTTCCGGTGAGTCTTACCTACTGTAATTTTTGCTTTTGTAGGTAGGAGGATCTGTGTTTCTCCTTTTTTTTTTTTTTTTTAAAGTGTGAGAAATCCATTGTTAGGTTTTGCAGGATCATCTCAGTTTAGGGCTTAACTAACTAAACCTTATTTACTTCTAGGTTGACTTTTTTCATTTGTTCTGTGGGCTTCACCTCACCAATGCTATTTGATGAGAGAAAATACCCCTACCACCTCATGCTGCAAAAATTCCTATGCTCTGGCGGCCACAATGCACTCTTTGAGTAAGTTGCATACTACTCTCCCCACTAGCCTCAAAAGACTGAAATAATCTGTAGCTTCTGAAAAGAGAAGGAATGCTTGTTTGATGTTATGCTTTAAATTTTAATAAAGTATTGAAAAGAAAAGAAATAAGGAAAGAGAAGGAATTCTTATGTTAAAAGTGTGGAAGATCAGCAAAGACTTGTATAGTATATTGTTGGCTGCTTTGCTTGGCAACACAGATTGGTAGTGATTGCTTAGGGTTGTGCAGATGATGGTATCACAAGAAAATATGGGGGAAGTATCTATATGGGATTTGTTGACGGAACCCAACATTGGTTTAGATGCTATACAAAATATTTAGATCCATTTCAAGCAACATAATACTTCAGAAATTGTAGCTTGGTTTATCAAATGTGTTTATGTTTGTAACAAGTTTCTTCCCCCCCCCCTGCAGGACTTTCAATTGGGCCCTCTCTATGGGTGGCAAAGTTCCTGTTGCTGAGGGATTAGAACACCCAGACCTCCCTGATGGCACAGGAGAGTTTCTGGATGCTTGGCTTATGCTGGTGGAGAAAATGGTGAATCCTACCACAGTACTGGAGTCTCCCCATTCCTTGCCAGCCAAGTTGCCAGGTGGACAGAACTACTTGCAGTTCAGTGCCCTGCGCTTCCTTGTGGTAACTCAGAAGGTGAGCAGTCAGGGCTTCTTTCCTTTCTAGTTCCCGCAGGGACTGTGTGACAGAAAAAGTTATGTAAGCCAGTGGATGTCATTAGGAAGTAGTGCTTTGAGATTTATTGATAGCAAATTCTTTGATCTGCCCAAATGAGAGGTTCTTTTCCAGTGTGGATAGGAGTCCAAAGCATTATATAAGTATATAATATTCGTTTATATCCATCATGACTTCATGTGTGTTCCATAATTAGCTACAAATGTAGTATTAATTAATTAGTGCAGTGCACAGCATTCTGAGAATCCCTGTATCTTTTTGAAAACACACTTTAAGCCAGCACACAAAGTGATGCACCTCCACCATCACCTTGCCTTCCCATGCCAAATATTCATTATCAGCTTGTCTGTTCTGTGCTTCAGGCAGCCTTCACTTGCATCAAGAACTTGTGGAACCGCAAACCACTGAAGGTATATGGAGGACGCATGGCAGAGTCCATGTTGGCCATCCTATGCCACATCCTGCGAGGAGAACCAGTCATTCGTGTGCGCCTTGGCAAAGAGAAAGAGGGAGCACGCAATGAGGAAGAAGGAGCACAGGAGGAGGGTGGTGCCCGAAGGGAGCCTCAAGTGAATCAGCAGCAGCTACAGCAGGTAAAAATAAGCACTTTATTCCATTTCTACACAAAAACTGTATTCTAGACCTAGGTCCTCCTATATGTCGGATGTGGCAGACCTTTAAAGTGGACCACCAAGGACCAAGTCCACAACGATGCAGCCTACTTTTGCTGTTAACTGCTGTCTGCCTTTCTTTTTTCAGCTGATGGACATGGGCTTTACAAGGGAGCATGCCATGGAGGCTCTACTAAACACCAGTACCATGGAACAAGCCACTGAGTACTTGCTGACACATCCTCCACCACTTATGGGAGGAGTTGTGAGGGTAAGGCCATTTAATAGCTATAAGATTACTAGGCTATTGCGAGTATTTTCCTAAGCTGGTTTAGAGACCAGAGAAATGTATTGCTGTTCCCCATATCCTCATGGTGCTCTTGGAGGAAATAGCATATCACATAAATTAGCTAATTAATATATCTGTGGTGTGCCTAGCTTGCAGGATTACTATATTCAAATAAATTATTTCTACTTGAATCCTGGGGATTTAGGTTCAGCAAGGCCAAATGGTTTCAGGCTGAAGGTTTCTTCTGGCAGTCAGTCACTAACTTGACAGAGTTGTTTCTGTGTTGCATGGCAGGATCTGAGCATGTCTGAAGAAGACCAGATGATGAGGGCCATCGCTATGTCACTGGGACAAGACATCCCCATGGACCAAAGGGCAGAATCCCCAGAGGTAACACACCTTCATAATGTCATGGGTTGAAGGACCACTGGGAAGGTTCTGGGAAAGAGAGTCCTAGTGCAAGGGTGGACCAAGTGCAACACATGGGCTCCTGGATCTGTTTGCTATTGATTTGTTATGAGACTTGCGCTGAAACTTAAAAGAGCTGAAACAATATGTGTCACAAAAATTAAAAAGCATTAAACAAGCAATTAAATTTAAAATAAACTGAAAACAATTAAAAGCACATCATTTTTTGTGGGTTTTTTGGGCTATGTGGCCATGTTCTGGAAGAATTAATTCTTCACATTTTGCGAGCATCTATGGCTGGCATCTTCAGAGAAAGATAGCCCAAAAAACCCACAAAAAACTATGGACACCTGCTGTGAAAGCCTTCGACTTTACAATTAAAATCTCATTAAATACATACAACATGTAAAAATAGCAACATCCACTGCAGATTCTTCTATTCTAACCACTTAAAGGCTGAAGACCTGTTCGAATTAAAAAGCCTTTACCTGCTGGCAAAAATTGAATAGAGAGGGGACCAATGAAAGGTCCCTCAGGAGGGGATTCCATGGTCCAGGAACAGCTACCAAGAAGACCGTCCCATGTCCTCACCAAACTAGCCTGGCGGGGATGGTAGGACTGAGAGAAAATCCTGCCCTGAACATCAATAAGACTCAGGCAGGCTTATGGGGTGGTAAAGGTGTTCAGATAGTATGGACTTCAGCCACATACAACCTTTTAGCTCATAACTGTTTGTGCCTGGAAATGGGACAATAGCCAGTGAAGCTTTCAAGAAGAGAGTTACATGCTAACATGCCAGTGGCTTGAGTTTTGTTTGCCCCCCCCCCCCCCCCCCCATTTTGAGGACATTTTACCAGTCTGCAACACTTTAAGAAGGTCCTAAGGGTAAAAAAAAGATTGCCTTGTTGGACCTGTTGCACTTGCCCACGGCTGCTTTAAGGTCTGCTTCAGCAGGTCCTGGGATTTTAAAGGTTGTAGAGCTGTCTCACTATTATTAGTAAGATCTGGGCCCACTGTCTCCAAGCTGTCCTATGGATAACTGTAAACTTACAACGCTGTATAAATAAAATTAATAATAATAATAATATCCATAGGACAGCTTGGAGACAGTGGGCCCAGATCTTACTAATAATAGTGAGACAGCTGTAAATAGCAAAATTGTAGCTTATGCTCAAGAGGGTGGTGGTAGAAGTCTCTGGCACTGCCAAAGCCATATGTATAGCCAGCCCTTTCTGATCTTTAGGAAGCTGCATGCCGAAAGGAGGAAGAAGAACGCAAAGCCAGGGAGAAGCAGGAGGAAGAGGAAGCAAAGTGCCTTGAGAAGTTTCAAGATGCAGAACCCTTGGAGCAAGAAGAACTGCACAGCTTTACAGATACAATGCTTCCTGGCTGCTTCCACCTGCTGGATGAGCTCCCAGACACAGTGTATCGTGTCTGTGATCTCATAATGACTGCCATCAAACGCAATGGGGCCGACTACAGAGACATGATCCTCAAGCAAGTGGTGAATCAGGTAAGATTACCACATCAGCCCACTTGACTTCCTTGCAGTGGGAAGAGTCATAGGTGATACACACTTTATCTGCCTTCCTTGCCCTGGAGAGGAAAGCCTTATCCCAGGCTCAATTAGAATACCACAGGTAGTTATCCTATACGGTCTAGAGCGGGGGAAAGGTTGCTCTAGTTTAGTCTTTCCCTAATCTAGGCTCTTCAATATGTTTTGGGCCAAAATTTGTAGCATGCTGGCTGGGGCTGATATGAATTGCAGTAATACTTGGAGAGACCTCTGTTGAAAAGTTGAAGAGCCTTAACCAGATAACACAGTTAGAACTTTGAGAAAGGGATTGAGTTAGAGCTTTGATCTCAGATCATGGAAGGCAAATGTAATTTGTTATTTGAAGTACTTTGTAGGTTTTGTGTCAGGGCTACTTAATACATTTTGTTTCTTTGCAGGAAACTTCTATAACCTTGTTAGCTTATATTTCACCTGTTCATGGTTGGGAAGCTCAGTAGACACAAAAGCTTTGGGTGTAAACATGTAATATGTACATAGTCCCATTTCTATATGAGAACAAGTAAAGAAAAGTGAAAATCATGGGAGAACCAAAATGTAACTACTGACCGCATGTTCTCTTACCCTAGATGTATCTAAGGGTCACAAAGGGGCAGGCTGTTTTATTCATGAAATAAGAGTGTCCTACATATTTGGGATCATAGTGGTTAGTCATAGTCCCTCTGGATGTGCTCAGTGCCTCTGAGTACAACTAGTTACTTCTTGGCATTCGATGCTTGAGGGAACTAGGATATCCAGTTTGGTGTGCAGAGGCATCCATCCTTGAGTAAACTCACTTCCACCATACAAAGAAAGGCACAAACCAAATGACAAATATAGTGCCTGATAAGCTTGGAGTCCTCTTGCAGTTCATTCTTACTTTTGCCAAGCGGTTCCTTCTCTAGCTTGATTTGCCCCCTTACAGCTTGATTTGCTTCATTTGTTAGAAAATGTTTGTGTAATATTCTAAGTTTCTGATTCATTTGTGAGTGAAAGTCTTAAATGTTTAAGAATTACTTAGAGATATGGTCTCACTGACCATCTACTCTCTCCATTGATAATGTGCCCTTTTTTGCAGGTGTGGGAAGCTGCTGATGTCCTTATTAAAGCTGCCCTGCCTCTTACTACAAGTGACACAAAGACTGTCTCAGAATGGATCAGCCAGATGGCTACCCTGCCGCAGGCCTCGAACCTGGCCACACGCATCCTGCTCTTAACATTACTCTTTGAGGTAAGACTGAAGAAGAGAAAGGCTTTCTCTTTCCTGGGCCAGTTAGCCATATCCCTTTCTGGATGGAATAGGACTGGATACTGATGTAAGTTCAGTAAATACTAATGTGTCCCATAGTTCTCTTGCTAATACATTGTTTTAGTTGTTAGATTATATCCCCCTTTGCAAGATATAACATGTAAATGGTATAATTATTTCATATACACCATTTGGAATTAAAACTCTAGAAGTGTCCTAGTTTCTTGTTCTGTGACTGCTTTCATTCTTTACAACTTGCTCATCACTAAAGGTCCCATTGAAGAGATATCCACTGGAAGTTCTTCAGGGCCAGCTGTTGGAGCATCATTGATTTACTAGGAGGAAATTTGTGGACTGCTTTGAAAAAAAATCTGCAAATACTCTTCCAAATACTTTTAGTACTAAGAACTGGGGTTCTATAGCTAACTTTTAAACAGTATAAATAATCTATGGTAAACCTCTGACCCATAATTTAGATGCTAGAGTTTCCCAGTAGACCTGCCTTACTTTCAGTCACTGTGTGATTGGAGAAGAGTGATTTCCTTTCTAAGCCTAATTGGGACATTTGATCAAGGATCAGATCAAAATTGGTCCCAAGACCTGCCAATGTTAAATACTGAGAGCAGCTGATTTTCAGTTCTGAGCCCAGGGAATGGTTTTGAATCTGGAACTGAATGAAGAGCCTTTTCACGGAAGAATCCACCCGGCTTACCCCCAAGGTGTCTTTGATTCAGCAGTGTGATTTAGGGCCAGGTGTGGGGGAGCAGTTTTGCTGCTGTTGTAAATCAGTAAGGAAATCCTTGCCAATCTACTGCAAACCTTTCAGAGGTCTACCTGCAGATTAAAATCTGAACCGTCATTGGTTCTTCAGGTGTCCTCTCCCTCAATCTGAAACCTGGCTGGCAAGCACTGGATCTAGGGCTTTCTTAGTGGACTGTGATAATGCCTGTCTTCTCAATGTGGGCAAGCCTTGCCAACTTTCTTCCTGCATTCAGGTAGATGGAAAAAAATGTTTTTATTTAGAAAATAACTGCTTTGTTGGGAAAAGGTTCTGAATGATCATATTTAGATAACATTTTAATGATCTGTTTCTTTGAGGTATTAGCATTACTATATTTATATTTTCCATAAACATTTTGAAGTGCAAAGAAATACAGAAGAATATTTCCTGAAAGTGAGAGTGGTAACACAGCTTTGGTTGCATTTTATGAAGATGGGGTGCGAGTGTGCCTCCAGATATTATACTACAGCTTCTATAATTTGTGGCATATTGGCAGGGTTGATTGGTACTGGAGTAGAACATCATGAAATGTTATCCCCCCCTGTATAGACTATTTATTTGAGGGTTGGCTTTTCTATGTAACAAGTGAAATTTTCAGTCAAAAATCAGTATTAGATAATCTGCTACATACAAGCTGCCTGTGCAGTAAAGCAGGATATATTCCATTGGCCCTACACTTTTGTGGGTTTAACATTTGCAGATTTGATTATTCATGAGTTTGTCCACAGCACAGATGCGAGGGGCACACACACACATGCTCTTCCTGCCTCCTGGGCTTTTCCCCTCAGGGAAAAAGGTCAATGGGGAGAGAGCAGCCAGGAAGGGCACATGCACACCATTCTCACCTTCCCCCATGCTCTGGCTAGCTTCCCCCAGCTCCTTTCCCCCATTACACACCCCTACATATTCATAGTTTTTCCACTTTTGTAGGGGTGTTGTACCCCTGACCCCTGCAAATATGGAGGGCAGACTCTGTATGTGTGTATCTGTCTCTATATATAGATATATTAAATATCTTGAACTTCTCTTCACTCTGCTATACAGTAAAAATACTACTTTGACCTTGGCCAAGGCCTTAATATGATAGCCATTTTGTCCTTGGATTCGTTTCCCTCTGCTCCATGGGTGCCAACCTGTTTGCTTTTGTCTACCTGCAGGAGCTGAAGTTGCCATGTGCTCGTGTGGTAGAGTCAAGTGGCATTCTCAATGTACTAATCAAGCTCCTGGAAGTGGTGCAGCCTTGCTTGCAGGCTGCCAAAGAACAAAAAGAAGTGCAGACACCAAAGTAAGCAATAAACCAATTCAGAGTGTGAGTTGAGAATCCCCAAGTGACACCCCTGCTGCACCCACGCTTAGCTTTTGCCTCCTCCTAGTTACTCATGAAGGTGCTCCTGGTTTTGTAATTGTACCTAGTAAAACTAATTGATTAGATGCCATTATTGACCTGGAATGGAATTGTTTTTGTCTCTGGTCTTGAGTTTGCAACTTTGCAATATATTTCAGTTCATCCTGGGTCAAGAACAGTGAAACCAAAAGATTTTACTCATGTACCCTGGGAAGGGTTACAGTTGTAAACAAGGATAAATTACCCTGTCTGAAGGATTGTTTTCTCTCATGCAGAGCTCTGTTTGGAACTTTGAGATATTTGGGGGTTGCCCCTCTCAGTCGTCCCCTTCAGAGGCACATGGTGGGGATGGGAGAGGGGTCTTTCTCAGTAGCCAAGTCTTCCCAGTGCATTTGTTTGCTGTGTTTCCTGACCCAGTTAACTTGTCTCCCACAGGTGGATCACACCAGTCCTCTTGTTAATTGACTTCTATGAGAAGACAGCTATCTCCTCCAAGAGGAGGGCCCAGATGAACAAGGTATGAGTTCTGGTAGGGTAAGCTCTTAAGCAGGGAATTGGAAGAAAGAGTCCTGCATGCCAGAGGCACAAATTATAGATTAAACACCTCACCAAAACTGGCGAATATCAATCCATCACAAATGTATAATTAAAGACATCCGATAGCCATTGCTATATCATACTGTACAAGCAAGATATTAAAAGTCAATGGTACCATATATGGTGATAAAAGCTGTGAATGTTTTGCAGTGATTGTCATCCCAACACAATTCAGATATAAAAGGTAAGGAAATGAAGAGAGTGAATAAAAATTTAATCACTGCAAAACACTTAAGGCGGCGAACAACAAGTGTAAAACAATAAAATTTAAAAACAGTACAATAATAGTAAAATATATAAAAATAAAAATGAAAAAAATAACAATTTTAAGAATTAAAATATAAATTAAAATATAACATGTTAATATACAAACTAGTAAAATTTATATAGCCCAGCATTAAAAGCCCAGTCCTTCTCAACTTAAAAGGCCTGACTGCACAGGAACATCTTTACCTGGCGTCAGAAGGATAGTAAGGATAGCACAATTCTGTCTTCTCTAGGAAGGGAGTTCCAAAGCTTGGGAGCAGCTACAGAGGCCCTCTCTCTTGTTCCCGGCAAACATGCCTGAGATGGTGGTGGGACAGAGAGAAAGGCCTCTCCAGATGATCTCAATACTTTGGGGGCACTTGTATATGGAGATACGGTGCTTCACATAACCTGGACCCAAGCTGTATAGGCTTTATAGGTCAAAACCAGCACTTTGAATTGTGCCTGGAAACAGAGTGGCAGCCAGTGGAGCTGTTGCAACAAGGGAGTCGTATGCTCCCTGTAGCCAGCTCTAATTAACAGCCTGGCTGCAGCTCTTTAGACCAGCTGAAGTTTCTGAGCACTTTTCAGAGGCAGCCCCACATAGAGCGCATTACAGTAATCCAGACAGGATGTAACCAAGGCATTTACCACTGTGCCAGATGTGACTTCTCCAGGAACAGGTGCTGTTGGTGCACAAGTTTTAGCGGTGCAAAAGCACTTCTGGTCACCACTGACACCTGGGCTTCCAAACTTGGCACTGAATCCAGAAGTACCCCCCAAACTATGAACCTGAGTTTTCAGCCTCATCTAACACAGGCTGAATCTCTATTCCCGGATCTGTCTTTCGACTGACCAGGAGCACCTCTGTCTTGTATGGGTTAAGCTTCAATTTCTTTTCCCTCATCCAGTTCATTACGGTAGCCAGACACCGGTTTAGGACAGAAACAGCTCCCTTGGTGGAAAAGAGTGATAGAGCTGGGTATCATCAGCACACAGGTGACACCTTACTCCAGAACTCCAAAAGACCTCTCCCAGTGGCTTCATGTAGATGTTAAAAAGCATAGGGGACAGGACTGAGCCCTGTGGAAACCCACAGGCCAATGACCAAGGAGTTGAACGGGAAGCTCTCAGCACCACCTTCTGAGAACATCCCTCCAAGAAAGAATGGAGCCACTGTAAAACAGTGCCTCCAAGCTCCATCCCAGAGGCAACTCAGAAGGATACCATGGTCGATGGTATTGAAAGCCTCTGAGAGGTCCAGTAGAACCAACAGGGACACCCTCCCCCTGTCCAATTCCCTGTATAAGTCATCAACTAAGGTGACCAGAGTGGTTTCTGTCCCATAGCCAGGTCTGAAACCAGACTGACATGGAGTTGAGAGGCCACCACATGCTTCAGCACCTTGCCCAAAAAGGGAAGGTTGGTGACTGGTCTGTAATTGTCTAGTACAGTGGGATCTGGGGATGTTTTTTTAAAAGAGGTCTTACCACAGCCTCTTTTAGGCATGTTGGAACCCTGCCTTGCTATAAAGAGGCATTAATTACTTCCCTTACCCCTTCCACCAGTCCTCCTCTGGCCTGTTTAATAAGCCAGGAAGGGCAAGGATCTAGTACACATATGGTGGTTCTCATCTCTCCAAGGATCCTGTCCACATCATCAGGCTAACACTGAAAAGTATCCATCAATACTGGACAAGCAGGAGCCAAGGTTACATCCACCAGAACTGTATCAATTCTGGTGTCCAAGTCAGAGCTCATTTGAGCGATTTTATCAGCAAAATAATGGGCAAATTCTTCACAGCAAGTTGTTGAGTGGCTTAAATTCTCCTCAAGACCAGATCATAATAGAGCCATGACCACTTGAAACAGCTCAGCTGAACGATTCTGTGCAGCCCCAATAGTTTTTGTCAAAAAAGCCTTTTTTTGCTGCCTCTATTGCACCACCTTCAGGTAGATTTTAGCCTGTTTTCAGTCTGATTCACTCTGAGTTTTCTGCCAATGTCGCTCTTGTCTCTGTCTTCACTTCATTGCTGCCATCTCCTCAAGAGAACCAAGGGGCTGGTTTAGCTTCACTCCATGAGACAGGACACTTAGGAGTGATCGTGTCAACTGCCCTGGTTATTTCCCCATTCCAGAGATCAACCAGGGCTTCGACAGGGCCACTTGCCAAGGGATCAGGAAACTCCCCAAGAGCCATCAGGAATCCATCTGGATCCATAAGCCTCCCAAGGTGGACCATCTTAATGGGTCCCCCTGCAGAGCTTCTGAGTTCCATGAGGTCCTGAGCAACTCCTGACAGGGTAGTCTTGGCATAGATATTGAACTCTCCAAGCAATATAAGCCAAGGAGACTCCAATACCACCCTGGCTAGCTCCAGGCAGGGAGACTGTTGTGCAGTGGGGTGGGTGGTACACCAACAGAGTCTCTAATCTCCCGGCTGCCCACCTTTAAATAAACACACTCAAACTCTTAAGACTGAGAGATAGGATGTCTGGTCAGGATGATAGAATCCCGATAGACCACTGCAACTCCCCTCCCTGTCACCTCCCACCCCTCCCAGGGTCTTGCCTGCTGCTGCACAGAGAATCCTGGAGAGCAAAGCTGGGAGAAATTAACTCCCCCAGCCTCATCCAACCAGGTCTCTGTAATACAGGCCAGGTCATTTTGTTCATCCAGCTAAGAGGCAGCTTTCTCTGTGAAGATACAGGAGTCCCTGGGTGAAAGAAGAGGTGGCAGATGGGATATGCAGTCACTGAGCAGCAACAAACTCCCTCTCCCTCACTCCCAGATGGTCTGTGGGATCTCCTGGCTCTCTGCAGGGTGCTATGCTGGTACAATCCAGAGTAGTCCCAATTTTTTGCCCAGCCCAGAGGCTAACCCAAGACAGCTAGGCAGTTGCTGGGAACTGCTGGTTGGACCTCAGTTCTGCTAAGAGGTAGCTTTCTCTATAGAGGTGCAGAAGTTGCTGGGTAAAGGAAGAGATAGCAGATGGGATATGCAGTTGCTGAGCAGCAACACTTCCTCTCCCTTACTCCCAGATAGTCTGTGAGCTCTCCTCACTTTCTGCATGATGTTGTTTATTACGGTCATAGACCAGCACACCCATTTATACAAAGCAGAACCTTAAATCTTACTTTAGAGGAGAATCAACATAGCCCTGGAAAGCCTGTGTCGCCTGTAAGTCACGTAATTTCTGCTTAAAATATTCCCTTATAATAGGTAATATGCCTTAAGGCTTAGTTTCCTGAATAAGTACCTTGGAATGCATTAAATCTTAATTCTGAGTAGATGTGCATAAGATTGCATTGTAGGTCTACAACCTCTGAGAGTCTTGTTTTTGTTTTTTAACCACAGTACCTCCAGGCCAATGGCAATAACTGGCGTTGGTTTGATGATCGCTCAGGCCGTTGGTGTAGCTACAGTGCAAGCAACAACAGCACTATTGACACAGCATGGAAAGCAGGAGAAACCAGTGTTCGCTTCACTGCTGGCCGTCGGCGCTACACTGTGCAGTTCACTACAATGGTGCAGGTATAGGCATAGTAGGAATGTCACAAAAATGTCTGGTAAAGTTGCCAAGTTGGATGAAGCACATGGGATGGGATGCTTTTTTTAAAAAGTCTTTCCTGCCTTTCCCCCCCTAAATACACAGGTGAATGAAGAGACTGGGAACAGACGTCCAGTAATGCTGACCTTGCTCAGGGTTCCTCGGCTTAGCAAGACTGTGAAGGAGGGCAATGGGCAAGAGCTGGAGAGAACTTTAGAAGAAGGGAAGGAGGTGGAAAGCAAGCCTAAGGAGGAGAAGGCAAATGGTAGTGAACACATATTCTCAAGTCTGGATTACTGACAAAATGCAGGAAATTTGAACTTGCATTCTCACTTCTTTTTGTCCCCCCCCCCATCAGATGTGCCTGCTGAGAGCCTTTCCACAGAGAAAGATGTACCTACAGAAGAGGCCAAACCATCAGAGATCCTCATCCAGGGTCTGACTGAAGAGATGGTGACTGTGTTGATTCGGGCCTGTGTCAGCATGTTGGGTGTGCCTGTGGAACCAGACACTCTGCACGCCACACTGCGCCTGTGTCTGCGCCTCACTCGCCACCACAAATACGCCATGATGTTTGCTGAGCTCAAGAGTACACGCATGATCCTGGGCCTAACACAGAGCTCTGGCTTCAATGGCTTCACACCTCTTGTCACCCTTCTTTTCCGGCATATCATCGAGGACCCTTGCACACTGCATCACACTATGGAGAAGGTATGGTTCACCTCACCCCTACCATACTGTGAAGAAGGGTGGAGCTTTAATTGCCACTCTCACTTCATCTCTCAATATAGTACTCTACAAAATTGGCCTCTGGTGAGCACACCATATGGGAAAGGTGTTGATGCTCTATTTGCAGAGTCATAGAGCGGAAAGGGACTCGAAGATGATCTAATTTAGCTTCTTGTTCAGTACAAGAACTTCAGTGCAGGATGTAACTGTAGGTTTCTTAAGAAATGATCATCCACCTTCTGCTTACATACCCCAAATGAAAGGAAACCCATGGCCTTCTGAAGTCATCTGTACGATTGTATTGTTTGGTTCTCCCATGTTGTAGTGTTTCTTAGTTGCTGATCTTCTTCCACAGTGATGTGTTGGTGCAGACGTTAAACCAAGCTTGTACAATCAGGAAGTTTCTTCTAATGTTTAACCAGAATTTCTTCCCTGCAATTTTCACCTATCAGTTCTAGTTCTTTCTTCTAGACAGGCATTCTAGACACTACTATTATGTCTTTGTTTTTTTAAAAAAAACTTCTCTAGGCTGAAAATACTCAGTAATTTCAACCAGTCTTAACCAGGGCAGATTTCAGATGCCCTGTCCATTTCAGTGAGCCTTTCAGACAGATCACACTTTGTCATTGTCTTTCTGTTTCTTCCCCTTGCTTAGATATTAGGCTTTTCTTAATGGTGTCTAAGATTGCATTATAAAGAGTGGAACATGTAGATCCTTTCTCCATATACTTCTTTCAAGCCATGTCTCCTTCATCTTATTTTTCTGCCTTTGATATTTTCTTTCTTTTGATTGGGAGGGGGTACCTAAATGAGTGTTTCGGTCTTGGTCTGTCTTCTCTTATGTACTTGCTCAAGCTTCCTTGGACTTTGTGTCTGAGATCAACTTTCAGGTTTTAGCTGCTTTAACACTTGCCTCTATTATTCTGTTGCTCCAGGTTGTGCGCTCAGCGGCGACCAGTGGAGCAGGCAGTACCACATCAGGTGTGGTATCAGGTAGTTTGGGCTCTCGAGAGATCAACTACATCTTGCGAGTTTTGGGCCCAGCTGCTTGCCGCAATCCTGAGATCTTCACTGAAGTGGCCAATGGCTGCATTCGCATAGCCTTGCCTGCTCCCCGTGGTTCTGGTACTGGTAAGTAATCTAGACCCCTGCTGGCTTTCCGTTAGTGGCCAACCAAGTGTATGTGTTTGTTCATACACATGCATACATATCAAAAGAAAAAGTGTGGTTCTTATATTCTGAGAGAGCTTGGATAAAGGATAAACAACAGGAATTGCGACTGTAGTAAAACCATGCACCAGAACAAAACAACCGGTATTAAAAGGACAAAGAACCATAGCCATCTGTTCTTTAGACCACTTTCCTAGTGTTGACTGCTCTAGTTCTTTTTATTCTTTCTCGTTTTGCTCCCCAAGCCTCTGACGATGAGTTCGAGAACTTGCGGATCAAGGGGCCCAATGCGGTGCAGCTGGTAAAAACCACTCCAGTGAAACCTTCTCCACTGCCTGTCATCCCTGACACTATCAAGGAGGTGATCTATGACATGCTGAATGCTCTGGCTGCTTACCATGCCCCTGATGAAGGTACATGATAACCTGGGAAAGTCTGTGCATGTAGAGTTTGTAGTCTTTCTGGAGACTCCCTTTAGACCTTCCTCCTACAGAAAATGTGAATTGAATACAATTAGAACAAAAACTATGTATTAACTATGCCCCTTCATTATTTTTGTTTCTACAAAGAAAACAGCACTACATTGTCTTGGAAATCTTAACAATCGGAATTTTTAATACACAATAGCTATCCCTGAAATGATGTTGCTAACAGTGATCATACTTACATTTTCTTTTCCAGTGGATAAGTCTGAGCCCAAGGCAAACATTACTAACCTGGAGATCAGCCAGATCCTTCAAGATGTGGGAGATGATATGTACCAGCAGTACCGCTCTTTGACACGTCAGGGCAGTGACTTTGACTCTCAAACAGGCTTTGGCATCAACGTGAGTACTTTTGGAGGACTGTTCATGTAACCACCACCCTAAATAGTTCTCTTGTGTCTGGAGTTTTAAAGTTGTCAACATCGTCATCATCATCATGAGGTTCAGCCCTGGCGGCGCAGTGGTTAAATGCCTGTACTGCATCCACTCACTCACAAACCATAAGGTTGGGAGTTCAATACAGCCAGAGCTCAAGCTCAACTCAGGCTTGGATCCTTCTGAGGTCACCCAAATGAGTACCCAGCTTGTTGGGGGCAATTAGCTTACAGTTGTAAAGGGCTTAGAGACTGCTTAGGTGATATGAAAGCAGCATATAAATGAAGATGTTATTGCTATTGCTATTGTTATCATCATCACCATCATTATTACTATTATTCTGTTTATTTATATCCCGCCTTCCTCCCAGTACAGGGACTCAAGCCGGTTAACAAATTTAAAATAGTCTAAGTTAAAACAGTATAAAACGTTAAAAATACAAAGTTTAAAAAACAATTAAACAATTCAAACAATTAAAAACACCACATTTTTTAAATGTAAGAATTTAAAACAAATACAAATCATTACCCATATCAATATATGAAGGCCTGGCAGCATAAAAATGTTTTTCTTCTTCGTGGTCTCTGTGAGTCACACAAATAGGTTATTTGCAGTAAACTTAGGAAACTTCTGGAATCACGAGGCAATTCAAACTTCAATTGCAACTTTTTGGCGGTAGCTCTGACCACCCTTATAAGACCCCTAGCATTCCTGCTCTTTCCCCAGTTCCTTTCATCCGCTGTCACAGCAGCTTTGAAGGAACTTCGTTTGGAATTGCATACTTCCCTTTAAAGGCTTAAAATTCCATTTTGACCTCTTTTCCGACTTGACTACTCTTTTGGATTTGCACTTGGTGATAAATGCAAATCAGTTGACCACCGACTGTCTGACTTCGTTTTTGCTTCACTTTTGAGAGGTTGTTTATTGTGAAAATGGCCACACGGTCTTCCACCTTCAAGAGGTGCGACAAATGTGGTGGTAAGATTCCTGGACAAGACACACACGCTACATGTCTTCTCTGCCTGGGAGAGGGCCACATTGTACACTCTTGTACCGTCTGCAAATCCATGACCTCTCAGGCCCGTAAGAACTGGGACTCAAGGCTCAAAGTGGCCCTGTGGGAACAGGCCTTAGGCCCTCCCTCTGCTCCCCCACCTCTGGTTTCTGTAACCTCCCCAAGGTCAGACCCAGAAACATCTCAGACCAGAAAGAGATCTAAAGAGGCACAGAGGGACAAACCTAAGAAGGATAAAGACAAGAAGGTGGACAAGCCTGATTGTTGCTGGAGTTCAGATGACTCCAAGACCAAGAAGACCTCAGAACGGCATCATTCCAATGACAAGATTTCATCCTCTAAGAAGGTGTGTCCTGCACCTTCTCATACCGAGGTTTCATGCTCGCTGCCTAAAGCTCCAGTAGTGGCCCTCGGTACAGATGTGGATTAAGTCCGTGTGGACAGGCCTATGACTTCTCTAATTCGGGAGATCTCGCCTGAATCACTCCAGATCATCCATGCTGACCTCGAATCCTAGTTGGAGGGGGAGATTCTAGATATTGATATTCTGGTTCTAATGCCCAGTTGGGAATTCACAGTACATTTGGCCCTGACACTCTGCTTCACCTCATCTTCAATATTGGCTCTCTGGCCTTGTTGAATTGTCTTGTTGGTACATCCCACACTATCCTTCTGATCCTTTCCTTCAGGATAATCCGGTCCTTATTTATGAAAGTGAGACTGAGCACTATTTTATGCCTGTCGTCTCCAAGGTCCTCCATCATTTGAAGCGACGAGGGTCATGCTCCCCAATGTATCCTGCACCTACTACCATTACTACCCAAGCACAGGTGCTTCGAGATCCGTCACCTCTCCAAAGTGGGCATCTTTTAAAGAGAAACCTTTATAGAGAAGATCCACAGGGATCTTCTCGATCTCCACTGTCAACATGTTCATCTTCGGTGGCTTTGAATCTGGAGGTACCTACTTCTCCTCAGTTGTTGATCATTCATGACCCTGTCTCTCCTACTGATTGAGGTCACACATGTGGATGATGATGTGTTGGATTCGATTGAGCATCAGGTTCATGGCAAAGTACCGACACCAGCTTCCATTGCATTCCTATGTTCTTGGAATGAATTGCCAAGTGTTCTTGGGACACCCCCTCCACCATCTCTTTGACCTCCAAGAATCTTGGTATCCTCAGCAGCAGAGGCAAATGCCATTATCAACAGCAGAGGTGTCACTACCAGCCCTATGATCAACCTCGCTTTTATGACTGGGGTACCTCTGGAAGATGTCTGCAAGGCTGTTGTCTAGTCCCAGCCAATGACTTTCATTAAACATTACAGACAGAGTGGAAAGCAGCCTTTGGAAGGGCAGTGTTACTTTCTGGGTTGCACTGCGTCTATTGCATTGCTTGTGTTTTATGCTCTTAAAACCAAAACAAATGACACTGACAAATGCACTTCCAAAGTTTAAAAGTTTAGTTTTATTTAAATATATACAACTTGCTTGAACTTCACAACTGGTGTCATGACACTCCCTCCTCTACTCACCAAAGCTTGTCAGTCTAACCCACTTGCGTCATTCCCAGAGACCATGAAGAAGGAGGACAGGTTGCTTACCTGTCATTGTTATTTCTTCGAGTGGTCATCTGCAAATTCACAGAAATCATGCCCATCCTCCCCTTAGCCGTGTCCTTCTCACTTTCTATTGCTCCTATATGGCTTACTTTATGAAACTGGGGAAAGAACGGGAACGCTAGGGGTCTTATAAGGGTAGGTGGAGCTACCGCCAAAAAGTTGCAAACTAAGTTTTGCCCAGTAATTCCAGAAGTTTTTGAAGTTTACTGTGCAGGCGCAAAATAACCTATTTGTGTGAATTCACAAATGCCCACTTGAAGCAATCAAGTTACAGGTAAGCAACCTGTCCTTGAACCATCCTGGCCTCTTTATTGAGGGAGTTGCAGAGCTTGGGAGCAGTCACTGAGAAGGCCCTTTCTCTTGTTCTCACCAAAAGCACCTGAAAGAGTAGTGTAACAAAGAGAAGGGGTCATACAGGGAGATATGGTCCTTCAGATAACCTGGACCAAAGCTGTATAGGGCTTTATATGTCAAAACCAGCACTTTGAATTGTTGCAACAAGGGAGTCCACTGGAAGCTCAGTTGGACCCTTAATTCGTCAGGTAATTTCTTTCAAGAATCCACTTGCATTTCTATAACTCTCATAAATATAATGTCTCATATAGAAGACATTTTTATTAGGGATTTCAATGGCATGATCATTTGGACTATCAAAGGCACCATTAAAATGTTGATTTCTGTGAACTCTCCTGTCCTGGCACCTTTGTGTATTTGCATGATGGATTTTATGACAGTGAAAGATGTGGTCTCTCACATAAGAAACTTAGCAAGGGTCCACTTTTGCAGTCCTTTCTCCCCTGTATTACGTGCATTTAGGCTGCTAGCCCTAAACTTATTATTACCTTTTAATTCTTCGTCTCCAGGCTCAAGTCTTTGCTGCTGATAGTGCAGCTACTGAGACTCCCCAGTCTGGGACTCCACAAGGAGATGGTAAGTGCCTTATTTGTTGGTTTGACACAAGGTCAAGCTGAAGCACTGTGACTCATGCCTTTCCACAAAATCTCTTATAAATATCTGTGCATTTGGAAGTACTAGTCTTTTATATACCCTTTTACTCCATTTCAAAAGAGGTCAAAATCGAATGTTCCCCTCCAGCAGCCATAATGTTTCCAAGTTATAAAAGGGAATAAAAGCTGGACTCAGAACAATTCAGAGTCTCACTTTGCATCATTCCAAGTGAATCTATTTCTGCAGAAATAAACTCTTTCCTTCAGCTTGCTCACGTTGCTTCTGCTAACTGGAACTTAGCTGGACAATGAATCTCATTCTTGTGACATCTTTACATGCAAAATTAGGGTTCTTTTAACCATTTCCCTTGCATTTCATAGTGAGACCATAATAGGGCTCTACCCATCTACTTGTCTGGTCCTGTCTGTTCTGAGATTTGATGTGGTGAGTTAGCAGTGGTTCCTATAGTTGATCCTTTTTCGTTTGTCCAATAAGCTTCCACTCCTGAAGAATCCAGAGAAAGTAAGAAAGATAAGGAGGGTGACAAAGCAGCTGAAGAAAACAAGCAGAAGGCCAAGGGAAGCAAGCCACTCATGCCCACTTCCACCATCTTGCGACTGCTTGCTGAGCTTGTACGTTCATATGTTGGCATTGCCACTTTAATTGCCAACTATAACTACACTGTGGGTCAATCTGAGCTCATTAAAGAGGTGAGAAGCTTCAGAAAGAACTGTCTAACCATTGCTATGATCTCTGTGGGAGGGGGTAGATTCAAGGTAGAACCTTTATGGCCATTGTTCCTAGTTACTATAAGTTCAATAGATGAAATAATAAGTTTGGAGAGATTTCTGGTGATAGTTCTGATGAAGGAAGAAGATTGGACATTCTGAAGTTGCTTTTTCTAATGATCTTTTATTCTGTCATTTCAGGATTGTAGTGTGTTGGCCTTCGTTCTGGACCATCTGCTACCTCATACCCAGAATGCAGAAGACAAAGACACACCAGCCCTGGCTCGCCTCTTTCTAGCCAGTTTGGCTGCGGCGGGTAGTGGCACAGATGCACAGGTGGCCCTGGTGAATGAGGTGAAGGCAGCCCTGGGCCGGGCACTGGCCATGGCAGAGAGCACTGAAAAACATGCCAGGTGTGGAATTTGTGGAGGGATTTGTATACTTAAAGGGTTGGATGATGATGATGATGATGATGATGACGATGATTATTATTATTATATTTATTTATTTTTATCCCACTCTTCCCAGAACGGGGACTCAGAGTGGCTTCACAACATTAAAAATTAGAAACATAGAATTAAAATCATAGAAAAAAGTACATTGAAAAAGAATGAAATATTATTTAAGGAAAACTCTAGTGCTGTGTTTATGAGTTCTTGGAGCGTTGTGATTTGGGCACCTCAAGTACAGATACAGCACCTCCTACTCCAAGTACATGGTTGCAAACCATTTTAGGAAGAGCAAATGTTTCCAAACATTTAGGGTATTATCCTGACCATGATAATAGCTCTTGTTAAATCCAGAAAGGTCACATTGATGCTCTGTTGACAAGAATGCCCTGTCTCACTTTAGGCTTCAGGCAGTCATGTGCATCATCAGCACCATCATGGAATCGTGCCCATCCACCTCCAGCTTCTATAGCAGTGCCACAGCCAAGACACAGCATAATGGCATGAACAACATCATCCGCCTTTTCCTCAAAAAGGGACTGGTCAATGACTTGGCCAGAGTCCCTCACAGCCTTGATCTGTCCAGGTACCTTGCTTTATTTTCTGATAAGGTTGGTGGACAGTGGACTGCTTCAGAACTATGAATGGTATGAACCAGATAATGGAGGGCAGTGCTGCTTGGGCTGGCTGGTGTGGGGAACCAGCAGTTGTTTTTCCCTCACAATATGACAGGGCTTGGTACCATATTTGTGCCCATTGGCTAGAACTGTTTTTGTTTTTTCTTTGGAAGTTTGCATTAGGCCAACAGCTGGATTGGCACTTGTCTGCCACCACTTTAACAGTGCCAGTGCAGGGCACTTCCTTTTAAGCTGCCTGTATGGGAGAATGGTAGGGTTATTCTCTGCCAGTGGAAAGGGAGCCATCCAGAAATATTTTAACACATTCAACACATGTGTTAGCCACACAGGCAAGGCAGATCATGGGACTTAAGACTTTTTTCACTGGATCCCGAGTTCCTCCATGCCATTCCTTTATCCATGCCTTGCCCAAAATAGGTATCAAGTTCCTCTGCTGCTTCCTGCTAAATTTTCTTGATATATTTCCTTATTCTCTCCTCTCATTTCTTTGCTACCTTAAGAAAGGAGCCAAGGTTTGCCCACTTCTCTTTTTGTTTCCCCCCATCTCTGATAAACCACATTCTTAATACCCCCCTCCCTTAATCTTTAGATAGTATGAGGAAAAGCTCTTCCTTCAAGTCCCAAGTCCCCAAAGGCCCAAAACATGTCTGTCTCCAGGAGGCTTATCTCCTTCTGAAGCTGCTAAGTTCTCTAGAGCTGCCTACACTCATGAAGGGACAGAGTTGGTGATGTTGGGGGCAAGCTCTTCAAGGCTGCCTCCTCTAGAGCTGCCTCTGGTGGGGTTATAAAGTGAAGTGTCGGCAACAAGCCTCTTTGAGAGGAGCTGGATCTCAGTTCATCTTCTGACCCTTGAGTGTCTGAAGGGGCTGAGATCTCAGTGACAGCACAAGATACTGTTTTAAGCATTGATCTGGGATGGAGGAAGGAAAGAACATGTTCCATGTAGAATCTATTTCGGCCAGCCAGCCTAGCAGCTGCACCATTCATTCTGTCTGCTCAGACAAGGAATTCTTTTGGCACTAAAACAAAACCTACTAGTCAACTTTCAAAGCAAAATGCCTTTTTCCCATATTTGCCAATGCTTTTGCCTATACCAGTCCCTATGATTGATCAAAATGAATGGCTTCAAATAATTTTTGATTTGATCGCTAAAAGGATTGTTACTTCTAGCCTGGTGGCACTCTTCTGCCAAGAGGGTTCATTCCTCACATTCCAGGCCTGCCTGTCTCACCCTCCATCTATTAAAACTAATACAGCCTAAATAACATTCACTTTTTTTGCTGCAGCATCACACTTTTGCTCATGTTCAACTTAGAATCAACAATAAACCAAAGATTCTTTTCGCATGTACTTATGCTGAGTATCCCCCATCCTACAAATGTGCATTGGCTTTTCTATGGAAGAGCTAGGGATCCAGTGAAAAAATACTTAATTTAAATCACATGATCCCTTCCCTTGGTGGCAGAAGAGGTTAATCCATTCCTGGATGTCTCCCTTTCCTTGTCAACCTTCATGGTAAGTTCCCAGTGTACTTGTACACTAGACCAACACCATATTTGTTCCCATTGGATACCATTGTTTCTTTCTTTCCTGGAAACTCTCTGTGGCTTGACAGTCAATGGCTCATGGACCAGCACCAGTCCAAGACACCACCACATTGAGTAGCACAGGGGACAAGATAAGGCATGATTTTTGTCCCTAATTTCCACTTGGCATAAATGTTCTCCCTATTGTAAAAGGAGACAAAGAGCAGATAAAGTCCCACTATGCTTAGGCCAAGAAGATGAAATGCCCTCCCTCCATTCTGACTGCTACTGTCCTAGCTGCAGAGAGAGATAATAAGAGGCAGTGTTTGCTGGACTTCCCTTTGTGTATTAGATTGTAAGTCTGAGGGCAGAGAACTGTTTTGTTGTTCTTTTACTTGTAAAGCACCATGTACAGTGATGGCACTTTATAAATTAATGATAATAATAACCACAGGGTTAATTACCAGACCATCTTTCCATTTTTCTGAAAGATCTGCTTACCCATCATGAAGCTAGGTTTACTCTGTAATAAAGTCCTGACCTTGTTATTAGGATTGTTGGATACAGTCAAGGAATCATTTGTGTTTATGTTTTCCCCAAAGTCCTAACATGGCCAACACAGTGAATGCAGCCTTGAAACCTCTGGAGACATTGTCGCGTATTGTCAATCAGCCTAGCAGCCTCTTTGGTAGCAAGAGTGCCTCAAACAAGAGCAAGGCAGAGCAGGATGCTCAGGGAGCAACACGAGATGCCAGTAGTGGTCAACAGGATGCAGGTATTATGTGACCTACATTACTTCTATGTCTTATCACCTTAGGGGCTGTGCAACCTGCATCTTTTTTTTTACCATTTTTTCAATGTCTTGCCTGTGTTCATTTTCTCCACATCTATTTCTCACTCACATCCCTGATCTAGGTGTCTTTATACCTCTCATTATATATGTCTCCCTTGACCTATCCTCCAGTTAAGCCTAGTTAAGAATAACCTAAGAAGGACATCCTGAGTGCTTGACCCTCTTTTTACTTGCAGGAGAGAGGGGAGAAGCAGAGGCTCCTGAAGAAGATCATGATGTTGCTCAAGCAGAAGTAGCTGATGGTGACATAATGGATGGTGAAGCAGAGAGTGATGCTGTGGTGATTGCTGGGCAGCCGGAGGTGCTGAGCACACAAGAGATGCAGGTATAGATGGAGTCTTGATGGGGTAATGTTGGTGTTGGGCATAGGCTTGGAAAGCAGGACTAAAAAAGGCATTGTAGCTGGAATCACAGCTATCCCTGTACGTGTTGCTTCAAATCGTATTTTGGGATTGTATGCAAAGAGCAGAGTTGGATAAAGACTAATTGATAATCAGGACTTTTTTGTTAAATGACTGGATAAAATCCAGACAGTTGCATTTATGTCTTTCACAAATTTGCAGCGTCTCTGCATGCTTTATTCAAGTTGAGATACATGGGGATGGAATGGTTGTAAAACTGCTGAAATGTTAATGGAATTTGAGTTTGTGGAAGTCATTTAGAATCTTGGAATTAATTTGGGGGGTTAAGGAGACAGGCTTTTCTGATGTGTCCATCTTAACCTTTCTAGGTCGAAAATGAGCTGGAAGACCTGATAGATGAGTTATTGGAGCAGGACGGTGGCTCAGGCAACAGCACTATTATAGGTGAGTGCCAAACCTGACTTCAGTCCTCAAGGGTCTGTCCTTCAGGACTTCTAGGTGCAGTGCTTTTTCACCCTGTGTGTGACCTTCTAAAGAAAATGTTAATTCCTTGTCCAGAATGCTGCTTTGCATGAAATAGCAATTTCCCCAGAAAAATAATCTGTTGTCCTTTCTTGTACATGCACATATCATGGCAGCTCCTGTTTCTCAGACAGCATGTGTCCTGTGCTGAAGATGACTTATATCAGTGTTGCGTGTTCTCTATTAGGGAGGGATCTGTTCTTATAACTCAGGGGAGCTGGCATGTTCCAGTAGCCCTAGCAAATATAGCCAATGGTGAGGATGCTGAGAGTTGCTGTCCCAACAACATCTGGACCGCTGCTTGAGCCTTGCTTTTGCTTTAATTCTTGGGTGGGGTAGAAAGAAATTGACTGTAGGACAAATGGTTCATCCTCAGTAACTTTGTAGCTGTCTGTAACGTTGTTACCACTGTATTCATGTCAGGTCCACAAGGATTGTTCCAGATGGCCACTTTGTTATATCCTTTTAAGTCAACTCCTGCTTTTGGTGGTCCTTTCATAGGGCTTTCTTGGCAAGATTTATTCAGAGGAGATTTGTGCCATTGTCTTCCTCCTAGGCAGAGAGAGAGTGACTTGCCCAGGGCCATCAAGTGGACTTCCATGGCTGAGTGGGGATTTGAACCCTAGTGTCTTGGGTTTCCTTGTCCAACACTCACACTTGCTCAAAGTGGCCACTACCATCAGATTTAGGGACATCCCAAAAGTTCCTATAAAGGAGAGGGTTGTGTTCTCATAAATTTTCTGCATCTTGTCTACTACCTTTGTGTCCTTCAGTGGGCCGAAGTGGAGAGGATGAGTCTCAGGAGGATGTTCTGATGGATGAGGCACCGTCCAATCTGAGCCAGGCTTCCACACTACAGGCCAACAGGGAAGGTGAGCCATTGCCTAAGATATTACATGGAGTCAGTGGAGATGCCTGTAGTAATTTTTAAAGCGGGGGAGCAGTCAGAGCAGAAGAAGGGAACTCTAGCCTGATGCCAAAGGTGACTGTAGTCTTGAGCTCCCCTAGGAGCTTATGGTGTCTGAGATTTGGCTCTGTAAAGCTTTTCCTATCTGGTAAGAAGTATTTTAGAAATCTTGCCAGGAAGATCAATAGAAAGATCTTCTCTAGACAAACAGGAATCATCTTCCTTTACTTGTGCTCTCCAATCTGTTTTAGATTCTATGAATATACTGGATCCTGAGGATGAAGAAGAACACACCCAGGAGGAAGACAGCAGTGGTAGCAATGAAGATGAAGATGACAGTCAAGATGAAGAGGAAGAAGAAGAGGAGGAAGATGAAGACGATCAGGTAAAAGCATTAGAAGGAAAGGCACTAGAAAAATCTGACATCTGTATTCCTGTCCTAATATGGAAATTCCTATGGCAAATTTGTGCAGAATATCAAGGGAGAGTGTATGAGAGTGGGAGGCTGGAAGTCAGGAGTGGGAGGCAATACTAATGCTACCAGAGAACTACAGTGACAAGGTTATCCATCTGGTTGGAATAAGAGTTTTGTCTAAATTTTTTATGCGGCTTCCAGCATTTGCTGGAAGCCGCGCTGGAATGCGTGGCCCTGCACTCCAGAAGGGAACAGTGGCTCATGCACCGAGTCCGCGGGCACAAGCCCCATTCATTTGAATGGGGCTTGATCATCCGTGCTTTTCCCTTTATACGAGGGGTGGGTGGATGGGTACAGAACGGATCCCCCACATAAGGGGATGGACCACTGTACCAGAACTTTCTTTGAGTCCTTGGCTATTGTTAGGGACACTAATTAAAAGGAAGGGGGAGAGGGGGAAGAGTGGACTTGGGATCCTCAGTTTTAGCCAGTCTTTGCTTAGCTGTGGCTTTGGTGCTAATTATTTTTTCCAGGATGATGAGGAAGGTGAGGAAGGTGAAGAGGAAGAAGATGACGATGACGGCTCTGAGATGGAGTTAGATGAAGACTATCCTGATATGAATGCCTCCCCACTGGTGCGTTTTGAACGCTTTGACCGTGAAGATGACCTCATCATAGAATTTGACAACATGTTCTCCAGTGCCAGTAAGAATTCTGACATTTAGAAGCCATAGGATATGGGTGGTACCATAATGGCTATTCCGGGGGGGGGGGGGGGGGGAGGATGCATATGGACTAGAAATATTTGATTTTTCTATCACCCTTGAAAAGGAATAGCATTCTAGTTTTTTCAAGCCATCTGTGGGTAAATCTTTGCCCCAAAGCATTGCTCTATAATCCACAGGGTAACAGGAAAATTGTCTTTGTATATCTCAGAATCCCATTTTGGCCTGCTAACTTCTCCTGATTTTCTTCCCAGCGGATATTCCACCATCGCCTGGCAATATTCCTGCCACTCACCCACTCATGGTACGTCATGCAGACCATAGCTCCTTGACCTTGGGTAGTGGTTCCTCAACCACACGGTTGGCACAAGGCATTGGCCGAAGCCAGAGGACGCTACGGCAATTGACAGCTAACACTGGCCATACCATCCATGTGCATTATCCTGGGACCCGGCAGCCCAACCCACCACTCATCCTACAGAGGTAAGACTCAGGGAAGGAAGAGTGGAGCATCATCGTTATTTTCAAAAGCTATTGCTTTTCTATGTAAAGGAGATCCTACTGCAGATTCCAACTTTTGTGTTACCCTTAGGTTGCTGGGCCCTTCTGCAGCTGCTGACATCCTTCAGCTAAGTAGCAGCCTCCCTCTGCAGAGCCGAGGACGAGCTCGTCTCCTAGTAGGCAATGATGATGTGCACATAATTGCTCGTTCAGATGATGAGTTGCTGGATGACTTCTTCCATGATCAGAGCACAGCTACCAGCCAGGCAGGCAAGTCCTCATGAACCAATTGCTTAAGTATTCTGGACATTGATGGTGTTAGCTAGGTCTTGATTAGTGGCCTGAATAAAATCAGGGGCACTAATATGGCCAGAAATCTTTTCCTCTCCATGATAGAAAATTTGCATCTTAGCAGTCCAGTACTTGTTAACTCATATGTAACAGAAAAGCTTTTTAAAATTCATGCAAAGTATGCAGTTATATAGCAGCTTACTACTTTTGAAGATTGTGTTAAACTATTTCGTGTGTTAAATCTATTAACACTAAATATAACAGTGCTATACTGCAAATCCTTGTTTATTGTGTCATTTCAGATTAATTTTGTTTTATATTATTGTGTACCACTGTAAAAAACTGTATTTAACTGGGGAAATTGGGCCAAGACACATTCAGCTGAGGATCAAGTACAGAGAAGTCAAAATGCATGTGCAAGAACTGGACCAAGACATACAGCATGTCTCAGTGATGAGGAGTGTGGTTGAGGTGTTGTATGCGGTTGTTAAATTATATAACCCCTTCTTCTCTTCTCCTTAGGAACCCTCTCAAGCATCCCCACTGCTTTGACACGGTGGACAGAAGAATGCAAAGTACTAGATGCAGAAAGCATGCACGACTGTGTTTCAGGTGAATGAGTGAACGGCTTTCCTTCCTTTAGGCAGTTGTGTTCTTTGATTGTCCAGGCTAAATTTGGCTTCTTTCTTTCCCTATCCAGTGGTTAAGGTTCCCATCATCAACCACTTGGAGGCACTGAGGGATGAGGAGCTTGAAGAGCGCAGGGAGAAAAGACGCAAGCAGCTGGCTGAGGAGGAGGCCAAAGTGACAGATAAAGCCAAGGATGCAGAAGACAAGGAGCAAAATGCCCAGGTTGGAAGTCCAACTTGAGTATCTGTGGGCCTTCTAAAATTTCCTAAAGTAGAAAAGTTAAATGGGGGTGTGGTGGCTTAGTGGTTAAGACACCAATTCTGACAATCAGAAGATCAGAATGTTGACAGTTTAAGATTTGAGTGCTGCATGTTGAGGTGAGCTCCTGTCACTAGCCCCAGCTTCTGCCAACCTAGCAATTCAAAAGCATTTAAATGCAGGTAGATAAGTAGGCACCACTTCAGTGGAAAAGTAACAGCGTTTGGTGCAGTCATGCTGGCCACATAATCACCAGAGCAGACAACACTGGCTCTTTGGCTTAGTAACTGAGTTGATCATCATTCCCTACAATTGGTTAGACTAGACATTCATGTCGAGGGACTGTCTTTACTTTCAGCAAAGTTAAACTTGCAAGGATGGTTCCCTGAGTCTTGCATCTGATGAAAGGAGACTGAGAAATTACTACTACTACTACTATTATTATTATTTTCTTTCTTTCTTTCTTTCTTTCTTTCTTTCTCAGTCTCAAAGGTGTTACAAGATCTCTTGCATACCCATCATCATTTATATCCAGCCCTTTCCCCAATAATGGGACTCAAGGCAGTTGTATCTGTGCCTTCAAGTCACTGGTCAACTTCATGGTGACTCCATGAATTTCATAGTGTTTTCTTAGGCAAGGAAACCTCGGAGATGGCTTTGCCATTTCCTTTCTCTGAAATATAACACCTGGTCAGCAGTCTCCCATCCATGTACTAACCAGCAGTGGCTGGTACTAACCAGCAGTGGTGTTACTAGGGGGCTGTGGACCGCACCTGGTGACACCTTAGAGGGGTGACACCTGGTTCAGACCTCCTGCTGTGGGGGGGGGGTCAGTGCTTCTGCTAATGACCGCCCCTTCTCTGCTGCCCTAGTTCTTCGCAGAGGGGACAAAGCAGCAGAGAATAAGGGAGCATGTGCACCTTTCTCTTCCACTTTCCCCAGTGCCTTGGCTGGCTTGCATGAGCTTGCCAAGGTATGAGGAGGAGGGTGAGTGTGCATGCCTTCCCCCCCTACCTTCCTCAGCATCTTGGTTGGCTTGTGTGAGCATGCATGCTCATCTGCCACTCTTACTTTCCTTGGTGTTTTGGGTGGCTTGCACGAACTTGGAAAGGCATGGCGAAGGAGGGAGCATGCATGTGTGCCTGCCTCTCCCACTTTACTCAGTGGCTTGGCTGGCTTTTGGCAGTCTCTGTGGGTGGAGGTTTGGGCTGAGCAATCCACTGCTGCCCCCCAGTACCCACACCAGGTGACACCAAGACTAGGAACACCACTGCTAACCAGGGCCGCCACTGCTTAATTTCCAGGATCAGATGGAATCAGGTGCTTTTGGGTATTTAAGTTGTCCAAAGAAACTTACAACATGTTAAAAGCAATACAGATTAAAACTACAAAAGTGTCAATAAAAAGTATGAATACAAAACTTACTTAAAAGACAATTTCCCAGTAGATAAGGCCCCCACATCCTGTAATTTGGGTTATGCTCCTTCCACTCACTCAGAGTCGCAGCCCAATGCTCAAACCACTACACCAAACGCTGATGCCCCAAATTACAGGATGTGGGGCTCTTATCTACTGGAAATGGACATATCATGGGTAAGTACCAATGTCCGTTTTTATCCAAACTCATCAAAATAGTATATGCAAACCATGAAACAGCACAGCATTAAAAAGTACATCCCAGTCAATTTCTGAAAGCTGGGTAGCATAAGAATGTTTTGATTTGCCAGCAAAAGGAGAGTGAGGAGAGGACCATCCTGGCCTCCTTGGGGAGGGAATTCCAAAGTCTGGTGGTAGCCATAGGGAAGGCCCTCTTTCTTATACCCACCAAACAGGCCTGAGAAGGTGGTGGAACAGAGCAAAAGACCTCTTTTGAAGATCTTAGTGCTCTAATGGGCTCATAAAGGGAGATACAGTCCTTCAGATAGCCTGGATCCAAGCTGTATATAGCTTTACAAGTCATCTCTAGCACTTTGAATTATACCTGGATATGGGCCGGCACCCAACAGAGCTTTTGCAACAAGGGTGCTCTCTACACCCAACACCAGTTAACTATCTGGCTTCATCCTTTTTGGATTGACTAAAGCAGTGGCTCTCAACCTATGGGTCATGACCCCTTTGGGGGTTGAGCAACCCTTTCACAGGGGTTACCTAAGAACATCGGAAAATAGTAGCAAAATTATAGTTATGAAATAGCAACAAAAATAATTCTATGATTGGAATGGTATTAAAGGGTCGTGGCATTAGGAAGGTTGATAACATTTTTTAGTTTCCAAAGCAGCCCCATATACAATGCGTTATGGCAATCCATATGGGATATAACCAAGGTATATGTTACTGTGACTAGAAATGTATGCATTTAGCACACTAGCCTTAACTGCAACTCTCACTTGAAATCTGGGCCTCTAGGCTCAGGGCCTAATCCAGGTGTGCCTCCAAATCTCTATTTTAAAGATAGTGCAACTTCATTTAGCATGGGCTGGATCCCTATTCCTAAATCTGACCAGGGGCACGTCTATCTTGTCTAGATTAAGCTTCAGTTTGTTCATACTTACCAGGTCCAATACAGCTGCCAGGCACTGGTTTAGCACAGAAACAGCTCCCTTGAAATTTGATGAAAAGAAGTAATATTGCTGGGTGTCATCAGCATCCTGGTGACACCTGTCCCTCAAACTCTGGACAACCTCTCCCAGTAGTTTCATATATATAATAAACAGCATGTTGAATAAGACAGAACCCTAAAGGGGTCAACAGAATAATGGGCAAGGAATTGAATAGGATTCCTCTAGTACTAGCCTCTGGTAGCACCCTTTCAGGAAGGAATAGAGCTACTTCTAAGCCCCATACCAGCACACTGAAGGATACCATGGTTGATAGTATCAAAAGCCACTTAAAATCCAGCACAGCCATATTTGTCCTGTCTGGTTCCTGGCAAAGGTCCTCAGCCAAGGTGACCAAAACTATCTCCATCTCATATCAAGCCTGAAGCTAATCTGAAATAGATCTAGATACAGTGATCCCCCACCTTACGAATCCCCCGGGTTACGAAAACCCTGGGATCCGAAGGCAGTGGGACCGGCATTGTATCCCCCGGGATACGAAATATCCCCCGGGATACAAAGGAAAAAAAGCCGCGCGGCCCCTTTAAATGGCCGCGCGGTCTGTTCGCTAAAGCGGTCCCCGGGGAAACGAAAGCTTCCGGGTTACGAAAGGTAATCCGGAACGGATTACCTTCGTAACCCGGGGGACCACTGTAATGTTTTTCTAGGAAATTGTCAGGATGGGCTTGTGGACTTAATTTTCCAGGAGTTAATATGATGATGATGATGATGATGATGATGATGATGATGATGATGATGTTTATTTCTTACCCACCCCTCTGTAAAACAATCGAGGCGGGGTACAACAAGGTTAAAAAACAGATTACAGATTAAAATAATTCAAGAATTCCATCCCAACCTCCCCCCCCAATAGGATTAAACTAGTTAAGTTTAAAATTAAATTACTAACAATAAAAATACAATACAACATAATACACAAATAAAAATAATGATGCCCTGAACTTTACAGACAACCCTCTTATTGTGGAAGGTTCTTTCCTCCAAAACACAGCAATTTGGAATGTTGATTTTTTGTGAATAAAATTTTTTAAAAATAAGAACTCTGCCTATCTATGGAGCTATTTCCTTTCTTTACCTTGTTAAATCATAGGGGATAGAATACTCTGTTCCTCTTTGTGTTCTTCACATGTAGTTGGTCTGCATCTTGCTGAACTGACTGGAACTTTCTAGGGCTAAGGTGTGGGATTTTTGACAGGAATTCCTCCCACTCAATGTACATCTCTAGGGGGGATTCCCTACATATGGTATATTCAGGCTCAGTTTTCATACATTTCTGGGCAGATTCAGCCAGTGAAGGAACAGAAAACTTATCCCTCCATTCCCTAGCAATATTTATGCCTGGACATTAGCTTTATTGCAGGTATTCAGATAGACATGTTTCACAGAACACATGCTATGAGCAGGTGGGATGGTTGCGTTGAAAGGGAATGTGCTGGAAGGGAAGAGGAACCTCAAAATTTGTACCTCCACATCCTAGAAGGAAGATGTGATATATCTTGTTGAATCTAGTGAATCTTGGGTTCACTCTGATTTTTGTTTCTTGCCTTTGCCTCTGCAGGGACCAGTACCACAGGCAAACAGTTCTACTGAGCAGAACCTTCCAGGTAACTTACTGCTTGCTGGCTATCTGTATGCTGTCTTCTTCCCCCAGCATAGCTTGAAACAGATGCTGTTCCTGGGCCCCCTGGGATGAGGTAGTAGATTGTATAGTTTTAGGGTCATACCCGGTCTTGGAGATAACTATACAATCTACTGTCTTTCCTATGAGGACTCCCAATTCATCATGCCAACACTGCCTGCCTTGAAGAAGAGGAAAGAAGCCACTTTTGAGACTACAGCTGGCTCTGGAATGAAAGACCATGGGCTAAAGAAGGGACTAGGGGATCAAAACCTCTGAGCCAAAATATGATGCAAGAATTCCTTAGCTCCATCTATAACTGTAGAAAAGGAGTGCTGGATTTACAGTGTGAAGGTCCTTGTAAGATCTACCATGATTCCTGGCTGCTTGTTGTGGCATTGAGAAGAGATGGTGGCCACCTGGGATTTTCTTCTCAGATCTATATGAAAGAGGCAATGGAGGAATGGAAGGACTGCTGAGAAGTCCCTGGGTGAAGTTCTGTGTAGGAGAAGGACCAGCTTGCCTGTTACTGAGATTGTATGCCATTTGCTTCTGTTGGGGTGAGGTAGTAAGTTGTATTGTTGTGGGGTAGGGATTTGTGCCCCAAATCAGAGGTAACTATACAACTTACTACTTTCCCCAACTGGGGTGATGTAACCAAGTTTGTGATGCATTTTCCTTATACATATCTTGGGGGGGGGGGGATGTAGATCTTCTTTGCTGCAAGGGTGAAGCCAAGGCCCTGCTTGACCCCCTTCTGTTGCTCAGAAGGTCTGGGTTTTAAGTCAGCATCCCTCCCCTCCCCTCACTCTCTTGGCTCCCAGATGGTGCCGCTCATCCCGACAGCTATCCTGTGGTCTCAACTGCTGCCGAAGACAACTCAGCTGGCCCCAGGCAGACTCTGGTCACATTGGAGAGCCCCCAACAACAGCAGCAACAGCAACAACAGGCGACAGGGGCAAGCGAGCTCCCTTCGGAGCTGGTGGGGCAGTCCAGTGCTCAGTCTTCTGGCCAGCTGCTGATGCCAGTGGAGCAGGAGGACTCGGGCCCTGGGAGGCCAAGCACAGACGCTGAGGCCACACAGATGGAGCTTTCACCTGCCCCCACTATCAGTAAGTGGCCTCAGGCTTCACCCTGCAGCAGATGTTAACCCCACATCTGGCTGTGTCTCTCTACTTTCCTGTCCTCTTCCAAACATTCAGGAGAGGCCAGCAGTAATTTTTAGGTGAATGTATTTTATGTTAATTAAAACATGAAAGATTAATTATTGGTAAGCTCCCACATTCTTTCATAGTAACATAAAATGTTACTAAATTTCAAAAGTAGCCCAGACCTTTTCTGGATGGTTCATATTCTGAGCTATTAATTAAGAATTGCTTAAGAATTAAGAAAAACTTAAGAATTACCTTGTCAGATTAGGGCTATTTTACATCATAGCACTTTGTACTGAGAGGTATACTCTAATCATAGGAAGCTGCCTTATTCATTTAGAGAGAGAGGCCATCTAGTGCAATGCTTTCAGCCTGCTTGAAAAATCGCTATTAATCTAGTCCTTCAGGTTCTGCTTTGTTTGTTTCTTTCTTTCTTTCTTTCACAGTTTCTTTGTCCAGCCAAGGCGGGGAGGGTGAGGTGATTTTCTTTTAAAGAAAGTATTCTAGAGATTGGCTTCTGTCCTTGCTGTGTTCGTGTTGATCCTGTGTGGAGAAAAAATATGTTTCTTCACTCTGAGTTCTTTTTCCTTGTCCCACCAGCTTCACTCTCTCCCGAGAGGGCTGAAGACTCTGATGCCTTAACCGCAGTCAGCAGCCAACTAGAGGGGTCCCCCATGGATACCAGCAGCCTGGCCTCATGCAACCTTGAGGAGGGTGTTGCAGAGAGCGGTGGGGCTAGCAGCGGAGAGCAGACAGGCACAAGCACTGTTGTGGCAACAGCTGATGTGGCCCCGCAAGGGTCCAGTGCCCCAGCCATTAGAGAGGTCCAGCCTGATGCTGGCCAACAAGTGGATGATGGGTAAGGATTGAAAGTCAGATATAATGAGCAGGCCTATCCCTTTAGTGTTATTGCTTCACTGGTAGTAATGCTGTCACTTACTGCTCCCCAGGTCTCCACCTGCCTCATCCTCTGAGAGCTCCTCCACGAGGGATTCAGCTGCGGCCATTTCTGGGGCTGACTCCCGGGGCATACTGGAGGAACCACTTCCCTCTACCAGCAGTGAAGAGGAGGACCCCTTGGCAGGTAAATGCTAGAGAGGCTAACAAAATGGTCAGAATAATTTGGAAGTCTGGAGAGACTGCAGCTGTACCTAATGTTTCTTTTCATAGGGATAAATCTCCCTGAAGGTGTTGACCCATCTTTTTTGGCTGCTTTGCCTGATGACATTCGGCGAGAGGTGCTGCAGAATCAGTTGGGTATCCGGCCTCCTGCTCGTGCTGCACCTACCACCACTGCTGCGACCCCAGCACCACCTGTGGTGGGCAACCCCAATGTGACAGAAGTCAGCCCTGAATTCCTGGCTGCACTTCCCCCAGCTATCCAGGAGGAGGTAGGGTTACACTTTTACAAAGGTTAAGGGATGAGCACCATTGCATTGTGATATCTGAAGGGATTGCATTTAGTCTACAACCCTGCAGTGCACTAAAAGAAGATCTCCTGCACCTAACTAATTTGTCCTCAATACTTATCTAGTCTCTTTGAAACCTCCAACGAAGGGAGTCCACCATCATTCTGTTGTGTGATAGAGTGTGAAAATGTGTATGGCTGGGTAGCCATCTGGTGTGTTTCTTTCAGTCTTTCTGTATGGAAACATAAGATTTAGTCTTCTGAGTATAAATCTTGATTATACTAATTAACATAAGGCTCCAGCTGAAGTATTCATTGGAGAATTGTTTCTTAGGTACAACACTATAACTGCATCTAGGCCTGTTTTGGTTTCACTGCTTAATTCTGAGAAGAAGGCTTGATGACACTTTACTGCTCCCATAGGCCACTGTTGTAAGAGACTTCTTGGATCTTATCCTTATGGCCTGGTTGTGCCTAACAAAGCCGCTGCCTATAACTTTTTTCCTTGCCCTTCCAGGTGCTGGCTCAGCAGCGGGCAGAACAGCAGCGGCGTGAGCTGGCACAGAGCACAAGCTCAGACACACCCATGGACCCAGTGACTTTCATTCAAACATTGCCATCCGACCTCCGACGCAGTGTACTAGAGGACATGGAGGATAGTGTATTGGCAGTCATGCCTCCTGATATTGCTGCCGAGGCACAGGCTCTGCGGCGAGAACAGGAAGCTCGCCAGCGGCAGCTCATGCATGAGCGTCTCTTTGGCCACTCCAGTACCTCTGCCTTGTCAGCCATTTTGCGAAGCCCAGGTAAAGGAAGGTCTTATTGCTATCCTACTGTTTCTTGATTTTAGATCTCTTGACTCCTGGTTTAATTTTGTTGTTCTTGTTGTTTTTGTTTCCCCCACCCAGCCTTCACAAGCCGACTGAGTGGAAACAGAGGTGTCCAGTATACACGCTTGGCAGTACAAAGAGGAGGTACCTTCCAGATGGGTGGTAGCAGCAGCCACAGCAGGTATCAAACATTCGTAGAAGGCATGGAAAAGTACATCGCATCATTTGCAAAGAGCAAGCTGATGCTTAGAACTGCTAAGGGGAAAAAATGTGAATCACACATTTGGGTTATGCTGTGCCTGCACAGTGTATATTTGGAAACTACTAGAGCTATTCCTTACCCTTCTGTGGATCTTTCACTACTTGGCCACTGAAAAGGGTGCTCCTTCCTCCCTCTCCACTGTTTATGCTGAAAACATGGGATAAAGGGAATCAGTTAAAGGAGTAGTGCTGCCAACATCAAGGCCAAGCAGAGGCAACAGGGTGTGCTCCATTTGGTTCCCTCTCATGACCTGCAACAAGGAACCAGTTAAGGAGAAATCATGGACAAGCAGAATCATCCAGGCCATCATTCTAAGTACAGTTGGCTCTTGCCATCCGCGGGACTTGAGGTCCTACATTATTTATTATCCCCTGGGGGGTTGGGAATGGAACCTTCACAGATACAAAGGGCCAGCTGTAATGACATGGTCAAATATGGCTGCTTATAGAGGTAGATGTGTTACTGCTTCCAGTAAGGTGTTCCCTGTCAATATCAGAAATAAATTTGCTCCACCTTTTGAGTACTGTGCAGGCTCTGTCTTGATATTCCTGTTGTTGCTTCCTAGACCTTCGGGCAGCAATGTAGACAGTCTGCTGCGTCTCCGTGGACGTCTTCTGTTGGACCATGAGGCCTTGTCCTGCTTGCTGGTGCTTCTCTTTGTGGATGAGCCAAAGCTAAACACAAGCCGGCTGCATCGGGTGCTACGGAACCTGTGTTACCATGCACAAACACGCAGTTGGGTGATTCGGAGCCTTCTGTCCATCCTGCAGCGCAGTAGCGAGAGTGAACTGTGTGTAGAGACTCCTAAGGGAGCTGCTGCACCAGATGACAAAGGCAAAAGAGTAGCCAAGGCGTGTGCCCCAGACAGCCGGCCACTTGATCTTCTGCACAAGATGGAATCCAAAAGCTCAGGACAGCTTTCTTGGCTCTCTGTGTCTATGGATGCTGCTCTTGGTTGTAGAACCAACATCTTCCAGATCCAGCGAGCAGGAGGACGTAAGCACACGGAGAAACACGCTGCTGCCGGTTCCACTGTTCATATACATCCACAGGCTGCCCCTGTGGTCTGCCGCCACGTACTTGACACGCTCATCCAACTTGCCAAGGTGAAAATGAGGATTATCTGGGGTGGCACTTTTTACATGATGGATAACAAGCTATATTTCTGTATTTTTAAAAAAAAATAATTGATAAAAATTAAAACCATTCATATTCATGTAAAAAGCATGCTAACTTTAAAAACAGCACTGCACAGCATTAAAAAGGTGTTGGAAAGAAGAGAAACAACTCATTCCACCCACTGAGAAATAAAAAAAAATTAATATTAAAGGGATGTTTAGATTAAATATTAGGGAGAACTTTCAGTCTAACACTAAAACTACCTGTATGTACACACATGTGTACTTGTTATTAATCTATTAGATTTAAATCTTTGTCCATCAAATTGATTAAGGCAATGATCACTAACTATGGCACAAAACGAGTAAATGCAAAATAACATCAAAATGTGAGCAGAATAGTTTGAAATGCCAAAATAACAGTTTTTATATGTTTTAGCATTTCTGGGCTGCTTTACCATCCAAGGGCCTACTATGCCACTGACAAAGTTAAAAGGCAGAATTAGAGCTTTCTCTACTGCAGTTACTGCCATCTGTCAAGGGCAGTGGCTAATCTTCAACTGTGTAGTCTTCAGGAAAAGATTGAGAAGCTATTGATAGGATATCCTGTACTAGCAGACATCTACTGGGAAATGGGTAATCTAGTTGCCTGCTTGGTTCCTTTCCTGGTTTTGGGCTCAGTGATTATATGTTAGTACCTCTCATATCAGCAGAAAGCAGTCATTTTTCTCAGAGTTGGTTGGCTGGATCAAGGCTCAGTGATCTACTGGCTGCAAAATCCTGTTTCTTGAAAGACGCTAAAACAAACTAAAAATACTGAACTTTGAGCCCACCACAGGAACTGTTTTTCTTATCAGTAAGCATTCCACCAGGAAGGAAGAACGAACAAACAAACCTGAACTTGGATATGTATGGGTTCCCCCCCCCCCATTCCAAAAATGTTTATATTGCCTATCATTAGCTTCCAGAACAGGAAGAGATACTCTTCCCACTTACTTAAGAGGTAGGCCTATCTTGGTGACTTTCATGGATACCTTTGTAAACATAATGCGGCTTTCCAAGAGTTCCAGCTCTATCAACCCTTTTATATTATGCTAGCAACCAGATTAGTGTTTGCTAATCTGACAGTTTATCTGATTTTGTATGAGGAAAGCTTTTACTAGATAACTGCGCTACTGTCCACGGAAAAGAATCAAGGAGTACAGCTCCCAGTCTGCTGTCTGGCAAGGAGATTACGGCTGGTATCCCAGACAAGGAGCATCTTCTTTTGGCTTTGCGGCAGGGCCAGCTCACCTATATGAAGACTATTGTCCTATTGCTTTGTTTAATTCTGAATAAAGTCTTTCTATAAAGACTTTATAGAAAGTCTTTATGTAGACTAGATAATTATCTGGATCTTAAGGTTGCAAACGTGTGTCACATCATTTGTGGACTTGGTGGCTCATTTTGGGTGAGTCATTAGCCTGTATGCTAGTGGGTAGTGGGAAGACTGCTTCTTCTTCGTGGTCTCTGTGCCTCACACAATAGGGTTTGCACCTGCGCAGAAGCTCCATTCGGAATGCTGAAAAGCTGAGCAGATTGAGACTTTTATATGATGCTTTAAATAGATGGGCCCCAATTAGTACTTCATCACCCAGCCAAAAAGTTGATAGGAACTTGGGACATACTTCTCTGTATGGTTTACCTTTGCTGCTTCACAGAAATCATATATACAGGCTACAGGTTAATGGGACAATTCTTATTACAGAACTGATTCTGGTTTCTGAAGCAACACTCCAGGCTTCTCTCCTTTATGCTTTCATTTCCAGAATGTAACAGCTTCTAATGACTGATACTGAGTTGCTTGATAGCTGCTATTTGCAATAAAGTATATGCATGTATACTGAATGTTTGCTAGAACAGTATCATCTACTGGAGACTTTCCAAATGGCAGTTCAGGTTTGTCCAGGATTTAGTGGTGCTCTTTGTCCTAGCAGGTGGTGGTGGCAGAATGGGAGGGGATGAATGTCGAAGAGGTCATATCATTTAATCTTGACTCAGTGGGCAAGCCAGTAGAAAATCCTGTAGAATTGAAAGATAAATTTTCATACAGATTAAGTTGACAGGTCCCACGACATGACTTTTCTCTGTTTTTCCTCCCGTACCTTTCCAGGTTTTTCCTAGCCACTTCACACAGCAGAGGACCAAAGAGACCAACTGTGAAAGTGAACGAGAACGTGGAACAAAGCAGTCAGGCAGCCCTTGCCCGGGTCAGACAGGCAATAGTGGCATCTCCACTGACTTCTGGGATTTATTAGTCAAACTGGATAACATGAACGTAAGCCGCAAAGGCAAGAACTCCATCAAATCTGTGCCTGTGAGCACTGGCTCTGAGGGGGAGAGCTCACCCTATAGCCTGGAAGCCTCTCCTCTGGGTCAGCTAATGAACATGCTGTCCCACCCGGTAATCAGACGGAGCTCACTGTTGACAGAGAAGCTGCTGCGCCTGCTGTCTCTCATCTCTATTGCTCTGCCTGAGAACAAGACAACGGCGGAGGGAGCAGCCAATCATGCCGCTGTTGCTGCTGCTGCCGTTGCTGCTGCTGCTGCTACTACTACTACTTCTGCAACCACCACCCCAGCACCTGCGCCTGCCCCTGCACTGGCTGCTGCAGCGGCTGTAGCTGCTGCAACTGCAGCTGTAACTGCTGCTTCGATAGCCACCTCCGTAACTGCCACAACTACTGTTCCCACCGCTGTGTCCAGTAAGTCTTCTATTTATTCGGGAAAGGGAGACATAATTCTGCTTTTCCCCCAGTAAAAGTTAGGAGCAAGGAGCACTGAAACATAACTCCCAGCTACTCCATCATTTCTGGTTTTTAAAGACTTTAGTGACATCACTACAGATACTTAAGCATGTTAGAGCCATAAGGGCTAGAAATTTGTGGGGTTTTAATAAAACAAACACCTGGATTTCTTAAGCTGAATTCTGTATCAGATAGCACATCCCAAGGTATATTTGTGCTCCCGCAGAATGCTACATATTGACAGATAATAACTGATGTGGGAACCAAGTGGGAGGACATGTAGACAGAGACAGAGATGTAGACTCTCTTCATGTGGCTACCAAGGGCTACTAAGGAAAAATGGTAAATCAGTGCTTAGTAGAGGCTTGGACTCAAAAAGTAGTAAGATTTATCTGATCTTTAGCCTGTGGGTTGATCTTCAAATGCACTTCAAATAGTGCTAGCTTGCCTCTTTTCATTTCTTGCAGCTATAGGAAAAAACAGCAAATCACCGGCCAAGGTGAGCGAAGGGGGAGGCGGAGGTGGGACTGACAGCAAAATGGCAGCCTCAGGCCTAACAGAAAACCAGCTACAGCTGTCTGTAGAGGTAAGCTATTACAGTAGAGTGGAGGAGGAGGGAGAGGGAGCAAACCTTTCATCTGTCAGAAACCGTTAGGATTCCCTTTTCCATGCCAGGTGCTGACGTCTCACTCCTGCTCTGAAGAAGGCCTAGAAGATGCTGCCAATGTCCTCTTACAGCTATCACGAGGTGACCCAGCCACACGTGACACTGTTCTCAAACTCCTGCTTAGTGGAGCCCGGCAGCTGGGCTATACACTCTGCAAACAGATAGGTAAGGAAAGGTGCATCAGAAAAGTGCCAATGTAAGTGTCATGCCCTGCTTGCTTCACTGAGCCATTCCAGTGAAAACTCTAAAGGGGTGAAGCCAGATATTGTAAAAATAGCTAAAAGAATCTTTAGGCATCTCAGTGCTCTGCTTTCATGAGAGGTCTTAGAACTGCATATCTTGAGGAATAGTGGTTATAACGTGTGAGTAATGTTTAAAGAACCCAGCTTCTCATGGACAAACTGATGGCTCAGAAGACTGTCCTTATGTCAAGTATGAATGAGCTGCAAATGTTCTAGGAGCTCCTCTGCTAAGTGCTTCTAGTTTGAGTAGGAAAGTGTAACTATTAACTTTGTAATTTTTGTGTTATGGAACGTTGATCCATTCTGTAGGGATTGTAGTTTGGGGGTTCACCTAAACCCAGTGTTGCTTCTGGAAGTCAAAAAGCAAGGATGCCCTTAGCCGAGCTTAGACTGATGTACCAACTACACTTGTGTTTGGAGAAGGCATGCTACATTACACAGACACAAAAGTTTAATCAGAATTTGAGTACTGTGCATGACTATATGATCATGTTATGCCCATTTGGAACTGCTTTTTCCAGTTACCAAAATTTTCCTGGAGGCAGTTCAGAGTATTGATTGTTATTAATAAAAGCCCTAAATCAGTTGTTCTTAAACTCTTTGAGATCAAAGACCACTTTGAGAATCTGATTTAAACTCTGGGCCTCTGTCACATAATGTGGTGGTGACAAATGTACCTTACCTAACTAGCATCCCATGTCAGACTGCGTTTGTTTGGAATGATACATACAATAATATGACATAAGAATTTTTTTTTTACAAAGGCAAATTTAAAGTACCAGGAAATAAATAAAAGGATTTTTTTATCCGGTTGATGCACTCCTTTAAATGCACATATTAAGAACCTCTACCCCAAATGGCTTGGGTATAGTACCTCTCTTTGTTTATCGTCCTTCCCACTGCCTTAAATCTGTTGAAGAGTTTCATCTCTTTACCAGTATTGTTTCATGAAAGGATAGCTAGGTTACATGAGAGGGATGAGACTTTAGGGGAATCTCTCTTTCAGGGGGTTACATTCTTGAGACAGCAGGTGGAGTTATCCATGAAAGTGGGATTTATCCCATGTACCAACCTGTGCTGGCAACCATGTTACTTTTTAGTTACTACCATTGGGACTCTTTCCTCCTCCGTCAGTTTTATTTTTCCTGTCTAGCTAACAGACGTTCTTAAAAATAGGCAGTGACCTTAAATAGGACAAAAATGGAAAAGAAACGAGAGGGCAATACGAGATGGGCCCTTTGAAAATAAAATAAACCCGACAGAGCAAGGAATAACGTAGGTAGTGGCAACTGCTGAGAAGAAGAAAAAGACGAAAGACAAAGGCAAAAGGCAAATAAGACAAAGGCAAAAAAGCCAAAGAGAGGGGGGAGAAAAGAGGATGGGCAACTGCTTAGAAAGCCAGAAAAAACCACTGCGGTAGCAGCTGCTTCTCCGAGCCAGGCACTGAATCGCCATTACACAAAACAGTCGGAGACAAGCAATCCTGGACACCGTTTTGAATTCTCAGTTGGAGGTGGAGATAGCAAACAGCAAAAAGGAAGGAACAGCTCTGGGAAGCAGATATGGGTCTAGCTATTACTAGAGAAAGCTAAGTCTCAAGTTAGCAGCAGACTTAGACTTCAGGAAGTGGCATTGCAAACAAGGGACTCTGGAGACACAGAGTTCGTCCCAGAACAAGTCTCAGCAGAAAAAACACTTAGCTGTTTGTCATCCTTATTTAAAAAAAAAAAAACAAGTAGAAAATATGGAGCAAGCTCCAGTATTAACTAGGGAAATAAACAGTGATGAGGAAGAAGAGGACAAGGAAGCAGAAACTAGTACTGCACAATATGTAGAAATAACCAGCTTAGATTTAATAATTAGGGAGGCAATAAATAAAGAATTGGAAAATATTTTTTAATACAAAACATACTTCACAGCAAAACAGATTAGGAAGAGAACAAAACATAAAAATGCAAAAACCAAGAGTAAATGTGAGAAACCCATCATTAGATTTAAATATCATAAATTTTATAGATGTGATAGCCATGCTTCAGGAACAAAACTTTAATAGACATGACAGATGTAAGGAATCACAGAAGGGTTTTCATGAGAGAGTCGATGAGGGAGAACTGAGACAGGAAGGAAAGCCAAGCAAATGCACGCAAAAAAGAAAGCATATAGAGGACTATGACAGTGAGGAACATTGACCAGAAGGCACAGAACAGCAACATGAATCAGGAGACGGTGATTCAGAAGTGGAAGAGGAGGCAGAAGTTAATGCAGAAAGATTATTTCAAACAGAAGTATTTAGAAATTTATTAAAGAGGGTATTGAAAACATTAGGTTTGACAGATACCACATATAATAATATGGAACAAAAGAAAAAAGATAAAGATGAGAGAATTGCATCAGAACTTGGGAAAAAGACACCTCAGACTGAGGTGCATTCTGTGTTCAGAGACATAATTGAAACTGAATGGAGAGCACCAATAAATACTGAAAAGTATGCAGGTTATTGTAAAAATTCCTTGTGATCTCTGCAAATCACACAAATGGGTTATTCTGCGCCTGTGCAGTAAAGCTCAGAAATGTCTGGAATCACTGGGCAAAACTTTGTTTGTAACTTTTTGGCGGTAGCTCTGCCCACCCTCTTATAAACCCCCTAGCAGTGCTGCTCTTCTCCAGTTCCTCGAGGGAACTGTTGGTTGGAATCACGATTACTACAAACTCCAGATCTGACTGATGGACCGTTTTTGACTATTCTCTTGGATTGTGTATTGGCTTGTTTGCCGATCGGTCAACCCTTGGCTTGTTGACAACCTACCACTCTTCTTACCCGACTTAAAATTGCTCAGTCGGTGAATTGAAAATGGAGTCCGGCTCGGCTTCTTTGAAGCGGTGCATTAAATGCAGAGGGAAAATCCCAGAACAATAACCCCATGACTCTTGTCTTCTTTGCCTTGATGAGGGATATAATGTGTCTTCCTGTTCCTTGTGCAAGTCCCTGACTCCGCAAGCCTGCAAGAATCAGGACACTCACCTGAAGGCTGCCTTATACCAGCAGACCCTTCAGCCTTCCAACTTGTCCAAGTCTGGGGATGCTTTTCCTTGAAGGACAGCTCCCAGAAACCTAAAACTAGGGAAACTCTCTTAAAAAATAAGAGATCACTTCCCAAAGGCTAAAGACAAAATTTCTAAGAAGCCGTCCAAACAACCTCTTAAGCCTGATCAGGATCGAGGCTCTGACCACAAGGGTACGACTAAGTGTTCCTTAAAGCATAAACACCATGGTGACAACAGTTCTCCTCCAAGAAAGGAGAAATCTGGGGACCATTCAAGAAACAGCATTCCTCTTCACCAGACCAGTTGGACAAAGCTGGTAAAGTCTGACAAGAAGAAAAAACACCTTCAGCAGCTTTAGGCTCTGACCCAACACAACCCTGTACCGTGCTCAATCCAGACCTTACCACCTGGTGGTTACAAAATGAAGAGAGCAATCTCCCACTAAATGTCCATCCCTCCATACTGTGCAGGTGGATCTGGGCTCAGAGTCCAAAGGGGAAATCCGCAATACGGATCTCCCTATCTTTACTCTGAATTCAGAGGCTGTTGCTCAAGCCCGAAGATCTCGAGATTAGCCCTCTGCTTCCTCAGAGCCCTGAGAGATGGCTACCTCTGTGGCCCACACTGGCCATCAACAGCACAGTTCCGATGGCCTTGAGACTGACAACCACTTCCATAATGAACCTTTGTTTCATCGGTATCCTGAACTGGTCTACAATGATGAAAGTGGTTGTTATTACTTGCCGGTTGACATCAATGAGCTTCGTCAGGCCTTAACTGACAGGCAGCGGCTACCATATCCAACAGTCCTCCCTTCGGGATCAGTTGCATCTCAAAAGATGGTAGTTCAAGCGACATCTAATAAACCCCACCAGTTCCACCTCGATGGGAGTCTTTCCAGAAAGACGAACCTCTCCCTCAGACACTGACTGATACATCACCGAGGTCCTCCCGTTTGTCATCACCATCCGGAAGCTCAGTCAGGGCTGCTTCACCATGTCCAGCCCTGGTGATACATAAAAGCGCTTCATATACTGTACCAATTATGTTAAGTCCTTTGCGGTCTTTTCCATGGCCATTACATATGGCTAATTCTCTTGATATCAAAGTTAACCATACTGAGGAGGACTCCCTGAATCCCATTGAGGAAAGAATCCATGGGAAGGTGCCCATGCCAGCTTCAGTTGCGTTCCTGCCCTCAATGGAAAAGATTGCTTAAAGATCTTGGCACACCCCGGCCGCAATTCCATCTACTACTAGGAAGATTGAGAAGCTTTATAAAATAACACTTTCTTTGGCTTCCTGGTTGTTCGAACACCCTACGCCTAATGCAGCTATTGTCAAGTGCTCACAGACTTTCACCCCCAAAACTTTTTCGACACCTGCTGACAGGGAAGATAAAAAGATTGATGGTGTGACCAAGAAGTTTTATGCAGCTGCCATCCTCAACGTTAAGGTGGAAAAAAACTACTCAGAATGCATAGGGGCATACCAACAATCTGTAGGAGCAGATTATTCTCCTCATGGATGACCTACCTAATGACAAGAAGCTTCTGGCCATGGTGCTTCAGGCTAAGGCACATGCTCTGGGTGCGCAGCAGATAAATTCTGCCCGACATTCAGTGGATTGGGCTGCAAAACTGTTGTCAGGCTCTATTGCTCTTTGTTACCATGCCTGGCCCTGTTCCTCTGATCTTATGCCTCAGGCCTGCACCTCAATAGAGGACATGCCTTTTGACGATTTGGGCTTATTCAACAAGGAGACAGACAAAAAATTGAATTTTTGTTATAAAATGAGGGCCGTCACCCAGAGGCACAGTATGTCTTCTTCATACAGAGGCACCTCTCGGTGACAGTACGCTCTAGTTACCCTCCGTCCCAGTATCAGTACACCAGTTCCAGCCACAGGAACGTTAGTACCAGGCCACTGACCAAGGCCGTCAAAGATACCCTTCTCAGTCCTCTTTTCCCCAGCCAAGATACCGCCAGGGGTTCCACAAAAAAAGATGTAAAACAAAGGAAGAAGATACTGTGATGGGATGTTGGGCACTTTGCATTGAGTCCTTTTGAGGATAGGTTGGGCTCCTTTGTAAACACCTGGATCATGATAACCTCTGACTCTTGGGTTCTCAGTGTTGTTTGTAGGGACTACATCCTCGAGTTCAAAGAGCTGCCTCCCACTGGAGCTGTAATTTCCACCTCCCCTTCAGACCCCCGACTTGACGAGAAGTGTGATCTCTTTTGCAGAAGGGTGCAATCGAACCTGTAGACCCCACTCAGGCCCAATCTTGTTTCTTTTCCCGTTACTTCTTGGTACCAAAAACAGATGGGGGTCTCTGTCCCATCTTGGATTTAGGGCATTTAAACTTACACATGACCTACCGCCACTTCCGCATGGAAACCCTCTTCCTCTATTTTACCAGTGCTACAGAAAGACCATTGGTTTGCCACCCTCGATCTCAAGGATGCTTACTTCCACGTCGGGATCAGACAGTATCACAGGAGGTTCCTTACCTTCGCCATATGTTCTGATGTCTTCTAATTAAGGGTGCTTCCTTTTGGCCTCTCTACGGCACCAAGAATCTTCGCCAAGTGCATGGCGTTTATAACGAGGCATTATCGTCTTTCCGTACCTAGACTACTGGCTTTTTGTGGCCCCATCCCAAGAGAAGCTGACTGAGAGCATTGACCTCACTTTAGCTTTGTTGGATTCCCTCAGCCTTATGGTCAGTGTAGAGAAATCTCACCTCATGTCTTCCAAACAGGTCAAGTTCATTGGGGCTATTTTCAGTTATGAAAGGTCCCTTGCATACCCATCAGACAGATTCTGAGTTCTTTCCGGGGCCATCCAGGATTGCCTGACTCCCAGAATGATCAGCACGCCCTTGGACAGGTGGCCCTCGAACACATGACCTTGACCATCTATGTGACACCATATGCAAGACTGAGATTCCATCCCTTTCAAGACTGGTTTCTCTTGGCATTCAATTCCAAGAGGGCCCACACCTCAAACCTGGACAGTAAGGGACAAGTGGTCCCCCATCAAGAGAACCTTCCACATCAACACATTAAACTTTTTTACTGGACAGACAGTTCTCATGACAGACAACACTACTGTCATGCATTATCTGAACAAACAAGGAGGAACATGGTCCCTAAATGCTACTCAAGAGCACACTTTCCATTTCTTCCTCCATTTCTTCAGAGTTTGAGTCCTCTGACTGTGCCTCTAAGTCAGGCCCAGGGCAGTCCATGACAACGTATGGATTCTGCTTCTCAAGTGGGGTATGTCCAACATCAACCTTGCCACACACCTCAACACCCAGTGCTGGCAATTCTGCTCCAGAACACAGTCCCCAGTCTCCTGAGGGGATGTGTTCCTGTTCTGAGTGGTTAAGGAATCTCCTATACACCTTTTCCCCTTTCCCACTCATTACAAAAGTCGTTCCCAAGATGAGAGTGGACAGCTCCGACACCATCCCCAACACCATCCCCATCACCCCATGGTGGCCAAGACAGCCTTGGTTTGCACTGCTGCTCCATCTTTCCCAGAGAGAGCGTTCCTGGCTTCCAGCTCACCCAGATCTTGTGGTCTCTTCCAACTCTATGACTCTAAGATACTTCGGCAGTTCCTAGGTATAATATCTTCCTCAAGGTAATAACCAAATTGCTGATATCAGGCCCATTACTCTTTCAAGCTACATTATGTTGCCAGAAGTCAACCCTCATGGAACCTGAGCCCATGATCCACAAACCCAAATCATTGATGGCAACACCATTTGCGGAGCCACTTGTTCACATCTGCTATTTTCCTCTCCCTTCCTGGCCATGCCCTTCAACTGGGAGAAGCAATGAGATGACAACCTGTGCATCCAGCTCTTTCAGCTTCCTACCCAAAGCTTCATAATCCCTTATGATATTCTGAAAGCATTGTTTTTCAGATATCAATGTTAGGACTCCTTCCCTCCTCTGTTATAACCTGCTCTGCCAACCTGATGTGATTTTTCCCTTCGGTGATTCAGTCATGGTGTAATTAAAATGTTTAGGACAGGAATTAATAAGATTAAACAATATAAAAGAAGGCTAGAGAGACAGAAAAGAGACTGGTATGGAAGTTAAAGGGTGGCAAATCGAATAAAATACAGTGGGTCCTTGGTATCCTCTAGGATTTGATTCCAGGATCTCCCGTGGATATCAAAATCTGTGGGTGCTCAAGTTCCACAAAATATAATGGCATAGTAAAATGATGTTTCTTATATCAAATGGCAAAATCGAGGTTTGCTGTTTGGAATTCATATACAGTATATATATTTAATATTTTCAAGCTGTGGACAGTTGAATCCATGGATAAAGAATCCGTGGATATGGAGAGCCAGCTGTAAAAAGGATTTTGCCCCTCTGGTGGCCGAGCTACTGATTGGGGGACACAAAACTGAGGCCCAAGTTAAAAAGGATTTTTCAGTCTTCCAGTGAGAGTGGAGGAATTGAAATTAATTACCAAAAGAGAGAGTGGTGTGGATCATGAGTGCAGAAGAGGCTCTGAAGTTAAGGAAGTTGCTTGTCTGACACAATAACACCCCTCCAAAAAAGAAAAGGATTACAAACCCCTAGAACTGCTTTTGTTGACCAGATTAAACTGTAGCGAAACATTGCAGTACTAGCAAAGTCTCCTTTAGCCTTTTCAGACCTGCTCTGCTTAGTTTTGTGTCAGTTGTACAGCAACATCATGTTCAAGTGTGGACAGACAACATGACATTCTGAGCATATATCTGCAACCAAGAAGTTCTTTGATCGCTCCTGTTGATAACAAACTTGATCAGGTTATTCAAGTGTGCTGAGAAAAATCTCAAATCAATTTTGGTGGTTTATCTCAAGGGTAAAATAAATGTTCAGGCATATTACCTCAGTTACAATCAAGTACAGTCGCCCCTCCATTTTCACAGACTTGAAGTCCATGGTCTCAGTTATTCACGGAGGGGCAAGCCTCATTGGCTAAAATGGCATGCACACCTATTTGAGCCAATGGGGCTTGAATATATGCGAGTTTCTGTTTTCCGGGGGGTGGGTGGTCCGGAATGGATTGCCTGCGAAAACGGAGAGGCAACTGTACATCCAGGAGAATGGACAATGAATTATGCTATTTTCCAGCATTAGAAAAACTGTTTGGAGCTAAATCAAGTGGATTTAGTTGCTTCTGCAAAGAATTTCAAATTTCTGCAAAGGCTATTCTTTTCAGTTGATGAACGTAAAAGATGCAGAGACATTTGATGCATTAATGTTACCATGGTTGAATGGTTGCCATTATACATTTCCATATATACAAATTCTCACAAGAGGAAGCATCAGAGGTACTGGTAGTACTGTATTGGCCCAGAGGGCTGTGGTTTCCATTGCTAATTCAAATGTTAGTGGTGCCTCCATGGAGATTGTCAAAGCTACTAGGGATCAGTATATCATCTGGATCCAGAATGGCTAGATCTAACTGTTTGGGTATTTAAAAGAGAGTCTTACTGCTTTATCAAACTAGGGGGCAAACAGATTTTAAACGAGAGTTAAACAGGAAATATCCTGTGATAAACATAGGGCATTTCCCATTTAACTTTTGTTTAACTCTCGTTTAAATTCTGTTTGTCTTCTAGTGTGATAAAGCAGTTAGGCTTGCAAAGTTACTGGACATAGCTAATAGACACTATTTTGGCATCCAGAAGGAAGTGAATTTAAAATGTTTATTAAATAGTTTGGAAGACCTTTGAGAACTAATGCATTTCAAATAATTTAGGAGTAGTAGTAGTAGAGATGAAACATGTCTTGCAATTTTTGCTATGTATAGATAGTGCAAATACTTGTCTCTTTACAGTACTTGTTCTCAATCCCTTAGATAGGCCATCTTGCAATTTTAAAGTTGCTTTTGTGGCTACAAGTTGTGGCTACAAATTCAGATAAAAGGATCTCAGAACTGGCAGCTTTGTCAGTTAATCTGAATTTATGCAAGTTTGAACAAGATAACATTAATTCTGAAACCAATGTTTTTACCAAAATGTATTCCAAAAAGAGAAGTTACAGAGGCAAGTTATTTGCCTACTTTCTGTCGAAATCACCCAGTCAAACATAAGTGGTGCTTTGAATCATAGAATCATAGAGTTGGAAGAGACCACAAGAGTCATCCAGTCCAACCAACCCCCTGCCATGCAGCATCTCCATCAAAGCATTTGGATGTAAGGAGGACAGTTATTTAGGCTTTAAATCAGGGCCAGATAATTTAACTATCAGAGGAGGGAGAGTGCACTAATGGTGATAACAGAAAAAGAATATGAACTCCTGCCTAGTAGGTTTGGCATGTGGGGATTAACCTAATCCTGGGTTGCTCCTCCTGCCATCCAAAGAATTACTATTCGTGGTAAATCTAAGCTCTCCTTCTGTTTTGGTTGCCTGTTGGACTGTCTTGTGTCTGCTGTTCCAGTTATTGAAATGATGCATTTCCATACATTATAGTGGAAAGGTAAAATAATATGTTTTTCAAAAGAAATAGAGTGCATGGGATAGGATTTTCCTTCTTGCAAGGTATGATCAATCTATGCTTTCCTTTCTAGGTACACTCTTGGCAGAATTAAGAGAATACAACTTGGAACAGCAGCGTCGGGCCCAATGTGAGTCCCTCTCACCTGATGGGCTGCCTGAGGAGCAGCCCCAGACCACCAAATTGAAAGGCAAGATGCAAAGCAGGTGAGTCTCCTCAAAGATGGTTTCCTGTCTCCTTATTCTGAGTAGCCTTGGCTGATCCTCTCCCCCCACTTCCTCCCCCCTTTTTGGTCTGACAGGTTTGACATAGCAGAGAATGTGGTGATTGTAGCCTCACAGAAGCGCCCTCTGGGTGGTCGGGAGCTCCAGTTACCCTCCATGTCTATGCTGACTTCAAAGACCTCTACGCAGAAGTTCTTCTTGAGGGTGCTGCAGGTCATCATTCAGCTGCGGGATGACACACGCCGTGCCAACAAAAAGGCAAAACAGACAGGCAGGCTAGGTATGTCAGACAGAAAAGGAAGGTCTGTGTGAGACCTTTTGTGGGTGCTAGAGGACTGGGCAGGAGACTAGATACTGAGTTAGGCAACTGCAGTATTTTCCTGCACCAGGCTTGGGAGACATCCTGTGAAGAGACCCTCTCCCTATTCATTTGAGGCTGAAGCTGAAGTGGGGTGGGGGACATGTCTGTGAAAAGTTTAGATTCAGTTCACAGTCTTCATCCTCCTTTTCCTCCCCTCCGTTCTTTGTGCAGGTACTTCCGGTCTGGGCTCAGTTAGCAGCATCCAGGCCGCTGTTCGGCAGCTGGAGGCTGAGGCTGACGCCATTATACAAATGGTACGTGAGGGTCAGAGGGCCCGGAGGCAGCAGCAAGCAACAACGGTTAGCATGGTGCCTGTGGCGCTTGTAGGCCACTCATTTTGTTTATTTGAATTACCCTTTTTTCATTCTTTTACATGCCTTTTGCCATCTCTTCTCCTCTCTTTTTATACCTCTCTGGTTTGTCATCAGAGCCTCTTTGTGTGGTGGTGGGGAGGTGACCAACTCCTGACTGCTTTTGGCTCCTAATCATAAAAGTTTTCTTCAGAATGAATTGAAGGAAAGCTGCAGGGCAAGGTATTCCAAACTGGTTTCTATATTTGAGTGGAGGAGGTCGAAAAGGTCAGGTTTCATACAGAAAATGCTAGAGAGAGCTTTCTGTTTGTATCTGGCTTATGTGTACTCCCTGTTCATTTTCCCTGGTACTGGCCTTTACCTTTTACAAAAGCCTTCTGACTGGTTTGAGAAATCTTAACTGGATATTTGCTAGTACCTTCTGTGATCGTTGGAATTTTCGCTTACATACACACCCCATTTTTGTTTTCTCTTTCATATTATTTTACTCACTGTTCCAACACTTACTTAGTTTTCTTGATTTTTATTTGGTTTTGTTTTTATTATCCGTGTGCTAAAGCCTCTAAATGGCCTGGACATCTGTATGCAAAATAGTGATTACCCCTTTCTATTCCTTTGGGTTTGGCATATCTTTGGGCAGTGGATGGAAAGGAGGAGTAAGGTTTTTGTTGAATGGAGGTCACATAAGATGAGTTCAGGTGCAACCTCAAGCTGTCTTGCCTCTTCTGCTATAAACACATTATTTACCCTCTGCCACACCAAACCACGTTTGAGAACTGAAGGCCAAGAAGAGTAGGAACCTCTCTTTTTTCAGGAGGTGAATGCATATAATTTAGGAGATACCAAGTCACCAGATTCTGTCTGATCTTAGAAACTAAGCAGGGTCAGCCCTGGCTGGTACTTGGCTGGGAGGCCACCAACATATATGAAGTGCTGTAGGCTATATTGCGTAAAAAATCCCTATGAAACATTCATGGAGTTGCCATACGTCAACAGGCAACTTGAAGGACGTGCACACACTAAGCAGTTATGTATTGATGGGATACATAGGGGCTCTGCAACTTTAATAACATGCTGGAAATAGAATGAGAATAGAGTGTCTATTTGTAGCTTCAGCCTGCTGCCTCTCGCATTTTGTTTAACTGTTCAATTAAAAGCGGAGTATAAATGGTAAAATAAAGCTATGCTGAGAACAAGGTGGGGTGTGACAAAAATGTAGCTATACATCACTGTTTTGCATTCAAGAGGGAGTTGAACTGTGAGTAGACCAGATTAATTTTGCAGGTTTGTGAAGTTCTGCTTTTTAGTGGTTTTATTTGGGCGAGGTTTTTAAAATTACATTTTTGATTATTGTTTTGGGGATAATGGGAAGGAAATACTATGGGACAGTAGCATCACTAGGGGGTGCGGGCCACACTGGGTGACACCTGGTGGGCACCCCCCACCTAGTGAGAGGGCCCGGCTCTCTGCCCACCCGCCATCCCTGCCAGGCTTTACTTAAAGTAAAGCCACACAGAACCAGGAGGAAGAGGGCCTGACTCCCTCAGAGTAGGAAGCAGGCCCTTTTACTCCACCCCCAACACTATGGAGTGGAACTCTGCTGCCATGGAACCATTTCTATAGCCTCTAAGCTATTTATATCTCAGCTCTCTCTTGATGCTTCAGACAGTGTATGGGTACTGTTGAATTCTTTTCAATTCTGTGCAAGGTGTAAAAACAAAAACAACTTCTGAGCAGCTGCCCACTGCTACTATACAGAGAAAATTATAATAATAATATAATAATAATAATGTTTTATTTATACCCCGCTCTTCAGCCAAGACTATCAGAGTGGCTTACAATTTGTTAAACAAACAGCTTCATTTACAATTGTAAGCTATTTGCCCCCAACAATCTGGGTACTCATTTTAGCGACCTCGGAAGGATGCAAGCCTGAGTCAAGCTTCAGCCCTTTGCTGGTCTTGAACTCGCCACCTTCTGGTTTTGAGTGAGTGGCTGCAGTACAGGCATTTAACCACTGCGCCACCAGGGCTGTTATGAGCGAAATGCCTGGTTTACAGCCTGTATCTGTAACTATGGCTACACTCTGCTTCTCTTTGCCCTTCTTGCAGCCACCTTGGAGCCCATTTTGGTAGAAAGGTGGCATATAAGTGTAATAAATAAAAAAAATTCTGCTTCATTGTCCTTTCAAAGCCTAAATTTACTCAAAGTGGAGAATTTGGCTCTGTGTGGATTTGGCTCTGAGTGAGCTGACTTCCCTGGTAGCTCTAACTCCTCCCCACTTTGGATCCAGCATGTATGCTGTACTTCCATATCCCCTCTCATCAAATGTGGCCATGAAGCAGAGCCAGTTTCCTTAGGCATAACAATTGCACTGCATTATTTCGAAGCCCATGTTTGTGTGAGGCGTGATCCAGACATAGAAGGCTTGGGACACACATTATTTCATTAAATTACACTATTTTGACTGCTGCATTTACTTCCGGCTGTTAGCAGGTGGCGATAATTCATACCAGTAGGAATATGTAATGATATCAAGCAATAACTGAATCTTACCTTCAGACACCTTTTGGGTGACAATTGCTCTGGAATAAATGGGACTAGGACCCACCTCTCTCTGCATAGTTGCATCTTTGAGGCCCCAGTGCTATCCCGTCTAGACTGCAGATTATATAGAATGGCTGCATAGTCAATTCTATTCTCGATAGAGGCTGGCTACCCTCTTTGTGATGTGTGGGCTTTGTAGAATGAGTTGTCCCCTGTAGGAAGGTCCCTGATGACAATTTCTCACTTCTCTTCCCTCTATGTTTTGCTTTCCAAGATTTTTTCCCTGATGACACCCTCTCACTTTTTCCTCTATACTTTGCTTTCCAAGAACTTTTCCCACTCCAGCGCATGCATTTCACATAGCTCCTGGCTGTAATTGCCCTGCCTTCTCAGATTTCATGCATGCCATGCTTTCTGCTAGCTGTTTTTCTGCTGCCCTGTTATTCTATCATTCAGTTTGTTCCCTCTCTGCAGATTTTAGCTTTTGTGTGACAGCATGTTTAACCTCTTTTTGTCTCTGTAGAAGGTGGAGTCAAATGGTAGGGCTACCATGTACAGTTCTGTTGGTTCCATTTTCTGTCTTCCTTGTGGGGAGCCATTGAGTTGATGTCCCAGTGTTTAACTGTTCATGGGAGGATGCAGCCCTTACTAATAGGTATCTCTTCTGTTCAGTCGGAGTCCAACCAGGCAGAGGGCTCTGTGCGAAGAGATGAATCTCCTATGGATGTGGATCAGCCATCACCCAACACACAAGACACTCAATCAGTTGGTTAGTCTCTTTCTTTCTGTTGCAGGGGGTGCTATTTCTAAAGTGGGGAAGCTGTTTTATGTGTATAGGCCTCTCTTTTTTTTTCTTTAGTATTGGTGCTATGATGTCACCAGTAAGGAAATTAGAATATATATTACATCCAAGATCTCGACGAGCTGAATCTTTTCTTCTTACAGTATCAGAAGGGTCCCAGCAGGGTGAGAAGGAGAAAGAGGAGCGCCCTCCTGATTTGCCTTTGCTCAGTGAGCAGCTCAGTCTGGATGAATTGTGGGACATGCTAGGAGAGTGTCTGAAGGAACTGGAAGAGTCCCATGACCAGCATGCTGTGCTTGGTAAGTTTTCTGGGCTGCTTTGGGGCATCATAAAATTATAGAATTTTAGAGTTGGACCACAAAAGACATCTTGTGCAACCCCCTGCCATGCGGGAAGGCATGCATGAGTAAAGCACCCCTGAAAATCTGTTTAAAGAACTCCAGAAAGTTGGTGAATCCACCTTCACACACACACACACACCCCAGCAGTCTATTCCATGGTTCAGCACCTCTTATCGTAAAAAGATTCTTTCTAATGTTTAGGTGGAATCTCTTTTCTTGTAATTTGAATCCATGGGTTCATGTTCTAGTCTAGTCTCTGGAGCAGGAGGAAACAAAATTGCTCCATCTTCTAGATGACATTCCCCTTCAGATATTTAAGATGGCTATCAGGCTGCTTCAGGCCTCCTTGCCTCTTTGGAACCTTACCTCTTCTTCTCCCCAACAGTTCTGCAACCAGCCGTGGAAGCCTTCTTCCTGGTGCATGCCACAGAGCGGGAAAGCAAACCACCAGTGCGGGACACCCGGGAAAGCCAACTGGCTCACATCAAGGATGAGCCTCCACCTCTTTCACCTGCCCCTCTGACACCTGCAACACCTTCTTCCCTTGATCCCTTTTTCTCTCGTGAGCCTTCATCCATGCACATCTCCTCCAGCCTTCCCCCAGACACTCAGAAGTTCCTCCGCTTTGCAGGTAAGCTCAAGATATATTCAGAGAGTTCAGAGGAATTGCTTCAAAAGAACTTCAGTGTGGGATCTGGGCTGTCTTGTCTCAGAAGAGCAGCTAGATGCTTAGTTTTGGAAGAGGGTAGAAACCATCAAATACTTAAGAGATGGGGCTAGCAGGCCAAGACTGGTGATGTGTGTGGTTAATTTGGGGGTTTAGCTGGATAATGTACTTGGGAGAAGGAATTTGAGGAGTGGGGAAATCCCAGGAAGACAATATAAGTAAGGAACCCACAACAGAAACATCACTTGTTTTCTTGACTTGTAGAGACACACCGCACTGTGCTGAACCAGATCTTGCGTCAGTCTACCACCCACCTGGCCGATGGTCCCTTTGCTGTCCTCGTGGATTACATACGTGTGCTGGACTTTGATGTTAAACGAAAGTAAGTTTCTGTGTGGGATCTCAGTACTTGTTTCCACATTGTTTTCTTCAGTTCTCTCTTCTAAAACAAAAGCAGCAGGAAACTGATGTTGCTTTTACTGTTATATTTATTTATGCCCCTTCCCCCCCCCCCCCCCCCAGACTGAGACTCAAGGCAGTTTACTGAAATTAAACCAGATACAGTTATTTTTTTTTCTCTCTGTATGGTTTGTAATCATGTCTAACCAAAGAATATAAGGTTCCATTTTGGAACACATGGAGAAATTGTCCCAGTGTCATCCCAGGCTAATGCAGTAAGTTTTATCTAGTCTGTAAGGCCCTCCCAGGGGATAGATAGGCTCTCAGTACCCAGACGTTTGTTGTTGCCTTGTTCTGTTCCCACAGTGACAAATGGGGTTGGATAGTCAGTCAGGATAGAATCAAAAAGTTCAGTTTTGTTCTGTTTCTATGCAATTGTTCTCCTTCCCCAGAAGTGACTTAAAGGTAAAGGTCTGTCAACCACCCAGCAAAGCTGCAGGTGACATTTTCAATGCTTTATACTCAAGATCAGCTCTATCTAGGTTGTCTAGTTATCCTGTACTCATAACTTTGCATGTCAGAGGTGATGACTGCATGCTTACACTTCTTCCTCAGATACTTCCGGCAAGAATTGGAAAGACTGGATGAAGGGCTGAGGAAAGAAGACATGGCTGTACATGTGCGTCGGGATCATGTCTTTGAAGACTCCTACCGGGAATTGCATCGCAAGTCACCTGAAGAAATGAAAAACAGATTGTGAGCAATTAATGTTATGTTTCAGCTGTTAATCTTCTTGTAGCATTTTGAAACTGGATTCTTCTCATACACACCAGTTTATGGGCTGTCTTTACTTAGGGACTTAGGCCATATTCCAGGCTTTTTCCAAAGTATCCCTCAAAACATATGCACATTATTGGTTTTTCTTATCCTGCAGATAACCACCAGACATTATGTACTTACCCACAAGCCCATCTCCTGCTTTTACATTTCTGAAATTTTTTACCCTCTATGTTTTATCAGATATATAGTGTTTGAAGGGGAAGAAGGCCAGGATGCTGGTGGTCTACTGCGTGAGTGGTACATGATCATCTCTCGGGAGATGTTCAACCCCATGTATGCACTCTTCCGCACATCACCTGGTGATCGAGTCACCTACACCATCAATCCTTCTTCTCACTGTAACCCCAACCACCTCAGCTACTTCAAATTTGTTGGGCGCATCGTGGCTAAGGCAGTGTATGACAACCGGTTGCTAGAGTGCTACTTCACCCGCTCGTTCTACAAGCATATCCTGGGCAAATCAGTTAGGTGAGTAATGCATTTGCTTTAGGTACTTACTAAAAATGCCCATCTTCATTCCTGACCCAGCTAATGTCCTTCAACCCTGCAGGTACACAGATATGGAGAGCGAGGATTACCACTTCTACCAGGGACTGGTGTATCTCCTAGAGAATGATGTCTCCACACTGGGCTATGACCTCACCTTCAGCACTGAGGTAACCTGCCATCCCCTTCTGTTGGAGAATTTCAGATCTCTGGGCGTTTAAGGGTGTTAAAGCTAAAGATAGAAGAGGCAAAGGAATATCCTGCAGAATCAGCAAACTGGATATGTGTGCCTAGTAGAAGATATTGTCTGATCAGTTTGGGTACACTCAAATCTTGTACGCAGAAATCACATGCTATTCTGACATGCCTAATATTTGAAGATGACTAGATCTGCAGAATTAGGACATTGGTTATAATTAGTGGAAGGGAAAGCAGTGGTACTGCAGATGTTGGTAGTGTTTATTGGGGGTTGTGGGAGAAGTGTTGTGGCAAAGGTGACATTTGGACATGGTGTTCTAAAAAAAATCTCTTATTCACAGAGGGATAGTGCCATAGAGAACTCATAGTGGTTCCTGTTTCTTTTACTGTACAGCGAGACTTTTTCAGCAGCCCTCATGATTTACTGTACCATTACATGATGATAAATGGAGGGTGAGGGTGTGGACCTGAACGAGGATTGAAAGAAGGCCCATTACTGCACCAAACTGAACTTTAGGCTTTTTAGGAAGGGCAAAGCAGTTTCCCTCAGAATAAAATCCATGGTATCTGCTTTCTGGTTGCTTATTGTTGTTCTCTCTCATCCTCCTCTTCCCACCCAAAAAGGTTCAAGAGTTTGGTGTGTGTGAGGTACGTGACCTTAAGCCCAATGGAGCAAACATCCTTGTAACTGAGGAGAACAAGAAGGAATATGTGCACCTGGTGTGTCAGATGAGAATGACAGGTGAGTTGGGGCAGAATGTGTTGCATTCTGGGAGAATAGGAGAGGGAAGTTCAGGGGACAACTGTAAAGGAGACCTGGGAATCTAATTGTATCTCTGCTGTAACCTGGGAAGCATTGCTTCATTGTGGGGAGGGGAGTCACAAAGTCATATTATTTTTTCGACTTCCTGTTTAGGGCAGACCAAGTCATATGTGAGAAATGGCAAATTTTACATACATTAAAAAATAGAAATGCTCTACAAGCACTATTCTTTTCTGAGGCGCAAGTTATTCAGGGATTCCTTTCATTTCTTCATTCCTAGTAATAAGCTCTGTTTCCCTCTGGCAGGAGCAATCCGCAAGCAGCTGGCTGCCTTCCTGGAGGGCTTCTATGAGATCATCCCCAAGCGCCTCATCTCCATCTTCACAGAGCAAGAGCTGGAGCTGCTGATCTCAGGCCTACCCACCATTGACATAGATGACCTGAAATCCAACACAGAGTATCACAAGTATCAGGCAAACTCAATCCAGGTTAGCCTTTTTATTTCTTCAAATTACCTTTTTTTCTGGTAGTCCCCATTTCTTCAGAGTATTAATGTTAAAACCTAATGGATGGCTCTCTGATTCATTATCCTTTGGAGCACTGACAAATTTGTTTTCCTACTGACCACTAGACTTGAAGGTTAAGTTCATGAAAACTAAGTGATATATAATTCAGAATTTGTAATTTGTGACTGTTTGCCACAAAGGGGGCTCCTTTCTTGGGGAGAAAGGTATACTTTTCTTCTTGTAAAGGTCTTCAGACTTCTCATGCTACCTGGAAGAAGCCAACATTTTTAATTCTGAACCCAACTCCTTCTCATTGTCCTTCACAGATCCAGTGGTTCTGGAGAGCATTACGTTCTTTTGATCAGGCAGACAGAGCGAAGTTCCTGCAGTTTGTCACAGGCACATCCAAAGTGCCCTTGCAGGGCTTTGCTGCCTTGGAGGGCATGAACGGTATCCAGAAATTCCAGATCCACAGAGATGACCGCTCAACAGACAGACTGCCTTCTGCTCACACGTGGTAAGGGACAACTGGATGTCTTTGATATATTCTTTCAGTTATGCTTAGTTGTTCTTTGACATATGCTCCCAAACTACTTTTCAGTGTCCCCATCTCCATTTAATTTAATTTAAATCAACCAGTAATGCCATGAAACCAAGTCTAGGTAGTGTTGATCCAAGCCCTAACAACAGGTGGAATTTATTCTATGTCTTCCTGGCTTTTGAACCATACCACCTGTTCCATGGCTGAGCTACCAGAGGAACTCATTTTGCTGGCCAATTTCAGTCCCTAACTGTAGGCCTAGTTGGTATTTCTATAAGAGAGAGAAAAGAGTTGTACTGCCATGGAGGAAATAGAGGAATATATATCTTTAACCTCACAAGTCGAGGTGTAATTTCTTAAAATGGAATTGTCAAGACTCAACTGCGGCATTTTTTTGGCCCCAGTTCCAAATTGGGGTAGGATGTAGTGCCAGAACATCCTGCTTGGCACACATGCAGACAGATTTTTAAAAGAATTAAAATCATTTAGCTAAAAATAGTATAAAATTACATTAAAAATAACAAAAGTTAAAAACACACACTTCATATAAAAGCCTCCCTGACACAGTTATATATTAAAAGCTTGCTTAACTCAAATTACCTGCTCCAAAGGCTTTCTTATCCCTCGAGGTGGGTTACAATACATTTAAAACACAATCATTAGATAAAATATACATATTAAAAGATCTATGCAATATTTATATTACAAAATGTAGAACAATAATTAAATATAAAATTCATATTTAAAATTCATGATTAAAAACTGCCTGGATAGGCCTGCCAGAAGAGATGGGTCTTCAAATGTGTCTTATATTCCAACAGCTGGTTTAAAGTCCAAAATACTTGCAACTTTTCTGATGAAGCAAGAAGTGAAATGGAAGGTGTTTCATGTCCGGCAATCATAGTTTTTTGTGGGGTTCTTGGGCTATGCAGCCATGTTCTAGAAGGGTTTACAGTTTTAAAAGATTTCTAGCGAGTTTGTGAGCCCTAGGAATTGTGACATTCGAGCAACATTGTTGCTTGAAATTGAGCTGCTTGATCTGTTATTCTGGATTCTTCCCCTTGATATATTTACCGTTTTCTTTCTCCAGTTTCAACCAGCTGGACCTCCCTGCCTATGAAAGCTATGAGAAATTGCGTCACATGCTGCTACTGGCCATCCAGGAGTGCTCGGAGGGCTTTGGCCTGGCGTAAGGGTGGTTCCAGCTGCCATATTTTTCTACTGTCAGACTTGGGGAGCAACGGGCGGGAGTGGAACCGAGTGATGCTCCTCCCCTTTTCAAACCACCTGTGTGTGTGTGAGTGCCCTGCTGCCCCCTTACTGAAGAGAGCCAGAGACCCCCAGCCAATCAGCCATCTTCGGAGGCGGGGCCAGGGTGCAACCCGGAGAGAAAAAGACAAATTATATATATAAATATATATATATTTTTTGGTTTAGTTTGCATTTCTTAATTTGTGCTTGGAATGTGTTGATGAGGCGGCGGGAGGGAGCGTTTGGATTCTTTTGTTGGTCTCTTTCCTTAGCACCCATTTGCTGCTGGAAGGGAACCTAAGGTTTAAAAAAATTCAAAAAAAAAAGGAAAAAAATAAAAAAATAAAAGCGCACTCTTGATAAGAATGCATTGTGCCTGTATTGATTTTGGTCGGAAAAGTGAGAATGAAAAAGTCACAGGACTTGGGGGGGGGGAGCTTCTGAGGAAAGTGCACAGAAAGATCCCTACACAGGTGCAACTCTCTGAATAATAATTGCAAAAAAAAAAAAGTGTGTATATTCAGTGTGGGAAGGGTTTGCTTCTCTTGATTTGAGAGCAGAATCTCTTTGCTCTGTGTGTCATTCGAAATCACCATGTTGAGGTGCCGTTTGGCATCCTGAGCCAGTCCAGTGTAGCTATAACTGAGCTTTGGAGGGCACGTGGTTGGGAAAGAATAGCTTGGGGCTATGTCTGAAAAGTCCAGACAGTAGATTCCCGTCGAACAGGTTGGAGCCTCAGCACACGCTCCCTCTCTTCAGCATTCCACTCCAAATCACAATTTCCAGACTGCCAGAGCAGACCAGGCCAAGACACATTTTAAAACCCCTCTTTGAAGCGAGTGAAGTATCTTCGAAAATTGGAAAACCTCCCAAATAATTTATTCTGTGCTTTTAATTTGGAGGCTTTGCTGTCAAAAATTGTGCAGGGATTTAAACTTTTTGATTATCTGCTACTACTTTTTATGTGCGGGTGGATGACCACTAGATGGAGACAAAGTGCGGAGAGCACGATAAATACCATTTTGAAATTAATCCTGGAGGCGGCTTCTTCGATTCTGTAGGGCAGATTCCAGGTGTGTGAGATTTACTTTCTTTTTCACTAGCATCCTGAGCTCCACCAACAGCTTGGTATGAATAAGTAGCTGATGCACCAAACATGTGCTAAGACTGCTCAACCCAGGAATTTATGTTTGTTAGCATAAATATGTTCTCAAGTCTTCTCTCTCAAATTCCATTACAGTTTTCCTCCAGCACTTGATCTGAAGCAGTTGACACACAAAAAATGAGAGCAATTTCATATTTTAACCTGATGAGAGAAGGTATCCACATAAAATGGGATACATCCATTACCGCCCAGAGAGAGGCAGGGAAGCTGCATGTCTTCAAGCTCACTGGTAAACAGGATGCTCACAGCCCCCTCCATCTGTTTCTTCCCCTGCCCTTGCCTAGAGCAGGGCTTTTCCTTCCAGTTCCCTCTGATCTAGAATTACTTTGATGTTATCACTTTTCATAATTTATTTTTATCACTGTTGATTTACTTGCCTTTTAGCCTTGTTTTTCTGTTGAAGGAAAAATATATTCCACATCCTTTGTGAGATGGCAGTATTTTTCCTGGTATAAACCGGAAGCTAAAAAGACTTAGCCATTTTTACTCCAGATAGTTTTCAATCTTCCATTTACATCTTTCTACCCATTCTTTCTGTTTTCACTCCCTTTCCCCTTTTCTTTTCTTAGCAACTCACTTGGCTAGCCATCATATTAAGTTGCCGTACAACACAGCTTGGAAATCCCAGTTACTTCTTGGACTATGACTCCCAGAATTCAGTGGCTATTGTGGCACTCTATAAAGTAGAGTAACTTTAGAGTAACTATATAAGTTACTCTAAAAGTAACTTTCCCAGGCTATGCTTAACAGTGAGTCGTTCACTTGTCCAGTGCTAGCTAGTCCGCCAGCAGCTTTCCAGGACCTTGCATTAGAAATGTCTGTCCTCCTTGTTAGTTTCAATCCTTTTAGCTAGAAATGATAGGGATTGTACCAAGAGACCCCTGCAAACCCCTTTTTGTACAATACAGAATTGATTTTAAAGTCATCCTGCCCTGTTGTTGCCCATATCTTCATTGGTATGCAGCTTATTTATCCCTGTCTGCTTCCTTACATCTTTCTGCCAACTATGGCTCCGGCAGACAGGGTTGGACTAACCTGAATAAGCAACCTGCATTCTTGCTCAAGAATGCAAGAAGTGCCAGGGTTTGCCCACTTCAGTGATGTTTGTGAGAATCCCAGCAAGCTACCAAAAGGTAGACTACCCAGAATTGTCCAGTGAATCAGTCCACTTCCTACTCACCCTTGACCATTAGGATATCAATATTTCACCTAGAAGCACTCCTGCTTGTGACATTACTTCAGTGGAAGTAATCACTGCTTGAAATTGTTTTACCACTACACAGTCTTACAGCACAACAATATAGCAGTGGTGGGGAACATTTGATGCTCCAATTGTATTAAACCACAACTCCCATCAAACTTGGATATGGCACTGGTGTGGGATGACAGAACATGCAGTTCAGTATCTGGATGGCTATAGTTATTACAACCCTAGAATATGGATTGTTGGATGAGGAAGAAGCATCTCATGCCACTGATTATTGGTAGAAGATAGTATGCTACATAACTTCTTACAAAACTGCATCTAGTTTTTGTGTTAGGTGCTGGCTTAGGGCTGGTTAACTTCAGATGTTACTGAACACTGAGTTTGCACCAGTGCTTCCCAGTCTGGCCAGTGGTGAAGAACAGCAGTTCATTGACTTTAGAAGGGCCACAGATTCCTCATCCCTGACTTGTATCTTGTCTCTCGTCCAAGAAACTTGAAAAAGCATTCCGAGTTCTCAGATCTCCTCTTCCCACTGGGAGCCCATTTTATTGCCTGGGAGGTAGTTACTCTATGTCATCTTGTGAATTTTGTGGCTGAGTGGGTATTTGAATCCTGTCAGCTTTGTCCCAGCCCTATGCTACTACACACAGCACACTCGTCCTTCCACATTTGCTGGGGTTAGGGGCAAGGACCCCTGGGAATATGAGAAAACTGCAAATAACAAAAACACTTATGTTTTTACCTGAGAGCACACATCAGTTATCTTTATGCAGCTACTAAGGTAATATTATCTGTACAGTATAATGTGTATAAGAGAACTCAGGTTGTACTGTAGGTGGCTTGCTGTGAGGTGAAATGAGAGTGGAACCAGGAGAGTTTGCTTCCCTTTGGCCTAAATCCAGTTGTTAGTCTCCATTAAAGAAGACTCATTGTGCCACACTTACTTTTGACTTCAGTTGATTTAATGGGCCGGCTGTAGTGGGAACTAACAATTGGACTAAAACTTTAAGCAACAGTGCTTTCACAGTATGACATGCCTCTTCCTCCAAACTTAGTATTAGAAATGAGTATAACAAATAACATTCCTCATATATTTGAGCCTCCACACCACTTTGGCCCTCTTGCCACTTCAGGCATCCCTGTTTTTGCTATAATTTTGAAAGTATTTCTACTTCCATGCATAATAAGATGCTCATATCTTAAATGCCCTCAACAGTGCTTGGAAAAATTACATGAGAACAACCCCTTTTAACCTGCTAGTAACCACACTTTTCAGTGTTTCCGTTCAGTCTCCATTTTCTTCCTCTTTCCTTTCCTGTTTAATCAAGTGATAACATTTGGGATACTATATGTACCCCACTACTTCGAAAGGTATATTTAAACTTCTCTATCGTATTATAGTTGTTGCCCCAATATTAAATATTAAATGTGATTATTTATCCAGATAGGTGCCCGTTTTTGTGTCAGAACCCCAAAACCATCCTGAAAGCCTGTGTGGTATTGCAAATGGAGGAGCTCTGCTATCCTTGAGTTTCCCTCTTGCACAGTAAGAGCCAGTATAGTTTAGTGATTTGAGTGTTGGACTGTGACTCTGGAGAACAGGATTTAAATCACTGCTTGGCAATGGAAAACCACCAAGTGGCCTTGACAAGTCACATACTCTCAGCCTCAGAGGAAGGCAAAGGCAAAAATCCTTCTGAACAAATCCTGCCAAGAAACCCCATGATAGGACTGCCTAAACAGTTACCAACTTGAAAGCACGCAAAAACATGTCTCCACATGGCATAACCTTCTCCTTTGGTAAATTCACATTAATCTTTCAGAGTTTGAAGTAAAGTTATCAATAAAGGTGTGAAATGTTTGGAAGATTCTAAAAATAGATTTTATATCTGTGGATGCTATGTCTGGTGAAGTCTCCTGTGCCAACAGTAACCCATTTGGGGTTCTTACGTTAGAGGGGGATATAAGATCTCATCTCTCTCTTCCTGCTCTAGATTGCAGGGTGTCTGGTTTGCTACATGGGTAGATCCTGGTGTGTTAAAGCAGCTTCAAATTCCCTAGAGGGATATAAATCAAATAATAAATAAACACTTGGCCATGACATTCAGAGGATGACCTTGAGCAAATCCGCTGTCTTTGAGTCCAGCTTACCGGTCTGAGTTCTTGTAAGGTTAAAATTAGAGAATCCTATGTTTGTTACCTTCCAGGAAGGGTGGGATACAAGCCCAATAATAGATGTTTGAGAATGGGCCACATCCTGCTCAGTTTGCGTAAACTTTACATTTGGAAACTTGTGGAAATGTTAATGCCTCATTATGAGGCACGTTCATTCTTCTTTTTATAAGTAGAACTCTTAATGGAAACAAATGGCTGTTGGACACAGGATGGGGTGTGGATTTTCTTAAGTCGTTTGTGATATCTAAAGTTTTAAGCCCCTTTGCAAGCCAGCCAGCCTTGTAAATTGTCACTTGGATGAGTAGCAGTTGCCTGCAGCAAAACATCCGGCATGCCACTTTTCAGTGCTGTGGAGTTTCCACGGATGATGGCTTTGCAACCTTTAGAGACCCCCAACCCCTTTTATGAATGGGAGAACCAGAGCTATGCAAGAGTTGCAAGAAGAAAATCCTTTGTATAAATAAAGTGGAGGAGCTGAGTAAGGACTATATCAGATGGGAGGAATTTCTGTTTATTGTGAATGGAGCCAATTCGAAGTCACGTGAATTCGCTAGTTTAGCGAATTCACATGAATTCCCATTGCATTCGGAATGCATTCAGAATGACCTCCCATTACCCGAAAATGACCCCCCCCCCATTGCCCAAAATTGCGTGAGATGCTTTAATTCACAATAACGTAAAACCCATGATTGTGTTCAGAATGACTTCCCTTTTGCTCGAAATTGCATGAGATGCTTTAATTCATAATAACATGAAATCCCATAATTGCGTTCAGATTGCCATTGGATTATATTTCCAATTTCCAACATCTGATAAGGTCCTAAGATATATATACAGGTTGGGTATTCCCTTTTGCTGCTCCAAAACCTATATTGTGCCTTCAAGGCTGCTTTTATGTATTGCCCGTGGGCACTATGTTCAAGCATCTTCTTTGCTGCACACCAGGCCCCAAGCTCTTCCTATTTTTTTAAAAAAAGATAATGAATTACAATGGAAGTTAAACCCAATGTACTGCAAAGTGAAGTGCCAGCCTCCAGTACCATCTTTATTTCCAAGAACACCTAAGCATGGGCTCAGAGGCTTTCTTAGAAAATGAAAATAGCTGGTGGCTTCAGCCCAGCACTTCCCTTGGAGGGGTGCCCAGCTCACGAGGAAGGCAGCAGGGAAGGTATAGGGGGAATGCATAGAAGAGAGCATCCTTTGGGTTTTCAATAGAACATCCTGCAGGTGATGACTGAAAGTGAGGGAGAAGTTTTGCCTTCAAGTTGTTTCTGAATGATGGTAACCCATAATTCTGTCCTATCCTCTTCCATCCTTAAGCCTATCATGGGATTTCCTTGGCCAGATTTGTTCAGAGGTGGTTTGCCATTACCCTTCCTGAGGCCGAAAGAGTGTGACTTGCCCAAGATCACCCAGTGGGTACACCACACTTACTCTATACAGTAAATATATTATTAAGCTTCAAGAGTAACAGTTTGTAGACGTTTGGTGTTTGCAAGTTTTGCCCATTAAAGAAGGGGAGAGGCATTTTACCATCGGCATCTGCAGCTTGAGGGAAGGGGGAGCAGTCTCTTGCTTCAATTAACGTTAATTTTAAAGAGAATTAGAACTAGAGGGGTAGAGTTCGCACTTCTCCGCGTCTTAATGGAAGGTAGCATTCCCAAGATTCTTAAGGTAGCACTTTTTAAGTTTTTTGTTGTAGGGAGACCCTCATTTCTATGCCTTTTAGATAGAACTGTTTTATTTCGTTCCAGGAAACACTCCATGCTCTCACAGCTCAAGGACAGGCTAAAGGGCACGGACCACCACTTTGAGTAATAATCCATTAGGAGTTACAGTGGGCCCTTGGTATCTTCTGGGGTTTGACTCCAGGACCCCACAACCCCATGGATACCAAAATCTGGGATGCTCAGGTCCCGTGATATACAATGGTGTAGTAAAACAGCATCCCTTTATATAAAATGGCAAAATGAAGATTTGCTTTAAAAAAAAAATCACACATGGATGATTGAATCTGTCAATGCAAAACCTGTGGATATGGAGGGCCAATTGCAATATAAAATACAGTTGGCTCTCCATATCCGCAGATTCTTTACGCAGATCAAAAATTTGAATCTATTTTTTAAAGATATACATTCCAAAAAGCAAACCTCGATTTTACAGTTTTATATCAGGGATCTCATTTTACTGAGATCCAATGTGGTTCTGTACATTAAGGGTACCATCCTGTGCTTGCCCTGCATGAAATAAGTCCCATTGAGTCTTACTGAGGAAGTCTCAGTGAGATTTAGGTAATCCAGATCAAAATGCTCCCATGCCAATAGTTCAAGTAAAATCTTCAACACAATTATTTAACTTTTCTCAAGTTCATGTTGTAAATAGTTTGTGCTAAGCAGAATAACACTAACAACCAGGTGCATCGCAACTGCGTTTTATTGAAAGAGTGGAGCTTTATCAAACCTCTGGGCACATTCCAGAAATAAAATATCACAAAACAGTGATAACATTATTGGGTGAACTAAACTGTACAAAATACATCACACAAGTGGTTTAGCCAGGTCAAGAAAGGGATCACTGTTTTGTGGATTTTGTGTTTTGTGGATTTTTGTATTTTGTATCAAAAAAAGAGATCAGATTTGTCTGGCAAGACCTGTTTCTCTGAAACCCATGTTGGCTATTTGTGATTATGGCATTCCCTTCTAAATGTTCACAGACTCTCTGTTTAATTATCATTTCTTATACATGTTCTGCTTAAAACTCAACTGAGCTAAGTTTTAAGCAGAACATGTATAAGAAATGGAAAACTGGGGAAATCACCAAAGAGGAATTCAAACAGATAGCCAGCACATGTAGGGGTAAAGTCAGAAAAGCTAAAGCGCAGAATGAACTCAGGCTGGCTAGAGAGGTTAAGAACAATAAAAAGGGCTTTTTTGGGTATGTCCGAAGCAAAAGGAAGAAGAAGGAAACAGTGGGGCCACTGCGTGCAGAAGATGGCAAAATGCTCACAGGGGACATATAGTTTTTCATGACTTCAGTAAGGCCTTTGACAAGGTTCCCCATGACATTCTTGCAAACAAGCTTGTAAAATGTGGACTGGACAAGGTAACCGTTACATGGATTTGTAACTGGTTGACTGGCCGAACTCAAAGGGTGCTCAACAATGGCTCCTTTTCATCCTGGAGAGAAGTGACCAGTGGGGTCCCACAGGGTTCTGTACTGGGCCCAGTGCTATTCAATATCTTTATTAATGACTTGGATAACAGAATTGGGGGCGTACTTATCAAATTTGCAGATGACACCAAATCAGGAGGAGTAGCCAATACTCCAGAAGACAGGATTGACATTCAGAATGACCTGAATAGACTAGAAAGCTGGGCCAACGCTAACAAAATGAAATTCAATGCGGAGAAATGTAAGGTACTGCACTTAGGACGCAAAAATGAAATGCACAGATATAGGATGGGGGACACCTGGCTGAATGAGACCACATGTGAAAGGGATCTAGGAATCCAAGTAGACCATAAGTTGAACATGAGTCAACAGTGCGATGCGGCAGCTAAAAAGGCCAATGCTATTTTAGGCTGCATCAATAGAAATATAGTGTCTAGATCAAAGGAAGTAATAGTGCCACTCTATTCTGCTTTGGTCAGGCCCCACCTGGAATACTGTGTCCAGTTCTGGGCACCACAATTCAAAAAGGATGTGGAGAAACTGGAGCGTGTCCAAAGGAGGGCAACTAAGATGGTGAAGGGTCTGGAAACCATGCCCTATGAGGAACGCCTTAGGGAACTGGGGATGTTTACCCTGGAGAAGAGTAGGTTAAGAGATGATATGATAGCCCTGTTCAAATATTTGAAGGGATGTCATATTGAAGAGGGAGCAAGCTTGTTTTCTGCTGCTGCAGAGACTAGAACACGGAACAATGGATGCAAGCTGCAGGAAAAGAGATTCCACCTCAACATTAGGAGGAACTTCCTGACAGTAAGGGCTATTCGACAGTGGAACACTCTCCCTCGGAGTGTAGTGGAGTCTCCTTCCTTGGAGGTCTTTAAGCAGAGGCTGGATGGCCATCTGTCAAGGATGCTTTGATTGGGAGTTCCTGCATGGCAGGGGGTTGGACTGGATGGCCCTTGTGGTCTCTTCCAACTCTATGATTCTATGATTCTATTTTGCTGCATTGCCAACACAGCTACCTTTGGCTGCATCCACACTGCAGAAATAATCCGGTTTGACACTACTTTAACTCCCGTGGCTCAACGCTATGGAATTCTGAGAATGTTAGTTTATTGTGGAACCATAGAATTCCATGGCGTCGAGCCGTGGGAGTTAAAGTGGTGTCAAACCAAATTATTTTTGCAGTGTGGATCCAGACCCAGAAGGAGTAATCTCTATGTGAGGGAGGTAAGCTCTTAAGTAAATTCACAGTGTAATAATGCTATGAACTCTAAGTTCCTTTTCTAATAAGGATGTTTCTGAAAGCCTCAATTTACGTCTTATTGATACCGGGTAAGAACCGTACTAGACATCCCTGAAGAGCCGTCGCCCCCCGCCCCCAAATAATCCCTTTAAAGCCTTAGCTCCTGTCTCCTGTGTCGCCTTGACCAAAAATTGCAGCATTGTAGCGCGAGGCCGCAGATTTAGCTGGAAAGGAAACTCGTGAGGTTTAAGCATCTGAGGAATGCAATTCATTAGTGGATGGAATTCCAAATATATTGGAATTTAAATGGTGATGTTCCTGCCATGGTCCTTCTCGCTTCTCCTTCTTCCACCTCCCTTCGCCACCTGTCATACCAGGATCAAAGAAGCAAAGGAAACCACAAGAGTACATCATCATCATCATTGGAGAACCATCTCAAAAACTACTGGTTCTCTTTCCCAATACTGAAGGCATGCCGTCGGGTTTCATTTACAGGCTGCTTTGCAAAAGAAAACCACAAGTTATTATTATGGAGCCATCTCAGAAACTGGTGGTTCTTGTTTCCAATACTGAAGGGGACACACACATATGTTTACCCTCTTTTAAGCACTCTAGTGTTCCTCCTCTTTCTCACTTCCTTTTGTTGGTCACATTAACAACTTAGAAGGGACTTTGCTTGTGCAATCGCTTGTTACTTCGATATTGACTACAGACTTAATTTGACTAATGGATTACGACTACGGACTCTGCTGTTCAATCGACCTTGCACTGTTTTTCTCACTCTGATTTTTGCCTCTCGTTTTGGAAATTCAACCTTGGTTGGAAATGGCCACACGGTCCACTTCTTTCAAGCTCTCCGATAAATGCAGAGGGAAGATCCTGGGCCAAGACCCACACAATTCCTGCCTTCTGTGCTTGGGCAAGGGCCACAATGTCCAATCCTGTGCCCATTGCAAGGCCATGACTCTCCAAGCCCGCAAAAATTGAGACTTGAGGTTTAAGGCTGCTTTGAACCAGCAGGCCTTAAGACCCTCTTCTGCTCCGGCCCTTAATCTACTCCTCTACGGTTGAGTCCTGAAAAGGAGGAAGTGAAAAGCAAACATAAAGAAAAATACTCTAAGGACAAAAAGCCTCCCAGGTCAGAGAAAGACTACACTTCGGAGGAGTCCCGATCCAAAAAGTCCACCAAGCAGAAAAACTCTGACGACGTGGATTTTCCTTCTAAAGGCCTCAATTACTTCTAACTTGTGGTTCCTTGACATGGTCTGCAGGGGCTATGCCCTCAAGTTCAAAGAGCTCCCAACAACTGGGGCTGTTCTCTCTACTTCCCCTTCAGGCATCTTACTCGACAAAGTGTGCACTTTATTGCAAAAGGGTGCGATTGAGCCCATAGACCCTTCTCGGGCCTACCGCTGCTTTTTCTCCCAATATTTTACTGTCCCTAAGAGGGCCTCCGGCCTATCTTGGACCTGTGTCGGTTAAATGAATTTGTTGTTTACCGTTGTTTTTGCATGGTAACCCTTGCTTCCATCTTGCCTCTTTTACAGAAAGGTTTGCTACCCTTAACCTCAGGGATGCTTATTTTCATATAAGAATCTGAGAAGATTACAGGAGATTTCTTGCCTTCATGTCGGTCCCAACATGTTCCAGTATAGGGTGCTTCCCTTCGGGCTCTCCATGGCACTGAGGGTCTTCACCAAGTGCATGGCTCCTGTCGCAGTCTATCTTCACCAGCAGGGCATCATGATCTTCCCATACCTGGACGACAGGGTCTTGGGTGCTCATTCTCAAGAGGAGCTTCTTAAGGACATAGACTTTATATTATCCCTCCTAAATTCCCTTGGCCTGCTTGCCAACATAAAAAAATCCAAGCTGACCTCATCAAAACAAATTGGGTTCATTGGGACCATCCTCAGCTCAGACCAGTTCATCACATACCTGCCATCAGACAGGTATCAAGCACTCTCAAAAGCAAATTAAGGAGAGTGGGAACCCTTTCAACATTTTCAGCCCATTGCCTAACACATTTGCTGCCCATTTCCCCTCCAAGAAACAAATGCATCTTGAGTTCTGGGTGCAAGTCTTATTTGCTGCTGCTCCTAGGAAAAAAATAAGCCTAGAAGGATGCATATTTGGGAGCCAGAACAACCGGCTTCTTAATATTAGTAGGCTGATGAGGCATCTGTTGTTGTGTGCCTTCAAGGGTTTTCTTGGCAAGATTTCTTCAGAGGAGGTTTGACATTGCCTTCCCCTAAAGCTGAGAGAGTGTGACTTGGCCAAAGTCACCCACTTGGTTTCATGGCTGAGCCGGGATTGAACCCTGGTCTCCAAGGTTGTAGTCCAACACTCAAACTGCTATGCTGCTGATCTATTTCTACACTGTAAAAATAATGCCATTTGACACCACTGTAAGTTTGTAACTCCATAGAATCCTGGGATTTGTAGATTTGCAAGGCCTTTAGCCTCCTCTGCCAAAGAGTACTGGTGCCTCACCAAACTACAAATCCCAAGAATCTGTAGGATGGAGCCATGGCAGTTATAGTGATGTCAAACAGCATTATGTCTACAGTACAGAAGCACCCTGAGAGATTTAAGCATAAATATTGTGTTACCTTCTCATATGAAATGGTCATTATATTTTAAATTGGTTATTCCTATCCGAATTTTTTTAAAAAAAGAATAACTCACTGCAAGTCCTTAGAATAAATAAATAAAGAACATTAAAATTAATTAATTAAAGTATTAAGTAGGGCTCAGCTGGTCCTGTCACGAAGAAGAAAGAAGAAGAAGAAATAAAGTTCTGTGACTTCAAGTTGTTTTTGACGTATGGTGACCCTAAGGCGACTCTTATCATGAGTTTTCCTTGGCAAGATTTGTTCAGAGGAGGTTTACCTTTGCCTTCCCCTGAGGCTGAGAGAGTGTGATTTGCCCAAGGCCACCCAGTGACATCTCTCTAGAATCACAACCTGACATCTCTCTAAAATCACAACCATAAAAGTGAGGCAACATTCATGCATATATTCATTACATCTCTGTGGGTCCAGGTTTAATGAAACATCCCCATGTCAAAAATTCAAGTAAAATCCTTAAACATATTTTACTATGCTCAGATTCACGACGTTGTGAAAAGTTTGTTTGAAACAGAACTACACCAACAACTTTAACAGGTGCATCAAAACTGCATTTTACTGAAAGAGGGGAGGAACATAAAGGAATAATATATAGGAAGGACTAATGCAAGCAGAATGCAAAATGTAGTTAAATTCATTATATATTCTATATATTATATTTCTTAACAGCCTTTTATGTACAATTATGATCAAAGAGTCACACACACCATACGCAAAAATGTGCAATAGGCTTGCCAACTGGACAGAAAAACATCCACCGCTCTGCCCTCACCAGCTCCTGAACCTTCATTTCTTTTGTAGAAATTAACAGGCAAAACATTTCACAGCACTGGCAGTAAAAACTGTCTTCGCTCAGCCAATATCTGCACATCAAGCAGTTCTGAAAGCATTGTAGGTTGAAAAGCTGACTTCTTAAACAATAATAGATAACAACAGTGATTTTAAAATATTTATTTTTACCTGAACTATTCATTAGCTAGATTAGGACATAGTGTCTATGTAAATATAGATTAAAGCCAATCATAAACTTTTGTTTAAATTGCGAGCTGCTCGTGTTTGTTGTTTTTGGAATCAGTCTCAATTCTTAGGGAAGCACAGTTAGACAAAGGTACATTTCTCCTACTCAGCTAATTTTAAAGCTAGACCCTAAGAGCCTTGGCTTTGACATTTTTGATATTTCAATATTTTTGTTTCCTTACCAAAAGCTGAAGCCTTAGGAAACTTAAGCTACCCTACAAAAGCAAGCTGCTTGAAGGACAGAATCATGTGTACTGTACATAATGATGTGACCTAAAACTCGCTTGTTAACTGACGTGGCACACAGTACGCTGTTCCACAGCAAGGGCTGACATAAGAATCAATGGCCAATCAGGTTTGTTGCGGAACATGGTATTGGCGGGGCCCAGAAGCATCTTACATTTCATTTCAGGCAGCGAAATATCTGGGGCCTGCTGCCCTGCTGTTAGGATACCAGAGTGCTATGAAGCTGAGGTCACAGATGAGTCTCTTGTGAGCTCAAAAGTTCTATCCCGGACTTCTCAGGCGCTGACCTGATTCCTTTTCTCAGTGGGGCCTGTGGGTTGCTCTATCCCATCTCATCTTCCCTATGAAGCCCTTTGTGACTTTCTGGCCTCCCTCTGCCCCAGAGAGGAAGGATGGGACTTCTCCTCGGGCTCTGTGCCTTCTTCCAGCTTTTTCTGTCCTCCTCCTGCTGTAAGCAACCATGGCCAGAGCCAGAATACTTAAATTCTGTTCCTCACTCCTGGGAAGAAGGGCGGGTTGGGGAAAAGGCCTGTGCAGTCCCTAAACTTAACATTCGTTGTGTATAAATGGGAAATAAGAGCAAAAGGTGAGCCCATAGCATTAAATTATTATTTAGAAATCCAAACCTGTACCAGGTGAAATTGGCTTGCTTTACTGACACTTCATGTTGACGTATGTGTGTGTATATGTGCCTTCAAGTCACTGTCCTATGGATTTCTTAGGCAAAGATGTATCTACATATTATCTAAGGAGGATGTGTAGCACTGGTTTATATCAGATGTTTCTCCCTAGTGACCTGTCCTGGAATACTGAATAGTCCTAAATCCTTCTTCACCAGTTTTACAGTCCTTGAGAGTTGTGTATTCAGTATTCAAACTTGCCAGCATAGGAACGTGTATGACATTGGACCACAGATGTTTGGAATGGAGGATTATAAAATATTCTGATTCATAGATGGAGTGCCCTCTAGATGTTTTTGGACACCAGCTCCTATAATCTCACACCAGGGCTGATGAGATTTGGAGGCCTACAGCATCCAGAGGGCCACAAATTGCCCACCTCTGTTTTTACTGTTCTTCCTTAGTCTGTGGCCTTAGACATCAGAGGCCCAACTTGGACCAAGCCTACACCACACCCCCAGGACAGAGTGAAGTCCTGGAAGCTCCATGGTTAGTGAACATATATGGCAACGGGAAGAGGTGCCAAGGAGTTGTCCTGAGCAGCTGGTGGATCCTTACAGCAGCCAACTGCTTCCTGATGATGTGAGTAACATGAGAGATCAGAACAGTTTCTCTTCTGATAGAGTTTTTAACTCTCATTCTGGAATTGTTGGCCCTGCGGTGAATGCAAGGGCCGAATAATTTGCAAGCTGCCATCTTTGCTTTGCAGGATGCCAAGCCATGTAGAGTTGACTGGGTCTCGTGGGCGGATCTCCACTGAGACCGTGAGCCAGTTCGTCCCACACAAAGGCTTCAGTTCCTGGGATAAAACACCTAACAATGACTTGGGGCTCATTTTGCTTGGCCAGCCACTTAATTTAGGAAGGAAAGATATGTGGCCTGCTTGCGTCCCCGACATTGAAACATCTATTGGTACACCGGAAAATTGTATGATTTTTGAACGAGGTGCACAAGGTGAGTATTGGAAATGTGCAATCAGAATTGAAGGGATTATACCTATTGTAGAATGTGACTATGGGATAGTGTCAACGCCATTAGTACAAACTGATCTGCAAACCACTTTTAAAAGGACCAGCTGCTGAGAAGACTGGATGTGTCTGGCACAACTGTAATAACTGTTGTATATGTATAGCAGTTGGTATACTACACATGATATTCTAAGAAGGCCAGGAACATTTTTAATCAATTGTTTACAGTTTCTCTGCATTAGAAATATTTGAAAATATGTGGCCAGTGCCTGATGAAATCTGGTAGCTAAGAATGACTTTTGATGCTGCTGAAAAGGACTTGCAGAATTTGTTTGATCACATGGATATTAACAAAAAAAAATATTTTTTTCTGTAAACACATTGCCCACACGAACTCTTAAGCATTAAACATCTCCAGGGCTAGATTGCCAGGACGTACAGTTTAAGGGTCTGCCCTCCTTCTCCACAGGAGTTACACAGGAAACCAGAGTGGATGATTTGGTGACATCAGAATGTGCAGTTCATTGGCCTGACACAACAGAAAAATGGAACTTGTGTGTTGCAAGAAGGTTGGCAGGTGGCACAGATTGCAAGGTAAGCCATATGAATGGCTTAAAGACAACCACTGTATAGCTGAGGAAGTAGATTTAAATCTGCCAAAGCTCACGCTGCCGACGTCTTTCTTTCAGTTAGTCTTAAAGGTGCTACAAGATCTCCCTACACCCTATATGTGAAGAAAGTACTCCCTCTCCGCACTGCAAGACAATACAATCCTTACAGAATTGTTAGTACTATATTTCCTCATTGCCATGAACTCCACTAAATTTTCGGAGGAAAATTATGCTAGCTGACATCCTTGAAGATTACAGTTTAAAGCAGCAAGGGAGGCCTTCTTGGTCTGTTTCTGACTTTCTCTGTGATAAGAGCCCTTCTGAGTCATTTCACGCTATTGCAGAAATAGCTTGCATTCACTAAAAGAGCAACCTTATACTCAGAATCTGAGGAGTTTAAAACTTAAAGTGGAAGCCCTCTCGGTAGCAGAGCACAAAAGATGTCATTGCCATAACAGATACATATCAGTTGAGCATCTCTGATACATAGCTATTCCATCAGCAAAGATACACCAGCAGAACAGTTTCAGGGTCTACCCCAGTTATCGCATTCCTTATCTGATTCTTGTGTTCTCTCTCTCCTGTTACAGGTGCCTATTGGCAGTCCTGTGGTCTGCAGTAACCCAAAGAATGGGTACTGGGAGGTAATGGCCATCGTGACCCGGAGCTTGCACAACTGCACAGCTCCTATCCTGGCATCCCAGCTTTTGTCTCACCTACAGTGGTTGAAGAAGCAAGGAGCACTAGAGACTCCTCTTGATCAGGAGCTTGAAGATACAGCCACTTCTGAAGCAGAACCAGCTCCGACAACTAACATAGACACTTCTGAAGAAGAACCAACTCTGACAACTAGCATAGAAACTTCTGAAGCAGAACCAGCTTGGCAAACGTATTTGGTTAGGCACATAACTGCAAGGCCCACCATGCTTGTACATACCTCAAAAGAATCAAAGCCTTCCACAACAGCCCATAACATAATTCTTTTAGCATCTCCCACAGCCCATGAATTATCACATGTATCACCCACAATAAAACAATTTGTCCCCCAAACTACAACTCCAATTACAACTACAACTCCAATTACAACTACAACTCCAATTACAACCACAACTACAACAAGTACAACAGCCAGAGAAACATCTACAGTTCCCTCCACAACCAAAGAGACATCTACAGCATCCACAACACAACAGTCATCCACCACACAACAAACATCATCGGTAGTCTCTTCCACGACAGTTGTAACATCCACGACAACACAGCAGACCACCACAAAACAAACATCTACAACCACACAAACAACTGTAACAACCACAGAAAGGCAAACATCCCAAACTTCCCCAACTTTTAGACCACCACATGTAATAATAATACCTGCTACCACCGCAAGGAAAGCATCCCCCATGTCCGCCACTGACGTCAATCAAGGTGCACCGGTTCGTTTTGTGGTTGCGGGTCCCCAGTTCCCCAAGAACAAAGGAGAAGAAAGCCCATCCCCTGGTCCTTCGCTAGCATTAGTTGCCCCACCCGGTATACAGATCCCCATAATTCCCCATTTGGGACTCCCTGTGCAGGTGAAACTGAAACAGTGTGAAATGGGACTGGCATGGAACAGCAACTCCCATACCTACCAACTCAGCAAGATGGCCATTCTGATCGACCGCAAAGTTGGTGAGTACAGAGCCAAAAACGTTCCCATCCAACTAATTCCCAAAACAGGGGGCTTCCCATATTATCAATTTCTCTTCCCTCTATCCCATGCATGTAGACATTCCACCACTAGCACTCTGGCATGGAATAAATAGTGACTTCAGACATCTGTCAGAGAATTTGAGGTCTGACGGCAAAGAAATCTCCTTTGTAATGTTTTGGTCTGTTTTCTTAGGATGTGGGCTGCGGCCTGGATTTGTGCCAAAATGCCCAAGCTGCTCTGAGGCTGAAATGGGTGAGTTCCCTTGGATTGTTTCTCTCAGACTGTCCATCCAACACTTTTGTGCTGGCTCCATTCTCAACCCCTGGTGGATTTTAACAACAGCCAACTGTGCCAACCTTATGTGAGTGCCTTATTCTTCTTTATCCAGTTCAGGTTTGGGTGCTTCTTTGTTTCTTTGCGTTATGATGCTGCGTAGCCCCATAAGGTTGATGCCTGGAACCTTTTTGCAATCTACTTCCTCAGTTCAAATGATCCCAGAATCTAAAGTAACTTCAGAATTCAGAAGTCAATTTAGAATAATTTTAAAGTTTCCAAACCATTTCCAAATCATTTAAATTTATACCGGCAATTCTGTGAGTAATTTTCTTCTTTTTCATTTTCGAAATATTGTAGAAGTGTTCAAAGCCAAGGGGATCAAATGCAGCCCACCAAAGGGCTGTTTTTGCAGCTCTGGGCCATTCCAGGCTCCTTGAACCACCTTTTATTTCCAGTCCAAAGAAAGAAAGAAAGCAGATTTCTGGAAGCATCATAGAGCAGCAATAAGACTGCAGTCTCTCTTGGCACTGATTAATTTTTAAAAAAATATCCCCCCAAACCAGTAGTTCTCTGGCTACTTCTGGGGTATATGTTCTTTTAATGCGTGTGTGTTTGCAGCTGCATAACACCCAGAGGTTCCCAGAGGTGCAAAACCAAAAAAAGCCTCTGTGATCCACACCACTTGCCCACCCACAGCTCAAAAAGTTTGTTTGGGAATGTGGAGTCGAAGGCTTTCATGGCCGGTATCCATGGTTTTTTTTGTGGGGCTTTCAGGCTATGTGGCCATGTTCTAGAAGAGTTCCTTTCTGACGTTTCGCCAGCATCTGTGGCTGGCATCAAAGATGCCAGCCACAGATGCTGGCAAAACATCAGAAAGGAACTCTTCTAGAACATGGCCACATAGCCCGAAAGCCCCACAAAAAACTTTGTTTGGGAATTTAATACAGGCATACTGTGCCTAAATATGGGGTGGGGAAGGCAATTTCTGCAGGTTTAGAGGCAATTCCACCCCACCCAGTCCTGTTAAAACAAGAAATTAACTTCCAGTTTCTAGCTTTCCACCACCCCCCAGCAAAAAACCCCACAAGGTACATAAGGGCCTTGTCTGAAGGTGAATCACCCTGGAGCCTATTGCCTACCTGTCCTGTACCACAGAGAAATATCAGATACAGTATGAGGAATTTGTGCTTGGAATAGGAAAACTGCAGATGCTGCGATAGTACAGGTTGAGCCTCCCTTATCTGAAATACTTGGGACCAGAAGTGTGTTGGATTATGGAATATTTGTGTATACTTAATGAGATTTCCTGGAGAAGAGACCCAAATCGAAACATTAATTCATGTATGTTTCGTGGACATCTTACACACATAGAGTGTAGGTGATTTTATACATAATATTTTTTAATAATGTTGTGCACGAAACAAACTTTGTGGAGGGAGACACATATTGAGAGAGGCACAACAAGGACCAGATTATTAATGGTTCAACTGGTGCAATTGCACTAAGCCCCTCACTGGCTAGGGTCCAAGAATAGAAAGAAAAAAGTTTAACTTTCTTCCTCTTTTGTCTCAGTCACTTCTTGAATTGCTCAGAGCTTCCAATATCTTCCAAATTTTGTATTCTACTAAAGTTGAGTATCCTTTATCTGCAATGCTTGGGACTAGAAGTGTTCTGGATTTCAGATGTTTTTTGAATTTTGGAGAAACCTAACTACAATTGCAACCCCATCTAGCTATTAACAGTGCTAGTTTTGTCTAGATGGAAGTTGTTTATTGGTATTTGGTGCTAGAGATGCTTGAGTCCCAGGTCATGTTTCTAGCCCTCATTTGTGTGGATCAATATGTAAAAACATGGTAAATGTTAAATGGCTCATAAACCAAAAGAGGCTTGAGAACTAGCATTATTATCTTGTTCCTAAGAATCCTGTCTCTCACCCTACAAATGCATTGACAATTTTAAGCATCGTTTTGTTGTGTTGTTACTAAGCATCCCATCCCATAAGGGCAGGAAATAAAGGAACATCCTGAATCCCATTACCACCATAATAAATAAAAAATCCTATCTAAAACCAAATAATTCAGTTTGGTACATTTTTCTGTCTATCTGTTCTTCCCAAGAGAGCCAATGTTGGAGTAGGACTCTGGAGACCAGGGTTTGAATCCCGTCTTGGCCATGGAAACCCACTGGATGATCTTGGGCAAGTCACACTCTCTCAGCCTCAGAGGATGGCCCCCTCTGAAGGAACTTGCCAAGAATAAGCCATGATAGATTCACCTTAGGGTCACCTTAAGTCAGAAATGACTTGAAGGCACACAGTAACAACAAAAATAACAGCAGCAGCAACAACAACAGTTCTTCCCAAGCATCATGCTGGGGCACAAAGATGTACTGATCTATGCTTTGAAAAATTAAGCTGCAGTATTAGATGTATTAATCACTCTGTATGGACTGAAGAGGAAGACCCAGTGCAGCATTTACTGTGCCCATTGTCTGCCAAAATATGACTGGTAGCAACATTGCAGGAAAGGGAGTAAGAACGCACAGGAATAGACCCTGATGCAACCTGTGCTACCACTGACAGGGAGAGGGGGATTTCCAGAAAGATCAAGGTTAGCATTAACACCATGCCTGACAGGACAAAACTAAGCATGTCACTTGATGCTCAGTTTGTTTTCTTTCTTCACTTTGAATAGCAGCTGGGGAGGGGGGCTATTAGTTGGCACAGGAGGAGAGATTTTCACCCTTTCCTTCCTTACCATTGTCTTGTTGAAAATATCAGAAAGTAGAGAAAATGAGACCGATGGTATTAGCTTTATAACAGATACTGTGACTGATGCATACTGATGGTTGTAGATATTGTTATTCTCTCACTATTAGGTGATGGCGGCGGTGGTGGTGGTGATAATAATAATGGTGGTAGTGGTGGTGGTGGTAGTGATAATGATGAAAGCTGCAGCACCATATGTAGTCTGTAGCACCATATCTAGTTTGAACCAAGGGACGTAGAGAAATTGTGGGGAAACAGTATTCATTGGGCTGTCCTGCACTGGCAGGGCATTCACGTGTTCTGGGAACTGATAAGTTGATGAGTCTTTGGAATAAATAAATTTGTATATAGGAAAGCATAGGAACATACAGAAACGTGTTGTTTGTTGTTGTGTGCCTTCAAGTCATTTCTGACTTATGGAGCCCCTAAGGTGAACCTATCATAGGGTTTTATTTGCAAGATTTGTTCAGAGAAGGTTTGCCATTGCCATCATCTGAGGCTGAGAGTGTGTGACTTGCCCAAGGTCACCAAGTAGGGACCTTATCAGACGGGAGGAATTTCTCTTTATTTCGAATGGAGCCAATTGGAGCCAATTCGAATTCACGTGAATTCGCTAGTTTAGTGAATTTACGTGAATTCCAGTTGCGTTCAGAACGCATTCAGAATGACTTCCCATTGCCTGAAAATGACCCCCCCATTGCCCGAAATTGCATGAGATGCTTTAATACACAATAACGTAAAACCCAGGATTGCGTTCGGAATTACTTCCTTTTTGCCCGAAATTGCGTGAGATACTTTAATTCGCAATAACGTGAAACCCCATGATTACGTTCGGATTGCCATTGGATTATACTTTCAATTTCTGACATCTGATAAGGTCTTAGGTTACCATGGCCTAGCAGGGATACAAACCCTGGTCTCCAGGATCATAGTCAACACTCAAACCACTACGCCATGCTGGCTCTGTTTATTGTTTACTAATTATTTATTGAAGATATTTGTTTATCATTTGTCAGCCCACCAGAGCCCCTAGGGAAAATTGCTTCCAAAATAAGCTTAGGTCCTAGGTGTCAAGAGTTTTGGAAGACTCTTTTGGATCATTTATATTTCAACAATATGAAGCATTCTCTGTAGACGCAGTATTTCATGCTTCTCAGGTGGTGGGAATGTCAGGGTGACAGTTACATTAAGGTAGAACATAAACCTTTAAGGTGTATGTGTGATCATCCTTTTGTTTACAAGTTGAACAGATACAGTATGTCTTATCCTAAAGGCTTGGGACCAAAAGCATTTGGGATTTCAGATTTTTTCAGATTTTTGCATATTTGCATATACATAATGAGATATCTAAACATGAAATTCATTTATGTTTCATATACACCTTATACACATAGCCTAAAGGTAATTTTATATAAAATATCTTTAATAATTTTGTGCGTGAAACCAAGTTTGTGTAAACTGAACCATCAGAAAGTAAAGGTGTCACTGTCTCAACTGCAATTTTGGACAATTCTGGAAAATTTTGGAATTGTGGATAAAGGATACTCAACCTGTATTATGGAACAAAGCAGCACATTTCAGTTGATCTATAAGATGCTTTCAGGGCTTGGAAAAGTAACTAATTAATTTCAGTAGCTGAGAACTAGTAATAAATACCCCTTTACTGTTTCTGTTATAGCTGTGCATTTTTCAATGAAAATAAAATTTCTTGTATCTCAGAACTAAATCAAATTACAGTGGGCCCTTGGTTTGGTTCCAGGACCCACTCACCCCCATGGATAACAAAATTCATGGATGTTGAAGTCTCATTATATACAGTGGCGTAGTAAAATGGTGTCCCTTATATAAAATGGCAAAATCAAGGTTTGCTTTTGGGATGTATACATTTTTTTAAATATTTTTAAACCACAAATAGTTGAATCCATGAACAAAGAATCCATGGATATGGAGGACAGACTATATTGCATTTTGTTATTTTTTCAACCTTGTAGTACAAAACATTTTCTTCTTCTCTCCACCTCTTTATCACTTCCTCACCCACAACAAATAACAGTACAAAGCATCAGCACAAACCAGCACTTGGAACATTTCAGAGAGGCCACATACCCCAGGATAATAACACTAAAATGTTAACAGTGCCACTAAAAAAAGTTGTGAAGTTATTATTTATGACATTAACAATGTGTTGTTGTTATTACCCCCATTATAAAAATATGTGAAATTATTATTTATTACATTAACAATGTGTTGTTGTTGTTACACACACACCATTATAGGAGAAAGGACCTAATTAATGTAAGTTATTTGTTATATTAACAATTGTAATGCACCCCAGTTAGGAAAGGAGCTAACTGCATAATAAGTTATTTGTACGTAGTTGCTTCCAAGCTGTGAGTGCTTTTAAGTATTTTTTTAGGATTAAAGGGCAGAACAAACGTTAAAATAACTGTATGTAGAACAAGGAGCTAAAGGTCAGTTTTTCCACTGTGTGATTGCTAAAACTATGCAACATGAGAATATGCTTATCCATTTCAAATCACTGTATCCCTGTTTCAGAAAGAATTCGGAAGCTTTGGCAATGGTGCAGGCTGGGCTGGTAGATCTCTCCGCGCCAAAGTACTCAGTGCAGATCCGCCAGGCTGTGACACACCCCAAGTCACTGGAACATGGAGATCTTCACAACTTGGGGCTTTTAGAACTGGAGAAACCACTGGAATTTGGGCCCCTTGTTGCACCTATTTGTATCTCAGAAAAGATAGCTACAATAGGTGAATTCACAGATTGTTGGCTGCCAGGCTGGACTGTGCTAGAGGGTAAGTCATGAGTTTCTGTGAGTCGAAAGTTAAAGGGTATGGAATTTAGCACGCACACCTCTATCTCTGGTGAGCCTCAGGTGATATGATGTTAGATCACATCACACCTACAACCAGTCATTTGGCTAGTTATTTCCGATGAGTTTCTGAATTTAAGATTTACTTGGCACTAACGCTGGTCTCCATAGACTCATCTTACACCCACCCATGCAGATGTACATGCTTTCTTTTTCTACCTTGTAGTCTTCTCCTTCTCTAGACAACTTCTCTTGAACCTTCCTGCCCTGCTCACGTGCCTTATATCAGAGCTTGCAAAAGTTGCTTTGGGGAGGTCTGTAACGTCCATAATCCCATTGGCCATACTGGCTGGGGTATTTAGGGAGTTGTAATCCCCTCAAAAATACCTTATCCAAAGTCTGCTTGACAGTGTATTTGCAATGCATCTTGTGGGACCTCCAATGAGTACCATCATTGGGGGATGGGGATGGTCCGCAACCTAATTTTAGGTCCAGCTGGTAATAACTCTACCTGTTCTGTCCCTGCTCCAGGGGGGCCTTCTGTACTGTTGAGATATCACCTAGAGATCCTGAACATTAGCAGCTGCAACCAGCTGGAAGATGAACTCTCCAATACCATCTTCTGCGTCAAGGCCCAGATGGGTGAAGAAGGGGTCTGCAAGGTGAGCTAAAGCTTGAGAATGGCTCATGTACATCACTCTATCTCAGTGCTCTTATGAGCTGAATACAAGTTCAGAATCTCGGGGTTTTTTGGAGTGGATAAGGGATGACCACGTTTATTTCTGCCACCCTTGTACATCTCCAGCTGCATATGTGCACACTAACAGCAGTCAACTAAAAGAGCTGTCATGATCTTCTACTATGTGCATGTTTACAAATTAGTTTGTGACATGGTTTGTAGAGCGTGTCTCGTGGAAAGCACATAAAAAGAGTACTGCTGAAACAGGTCGATGGCTAATACATCTCTTCCTTACCCACTTTTCTCCCACTATTCCTTTTTTCCTCTCTTATCCAGGGCGATGTGGGAGCTCCACTGATCTGCCCTGACCCCAAGGGTGGAGCATGGCTTCAGCTGGGAGTCTTAAGCAGCTTTGATGAAGCCTGTTCCGGTCCTTATGTCTTCAGTAGCCTGCCTCACTATTTGCCTTGGTTGGAGAGCATCACGAAGGCTAAAGGGCATCGTTACAATCTTTCAGTCCCTTGGGAACACCTGAGCTCTGCAAGGAACCTCAGGCTGCTAAAGGAACCAGAGAGTGAGTAAGAGCTTATTTCTCACAATCCAATTCAGAGCCATGACTCTTTTAAATCTTTAAAATTTTAAACAAGTTGCTTTACACTACACTTTTCAGAATCTTTCAGCCAATGTGATTGTTGTAGACCAAAAAGGCTACTTTTTGAGGTCTGCTTTTTTCCCCTAGCCCTGTTGTTCTGGGTTACTGGAAATACTGTGCAGTGCCTCCCAGAAGACTAGAGTATCTAACAGAAATAGCATCCTGTGCACATTGATTTCACTTGAGTACTCTGGATTCTTTTCATATCCAACCAAACACTCACCAGCCTCTTTTTCCTCCGCAGCACTAGTTAAATGGATCTCACCACAGGCATCCTTACCTTGGCAAGTTCTCATTGCCACATGTGAGAATCAGACCTGCGGGGGCTCAATCCTGAGTCGCTATTGGGTGCTGACTACAGCACAGTGTGCGAGAGAAGTGTAAGTAATGCACCTGATCTCCTGACCTGGTTGAGAGGTATCTAGAGGGGATGGGAAAAGCCAAGTACTTCTCCCTCTGACTACCGTTACTGTTGAACAAAGCAGTTTGGCCCAGCACAGCAATTACATTTTCTTACTCAGATCCCTTCTCATTTATGCCCTTTTGTCCTACTAGGAAATTGGAGCAAGTGCCCATTTATGGAACCCAGTTTGTTCCCTTCTGCCTGTTTAGCACATGGAGGGAGAATGTAAACTCACTGCAACTCACTGCAGGGTGAACGTTGAAGGGTAGACCTATCCTGCCCACTCAGATGCAGGGGTCAGTCATCCAGAGAATAGGCAAGTAAGGGAGATAACTGCAAGCTTCTCTGGCCTAGTCCAGGGTCAGCACCACTGATGACCTCAAATGACATGATGAGACTCAAGAGAAGCAAGTTAAGAGGAGCCTTTTTGCTAGTTGTAGTACACTCATTGTAGTTTTTAAAAAGTCAGTGTGTCAAGATGCGTAAAAGAAGATTTTATTTCCCAAAACAATTCAGTGCCTTTCAGGAAGAAAAATGTTGTCAGGCAATAAACTCTGGAGACATCATTTTCAATCCCTGAAGGTCAATTTTAAAACTCTTTCCTCTGAAGAAGGCTATAGAAATATATACATGTCAAAACATGTTGGGCTATATATATATTTGCCCAAAACGCATTGGGTAATTTTGAGAAATAAAATCTTTTTATACATCCTGATGCTTTGTCTCTCTTTCTTACATTGGATTCATTTGATGTTTCTAATCCCTTCTGTTTTTGTTCAGTTTTAATGCAAACTGAGCTTCAGTTTATAATAGTTTATGACTATATAAACTAGAGGTAGGCAGAATGTGGCTCTGGAGCCACATGTAGCCCTGAAGGTTGTTTTATGGCTCTTAATCCCACTGGATTCCCTGGATGCTCATTTTTCTGGGGAAAAGAAAAGGCTGGATCTCATTTCCCTGAAAGCTTCCAGGAGTGTCACCTTTTAAATAGGTTGCAGTGGGCCCTTGCACTATTTAGTATCAAAAAATAATGTTTTTTAAACCACACATAGACTGCCAAACGCTTATTTTGTTGGCATTTTTGGCAGAACAAATGGCCCTCAGTGGATCCCAGAATATCACTCTCCTACACACAGAGCAGTTTCTCACCCAGATGTAAAGCGGCAGAAAGAGTAAAGGAGTTGTTACATTGAATAAACTTATGTCTGTGTCTATAAGCCTGCTCCCCGCTCCCCGACAACTTTGACATCGTGAGGGCTCTTTAGAGTAACAAAATACCTCTTACCTGTGCCTGTTGTTTCACCTCTGATCTCCAACAAAGTTATTTCAACGTCTTCTTTAATGTATACAGGGACCCCAAAAGCACCGCTGTTTTTGTGGGGTTGACACACCCCAAGGGCCACGTCAAGGGGATCCGTGTGGCTGAGATTCACCCATATGAGAAGATCATTCAACACGGCCCCTCTGATAACTCCAGTGTGGCTCTGCTGCTTCTTCAAAAACCCATCACCTTTGGCAAACACATCACGCGTATGACCTTCTCCCCAACAGTATCCTGGGACAGCTGTAAAGTGATGGGTCTGCAGATGCTACAATCTGGTATGTGACAAGTGACTGACTGAGGAGGGAGGAGGGAGAAAGTACGCTATTGAGCTGGACTGCATGTTCCAAGACCAGTTCATATTAAGCAATTATTCCTTAGCAGACTTTAAATGTTTTTTGGAACACACTGCGTCAAGTTGAAGCTAGTTCCGTACAAACAGGCAGGCGATCTGGCTGTTATTTGCACTTTCTGTGTGCAATGGTGAGAAAAAGTTATTACCTATTTCCAGCCTCAAATGTTGTTAGATCTTAATCTAATCTTAAAGGAAAGGACACACACTTGTTTGCAACATTTGTCTACAAGTGATTCAACAATCATTATCCTTAAGTAAAAAAGCATGTGAACCTTTAGATTCAGTGCCTCATGATACCCCCTCAATGATGACTGCAAGTGCACTTTTGGTCGGTCCCTTACATTGGCATGAGGGAATTTTGGCTCATTCCTCTTTGCAGAACTGCTTCAGGTCAGTCTTATTTGAGGGCCTCTTCACATTAATAGCTTGCTTCAGAGATTGCCATAACATTGCAGTGGGGTTTAAAGGCTAGATTTTGACGGGGCCATTCTAAAATGTGAAGTCCTTCCATTGCATCTTTGGTAGATCTGTTTGTATGTTTAGGATCATTGTCAGTGTGCATGACCCACTTTAGTGTCAGCTTCTGTCTCTTGGATGGGTGGCCTGTATTATGTTCTGAAATACTGCCGGATTCATGGTTTTTTCAAATCATCTGGGGTTCTGAAGGAATGAAGCAGGTATAAACCATGCTATCCCTCCACCATATTTGATGGCTGAGGTGAACTTCTTCTATTCTACTTCACTAAACATAATGTTTCACACTGATGTCACAAAGTTCTGACTTTGAATTCAAGAAAAGTTCTGTGTCCCTAGAATGTTGTTCTAGAAGTTGTATGATCTTTAGCAAACCTGAAACAAGCAGAAGTTCTCTTTTTAGAGAGCAATGGTTTATTCACGTCTATTGTACAAGGGACACCATTCTTGTTAAGTTCTTTTTATCCCTGATTATTGAGTCATGAACCTTCCCACTATCCAAGATGAGAAGGTCTGCAGATCCTTGGATGTTACTTTGTGGTTCTTTATAACTTTTTGGATGATGTACCAATTTGTTCTTGGGGAGATTTCAGTAGGACGGCTGCTCCGCTTAGAGTTATAATGGAGTTGTAACTCTTAGTAGAGTTACAATGGCCTGACGGTGCTCCTAATTATTAGAAATGGTTTTGCAACCATTTCTGGGCTGGTGAGCCGCAGCAACTGCTTTTAAGATCCTCATGTCTTTTGATTAATTGACAGGTTTCCACTTAACCTCATGATGAAGGTGAGACTCACAAAGTTTCTGGTTCTTTTGTAGAGTAGAGCATCCCAAACTTACCCATGTAGACCTACCTAATTACTTATGCACCTGATCTAAATATTCCCTTTGGCTGAATTTCTGCAACCAGGGGCTCACTTCCTTTTGCAAGTACTCATTATTTCCCTACTTTGTGCATAGTTTTCTTTCACAAGAGACAGACTTGATTCACAAGAGATAGGACTGATAAATCCTATTTATATTTTTAAAAGGACTGGTTTTGAGACATGAAGGCTACCATCATGAAACTGTAGAATTTCTGTTATTAAAGCTCTGTTTTTTCTAACCACTGTAGATACAGATATAAGAACATGTGTGAGCTTCAGCTGGTGTGTGAAAGACAGAGAAATGCTGTGTATTAGTGGACAATCTTCCAAAAGACACATTTTTCTCACTTGTGTGTTTAAATGTTACGGTCCCCTTCAAAAATCTTGGGCATTGTACTTTGACAAAGATACTGATCACTCTCAAAGTTCCTTTATAAAACTACAGCTGCCAAGGATCCTTTGGGAGAAAGGATGATGTGTTAAACCACTTCATGTTGACAGGGACATCTCACAGCAATATTTAAATTATATGTGACAAACATTTTTACCCAGATTAGCTAAAAGACTGATCTTCCTATATGAGCTGGACAAAGTTTTAACATCTTCAGGGGAAGGCTTTCTCTCAGTCTTATCACCATCACAAGGATGTTTGGTGAATACACAGCAGAGAGCCTTCTCAGTGGCTGCGCCGCGGCTGTGAAACTTCCATGTGAGATGCAGGTGGACCTTCCCTCCTCTCTTTCTGCTGGCAGACGAAGACTTTTCTATTTAGGCAGGCCTTTGGTTTTTAATCATATGGCAAAACAGTGTTTGAAAGTGGTGTGCTATGTTTTCAATTAAGCTTTAAATGTATTTTAACCTGTTTTTAACTGTCCTTTTTATAGATCTGGTTTTTTTTTTTAATTCTTCTAATATAATATTTTTATTGTATTCAATTATTATAAGCCACCAGAGGTCTCATGGAGAGAGAAAGGTGGGGTATAAGTTGAATGAATGAATGAATGAATGAATTACTCTTGCGTAACTCTCTATCACTTCCTGTAAATATTAGCCAGTAAGAGGAAAAGGGAAAGAGCAAATGCCTGACAGTTTGCTGGTTTTACTGTGTTTTGACAGGTGAGGTTCAAACTAACCCCAGTGCATACCAAGTGAAAGTGCCGTTACCATCAGTCTGTGCCCAGGATCATTCGGGGGTCAACACAGCTATGCGTTGTATCTTAAAGGATAACTTTACCCAGCTGCCTGCTGGAGCTGTGAGTATCACTCCAAAAAAACCTCCTGTGAACCACCATGTAAACCCCTGAGGGATAAGCCAAAGCAGTAGTCTTGCCTCATTCTTTTCTTCCTCTCCCAGCTAGGTGAAGGTGCAGCCTTGGTGTGCCACTCGGAGGCAGAAGATGTGCCTTGGAGCCAGGTTGGCTTGGTGAGCGAGCCCTTTCCAGGATCCCAGACATTCGTTCTGTCCTCCTGCATCAACTTCTATATGGACTGGATAGAAGAAACATCCAAAAAAGCCAAGCACCTGGTACACCTGTCCCATGGAAGTATAACATGTAGGCCAAATACCTGGCTGCTCCTCCTGGTTCTGTCTTTTCTGGGCGGAGCAGAGTTGGGTTGAATGAAGGAGAGAACAAGATGGCAATTCCACACTTGGAACCTTCTTCATGGAATGCTCTCCCAGAACATTCTTTTCAACGTGGCCTCACCAAGATTGGATTAAAGGCTCACTCGGCATCAGTGGTGGGCTGAGTGCATCACTTTCCATCCTGCGTGCGGCCCAGTCCTCATCTACACAGGCACTGTGAGGCTGCTCCACGTGAAACTGGCAAATGAAAGGCAACCCTGGCTCCCTCCAGCACTAATCGATGGGGCTCAGCCTGGATGAGCTTCATGGTGGACCTTTCCAGACAATATCATCAACCAGAGGGCTGCGCTGGGTGAAGTTGTCTATCATGAAGCCTGAGGGCATTGCTTCAATGAATGAGCTTGTTATAATTATGCTAAACGAGACGGAGATTGACAAAGGAGATAAAGCTAAATCCTGAGGAAGATGAAATAGATGAATGAATAAATAAACCATGGCCCGAGTTCTAGAGAATTTCCATCCATTTGCTGAAGACTTTGCAAATGGCTACTGACTGTGGCAAGGTTTTCCCAATTGCTGCTCTCAAGCACGGGATGTTCATAGAACACATATCAGCAGTCGGGAAGTATATAAATGTGCACACTAACTTATAAATAAAGCTATGAGCAAATAAATTTTTTAAAAAACCAAATCCTTCCAAAGATGTTGTGGAGTCCCAGTCTATACTGGAGCAATCGAGGGCCTAAGGTTTGAACATAAGGTATTTCTTTTTCTTGCCTAACCAATTTCGTCCTGTTCTGCACTTTGAATGGAATCCGCTATGAAGGAAAGCAAAAGGTTGGTGACTGGATGGATGTGGAAGCAAAAAATAAGCAGGGGGGAAGGGTTGTTTTTCCAGTCTGTGGTTCTGTTCATAACCTGTTGCAGGTCAGATTTGATCTGAGGTCAGTCAGGTGGGGACTAATTCTTTCAAGCCACTAGGATCATCTCTTTTCTCATTCCTGAAGGGACTGTTGAAAGTATGTCTGGTGGTCAGAGAAGATCAGTGTTTCCGTCTTATTCCATGTAGAGCTCTATTTAGAGCAAAGGAAACACAGATGCTGACAAATGGTGCAGACTCAGGAGGGAGGGTGAAGGAATACCTGGCATTCCACAACCAGGGCCCCAGGGCTTGAATTTGCCGTTTGTGATATATCTTCTCTCCTTTCTGAACTGTGCCATATAATTGTAGGTTCCTTCCTCCATATTCTACCTGCTGCCAGCTTTTAATCTTGTGTTTCTAGCCGTTCCGGTCTTACAGACACACTTGCCTCATCTCTTCATCCCAGCTTTCTTCAGGAAGCCCAAACATACCAAATTTTTCTAGGAAGAGGTGGAAAATGTTGCCTGCGTTCATCAAATTACTTAGCTACCTTATTCTGTGGCGATTGAACCTAATGGTTCTGATTCTAAAACCTGGATCCACCATGTGCACCATGCCAAGTGATGTCTCTAGGCGATTCAAGTGACACGACAAACATGAAAAGTGGGGTACTTCCTGCAAAAAAAAAAAAAACCTTAACGCAAAGGAATATCCCGCATGTCCCTTAAGAAAGGTAATGAGCAATCTACATTTCCTTTTTTGGGATTGGACTCTCCCGTGGACCGAGAGAGATTTCCTGGCCCAAGGAATGCAGCTAGGGGCCTATTGGGATGTGTGGGTCCTTGGCTGTTTTCTCCCCTCCAGGTCCCATCTGCCTCCACCCTGTTTGCGCTCCAGAGAGTGTTGCTAGGCGCCTCTGTCCCATTGGAACGCCTTCTATCAGCACCTGCTGGTAGTGGGAATAATCACATACCCCTCCCCTGATCAGACTCATTTCCCTCTCTCTCAGTATATCCTCGGCAATCTCCCTCCTCCATACCCACAAATACACAGACACATTTAGGGATGCCCCCCCACCAGCCCACTTCCATGAGGCTGGGGGACCTGGAGCCGTGGGAACCATTCCTGCCGTGTGTGGCATGCGTGCAGGATAGGGAGGGAGACAGGACTAGCTCATGCATGGGCAGCAATGCCTAACAATAAGCCCGTAGGATGAAAAGAGGCTTTTTGGACTAGTCTGGGAAATTTGGGCCTGAGGTGGGGGAGGGTGACCCTTCGACAAATGGAAGGAAAAGAGATTTTTCCCACTGTTTTGTATGTGTGTGTGTGTGTGTTGGAACCATTATACATGGAAATCCCCATCATTCTGCACGTTTCCCACATGCTCTGATGGTTAGGCAGAGGGAAGGCACTCTTATAGGGAGAGGACTAGGAAGGAAGGTTAGTAATGCAATCTTGTTGAAATGGAAAAAAATCACAAGACAGAAAAGGGAGAGGACAGGAATGGTCACTCAGAAACCTACTATACGCAAGACGATAAATCGCCTCAATTAAATAAAATGCACAATATATTCAAACACAGAGGATATCGTCCTTGTACACTGTTGGTTTTTGTTTTTAAAGTGATACCAAAGGGTGTTGGTTTCCTGCTTGTGAACCGAGGTTTTCTAGAGGTCAGTTTGTTCTGAGTCTTCCTGGGCAAAAGATCATAGGAAAAACATGGGAAGCTGCCTTGCATTGAGCGAGACCGTTGGTCCATCCTAGTTCAGTATTGTCCACTCCAAATGTGGGCAGCTTGCGGCCCTATAGTTGTCAGTCTGCAGTTCCCATCAGCCTTAGGCAATGGGAGTAGACGATTAGAGTTGTAGTTGAGTAACACCTGGACTATATTGTGGGCTATATTTTCTTGAGCAGGTAATTTTTCCTTACAGTACTCCTAAGGGAAAGAAGACATCAACATAGCCCTCGACAGAGGGAAGCCCTGAAGGCCTCAGCCACCATATACCAGCAGCATGGATCATTGCAGTAAACTTTGTTCATCTTACCTTGAGGCACACAGCCTGAAGATCAAGTAACCTAAATGCCAGTGGGTTAAATAAAAAAAGAGATCCTTCATGTGTGTTGAGGGGAGAGGTTTCCAGTCTCAGAATCAACCCCCACCATTTAGAAGTCAGGCAGCAGCCTCAGGCAGCAGAGGATATGAGGGATGGCAGTGGTAGACGTACAACAGTAGGCCTGTTTGTTTGTGTTGGATGATAGGACTGTGTCATTAAACCTGCCTTGTGTGCCGCAACTTGCTGTGCTGCCCTCAGGGGGATATGGAAGATGCCGTTCTGTCACCCAGGTATATGAAATAACCCTTTAGCTGTCTGTCTGGCCCACCTCCGTATCTATACCTGCGTTGTTGTTGTTGTTAACCATCCTTGAGTCGATCTCGATTCGTGACAACCCTGTGGATGAGACATCTCCACAACTCCCTATCCTTATGTGCAATGTGCAATGATCTTCACCTTGGCCAGAAAAATACTTGAAGCTGTCCCTGGTTTTCTGCAACCTTTGAAGCAGGTAACAGAGTTGCACAGAGGTTCCTGTGCAGTTTGGTGGTTTTAGGATCTGACGTTAATAGTCCTATAGATATTTAATGGCCCCGCAGAAAGAACTCACTTCAGATCAAGGGCCGGGAACATAAGGCCCTCCAGGTATTGTTGGCCTGTGGCATCCCATTGTTGGCCTTGGCAAGGATCATGAGAGTTGCAATAGGAAAACATCTGGAAGTTTCAAAATGTTGCTTTTTGGATATAAGCTCCCAGAATCCCCCCAATTTAGCAGCTTAGCCAATGGCTATACTGGCAGTGAGGATGTGTATTCTGGGAGTTACATTCCTCCAAGTAATTTAGTCCTGGTTTGAAGGGATATACATTCTACACCCCTTCTTTACAGTCGGTCCTTGGTATCCACTGGGATTTGGTTCCAGGGTCCCATGGATACCAAAATCCGTGGATGCTCAAGTCCCATTAAAAACAGTGGCATAGTAAAGTAGTCCCTCTTATATAAAATGGCGAAATCAAGCTTGGCTATTTGGAATTTGTATTTTTAAAAAGGATTTTCAAGCTGTGGATGGGTTGAATCTGCGGATAAAAAAAAAATATTTGGGTATGGCGGGTTGACCTTACTGTGTATTCCTTCACTCCGCAGGATGCAGCCATGGCAGCTGCAGTGATCTCAAAGTGTTACAATTGTGTGGTGTGGAAGGGACCTTCGTTCACACTGTCTTAGTTCACACTCTCCACCCTCAATTGTACTGGGCAATTTCACTCTAAATTGTGTCAAACCACATTATTTCTGCAGTGTGGATGCAGCCAGAGATAGGCATCCAGGGGTAGCTGTGCTGGCCAGTGCAGCCAAATACAACAAAATCCACAAAACAGTGATCCCTTTCTTGAGCTAGCTAAACATCTTATGTGACATATTTTGTGCAGTTTAGCTGGTCCAATAGTGGTATCATTGTTTGTGTGGATTTTGTTGCATTTTCTTTCTGGAATGGCCCCCGAGATCTGATGTAGCCCCCCCTCCCCCAATTACAATAAAATGCAGTTGTGATGCACCTGGTTGTCAGTGCCACAACAAACTGCAGTTTGAGCCATGGCAGTGAGAGTGGTGTCAAACTGGATTATTTCTGCAATGTGGATGCAACAACGTGGAGGTAACCTTGCCCTTTCAGATGAACCTGCCCATAGCAGTAAGCAAAGGAGGTGTGATGATCAGTGCGGATGTGGAAAAAAGTGGGATTCCATTAAATCATAGAATTGGAAGATACCTCAAGGGGCCATCCAGTCCAACCCCATTCTGCCATGCAGGAACTCACAATCAAAGCACCCCCAACAGATGGCCCTCCAGCCCCCATTTAAAGTCCTCCAAAGAAGGAGACTCCACCACCCTCCGAGGGAGTGTGTCAAACAGCTCTTACCGTCGGGAAGTTCTTCCTAACGTTGAAGTGGCATCTCGTTTCCTGTAGTTTGAATCCATTGCTCTGGCTCATATTCTCTGGAGCAGCAGAAAACAAGCTTGCTCCATCCTCAACGTTGACACTCCTTCAAATGCTTAAAAAACAGGGCTATCCTATCACCTCTTAACCTTCTCTTCTCCAGGCTGAACCTACCCAAAAGTCTCTCCTCATAGGGCACGATTTCAAGACCCTTCCCTATTTTGGTCGCCCTCCTTCGGACACGCTCCGGCTTGTCAACATCCTTTTTTGAATGTTGAATTGCGGTGTCCAGAACTGGACACTTTATTTGTTTACGTCTCATTTCCCAGAACTGGGACCCAAAGCAGAATAGAGCGGCACTCTCGGTTCCCTTGATCTAGACGCTATACTTCTATTGGTGCAGCCTAGAATCGCGTTGGCCTTTGTAGCTGCCGCATCACACTCGTGTTCACTCGTGTTCAACTGGAGGGAAGGGGAAAGCCAGCCAAAAAGGAGCGTCGTGTTGCCTTCCTTCCTCTCTCTCTCTCTCTCTCATTCTGTCAAAGGTTTCTTTCTCCTTCCTTCTGTTCCTCCTCCATCCGGCTTGGCTCTGGGCTAGGCCACCCAACACCTGACACATCCGGCCTTCTTCTTCTCTGGCTCTGTTGCCAGCAGGCCTTTCTTCGATCTCACACTCCTTTCCAGGCATCTAAAGGTGTGGATGGTGCCACTTTCCTCTTCCTCCTCCTCTTTGGTTGGGGAAGAGTCCAAAAGTGCAGGCGAAGGCTCAAGAAGCATGTGGCGGCGCAGGGCTCTACTCCTTCTGGTGCCTTCTTGACCTACACCTGGGCAGAAAAGGGGCTGTGAGAGACCCACACACACAACACAACACCCCACCACCACAACCATTGCACTTGGCTCAGGTAAAAAGAAAACAGACAACCCTCCCCTACCTGAAACCTATCTCCAGAAGGCCCAAAGTGACCCAGACGTCCTCCTCGCTGCAAAGGAGGACAAGGCACTGCGAAATAATAATAATAATAATAAATAATAATAGAATTCAAAGATATAGCTGTGTTATCCGTGTTGGTCTGTAGAATCAGTGCGTAGAGAGATCGTCATGGCTGCGTTCACACAGGAAAAATAAAGCGGTTTAAGTGCCGCGGCTCGATGCTGTGAAATTCAGGGAATTGTAGTTTGTCGCGGCGCCCCAGAGCTCTCTCTGACAGAGAAGGCTAATTATGTCTCACGAAACCTAAGTTTAAAATGATGACTTGTTGGAGGCCTCCAAAATAAAAATAAAAATGCAACTCCCAGTGAAAACTCACTCAATGGGTGACCTTGGGCAAGTCACACTCTCTCAGCCTCAGAGGATGGGCAACCGCCTCAAGGTCACCATAAGTCAGAATTTTGTGCCATTTTTTTCCTGTAATTTTGTTAGACGTTTAGCCTTATCTGTCAGAGAGCTCTGGTGCCCCATTGAAATTACAGTTCCCAGAATCCCACAGCATTGAGAGCCAGGGCAGTTAAAGTGGTGTCAAACTGGACTATTTCTGCAGTGTGGATCCAACCTTAGTTCCTCCTGCGAAGCGACGGAAAGAAAGAAAAAAAGGAAGAGGCATACTACAAATCCCAGCATCCCATAGCATTGAGCCAGGGCAGTTAAAGTGGTGTCAAACTGGACTATTTCTGCAGTGCAGATTTAGCCTAAGTCCTTCCTGGGAAGCTAAGGAAGGAAGGACAGACAGACCTCCCTCTCTGGTGCCACACCATACTACAAATCCCAGCATTCCACAACAGACTACAAATCCCAGCATTGAGGCATGGCAGTTGAAGTGGTGTCAAGCTGGGCTATTTCTGCAGGGTGGATCCAACCTTAGTTCCTTGGGATCTGTAGTTTGCGGCGGCACCAAGCACACCAAACTACAGATCCCAGGGATCCGTACCCAGCGAGCCTGGAGGCTGCGAAAGGGTTAAGGCAGCCTCCTCCTCCTCCTCCTCCTGAGTCCCAGCCTTGTCTTTGGGGGAGGTGGCTTTATTGCAAGAAGAAAGAGAAAGAGAAGAGAGAGGACTTTGCAAGAAGCTCCTTCCTTCTGCGGAGCTATAAATCCCAAGGAACTTCATCATCATCATCATCATCATCAATAATCTTATCTTGTCCCTCTGCAAGAAGAAGAACATCCCTGAAAAGAAGAAGAAGAAAGAGAAGGAGACCCACCTGGAAAGAGAAAGAGCTGCAGGTAAGCCCGGCTCCGTCCACACCTGCGGAGATGATCCGCTTTGAGACCGCTTGGAACTGCCCGGGGCTCAAGGCTCAGGGGATTGATCTGGAGGAAACTATGGAGCTTTTTTCTCTTTCCATCCTTGCTGAAAAAACCCCTGAAGCTCAAAAGTGCACCCAAAAAAAAAAAAAAGTGGTGGTACTTGGTGGACTATAACTCCCAGAATCCCCCCATTCAAGAGACTACAGCTGGATCATCCCCAGAAAAGACTTTCTTCTTGCATGCCTAATAAAGGTTGAATGAAATGAAATGAATGAGGGGATGACTTTCCCCTAGAGTTTGTTTACCCCCCCCCCCCCCAAGTTACTCAAGAGGAGTAACTTTTCCAGAGCAGAGTAACTTCTGCCCCAACCCCTCCCAGCCTCCCCCCCCTCCACCTTCTCCAGAGGACTACTTTCCCCCTCCTCCTGGTAGTAACTGAGGCTGCGTTCACACTGGAGAAATAAACCGGTTTAAGTGCCATGGCTCAATGCTGTGAAATTCTGGGAATTGTAGTTTGTTGTGGGGCCCATCACCATCATCCCCATCATCATCATCATCATCATCCCCATCATCATCCCCATCATCCCCATCACCATCATCATTATCATTACCATCATTACCATTATCATCATTATCATCACCATCATTACCATTATCATCATCATCATCATCATTGCCACAACAATAATAACAACAATTCATCACCATTTTGTCATTCACTTCTTTCCGAAATTTAAGGGTTTGCCATGGCCATCCTTTTGAGGCTGAGAGAGTGTGACTTGGCCACGTTTCATGGCCGAGCTGGGATTTGAGCTCTGGTCTCCAGAGTCAACCCATTACACTCCACTGGCTCCTAATGATAAGTTGTTGTTGTTGTTGTTATGGACTTTGAGTGTCTGAGGTACTTTTAGTACTTTGAGACTCACTGAAAGAAAGAAATTGGCAGCATAAGCTTTCCTAGGCTTCAGTCTACTTCCTCAGATGCATTGCTTCCTTCAGTCTACTTCCTCAGATGGGGTGATTTTAGAGAGAGATGTGACCAAAACCTTGTGAAAATAGTAAATTTATATTTTATTTTTGTTGTTGTTATTAGGGTCTGAGTGCCTCAGGTAATTTTAGAGAGAAAGATGTGACCAAAACCATGCAAATAATAATAATAATAATAATAATAATAATGTAATAATAATAATAATTTGTTGTTGTTGTTGTTGTTGTTGTGGACATAATGCCTGTGGTAATTTTAGAGAAAAAGATTTGTGACCAAAACCATAATAAGATGTTATTATTGTTGTTGCTATTATTATTGCAAAGAGGATGAGGATGAGTAATTTTAATGAGAAAGATGTGACTAAAGGCATATAAAAATAATAAATTGTTATTACCGGTATTCTTGTTGTTATTACTATTGTGGACTGAGTTCCTGGGTTAATTTTAGAGAGAAAGATGTGACCAAAACCATGTAATAATAATAATAATAATAATAATAATAATAATTAGTAGTAGTAGTAGTAGTTGTTATGAACTGAATGCCAGGGGTAATTTTAGAGAGAAATATGTGACTAAACGTAAAAATAATAAAATTATTATTATGAACTGAATGCTTGGGATAATTTTAAAGAAAAAGACCAAAAAGACCAAAACCGTATACAAATAATAAGTTATTACTATTATTATTATTATTGCTACTATTATTGCAGTGATGATGATGATGATGATGGGCTGAGTTCCTCGGTTAATTTTAATGAGAGAGATGTAACCAAAACCATGTAAAATAATAAAATGATTATTGTTATGGACTTAGTGGCAGGGGTAATTTTAGAGAAAAAGATGTGACCAAAACCGTGTAAAAATAATAAGTTGTTATTATTACCATTACTACTATTATTGCGATGATGATGAGGTTTATCACACAAGAGGGGCAAACAGGATTTAAACGAGAGTTAAACAGGAATTAAACAGGAAATGCCTTATGTTTAACATAGGACATTTCCTGTTTAATTCCCTGTTTAAATCCTGTTTGCCCCCTAGTGTGAAATCAATGAGATTGATGATGATAATGATGATGGGCTGAGTTCCTGGGGTAATTTTAATGAGAGAGATGTGACCAAAAGTGTGTAAAAATAATACAGTACACTGTTATTACTGTTGTTGTTGCTGTTACTATTACGGACTGAGTTCCTGGGGTAACTTTAATGAGAGAGAGAGCGTGTAAAAATGGGGCTGGAGAGACAGGTCTGTCTATATGTCAAGGGAACAAGCTGGCTCCATGGGCACCTGGGGCTATGTGCGGGACTCCATGTCCCAGCAGGCACTGCTTCGGTGGCTGCACCTGGTTCAGGTATGAAGGCTGCAGGTTGCAGCACGTTGCCTTGAGTGGCAGGATAAGGGAAGGGAAGGAAGACACAGGAGCCGTTGGCAGATTTGTGCCCAAGGCCTTGCTGGCTGGCACCAAGTCCTGAGCTGGGCTGGTGCTTTGAAGAAGAAGAAGAAGGGTGAGGGGGGACGATGGCGACAGCGACAGTGTTGTTGGCATTGTCCCCTGGCACCTGTTCTGTGGCATGGGGAAGATTATAGCCCGGCTGGGGCTCGGGGAGGGATTTCTGCCGCTCCTGCCCCCTTTCTCTGAGAGTGATGGCGCCAGGAGGCCACAGCAAAAACCCAAGGCCCCCCGTGTCCAGAATGGTGCCCTCTCCAGAATGAAGGGGGCTGTCCCATAGTTAAGCGCGCACACACACACACAAACACACACCTCTGTGTCCACTAAACAGGCCCATGCCTTAGCCCCAGTGAAGGGGCACTATGTCCAGGAGAGTGGCACTGGAGGGACAAGGCGCAGGGTCGTCCATTAAAAGTTGGGCGGTTGGCATATCTTCAGGGGTTCGAAGAGGAAGGCCCATTTGGGGACTTCCATACTCCTAAGCCCCCCCAGCTTCAAAGTACCGCCAAGAAGAAGGACTAGGGTGGGTGGGTGGGGGGGAGAGTGTAGCAGAAGCTGGCAGAGGGAGACCAGGCCTTTGAAGTGCCCATCAGCCGCTGCCGCCACTCGGGTTACAGCTGCTTGGATGGGTGCCCAGGGTAGGATGGAGGAGGAAGGGCGCTTTGATCTCTGTTACTCCTAGACGCAGCGCGCTCGAGGCCTCTTCCCAGCCACCCCGTCCCCTCGGAGCAGCACCCAGTTGTGTGCATGTATGCGAGTGTGTGAGAATGTGTCTATATTCCTAAGCCCTCTTTCATGCTTCTCTGCCACTGAAGTGCCCTCAGAAGTGCCCAGTTCCACATTCCCTTTCTCTTCTCGCAGGTCCCTCGAAGAAGGGTGCTCTCGACGATGGTGCTCTGGGCGACCCAGGTCCTGCTGGGGCTGCTCTTCGGTTGCTGTCGGGGCTACAACAGCCTCAAGGGTGCCCCTCGCGTCTACTTAACCTACAAAGGTAAGGGAGGCCTGCAAAGGCCCAAGTAGGGCTTTCAAACACTTATGGCCCATTAAAAGTAATTAACAACGAAGTTATTTACAGGGATATTTTCAGCAAGTAAAATTTCTAATCGGCCAGTCTGATTGATCAGCTGTCCTTTTCCAGGATGTGTCTTAGATTTTAACCGCCTATAGATTTTTGTGGGCTTTTTATACTACGTGGTCATGTTCTAGAAGGGTTTATTCCTGGCGTCAGGAATAAACCTTTCTAGAACATGGCCACATAGCCCAAAAAAACCCACAAAAGTCTATGAGTGCCGGCCACAAAAGCCTTCAACTTCACATTTCAACCTTCTGTCCGGGGTGAAATTCAAAATCCGCTTCATTTTGAGCATGAGAAACATTGACTTTTACATTTACAGTCTATGGGTGAAAACACACTGGAGAAATAAGCCAGTTTGAGACCGCTTTAACTGCCCCAGCTCAGTGCCAGGGAATCTGAGAATTGTAGCTTATTGTGGCCCCAGAGCTTTCTGACAAAGAAGGCTAAATGTCTCACAAAACTATAGTTCCCAGACTTCCCTAACATTGAGCCAGAACAGTTAAAGAGGTCTCAAACTGAATTATCTCTGCAGTGTGTTTTGGACCTATGAGTGTTTTTAGCTTTTATTTGGTTATGTCCTGCATTTTGCTTGAATGCCCTGCATTTTGTGGTCCCTTGTCCTCCTTTGTGGTGAGGACATTTGGTCACCCTGGGCTCAAGTGAGTCCTAGAAAAAGGCCCACGGTGGGCTGTGGTGCCATGTGCCCCACCTTACAGGTGGACGCTGTGCCTGGGTTGTGCACGCAGATGTGTATTCGGAGAAGTGGGAAAGCTGTGAGATGGCATCGCACCAATGGTGAGACAAAGAAGGCATTCAGCAGCAGAGAGAAAGTGTTTGGATTATGGATATCTGTGTGTGTTTTAAATATAATTTTTATTGCTTATGTATGAACCTGTCACACAATTAATTAAACAATGCATTAATTAGAGATTAATTATTAATCAACGAGTTGATTTTGTTTTTGCTTATTTGGAATTGGTTTGCAATCCACCTGGTAAACCTGACTGCCCAAGTAAGGGATTTTGCAGCAGCAGATTGAAACGCAAATATGACAGAACCAAATAATTAAGCCCAATTAAAAATATACAGGGAAGGTTTGTTAATTGTATGACTTTTAACTGATTGCTGCAGTTATATATGCCTGAGACTGCATGTGAATAAAAGTTATGTATAAAGTTAGGAAGACTTCCTTCTTTCCTTTTGTGTTGTAGTTTCCCAGTTTCAGAACAGTATGTAGAAAGCTCTTGTAGCACCTTTGAAACTATCTGAAACAAATAAGTTGGCAGCATGCGCTTTTGTAGACTTAAGTCTGCTTCCTCTGATGCCCTGTATTATCTTATAGTATTATCTTATTATCATTGTAGTATCTTATGCATCTGAGGAAGTAGACTTCAGTCTACAAAAGCTCATGCTGCCAACTTCTCTTTCAATTAGTCTCAAAGATGCTGCAAGATCTCTCTGCATATTGATTCTACAGACAAACACAGCTGTCTCTTTGAATCTCAGAACAGGTTTTCCCTTCTGTCTGAACGCTTTTTCTACAAGTATTTAGGGATTTCAAACACTTAGGGTACAATAATTAAGTAAGAAAGTAATTAACAATTTAAAAAACCTGCTAGTAATGGGAGTTTTCAGCAAGTAAGATTTCTAATTGGTCAGTCTGATTGATCAGGTGTTAAACAATTCATGCCTATTGATAACACATTATTATCACAGGGAGGGTTCATCAGTTTATTATTCACACTTCATATGGGTACTAGAGACCATTATGGTTGCTCCAAAGTAGCTTACCTGGTTTCTCTCATACTGCTCACATACTAAGTTTGTGTTCTGTGTTCCTGATAGTTCTGTGGAATTGTTTAGAGCAGCTTGTTTAGGGCTGGTTGTCTTTTGATACTCTGTTGGGAAATGCTTATGTGATGGCTGTTGTGGGATTGTTGCGGGATGTGGAAATGAGTCAGGGAGAGCTAGATGGTGTATTGCCGGCACGCAGTTGTGTGAAAAATAGAGGCAAATTCGTTAGCAGTTATGACAACTTGGTTCACAACAAGACCTTTGAGTAGAGCGTGTACATGTATATGTGCAAACCCTAGGAAATAATTTGAATAAATATAGTGTGACGCAGTGCAAGGGTATATAGTAGCTAGGACCTTATTAACTTTAAAGTCTAGCAGGTAAAGTTGGTCTAGTCACGGAGCTATGTGGCTCTCAATTTAATGCACCTCACAAGGTACTAGTTTATCAGATGACGGCAATTGGAAGTATAATCTAATGGCAATCCGAACACAATCATGGGGTTTCACGTTATTGCGTATTAAAGTATCTCACGCAATTTTGGGCAAAAGGGACGTCATTCCGAACGCAATCATGGTTTTACATTATTGCTTTTTAAAGCATCTCAAGCAATTTTGGGCAATGGGCAGTCATTTTTGGGCAATGGAAAGTCATTCTGAACGCATTCAGAGCGCAATTAGAATTCACGTAAATTCGCTAAACTAGCGAATTCACATTAATTTGAATTGGCTCCAGTTGGCTCCATTCAAAATAAAAGAGAAATTCCTCCCGTCTGATAAACTTCGTAGTTATGAGGATAGAATGGGACGACATACCCATATACTGCCACGGGCTCTTTGGGGAAAAGGTAGAATATAAGTTTGATGTCTGTCTTTAAGTGGAGAAGGGAAACATGGATTTTCCACGCACATCTGAGATATGCCAACACCAATCCCCATATAACAGCCTGCAAATACAAGAAAATGTGAATGAATCTTGTGTGAGTCCAAGAACCAAAAGGAAGGAATTTATGAGACTTTTCCTGTTTACGTAAGTACATGTGCAAAGGGTCTCTCCAGGAAAGCATGTAGGATCCCCTAGTCAGGCCAGATGAAGTCTGTGTTGCGATTAGAGGGTGAGAATAATTGAGTTTTATAGATTTCCTGGACTGCAGTTCCCATCACCAGCCTTAGCCAGCATTGTGAATGGTGTGGAATGCTGGGAGTTGGAGACCAAGAACAACTGGGATGGACTCATGATTCTCATACCTGGGTTAGACCTATGGTCTGTTTTTTGCTCCGAATTTGATCATTTGACAAGCTGATTCAGAATTCCAGCAATGACTGTTTCCTCTTGTCAATGCGGTAGCTGGAGAGAAATGATTGCACTATTGGCAATTGTGGCCAATAAATCTGTTTCCTACAAACTAATCTGTTTCCCTACCCCATTGTTGTTTGCCTTGAAGTGATTTCCACCTTATGCAACCCTATCATGGGGTTTTCGTGGCAAGATTTGGTCAGAGGAAGTTTGTCCTTGTCTTTCCCTGAGGCTGAGAGAGTGTGACTTGCCCAAGATCACGCAGTGGGTTTCATGGCTGAGTGGGGATCCTGGTCTCCAGAGTCAAAGCCGAACACTGAAACTATGCTGGCTCTTACTCCACCACCCACGCAATACCTCACCTCTTCAAACTTTGTATTAGTGGCAACGATAACACATTGGAAATGAGCTGTCTAGGATACATTTTATGTGAAAGGTCCATGTGCAGCCTTATTTTGGCAGCTATTTTAATTACAGTATTACGCTTTATTTATGTGGCACTGTAAATTTACACAGCGCTGTACATACAATCAGTTAAAATAGACGGTACCCTGCCCTCAGGCTGACAATCTAAAAAGACATGGACACAGGAGGAGAAGGGAATGGTGGTGTGGAAAGGGATCAGGTCCAGTGGTTCTTCTCTCCCTCTGAGGCCTGGACCAAGGCAGATGGACTGGAAGGAGGGCTCTTACTCTTGCTCTGGCTAGGCCTGATGGCATAAGGGCCTGCCTTTTCACTCCCTCCGAAGCCAGACAGTGGGAGATGGCAAGGAGGGAGGGCCGTTGTCTTTAGGCTAGGTCTTTTAATGGTGAGTCTTTTAATGGTCTTTTAGTGTCCAGCCTGAAACAAGTTAGCTGCTATACCAGGATTGGAAGAGGAAAATATAGAACAGGGCTCCTGTTTTTTAATGGTTGTGTGGAAGAAGGAATTTCAGCAGGTGTTGCTTGTGTGCATGGCCTCTTCTACATAATCATTAAAGGGACCGTTGCCCTGGACCTTATTCACCTGCAACTCCTCCCTGTGCTGAACCCTTTGTAAGTAGTCATGATATGCCACCTGCCAGTTACAAGATATATATACACATTTAGTGTGACCGCAGTCTTAAAACCACATATGATGTTGAAATTGGTCTCTAGCATGCTGCTGAAAATAAGAGATTGTCTGGACGGTGTTCTTGCTTTTATGTACAGGTAAGAGTGTGTTTATTTCAGCTTTCAGATGAAAAGGCCAACATAGTGGATCCTGATGCCTCCTCTATCACTTTTCAAGCCTCAATGCTCCCCCCCCCCCCAATTCATTGCCACCGTCATTGCCACCAGCCCCAGGGCCATATATCTCCTGTGACCTTGCTGGGTTCCCCCTACGCTCTCTCTCTGTTCTTGGGGATTCCGGGATCTGGTTACTTGCCAGCCAAAGGGGGAAAGGATTTCCCAGAAGGGCTTAAAATACCCAACATGCCATTCAGAGAAGGGGCTGGAACACACTTGGACGGATTCCCCTTTTGAAAGTACATTGTGGGGAAGGGGCAGAGAGAGAGAGAGAGAGAATGCTTGGGACAGGCATGAGATTGCTGGGGTGTGCATGCCATTGCTCCCCACTCCCTTAAAGATACCCTGTTTGCTGTTTTGCTGCAATCGCTTCCCCCTTCTTTTCTAAAGCAATTGAGGGTAGCCCTTGGGTGTGTGTGAAAGTGTGTGTATGTGTGTGTGAGAGAGAGCAAGAGATCCTTGGCTAGAGGACAATTCATTCCTTTGGGCAGCAACAGTCTTGCTATAAAAGGCAAAGCTCTGGACATCATTGTAACCTTTGTATGCACGCGCACAGAAGTATGCACATTCACACGTGTGTATTTGCTTGTGCATGCTCTACAGGGCTGTATATGAGAAGGATTCTGTGAGGACGTATAGCCTAGATTGGCTAGAGGATTGGCTGTGCTGGCTGGGAGATGCTAGGAATGCTACATCTTTAAAGGCTAACTTTTTTGGAGCTCTGATTTGGAACTGGAATGGAGGGTAAAGGGAGGGGGGTTGTGTTTATGCAGCAAAGTTTCTAGCTCATTGCAGACTTGATTGCCGTGTGGGCTTGGCCCTAGGTGTGGCAAGTACCTATGTATGCACCGTGTTCTGTGCTGTTTTTCCACACGTCTGCCACATAGAATCAGTTTATCTGTGCAGAGTGGGGTCTGCTTGTACCTGATTTTGTTGAGAACAGCACTCATGATTTCGAAGGCTTTCATGGCTGGCATCCATAGTTTTTTGTGGGGTTTTCGGGCTATGTGGCCATGTTCTAGAAGAGTTCCTTTCTGACGTTTCGCCAGCATCTGTGGCTGGCATCTTCTAGATGCCAGCCACAGATGCTGGCGAAACGTCAGGAAGAAACTCTTCTAGAACATGGGCCACAAAACCCGAAAAACCCACAAAAAACTAAGCACTCGTGATTTTACACAAAGTGAGGGTGTATTTGAGAAGGTCACATAACTTTGGACTGTGTTTCTAAGTTCCAAGGCTGCAGAGCACAGAATAGCTGTTGTTGTTATTCGAAATAGTACTCTAAAGCTGCTCTAGTATAGTAGCAAAGAGAATGAGCAAGGAATGAAGAAGTCCCTGAACTGAACGTTGCCTCTGCTGTGAACTTATTAATATCCTTAAGCAAGCTTCTTTCTTTCATCTTCAGTCTTTTGAATCTTCTGCCCCCCCCCCCCCCCCAGCCAGCTCTTTCATTAGGCAGAGTGAGACAGATACCTTCAGTAGCAAACTCTGAGATGTAGGGAAGTAATAGGATTCTCTGAAGATGCCAGCCACAGATGTTGGCGAAACGTCAGGAATAAACTCTTCTACAACATGGCCACATAGCCCGAAATACCCACAAAAAACGATGGATGCTGGCCATGAAAGCCTTCGACTTCTCATAATGGGAAGGAGTTTAAAAATGGAGCTATAGTGCGGCGAGTGACACTTAGAGCAGAAGTAAAATTCAGCTATATGGTAAAAATGGTCATTTCTTTTGTATATAATGGGGGAAGGGATACCATCTTCCTTTTGTGTCTGGCATCAAAAAGTTTTGAGCTGGCTGTATTGCATGGCTAGCATATGCAGTATTATGCTACTGATCTACCTCATATAAGGTTGTTGCAAGGACTGCAACTGCAGGACGCCTGCAGAATACTTTGTAGCCTTGAAAGTATTATATGAGAGCTAAGGAAGAATCTCTGGATCTCCAGATGTTGGGAACCAGTTCCCATACACCCTCCTCAGACTGTGTAATGGTCAGGCATGAAAGACTGAAGGCTCTCCATTCCTGCACTGTACAAATGTTCATGATACTTGTCATTATAATAACCATCTTTACTACTGGTAGTAGTGGTGATAAGGCACGGTAGTCATATACAGAGCTTGGTTACAAGAGTTATTTTGAAATTACTTCCTTTGCTTAACAACAAAGATATAACTACATTACATTGCAATTTATAACATAAAAGGCGGAAAGCCCTTCTTGCCATGTAACTATAAGGTTTTGTTACTTTCATAGTCACAGCATTGTGGCCTCATTGAATATTAGTGAAGAAATTATCACATGGTTCACAATGTGCTATAAGTGTGCTGGCTTGCGCTATACTTTGTGCTGTCTTGTTGGTGCTGAGATCACAATAAAGTGGACTAAGGGAGAGTGAATTTTTGAACACTCGCCAACAATTTGTAGCATTAGATGGCTTTTGTTTTTAAAAAGGGAATAAATGGTATGCACTATTTTAGTTATGCCTGAAATCCAGGAAGGTGTCACCTTTTAAAACAAGCAACTTATAATAGTCACTCCATTTTTAAAGGTTCGACAACTTTTAACAAATTACTTTTCAACAGTGATACATTCAAGCTTTTTAAATATAGCACTTTAGAGTTTTAACAGTCCTAACATGTTTGTCATTTTTTGAAGTAACTCAGAAACTTAGACCCCTTTGTTGCAATTGTCGGGACTAGAGTTGATAGAGACACATTGATTTGCTGAGGACCTCTTTGGAGTGTGGCGACATTTGAACCCGGGCTGGTCTCTAAACACCTTTTTAAAGATGAAGTGGTAGCAACAAATGTCGCTGTAGGCAGCATATTTATCTACAAGGGTTCATTGCCTCTGAGACTAGATTCCAGAAGCACATCTCGAACAGAGGTACAGCCAAGACCTATTGTTAAAGTTCATGGCCTTTAAAACGGATATCCACCCCTGTTGTAATACATGCCTGGAGAGGTTTTCAATACCTTCTCCAGCTGGAATGACTGTGGAATGGATGTACATGTCAGAGACTTTTTCTGCATAGTCCTGAGATAGTTAACCAAGTGCTTATTGGATGAAAATATTATGTACATAATGTTATTTGCCTTTTCTGGTTTCAATCTACCCAGCCCAGCTTATGCACACAGTTTTTAGCCTTTCCAGTTTTGCCATGAACACATCCAAAACACAGACAGAGAGTCTGGTGGCAGCCTACCTTCTTGTGGTAGGACACATCTTAGTCTCCCATGGGTACATTTTGTTGCACAATCTACACAAAATCAGAGCTACAGTGTAAGCATGACAGTGTTGTTTGCACGTAAACAATTCAAGCCATTTCCCATGTACCTAAGGGTTTTTTCCCACACACACACAAGCAAAAGAAAGTTTGGACACAAAAATGTCCCAATAAATGTATTTCTTTTTGCATTGGAATGCTTAATTGTTCCAGATAAATTGGAGACAAAACTATGCAATGTTATTTTATTTTATTTTATTTTAAGTTTTGGTGGACCATGATGCAGCAAAGCAGAATTGCATGCCCTGCTTGTCAGAAATGTGTCTCTATTTGAAGGAAAGTGGCATTCTCAAGCAAGGGCTGGTTGTGGAGAACACTAATTCACTGAGGTCAATAAACACCCCACCATAAAAGTGTAAATTTTATTTTATCTTATCTAACTTTACATTTTCTCCATCTTACATTTTCTGGCTCTGGATGTTTGGGTGGAATACAAAACATACCAATGCTGTTTTGAACATGACAGAGCCTGGAAGGTTACTTTTAAAAAGTACGTAAATCATTACCGTTCCTGGAGGACTTTGGAGAGTGACTGTTGCCATGACTTGTTGCATTGTTGAGAAAGAAACTGATTATGTTGCTTGTTGCCTAAATACAACATCTTAAGGGCATTTTAGAGCGTAACTAGAATCTGTTACTCATTAGACTAATAAAGTAACTTTCTTGGTTGCTGTATGTCTTGAAGTCAGTTTCGACTTAAGGAGACTCTATCATGGAGCCTTTGTGCCAGGATTTATTCAAAGGAGGTTTGTACCATTTTCATTCCTCTTGGGCTGAAAGAGTGAGATTTGCCCCAAAGTCACCTAATGGGTTTCCATGGCTGAGCAGGGATTTGAACCCTGATCTCCCAGAATCCTAGACCAGGCTGCTACAACATGCTGGCTTTCCTAAGTAACTTTACCCTTACTAATTGGGTTACTTTTGCACTGCGGCTTTGTCACACCTGCTTGTTATTACTGGTAGCTGCAAAGTCCCATTTTAGTGTGACAGTGAATCAACTTTGAGCTTTACATCACATGTTAAAGATGTTAGTGCGGGATGCTAACATCTATTCCCAATTTGGGGTTCATGGGATAGGGTTCATCATCTTGGATACTTCTTTTCTAGGGCAGAATAAACCCCAGAGTGAATGTACACTGCTATGGAAAGCAGAGGCTATCGCTGGTAGTTAAATAAGACACTACTGCTTTACTTGTGAGTCATTATTTCCCATTTTTAGGTCATGGGGCATTTTTGTACCTGGCAATACAGTCAAATTCTTGTTGAGGTTAGAAGATGCCCCATAGCTGACCGGGAATCCAACTTTAGCTTTGTTTCTTATCACAATCCAAGAGGATTAAGTTGATCGAGTTTTGTTTGGCATACAATTTATCAGATGCCAGATCAGCTTATGTCAAATTAAGGTGCCACTAGATTCTTTGATGTTGTTTTGCCAGCTGGCTCACGCAACTACTCCCGTTTTGGAAATCCAAAACACCCATTTGTCTTGGGGTCACAAAAACAGGATGGTGAGAGGTTTATAGGGCATGGAGTGGTCCTTCGGCTTTCAAATTTGTATCCCCTAGCAACTATCTCCTTGTTTACCTGGCAAAGGAATTGCTCCACTCTGTCTAGGAAGATTTCAGATGTATCCAATGTAAACCTCATGGGCAGACTGGTCCTTCAAAGGAGCCAGCAGTCTCTGGGGGCTCATAGATAGATGGCTCCAATGGCCACCAATGGCATGGCAGTAGCACCTGTTGCATCCTTTCCCACCCCAGGAATAAATTGAAGCAGTTTTGCCTGATACCCAGTAACAAAATTATGATTTCTGTTAGTATCCAATACACAGAGCATTTATATTTTAGCGCCGTGACATGTGGTAACATTTCCAAGTTCTGTAATGGATGTATGCGTGTGCATGAGTGTGCAAGCACTGGGGGTGCTGTGCCTTAAAGGAATTAATCCCCTCTCAGGGCTTATCCAGAAGGGGAAAATGCCCTGGGAATATTAAGGCTTTCCGATTCTTTTTGATTTGCTTTTGCCTGTATATTCATGGTTTTGCGTCCAAACGTTTTGTTTAAATATCCTGGGTTTCCCTCACTCCCCCATCTGTTGTGTTCTCCCCCTCCCCATCACATCTAATCTCAGGCAACGTTTCAGAAATTGATTTTCCCTGGTGTCTACCGAGACCTTTTAAATTACTATTCAGGCGTTTCAGTCAAAGTGTTAAAGTGCTTTAGCAATATTATACTAATTATGCATTAGGATTATTTTCTTTTACTGCTTGCATTCCTCTTTCCCTCACTTGATCACTGTTGAATCTGAGTACGGGAAACGGTCGCTGTGTTTCTTGGCAGTGGCCATCTTAGCGACTTCCAGTATAATGCAAGTAGACAGCCACGAAAAAGTGCATTTCATTTTGGGAAATAGTGTGTCAGTTTAAACTGATCTGGGAGCGGGATCGAAAACATCCTTGATGATGCTGGGAGTTCCTTGAGAATACTTCAGAACAGGAAAAATGTCATGTAGCTCTCCAAATTAAAATCCGTTTGTACAGGAACAAAATAAAAAGTTGGCACGGGAGGAAAACCTGGAATTTTCAGATACTTTTTTTCTTGTCCGGACAGGCTGTCAGTCTTTTGTTTTTAGCACCTGATAACCCAGTGTTCCTTGGTTTTGTATACATTCCTGAAAGGTTAACACCACTGCTGATATACCACTGTTATATAATGGTTGCTGTACCTCAGATCTGTGGGGCATGCATGACAACACCCTGCCACTGGGCATCCTGCCATGGGGCTGCCAGCCATCTATTGTAGCTGTGTGTGGATGGAGGGGAGGGAAGACGGATGACAGTCTCCCACCTGCCATGCATTAATGCTTAAGGAATTCCATCCGCTTTCCTGGGTTCTATCCCTAACTTTCAGAATGGGCAGGTAGTGGCTATTCTGACTGTATTGGTGCAGAGCGGAGGAATCTGGGGATTCTGTTCCTTGGTTTGCCTTTTTCTTTTTTCAAATTGGGTTTAATTCCTCATCCAACTGGACTCGTTTCCCTTCTTCCCTCCCACACCTGTCCTGCTCTTAGCTCCCCGGAAATCTGGTCCTCTTCTAGGCTTTAGCCCACTTGTCCAAAGGGATTAGGCCAATTTCTGTCCCTGGTCTCTGAAATCTTGCCCAGACTTGGCTGCAGAGGGTAACTGGCTCTGGCGCTGATGGATGTCCTCTGGCCATCTCCCCAAGGTCGTTGCAGGTGGGAAGCTCACCATGCCACTCTCTCTGATCTCTGCCTGTGGAATGTGGATGGGGGATTGCTGGGGGATTTAGGTTCTTTGCTGTACCAACCGCCAAATGCAGTCCCCCCTCTCACACTCACACACACACCCACGTCGGCTCTGCCTTTAGCCACTTCATGGGACCAAAATACCCATTGAGCTCAGCTCAGGCCAGCCCAGGCCAGGCCAGCCCCACCATTATGGGGATTAATATGTTCCAGCTGCTGCCCTTTCTATATGAGAGAGGAGGGTGAAAGGGGCAAGGAACAGAACTCAGAAATGTTACTTTTGGTGACCATAAATCTCAGAATACCCCAACCACCATAACTGCTGCTCATACTGGCAGAAGAATTCTGGAGTTGTGCTCCATTTTCTGATCTTCCCTAAGCTCTGGAAGAAGGGAGAGTAGGATATTGGGTCTTATCCCCCTTTTTTGTGTGAGTCAGTGAATCAGAGGGTATTTGGGTTGCTTTGCATCCTATTGTAGAGAGTACAGTGCTCAGATTTAAAGTGTCTCCTTTTTGAAAGCCTGTCCAAAGTCTGGTTTAAAATCTTAAAAATTGCTAAGACCTTGTAGCTGCCTACTAACACCTGAACAGCAGCCACAGACTCCATGGTCTCCTTCACTATGAGTGTGGACCTTATCACACTAGCGAAATCCCACTGACCAACCGGATTTAAAATAGATTTAAATAAGGAAAAAAACCAGCAAATGTGGGAAGTTTATCACACGACGTTACTGCCAAAGTGAAATAACACGAAGATAAAGTGAAGGCAAAAGGGACAAAAACAACAGCTTTTTAATTTCAGGAAGTTCCAAAAGTAAAAAGCTGCTGGTTTTGTCCCTTATGCTTTTGCTTTATTTCATGTTATTCCACATGTTGTGTGATTAAACTTCCTGCATATGCATTTTTTCCTAATTTAAATCTATTTCAAATTCTATTTCTCAGTGGGATTTCGCTGGTGTGATAATGTCCTGTGTTGGGTGTCTATGTAAATCTAGGGGTGGGCAACTGTGATGAATTGAGGGACCAATTTTCTGGTCCCTGGACCCTCCAGGAGCAACACAGACTGATAAGAATGCCAAAAAAAAAAAAAAAACCTGAAACAAAACCAGAAACAGTCCACTTCTTAGTTTGGAAAAATATGTACACAGTACGTTAAATTTTGCAAGGAGGTCTTGCAACCTGTTTAAAAAATCAGTTGCCTTCCCTGGAATGATTAGAAAAGGGGTGATGTGTAGAGAGGTTGAGACCACAAAAACAGTCTCGAGGACCACATGTGGCCCCAGGACTGTAGTTTGTCCACAATTGGTGTAGATAACAGTCATCATTCCTTCATTTGCATCTATAGGTATAATTTAGTGCACACAAACTGTTTGGAAGGGTTTGGTGTGGGTATGTTTGGGCAGTGTGTGAGAGTGACTGTTTTGATAGGGAGTAGGTTGGCTTTTATGGCAGGAATTTATGAGATCTATTGACTCAGAATCTCTTCCTTTCTCCCCACCTACCCCTTCCCTCCACTTCCCCAGAACTGCTGGAAACCCGTACTGCCCGTCCCTTCAGCTTTGCCTTCAACACAAGTGATTATCGAATCCTGTTGGTGGATCAGGACCAGGAGCGACTCTACCTAGGAGCCCGCGACTTCCTTGTGGCCCTAGATCTCCACAACATCAACAAGGAACCACTCATTGTAAGCCTGAAGAATTGTAAGCCTGCTGGATTGTACCAAAAGTTACACCTTGTCTAGAAGCATCTCTGTGGCTGGCAAGATGCTTCTGGGAAGCCTTGCGTTGGGTCGCTGTGCAGGTGCCCTTGGATAAAATAAAGAGGGAACTGAAGCACGGTGGATATTTTGCAAGGAAAGCCAGAAATGTGGGATTCCTGGGTTTTGATCCAATGTCAGAAGGGGCAAAAACCTGGGGAAGACCAAAGGGGTTGGAGGCAGAAAGCAACACCAGTGTCTCAAAGCCTTTTTAGCTCTCTCTCTCTCTCTTCTTTCCCACCAGATCCATTGGCCAGCTCTACCAAGCCACCAGAATGAGTGTCGTCTGGCAGGGAAAGGTCAGAGGGTGAGTGGTAATTGTCTGCTCCACCACTCTTTTATTTTGCCTCAGCTCTCCATGTCCTTGTGAACTAGAAAATCGTTGGCCAAACAATACTGTGCTTCTGATTTTATTTCTATTTATTTATTTCATTCAATCTATGCTGTCCCTTGATCCATCTAATTTCTGTGATTTTCTTGCATCCTTGTAATTTTTTTCCTGTTGTTATGTGCCTTCGAGTTGTTTCTGACCTATGGTGACCCTAAGGCAAACCTATCATGGGGTGTTCCTGGCAAGTTTCTCCAGATGAGGTTTGCCACTGCCTTCTCTTGAGCCAGAGGGCATCTCTTATCTAAGGTCACCCAGTGGGTTTCATGGCCAAGCCAGGAATTGAGCCCTCATCTCCAGAGTCACAGTCCAACATTCACACCATGCTGGTTCTATCCCTGAAATGCAGGGTGGGAATTGTGTGGCCAGTCCAGCAGATGTCATTGGACTGCAACTTCTGTCATCCCTAGTCATTTAGCCAGTGGGGAGTGATTATGGGAGGTGCAGTCCCAACAGCACAGACAGTGGAGTTTATCACACGAAGGGAATTGGAAGTATAATCCAATGGCAATCTGGATGCAATCATGGGGTTTCATGCGATTCCGTGAAAGCTGATCACACACATTTTTGGGCAAAGGGAAGTCCTTCTGAACGCAATCATGGGGTTTCGTATGATTGCGTGAGAAACTATCACATGCAATTTCGGGCACTGGGAGGCAATTTTGGGCAGTTCTGAATGCAATGCAGTGTCAATGCGCAATCAAGTAAATTCGCTGAACTAGCGAATTTACTTCATTCAGAACTGGCCTCACTTCCATTTCTTTCGAAATTGAGAGAAATTCCTCCCATGTGATAAACTCCTTTCTGTCTGTACTGTGCAGAATGATGTTGCCACCATGACATCTCTATTGCAGCCTTCTGATTCTGCTTGGTCTATAGAAATCCCATGTTTCCAGCTGATCCAAAATGGTTAATCCTTGTGGCCTCCACCTACCAGAACACATCGTCTCCTTTCCCAATTTGCTGGATTACTATTATGGAAATGGCTGGGGTGAGAAAAGTGAAATTGTACCAACTCCTGGCTTGCAATACCATGCCTGCTAGATAATGCTCTGCTTCCCCCTCCTGCCCTCTAGGGTGAATGCTTCAACTATGTACGGCTTATGGAGCCATTGAATCGCACTCACCTCTATGCCTGTGGAACAAGTGCCTACCATCCAGTCTGTGCCCTAATCAACCGTGGGTGGCGCTCTGAAGTAAGTAGTGATCTGAGTCACTTTCTATTGGGAAAGAGGACCATATCAGCGGCTCAGAAGCAGAGCGTATTTTTTGCATGTAGATCTCATGTTTAGCCTCTAGTATGAAATTCTGCATGAAACCCTGGAAGGTGTTCCCAGTGTCATTGTAGACCAGGGGGGTGAACTGTGCAGATATTGTTGGAGCACAATTCCCAGCAGCCTTAGCCAGCATAGCCATTAGTGAAGAATGCTGGGAGTTGGAGTCCAGAGGCATTGGGGAGACTGCTTGATTCCTATGTGTTGTGCAAACAATACTAATCCAGACAGGGAAAGCATTCTGACTTGGTACAAGGCAGTTTCCTACATTTAGAAGAGGGTGGAATGGAAGGAGGAAAGGTAGGTTAGGTATGTCAGGGAGAGAGTGGGCCAGGAGGCCCAATGAGAATAGGATTTTGTGCCTTCCTACCACCAGCACTGAGAGTGGGTTAGGAATTGGAGTTCAAGGCAGGACGTGACTTGGAGTTCAAGACAGGTTGTTTCCGTGTTAACATTCCTGCTTTTTTTTTTTTCTCCCCTTTTGTCTCTGTGAAGGAGTATCTCTTCCGCATGGTTCCTCGTTCACTGGAGCCAGGAAAGGGGAAATGCCCTTACGACCCCCATCAGCACAGCATGGCCGTGCTTGTTAGTAAGTGGCCATGTGCAAATGAACAGTTGTCACTGGAATGCAATCCAGCTGCCATAGATGAAAGTACAGTTCTTCTGAATGAACTGGCCTGGTTTGTGTTTATATGTATCTGAATGTTAACTCTTCATTTACTTACAAGTGAATTGTAGCTAGACATGTGGCCCATTTTCCTCATGCATCTCTCTCTCTGTCTCTCTCTCTCTCACACACACACTGGGCCACATGGTGTCATGTGGAATCAAATATCTTGTCAGTGTTTAACTGCTGTCTCTGTTACCTGGTCTTTCTTACTCCATTGCATTCCTTTGGTATGCCTTATTAGGAAAAGAACTGATTAATGCTAAAGAACAGATTAGGGAGAAACAAAGAACTGGGGAGAATATTAAAACAGTTGTTGTATTACCATAATAATTCTTGGCTTACTTGTGCAACTTTGGAAGTGTGATGTGCTTCACCGAGACCTGGCTGGGAGATGCCGGCGCTGCTACGTGGGCGCAGGCTCTCCCAGCTGGTTATACAGTTAGTGAGCGGATTAGGGAAAGTTGGAGGGGGGGGTTGCGTGTCTATAGTCCACAGAAACAACTTGACCTTGATCAGGAAACCTGTCCGGAAACAACCCACATCGAGTGTATATACCTCAGCCTGAAGACCAGGGATAGCTTGGGGATTCTGCTGGTATACAGACCACCCCATTGCCTGACAGACTCCCTAACTGAGCTGACTCTGCTGGTCTCTGAGCGGTTGTTGGAGTCGCCCAGACTTTTGGTCTTGGGCAACTTTATCATCCCTCTCAAGACCGGCTTGTCTGATCTTTCTGGAATTGCTCGGGAGTTCATGGAATCCATGCCAAGCATGAACCTTTCCCAACTGGTCAATGGGCCTACCCATTACGCGGGTCATACACTCGATGGGATTTTTAGTATGGAACAGGAGTATCCGTGGGCGGAGGTAATCAAAACCTTCACACTGTCATTGACGGATCACTTCCTGATCAAGATGGAATTAAAAGCCACTTCTGGTCCTCCCGGGGGTGGCGGAGCCATTGAAATGGTCTGCCCTCAAAGGCTAATGGAACCAATTGGTTTCCAGAAAGCCTTAGAGGGTTTAATGGTTGGCAACGCCAGTGATTCTGTCGAAGCCTTGGTGAATACCTGGAACATCGACCTCCCCAAGGCTATCAACACAATCTCTCCCGAGCTTCCTTTCCAGCCTACTTCCAAGTGTAAACCCTGGTTCACAGAAGAGCTCACGAGGATGAAGTGCACTGGACAATGACTAGAGTGCAAGTGGCGGAAGACTCGGCTCTTGTCCAACAGAACTCGCCATAGGAAGCATCTTGGCACCTATTGGGAGCCATTGCGTGAAGCACAGAGATCTTTCTGCTCTGCATGCATTGCATCTGCAGAGTCCCATCCAGCAGAGCTGTTTATTGTGGTGGGGGAATTGATGCAGGTTCCTCCTGCACCAAACCCCCTACTCGACCCAACGACGGCCTGCTGTGATGCGTTTAACACCTACTTTGCAGATATAATCTCTCAGATAAGAACCAACTTGGATGCCAATGTTTCATCAGAATCCACAGGTGAGGTGTCTAGCAACTCCGTTGCTGTCACTTTGCTGGATGAGTTTCAATCTGTGAGTATCGATGATGTGGACAAGCTCCTAGGAAGTATGAGGAAGATGACTTGCCCTCTCGATCCTTGTCCATCTTGGCTGGTTGTCCGGGCAGGGAGAGAACGTATTGAGGGTATTCCTTCGGGATACAATCAATGCTTCATTCAGGGAGGGTGTTGTACCCTATTGCTTGAAGGAGGCAGCTGTGAAACCCCTCCTGAAAAAACCTTCCCTTGACCTCCTGGACAGGAAGAACTATATACCAGTTTCCTTGCTACCGTTTATAAGCAAGGTGATCGAGAGAGCAGCCGCCTCTCAACTCCAAGCTGTCTTGGATGAAACTGATTATCTTGATCCATTTCAAACCAGCTTCAGGACAGGTTATGGAGTTGAGACTGCCATGGTCTCTCTGGCTGATAATCTCCGCTTGAGTATGGACAGGGGTAGTGTGACTCTGCTGGTGCTCTTGGATCTCTCAGCGGCTTTTGACACAATAGATCATTCCATCCTTTTGGATCGGCTGAGAGAGTTGGGAATTGGAGGCACTGCGCTGTGATGGTTCCAACCCTTCCTGTCTGGCAGATCCCAAAGGGTAAAGCTCGGGGACAGTTGCTCTTCCAAAATCGAGTTTAATTGTGGTGTCTCTCAGGGCGCCATTCTGTCCCCGATGCTATTCAATATCTATATGAAGCAGCTGGTGAGATCATTCGGCGGCATGGAGTTCAGTGTCATCAGTACGCTGATGACACTCAGATATATTTCTCCATGACCAGATTGTTGGCTCAGACTTCAGATGGCGTCTCTCCTCTCAGTGACTGCCTTGGAGCAGTAATGGATTGGATGAGGAAAAACAGATTGAAACTAAATCCAGACAAAATGGAGGTACTGACAGTTACAGGCCTGAAACCAGGTCTGGGAATACATCTTCCAGTCCTAGATGGAGTCACACTCTCCTTGAAGGACCCTGTTTGCAGTCTGGGGGTACTTCTAGATTTCTCGCTTCACATGACTAGTCAGGTGAATGCAACAGTCAGGAGTGCCTGTTATCAGCTTCGGCTGATACGCCAGCTGCGCCCTTTCCTGGACATGAAGGACCTGGAATCTGTGGTACATGCTCTGGTAACCTCATGTTTTGACTTCTGTAATGTTCTCTACATGAGGCTACTCCTGTGCTTAACCCAGAAACTTCAAATGGTTCAAAACATGGCAGCCAGGCTTGTTACTGGAACATCTAGGAGAGAGCACATAACACCAGTGCTCAAGGCTCTCCACTGGCTGCTGATTAGTTTCCAGGCGCAGTACAAGGTGTTGGTTTTCTTATAAAGATGGCTTGGGTCCATCTTATCTCAGGGGCTGCCTCTCCCCGTATGACACCCCCCCCCCCGCACACTTCGGTCCTCTGGGAGGAACCTGCTGCAGCCTATGAAAACTAGGCTGTCACAGACCTCCCAGAGAACTTTCTGTGTTACCGCTCCCAAGCTATAGAATGGCCTGTCGGATGAGATCCGTCTAATTATGTCTCTTGACTGCTTTAAAAAAGCTGTAAAGACGCATCTCTTCCAGCAGGCCTCCAAAGCTAAGCCTTAGGATCGCCCAGCTAGTCCCCAGTATTATGACCCCTGGTGCCATTGTCTATGTTGCCCAGAGAACTTTTGGTTCTTAAAGTTATATTGTGCTGTCAGTTTTTGCCTGTCTTGTTTTAACTTATGCTAGTTTAATTTAATTTTAAGGGGTGGGAGGTTAGGAATTGGGTTATAGGAATTGTTTTTAAATTGTGACTGTTTTAACCTTTGTTGTACCCTGCCCCAATTGCTTGGACAGAGGGGCGGGTTATAAATAAAACTTATTATTATTATTATTATTATTATTATCATTATTATCTCTCATGTTCAGTGTCTGACATCTCCAATGAAAAGTGTCTTGGCTAGCTATGGCTATGGGAGACTCCTGGTATCCTAGAAAGTACAAGTTAGAATAGACATGACATGACATTATTTTGTGCACTGCATACTCTCAGACATAAGAACTATGCTGGATCGGAGCAAAAGTCCAGCATTTTACTATTACAGTAGTCAACAAAATGCCTGTGGGAGAAACCCTTCCTCTCATGTTCCCCAGTAACTGGTATACAGCCTGAAAATATTAAAAAATAATATAAATTCCAAAAGCAAACCTTCTTTTTGCCATTTTATATAAGGAACACAATTTCACTATGCTGTTGTATTTAATGGGACTTGAGTGTCCACAGATTTTGGTATCCTTGGTGGGTCCTGGAACCAAACCCGAGTGGATACCCCACTGTATACACCCATTAGGAGTAGTAATAACCATAAAAAACCAGATGTTAAACCCATCTCCCTTGCCCTCAGCTTTCTCTTGCCTACATACGCATCTGTGTATTCATTTCATATTCATCTGATTCCCCATGTATCTCTCTTCTTTCTCTTTTCCCCAGACAACACACTGTATGCTGGAGTGCATGTGGATTTCATGGGCACGGATGCTGCCTTGTTCCGTACCATGGGGCCACGTCCCGCTGTCCGGACTGAGCAACACGATTCCCGCTGGCTCTATGGTAGGAACCTGAGCAGCAGTAGGGAAAGCCAAAAAGGGATAGAGTGACCAGAAAACAGTGGATAGAGCTTTGGGATAGAGTGGGACAGAACATAGAATAAGAGAGAATGCAGAGTGGATAGAGGGTTGGGATACAGTGACATAGAATGTAGAGCGGGTGAGTGGGAATAGAATATCAGATGGATAGAGTGTAGGAGAATGATGAGATAGACTGGCATACAACATTTAGTAGAGTGTTGGGACAGAGTGGGTAAAATGCACGGTGGGTGAGTTGTTTGGATAGATTCGGAAAGCAGTGTTGTGGTATCCACAGACTAACAAACAAGCTAAAAACATAGATGCCATTCTGGGAGATAAGTGTCACATATGGCACAGGTGTTTGTGTATGTGCGCACACGCATATTTATTGTGGCACACCTGCACAGGAACAGGAAGACATAGAACCAAGACTGCAAACATGCCTGCCTCTCCTCTGTTATGTTGCAACTTGTCCCCTTGCTTGTTGAAACAGGCAAAACTACCCCAAGGAGTTTGGAGGGCAGTTTTCCATACAAGCTGTGCTTTGTTGTTGTTCTGTTCATCCAAGTCAATTTTGACTTAAGGTGTCCCTAAGGTTACTCTGCAGACCAGGTTTCAATTCCCTGCTTGGCCATGATACCAACTGGGCAAATCACACTCTCTCAGCCTCAGAGGAAGGCAATGGCAAATCTCCCCCGAACAAATCTTGCCAAGAAAACTCCATGATAGTGTTGCCTTAGGGTTGTTAGAAGTTGGAAACAACTTGAAGGCACACAGCAACAACAACAAGGTGAACATGTCATGGGGTTTTCTAGGCAATATTTTTGGAGGGTGTTTCGGTTTGCCTTTGCCTTTACCTCCCTCTGAGGCTGAGAGATTGTGACTTGCCTAAAGTCATCCAGTGGATCTATTGAGGATTTGAACCTTGGTCTTCTAGAGTCCTAATCTAACTGTGAAACCACTACACCACACTGGCTCTCTACGTATTGTAGTAGGGCATCACTATTGTACATTTTGGATTTGGTTTGTTGGTTGCCCACCACCAAAATAAAATGTTTGCTAGTGCTGCCTAGTGGCAAAACAAAGAAATAATGTATTTCCCCCTCTTCCACCAGACCCTGTTTTCCTCCAAGCCCGTGTCATTCCCGACAGCTCTGACCACAACGATGACAAGCTCTACTTCTTTTTCCGTGAGAAAGCACTTGAGGGTGCCGTGGGGCCTGCTGTGCTCGCTCGGGTGGGACGGGTTTGCCTGGTGAGCTACGCTTAGAGTGGGGCGCGCACACAGAACTGGGTCTTTTGCTTGAGGCATGGATGGAGTGCCAAGCCAAGAAAAATAGAGAGGCTGGGGGCTGCTGCCTGAGGTCTCTGAATGTGTGTGTTTATTTTGTGGGTGATGGCTGTTACTCCCTCTCATGCCCTTTGCTACAGAGCTAACATGGCACTTGGAGATCCTTAAAGAGAAAAAAAAGGCCCCATCAGTGTGTTGGATTGAAGGAAAGCTTGGTCAAGTTCTCTTTTGGATTGCAACTCCTATAATCCTCCAACCAGCATGGCCAGTAGCTGGGGGATTCTGGTGGATCTTGAGAGATCCTGGGAGTTTTCAAAGTAGGGGAGAAAGGAACTTTTCCAAGCTGTGGAGGACTAGGAAGTGCTATGTGTGCTACACTAGTAATTTAGAGATTGTGGTACTTGGAAGAAATAACAAGTGCAGCCTGTTGGTGTTTCTTATCAACTGCTCAGAGGCACTCCTTCAATTGTAGATTCAGCTAGTGAGTGCTAAGAAGGTGCTAGCCAAAATGGGTCCACTGAGAAACAAGAAAATAAGATTTGTAGAAGTAAAAATCTAGTGGGGGGAAATGAAATAGCAAACCATCACCACCACCACCAACCCCTGATGACTATTCTCCCACAGGCTACTGAATGTTGAGTAGTGTCATTTTCTAGGATGTGGCGAGGAGGAAATGGAACAGATATTCTGCAGTCAGCATGGCTATCTGGTTCACATGGGCTCTCAAGGATCTTAAACAGGTCTCATCAGGCTGCAACAAAATTATGATGTGGTACCCCTCCAGGCCACACAGTAGACTCCATCTGTGTTCCCACAACTGCACAGAGACGTAGATGCAGAAGCAAACACACTGATGTGAAACAGCTACTGTATATGCCACAGTGCACATATGTCATATGTCTAGCCACATGATGTATATGTTTTGCTCTTCGTGGATCACAGGTTCTGAGCACAATTTGCTGAAAAGGTTTTCTGGCAGAAGCCTTGCTGAAATTAAGGAAACTTAGAGTAAGAAGACCACAGACTCCTTCCTTTCACTGTAACTTGAAATGTCTTGAGAATCGTGCCCTACAAATACATTAAATTTCCCTGGTAGTTGAAAACATGTCCATGGTAATCCTGTCATGGATTTTCACAGGAAAAGCCACTGTGTTCTTCTAAATTACAGGGAATTACTGGATCACAGAATGTTGTATAGGTATAAAATGTTCTTGTATAATTACACTGACTATTGTAGGGTGCGGTGGTGGGATACTGTTCTATGATTCATATAACCTAATGATAGATCTAGCCTCAGTGAGGTCTGATGGCAACTTATTAAGGGAGCCTACAAAGATTCTTTATGCTGTCCTGTTTGCCTGGGATGAAGGGCGTGTGGCCGTCCAGATGCTGCTGGATCACAACATCCACCAATCCTATTCAGCATAGCCAATAATGTGGGTGACAGGGGAGTGGCATTCCTGCTTTACCCAGTTCTGAAAGAAAAAGAGGGTCTCTCCTGGGACCCTGTTGTTCATCCGGAACAGCCCTTGGTGATAGTATGGTGCAAAAGAAGCTTAGGGTAGAAAATTTTGACCCAAACCACCTCCAAATTTAATCCTTCTGTTACACTAAAGTCTGGTTTCCAGATCACATCCAAGTCCCAGGGACTCTTCTGGGCTACCTTTTTTTTTAAAAAATTTAAAGTTTCTGGCAATTCTCCTTACCCAACCAAAGTCTCTTTAAGTGTTAAGGCTGTTACTCCTTGAGGTTAGACAAGAGAGACTTCCTTTCAGTGAAAACCAGAGCATGGAAAAATTGTTTGTTTGGACAATTATTCCCAAAATCCTAGTTGGCATAACCAGTGGCTATGCTGGCTGGCTGGCTGGCTGGGGGATTCTGAAGGTTGTAATCCAGACAAGCAACTTTTCCAAACTTTGGTAGAATTAGCTGGCTTCGCCATCTTGCAGCCCGGAGGAGATTATGTCCATCTGTTTGTGTATCTTACATTGTGGGGGCCTCCTTTGTACTAGTGGAACACCTTTCCTTCTCTTTTTTTCCAGAATGATGACGGAGGACAGCGTTCCTTGGTGAACAAGTGGACAACATTTCTGAAAGCTCGTCTAGTTTGCTCTGTAATTGGAGACGATGGCGTGGAGACGTTTTTTGATGAGCTGCGTGAGCCACCATTTTGAAGTGGGGTTTTGTTTTGCTGGTCGGGAACAAATTATGTTGTGGGTGGGCAGAGAATTTATTGATAAGCAGTGCTGACCCTACCCTTAGCCCAATTGAGAAATTTGTTTCAGTCATCAGATGCCATGGGCTAGGGAGTAGAGGTGAGGAGTTGGAGGGCAGAGCTGTATAAGCCTTACAACCTACCCTATGCCTCTAAGTAAGAGCTAGGAAATGTTACTGTTTTGGACTATAGCTCCTAGCATCCAGCCAGTTACAAAAAGTAACTTTCACAAGAAATACTGTGAGCTAGCTTGCTTTCCCTGAAGAGAAATAGAGTGATGTCCATTTCCCTGAAATGGAGAAATGGAGCACTGTCCTATTGTGGATTTAACTGCTAGTCTGGTTGATTTGAAAACCCATAATTTGTGGATTTGGTCCCATTTTCTAGGCTACATCAGGAATCAAAATGTTTGAACTTGGGCCTGGTGCTAAGAATTCAGGTTTCACCCTGAGAAGAAACCTGGATTTTAGTGAGGTGGATGAGTAGAGATGGGAGCCAGGATTCTGCCACAAGGTTTAGAGAAAGAGGTAGTTTGAATGAATTAAAGCTGGGGTAGAATGAAATGAATTCTACAGAATGACTATTTATCAGGAATTAGTATATTTCTGGTACCATTTTCTGTCACTTTTTATGTCCCCTTGAAGCATGGCACTGTAGTAGTTGGGAGCTGGATGTGAGGAAGTAGATTTAGGATGAATTCCAATTTTGAAACAGTTTGGACTAGAACTTGCTGTGTTCCTCAGCTATCCAGAGTCAGTTTTGGGAGGAGAGGGTGGGTTATAGTTCAAAAAATGAACTTTCCCATGTTCTAGTGAGACTGAGATAGGTACACAAATGCACGCACCACTTATGATCCTCGGTTTCTTTCTTCCCTTTCCCCAGGTGATGTTTTCTTGCTACCAACACAGGATGAAAAGCATCCATTGGTGTATGGGGTTTTCTCTACACTGGGGTGAGTGAGCACCTTGTGGGCTGGCCAGTTAACCGTTTGGGTGGCAAGGGCTTGGCCTGTCCAGCCACCCATAAACCCTAAGCCCCGCTTCCTCATGTCTTTGTCTCTGTCTTCTGCAAGGTCTGTGTTCCGTGGCTCGGCAGTCTGTGTTTACTCCATGGCTGACATACGCACAGTCTTCAATGGGCCCTTTGCCCACAAGGAGGGACATAACTACCAGTGGGGCCCATACACGGGACGTGTGCCCTACCCTCGTCCTGGAGCTGTGAGTCATTGAAGCCTTTCTTTCCCCTGATGTTCCAGTCCCCTAATGCCTAGGTTTCATTTCCTGACTCCTTGCATTGTTGTTGTTGTGTGCCTTCATGTCGTTTCCAATTTATGGCGATCCTAAGGCCATATCATGGAGTTTTCTTGGCAAATTTCTTCAGAGGGGAGTTGACATTGTCGTTCTCTGAGGCTGAGAGAGTGTGGTTTGCCCAAGGTCACAAGTGGGTTGAGCTGGGATTCGAACCCTGACCTCCAGGGTCAAGGTCCAACAGTCAAACCATTGCACATCACTGGCTCTCAACTCCTTGAATTCCTTTCCCCCACATTCCTTGAGCTCCTTCCTTACATTTAACCTCTGGGTTACAGTAAACAGTGCATCTCCTTTCCACTCAGGATGAAATAATTTTTTTAAAAAAAAATCAAAATTAAAAACAAAAACTGGACTCCACATTCTTCCCTCTGTCCCCACAAACTTAAATACAACTAGTTTCAAATAAGTAATTTTTAAAAAATTAATTCTTTTCTTCAATTACAAAGGCATAACTACAGCTGCTGCCACACTGCAATGTAATGCAATTTGACACTTTAACTGTCATGGCTCTATCTTATGGAATCCTGAGAGTTTGTTGTGGCACCAACACTCTCTGATAGAGAAGGCAAAATGTCTCACTAAACTACAGATCTCAGGGTTCCATAGCATTAAGCCATTGAAGTCAAGCAGTATCAAACTACATTATTTCTGCAGTGTAGATGCAACCTCCATCAATTTACGGTTGTAACAAGGGATGATTGGATTCCTTTTGCAGTCTTAACTGTAACTTTTTAGTTACTTGTACCCTCAATAGATGGTGGAGAAGGACTATCACAGGTTTAACTATTGGTGCCTCCTTACGCAGTTTTGTGAGTGTTGAAGCGATAACAAGAGATAGGAGAAGTGTGTAATTTGAACCACAGGTCATGGACTGAGTCCATGTAAACTTGCGCTTGAAATGTCTTTTTATCAGTTAGTCTCAATGGTGCTACCGGATTCCTTGGTGAGAAATGGGGCAGTAAAACAGGTACTTTTAGTCACTATAATGGCACCTAACTAGTTTTGGGAGCCATGCCATATCAATTATAATTAATTTTTTAAATAGTAGCTTTCTAATTTCTGACCCCAACTCGCCACACCTAAGTCTCTAGCCCTGTGACTTGTCTTTTGTTTCAGTGCCCAGGAGGAACCTTCACCCCAGGGCTCCGCTCCACCCGCGGGTTTTCTGATGAGCTGGTGACCTTTGTGCGTGCCCATCCCTTGATGTACAATGCCGTGTACCCGCTTCAGCGCCGCCCCCTCCTGGTGAGGACCAATGTGCCCTACAGCTTCACCACATTGGCTGTTGACCTGGTGGATGCCGTGGATGGGCGCTACGAGGTCCTCTTTCTTGGCACGGGTATGCCTGGAAAATATGGGTTTGACTTTTCAACTCCGAGCACAAGCTGGGGAATCAGGTCCTGTTGGGCCCCGTGTGTGCTTTCTGAAAGTGTTTGCTCTTCTTCTGCTTCTAAACAAGCTAAATATTACCACACTCAGCTAGGCTGCCATCTGATTCTAGCTGGGAGTCACTGAGGCCGTGTAACTTTTTAAAAAAATACAAAGAAGTATTATTAAATTTTCCACTGAATTCTCATCTGAAACCTAAGACAATTTTCTTAGTGTCCCTGCTGAAAAGAAGGGGGGCAGTAAAGGAGAAAATAGAGGTTTCAGAGAACCCCAGTGTTTTATTGCATGCCAGCAGATTAAATGATTATATTTATAATGGCCATGCTCTCAGGGGATTCTAGAAATTGTCTTCAAAAAGGAGCTTTCCTCAACTCTGCTCTAATCTTTAAAGCCTGGAAGAATAAAAAGTCTTTCCTTTAGGTTTCAGAACTCCATGGTTTGAGACTTCAAGAAACTTCCATTCCCACATCAGCAGGTCCCTCTAATGAAATAAATAATCCTACAAATGATCCCTTTCTTCAGAGATGGAGAGGACAGAACGGTGCCAATGAGAAACAGGACCTAGTGCCAGTAAGAGAGTGATACATGCCTCAGGCAAGGAGAGGAAGCCCAAAGATGAAGGGCCACCATTGAAAATATCCTGCTTTTCATTGGCATCATCCTGCCCTCCCCATCTCTGAAGAAAGGGACATTTGCAGGTTTCTTCAAGTCTCAAACCATGGCGTGCTGAAACCTAAAGGAATACCTTCCTTGACTTTGGGAAGGGCACATCAGTGGGATCCACTGCCTCAACACTTTTCCTGACATGGTGCCCTCCAATGGTGGCAGAACTGTAGTTCACAAAATCTGGTGGATCCTGCATTGTAGAAGGCTGATATAGTGACTTGATGGTTAACAAGCACCGGTAACATTAGTTGTGTTCAGAAATGGAGAGAATGGAGTACGATTGGTCTTCAGTGCTCTTTACTATTGCTGGAATAGGATGCTCGTGTGTGTGTGTGTGTGTGTCTGTCTGCGTGATTGAGAGAGAATGAGATTTCTCAGCAAAGGTAGGTTTTGCAGTTAATGTCCAGTTTTTATTTCTTCAGATCAGGGCACAGTGCAGAAGGTGATCGTGCTGCCAAAAGAGCAAGGGGTCTTGGAAGAACTGACCCTGGAGGAGGTTGAGGTGTTCAAGGTGAGTGATCAAGTGGCCCAAATCCATCTCATTCTGATTCCAGAGTGTAATGGATTTTCCATTCTCTGGCACCTTCCTTCCCACCTTCATTTGTGTCCTTCTCATATCTGTTTCCCTTTATTATCCTGCAGGTTCCTGCTCCAGTGAAGACACTATGGATATCCTCTAAACGGGTACGTGGCTGGATGGACCTTGGGGCAAGTTCCTTTTTGGTTTTGGACTGCATCTCCTAGCATTCCCCAACCAGCATGGCCACTGGGAGTTGCAGTAAAAAGAAAAAAAAGCAATGTTTCCAAGCTCTGGTTGGGGTAGATGAGTGTTCTGGGATGCTTCATGAAGCGTTGCAGGTCCAGCCCCTCAGCTGTGGCCCGGGAACAAGAAGTTCCACTACATTTGGAAAGCGGGTGGAGAACCAGGATGCTGGGACCATAGGAGAGCAGGGAGTAGTAAGAACACACTGGGTTCCATCCAGTCATTCTGCCCTCTTTCCTTTGTAGCAACAGCTGTATGTCTCCTCTGATGTGGGGGTTTCTCAGCTGAGTCTGCATCGATGCCGTGAGTACGGAGAAGCTTGTGCCGATTGCTGCCTGGCCCGGGACCCCTACTGTGCCTGGGATGGCCAGCGCTGCACTCGCTATAGCCACACCACTAAAAGGTGAGGCCCTGAGTGTCCTGGGCTGAGCTCAGTGATGGTGGCCAGTGTCTTCTGCATCAAGGATGCCGTCAATCCACTCTGGGGTTTATTCCAGATATTAAAGGTGCTGAACTGGACTCCCAAATCAGGTTCATCACCTCAGATAGTGCCTTCATATTCTGGAATTTAAATCCCATAGCAGAAACATCACAACCCTGATGTGGAAGCCAATAGCCAGCACTAATTCTCTCAATGCTTTGCTCAGCTTGAATTACCTTATGGGATTGTTGTGGGTCAGAAAGCAGAAGGAGGGGAACTATGTGTTACTTTGAATTAATGAAGAAAAAAGAGTTATAAATATAATAAATAATAGCATCTAAACCAATAAAAAATACCCTAGAGAGTTGGGAGCGGGACAAATGCAATAGGGAGGGTATTTCCTAGCAGGGCTTGGTCCCACTGAGACAGCTGGATATGCCGCTGATGTATGACAGGAGTTTCTATCATGCCCCCTCCTGAGGATTTTAACTCCCATCAACCCAGCTACCTGTGACCTGTGTGTGGCAGGAACAATCCTGACTCCTTGGCCTGAATATTATCTGTTCCACTTCTAGATTGGTCTGGAAAATTGGCAGCTTCCAAGGTGGGCTGTACCTTTGTGATGCTCCCTCTAGATAGCTCATAAGTGGGCTCCTAAATTTCTCTCCTGAAGTTCTGATCTTTGGGATCATTAGGCTCCACTTTTGGCCTCAGCTGGTGTGATGGTCAGTAGCGGAGTCCCCTTCAACTAGTTATTCGTTTCTTTTGGAGGAAAGAGCTATGTGTGCCACATGGCTTGTTCTGTAGGCCCTAAACCATACCCTACAACTGTCTCAGTTAATCCTCTGCCCTTGCACTTTTCCAGCAGCTTTTAAAATGTGCTAGTTTTAATCTCCTCCACTTGCTTTCCCATTTTGTCCTCAGCTTACTTCAGTTGCTGCAAATAGTGCTCAAAATGCCAAGTAGTTTGCCCTCAACTATCTCAGTGGGGCCAGGGAGCGGAGAGGAGGGAGTAGCAATTTACCTTTCCAGACCAGTTCAGGCAAAAGCAATCTGCTGCAGCCTCTCCTAGGTTGTGTGTTGTTCCTTGTTAATAATGTTTGCCATCTTGATCACAGTCTGATGTTGCTTGGCAACATGTGTCCCAGCTGTGCTTGCAGTTTGTTCTTTAATTTCTCAGGCCCTGATTTGGGAAGGGATTCTTGGGTGGGAACGGGAATGAACCTGCTGATCTTTTGCCTCCCATCCAGGAGGAGCCGCCGCCAGGACATCAAGCATGGTGACCCCCTGAGGCAGTGCCGAGGATTTAATGCCAAGGGTAAGCCTCTCTTCCATCATCCCAAAAACAATTCCCATTTGTCTCTTCTTGCATTTTTTTTCCTTATCATGAACATTGAAATGATTTGGCAAGTCTCAGAGAACCGGCCTGCACTTAAAAGGAAATAGCCTTTCTCTGGGGATGAAAAGGCAAAGGCGAGAGCTTTGTTCCATCTCATAACTAGGAGAGGAAAGGTTATCCCAGATCCCTGGAGCAGGACAATGCCTGGTCAGCACTCTGGATGGAAAAACACACGTCATCGCTTCTGCAGGGAAGGTAGTGTAATAAAGGTTGCAAGAAAACCTCATAAGGTTTGGCTGCCACAACACTCAGCCTCATAAAAGCCAGCTGTGCTGCCAGATGAAGAGGATAATGTAAGAAGAGCCTGGTGGGATCAGACTGAAGGCCAGTCTAGTCCAGTTTTTTGTCCATGCAATGGCTGAGTAGTTGCCTCTAGGGAGTTTATCAGACGACGGAAATTGGAAGTATAATCTAATGGCAATCCGAATGCAATCATGGAGTTTCATGTTATTACAAATTAAAGCATCTCACACAGTTTTGGGCAAAATCGCGTGAATTCGAATGGGCTCCATTCAAAATAGAGAAAAATTCTTCCCGTCTGATAAACTCTGAGGAAGCCTGTAAGCAGGACATGAACACAACAGCACACTTCTCTCCTTGTTTTCTCCCAGTCCTGGCATTCACAAGCACATGATACGCCCTCTTACAATGGAGGCAACACAATGCCACCATGATTGTGAATATGCAAAGGGACCTTGTAGCACCTTTGGCCCTTATCTGACGAGGGTTTTTGCAGCCTCAATCCACAGTCACTCTACATCCATCCAAGTGAATTCACATGAATGTGCATTGAATGATCACACATGAATGTTGTTACTGTGAAGCCATTCCAAAGCCAATCCAAAGCCACCAGAATTCAGTAACAACCGAATTCACAGAAATCAGTTCCAGGGTCACTTCAGATTCAATCCCAATTGGTCTGGTGTGATAAGGTCCATAGCTGTGTGAAAGAAGTTGTAGCAAAAGCTTTTATAGGAAATAAAACCTCCTGATGCTGTTGTGGCTTTCTAAGCACTCAAAACAGCAACTATTCCTATCACGTTACCATGCAATTGCAAATTAATAACAGGTTGCCCATGAATCTTATTGCACTACCGTTCCCTTTACTTGTCAGCTATCTGAACTTGATCAGTAAAGTAGTTTTGCCTTTGGCAGTGGGGTGTGTGCAGTGAAAGTCCTTTAAATCTGGTTTTTACTGTCCCAGATGAAATCGTTGCCTTGTCAGCAATAAGAAGTCTTGCTTTCAAGTCTTCTTGGAAAGCAGTGTTGGGAATGGTGTGTGCATGTCCATGGGTCCCTTTCTGGGTGGTGAAAGCCCTTTAAATCCCTTTTCTTCTGCCCAAGAGGGATTGACTCCTCATCAGTAAGAAGTCTTGTATTCATTAGGAATAGGGAGGGGTGCAATAAAACTTGTTTAAATCCCCTTCTCTCTGAATTACCCTAGAATAACCTATGGTGCATTCTGCAGTAATGGGCTAACTGTGGGGTTGACAGCTATTCATGGGATTTTCCCATTCATTAAAAGCAGCAGCAGAAGCATGGCGTGACCACAGATGCCTAGTGCCTGGCCACGATGTGGTGCAATAAGATCCATCGATTACAGTTTCAATCCTGCTTCTATCCCACTACTGAAGAACTGTGTGATAATCTCCGTAGATTTAGTCTACTTCCTCAGATGCAGCCTAGTCATATACCAAATTTATGAAGCTTATGCTACAACTTACCCCACTCTGTAGCCTTAAAGGCTATCAGAGCGGCTTACAGTTATTATTTTTAATTAGAAGCTTCCCAACCCTCAGGCTTACAATCTAAAAAGACATGACACAAAAGGAGAAGGGACCGGTGGGGGGGGGATCAGGTCCAAACCTTCTTCTCTCCCTCTGAGGCCTGAACCAAGGCAGATGGACTGGAGGGAGGGCTGTTCTTCTTAGTTCAGGCCAGGCTCGGTGGAGCTTGCAGGCCTCTCTCTCCCTCTGATGATGTAGATGGCAAAGGGAGGGCTCACCCGCTTACTTTAGGCCAGGCCTGAAGGAGCTGGCAGGCCTCTTTCTCCCTCTGATGATGATATTCCATAATATCACAGCTATGTCTCTGAATTCTACCACCAATTGACAGTTAAGCTTTGGGGGGGGGGGTCATTTTTTGGGGAGGGCAGCCAGAATACCCCAATCTGAAGTCACTGAAAACAGAGTTGTGGGTTTTGTTTTGCTTTTTTTCATTTGGTGGGGTGAAGAGAACATAGAATCATAGAGTTGGAAGAGACCACAAGGGCCATCCAGTCCAACCCCCTGTCAACAGATAAACTGGGAATAAGCTGTGATGAGTCTTAGATCTCTAAGTATAACTGCTATAATGCATTATGTCAGGAGGCTATAGTTGGGATAACAATAACAGGTTTATGGAACAGTTGAAAATCCATCTTGCCTCATGATCAACTAGTCATTTACAATGCAGTCCCCAGAGGAAAGTTCCATTGCCTTAAACAAGCTTTGTTCCCAAGTCAGTGGGCACAGAACATTGTTTAGGAAGTTTACATTTAATTTGTATTACTCATTAGTGAAATATAAAGTAACCCCACTGCTGTTACTCACTGAAGTACTGACAGAGTAGCATGTTGTATTCCTTGTTGTATTATTAATCACTTTTAAATTATATGCTAAAGAAAAAAAAGTAGGATTAATAAGAAAATGGCATAAAACTTGGGACACCTCTATCAGAATGCCCCTATGCCCTTTAACTTTTAGTCATTACATCACTGCAGTAACTTGTTTAATTTGCAGGATTACTTTAGAAATGCAGCTTTGTGATGGAACAGCCATTATGTGTGACACACACACACACTTCGCAAACAAAAAAGCTATTAAACTGCTTCTCCAAGCATACTTTGTCATTGGGTAGGCTGGGATAAGGTTTCTGGGAGTTGAAGTCCAACAAAATCTCGAGGCCTGCACAATTCCCTCCCAGTGTATTTCCCCATTAGGTCCTGAGAGCGATTAGTTTCAGGAAACAATGTGACTTGGTTACTTCCAAGACCATGTAGCCTTCTTTCCTTGTTCCTAGTAATGTCAGCTTCTGGCCAGGGGTCTTGCAGCTTGACTTTTCAGAAAGATCAGTCTATGAAGGAAAACATTTTGGAGATTTGATGGAAACCAGTGGGATAGGACTGAGACAATCGGTCATTTATCCTGACGTAAGGTTTTGTTTTTTGTAGACAGGAAATTACATTCCACTTATTTTGGATTAGTCAGGAACTTCTTGTAGCATGGGATTTTGTATCCACTGTGCCGCTTTGCAGGAAGGATTTGTCCGTGACGTCAGTCATAATGAGGGTGTCCTATAAAACTTGGCGTCTGGCAGCTAAGAAGATAGAGGAAAATGATGCGTAATTCGATTTAATTCGTGCTGTTTTGCACAGGGAATTGCTTCATTTAATTCCTGTTGTGTCGCACAAAGGAGAACGGCTTCTTGTGCTTCACTCTGTTTGTGTTAGCGTTGTTTACTCACAGTGGCCAACATTTGCCAAAGATTCCATGTCAGCCCAGACCAATTCACTGTTCAAGCCATCGCCAGGTCTTTAACCAGTTTTGCTGAATAGGGCTTTATGGTTTCCTTGTTTTCCTTGCTGCCTGGGGCACTGATATGCAAAGGGTTTAGTCATTTTGGCTTGATCCCATTAGTACTTTGGCAGCTGTACTATAGGAGCATCCCAATTTGGGTTTGTTTTGATCCCCGGGGGAGGATTAATAGACGCTAGCGACTGAAGCTTTCATATTAACACAATTAGATGCTCGTTCCACTTCCCATTTTCAGCAGTTCTGAAAGTAGCCTTGTGTTAGATTTTTGGAGAGCGGAAACTCCTCAAATATTTGGTTTGGATGGTCCTCTTTCTGCCTGTATAAGGGATATTTTCCTGCACCTTTTAAAAGGCGATAAATACAAAGCTGATTTCTTTTCTGTATATTGAAGATGGAAGGTCGCTTTGCAAGGCAGATATTCCCCTTAAAAGCCCCAAGACACTCTCCCTGCATGTTCTTCTGTCTTGTGAGGCTTCCTATCATCTTTCTCCACTGAAAATCTCTCTATTCCCACTCCCTTCCTCTCTGGTGGAGCTTGGAGCCAAGCTAAGAGAGTAGTTTGAGGGCAGAGGGGATATGTCCTTCTCACCCTAGCTAACCCCAACCCCATTGAACTACTCCTTGTATCACAGTCCAGAAGATCTAGGACACATAATGATCTATTAAAAGAAAGCATGGGGTGTGTGGAGAAAAGCAGCCCTTTTCATGATTGCTTTTCTCATCTTCACATTGTTATTGGCAATTTCTTTCCTACTATCTTTGCTCTTCAACAGGACCCACTGCAATTCTTTTTTTTTTTTTAATTCAAATTAATGTACATTTTCAAAAGCCAAAAGCAATTGTTTGTAGTTGGGAGATTACTGCCACCCAAAGCAAAAGATTTCTGAGCAGATATCGTGGGTTCCCCTGTTCCCTCCAGCCGCTAAACAAGTTCAAGGCAACTGCTATGGGACCTCCTCTTTGGGATTGCAACAATAACCGTTAGCAAATTGCCTTAGTTGCAGCACTAGTGATAGGGATGATGACTACTTCCAGAATTGTAAAGTCTTACTCGGGCTAGTATTTGGTAGCATTGTTGCTGAGGAATATTTTCCTAATTTTTTCTATGGAGAAAAGGTGACTTAGGTTCAAAATCTGTAACAGACTTCTCCTAATGGCTGTCTGGGCTGTTCAGCTGTAGCACAGCCATTGTAGGTTGTGTCTTCCCAAGACAGCCTCTTTTCCACTCAACACAGAAGGCAGCTTCTAGAAAGGGGTAAAAGTGCAGGTGATTGAATTGGGCTCAATGCCTCATCCTGAGTGGTTGGGAATTTCCCACTTTTACTCTCTTCTCCGAGTAAAGGAAAGTGATATTAAGGGAAAATACAGATGGTGTTATTTCAGGAATGCTTGGAGGAGGTCTGTGGAGAATGTATAGACATGGTTTGTTACGGCACTTGCTGCTGGCTGCTACATTTTAAACTCTTTCTCCCACAAAAAAAACCTTTATTCCTCAGCAAACCATCAAATATGCAGTGTTTGCAGAAACAATGCAAGGGCACAGAGCTCAAAGAATCTTGGTTTCCCCTCCTTTGACTCCTTTTTCTTTTCTCACAGTAGAGCAGCAATTACGTGAGCAGGTTCAATATGGACTAGAAGGAGGAAGCGTGTTTCTGGAGTGTGAACCGCGATCTCCTCATGCTTCTGTCAAGTGGCTGATGCAAACGGATGATTCTGACAAACGCAAAGTGGTGAGCCCCTCTTCATGTCTCTACTCTGAATAACCCTCAGCTGTGTGCACATTTGGTCTAGGGAGATGTTAAAAGTATAGAAAGTGGGGGGACAGAAGTTTGCTTCCTTTTAATCCAAGTCAAAACACTTTGATGGGGTCTCTGATATTACATGGATAATAAGTGGGGGGTTGAGCTTTATTTCCTTCTGAAAGCATGGCCACAAATTGTTGTAAAATAACTTGGACAGTAGTGCACAGCCTGATTATTTAGAGCCATTGGAGTATGGAGGAATGGGATGAAACCTGGGGCAGGCAGTTGCTTTCAGTTTGATCTACTTCAGAGTTTGGGAGCCACAAAAAGTCAGGACATAAATGTATATACACAATAGGCCTTTGGTATCTACTGGGATTTGGTTCCATCATCTACCCCCCCCCCCCAGCATGGAAATCAAAATCCATGGCTGCTCAGGTCCCACTAAATATAATGGCGTAGTAAAATGGTGTCCCTTATATAAAATGGCAAAATTATGGGTTGCTTTTTGAGAATTTATATATGTTTTTAATTATTTTCAATCCATGGATGAAGAATCTGTGGATACAGTAGGTCAACTGTAGTATTAAATAATACCAAAAAAAAGAGCATGTTAGTCATCTCACTCTTTTCTTTTCCCAGTTGCCCCGAGATCGTGTTCTGCTACGAACACCTCAGGGGGTCCTTTTAGGCCCCGTGACTCCGGCCGATGGTGGACTCTACCAATGCATTGGCACCGAGAATCGCTTCCGCCACACTCTCCGCCGCCTCCGTTTGCATGTCCTTCCACGTGCCTTGCTCGAGGGGGCCATGGCCCAAGGACAGCCCCCTGCCCTTGGCATCTGTGAGAGCTACTGGCAACAGCTCAACCGAGGGCCGGAGACCCGGCGTGGTCGGAGTGGCCGCCAGTCCCACGCTGGGCCTAGCCTATGGGACTTGGAACAGCAGGCCAATTGGTACAGAGGATCACAGCATTCTCTGAACTGGACCACGGGAAGTCCTCAGTACTCCCAAAGCAGCAGCAATCGTCGCCGCCATCACCACCGCTCAAAGGCATGGACAGGCCACCGGTCCCCACCTCGAAGCTGAGTGGGAGCACAAATGGGAGAGATGGAAGGGGTGAAGGGGCTCTGACTCAAAAATTTTGGTGTAAATGAGTGACATTCCAATGGACTCTTTGTAAGAGCTACATGGATTTAGACATGGGGAAAACTCTCCCCACATCCTCTCCCCTGCACCCAACTTGAGGGGACACTGTTGCTCACAGGGTGTGTTGTGTTGTGTGTCCAGGCTAATTCCAGGGTTTTGCAGGACCAGGGCTCGCTGGCTCTTTCCACAGATGTAAATATGACCAGCGCTGATTCCAGGGGCTTTGGTTTTAGAGTATTTTTTACAGTGCTCATTCCTCCTTCCTTATGGCAGGAAACTGGTGAGGCTTCTTTCAGCATTAACCCCATGATTTTATTAACCCTGTGTTTCAGGAACAGATTGCAGAGAATAAAAAAATACTGATTTATTTTCTAAAGAAAATGTTTAAAGGACCATGCTGATTTTGTGACAGGAAGAACGTTTCCATGCACCGTGATCCTCGTGTTATTGGAAAAACAGCTGTAAGGGCTGATCCTCTTGGATCAAAAGTCCTACAGTGAATAAAGTCATCAGTAAAGGATTTTTTTTAAAAAAAAAAGTAGTTTGAGCTAACATGAATCATGGCTATTGCACAAGCTTTAAACCAAACCCTTGCTTCAGTGGTAGTAATCAGAAAGATCACTTGTTAGTTGCATAGTGTGTGGCCAAATAAGCAAGTATAATCGACATATATGAAGCTTCACTGAGAAGAGCTACAGTTCTGTATGTGTAACCACTGCTACTCCAGCTGAAACACACAAAAAACATCAGTGTGCAACTACAGAAGCCAATTCCAGTGGTGGTTATGACTAGGATGAGTAAATGTCTCTGTGGGAGGAAAGAGAGTCTCTCCTCGGCCACTGGATGTAAGCTCCTTTGTTCAGGAAGGCTCTAGAACATGCAGCAATCTTATGCTGACTGGTAAGTTTGCTCTTGCCTTTCCACCAACTGACGGGTGGGACAGCAAAGACTAGCTGTTTTGAGCAGTGACTGGATGTAAATTCTCTGCAACATCAGAATGGCCGTCCTAATGTCTGGCGTTAGGAAGTTCTACTTAGTGTCCTTTGGTGGTAGGTTCTGGCTGCTTTGTTCTTGAGGAAATAACAACTATTGTTGTGGTTGTTGTTATATAAAGCTACTGAAGCTTGGGTCTCTCGCTATATGCTTGTAGCAGTGAATTTCATATGTTCATTACACTTAGTGTGAGACAGCATGCACCGAAAGTGGAAGGCTCTTCTGACATTCTTCCCAAGCTGCCTGGAATTTTCCACTACGTTGAACAAACTGCTGCCACTTGTACAACCTGGCTACTTCCTATTCATTCCTGCCTCGCTTTCATTTTTAAAATGTTACCTAGCACTGAAATACATTTATAAACAGGCAGCCAGTCATTGATACCTGGGAAGCCAACTCTCCTCTTCCTAAGCAACTTTGGGGAGAGGCTGATAAATACATTTTGAAATTACAAGTATATGCAATGCCTCCTAGAACCATTCTTGTACTTTGAGAGGCAACATTCCAAGAAGGTATCAAGGTATCGCATTAAGACATACAAGGTATAAAATAGGGAAACTTGTAATTTTCTTAATTTTTTAAACCACTATTTCAGTGAATTTTTTTGTTTGTTTGGGGGGAGGGCCTGGAGGAGAAGGAATAGGATATAATCATTGTTTTAGTAATGGACACAGATGTTCTGTATTAAAATGAAGTCAACTTCCTATAGGCATTCTAATTTTAATGGATAATTTATCCAAGATATAATTTATCTTATTTTCCAATATAGCTGCTGGTGGTGGTACTGTTGCACAGACTACTAGTTGCTTGGGAACCAGCAAGGCAGTTCATCTCCAACAGGCACAGCTTTCAGTGCTGCTACATCAGGGTCAAAAAAAATGACTCACGCCTGTTTAAATCACAAATAGGATTCCAGTCTTAGAATTCCAAATCCTCCTCTTTTGACATCTCCCTTCAACCTAGCTTTTGTGGTACATTCCCAGAATAAAAAGTTCCCCAATTCTATTACAGGCAAAACAAAAAACTGATTAGCTTCTCTCTTCACCTACTTTTCCTATGATTCTCTCACTAGCTTTCTGAATCCAACATATTTAAAGAAGTGTTCAGTGTTCATTTTTATAACACTCACAATTTGCTTCTGAAGTTCATTCGGTGTTTGTCTCATTATGTATCTCGCCTACAAGCTACAGTGACCGTCAATGTGATGTGATTCTATCATGTTCCTAACTCGGTGAAAATCAGGGTGTTAACGCCTAAATTTTAAAGAGTGGAAAAACAGCTAGTTGGAGCATCCAGTGATTTCACCACTGGTCCATCCACACCGCAGAAAAGTACAAGACAAGAAATGGGCAACAGATGTGTACACGCACCATTTCATGTGACAATGATCAACACCATCCCTGACTAATCAGGTGGACCTCATCCCAAAAGTTGAGCAAGTTCATTAACCTCCAAAGTTTAATAATAATAAAAAATCATAATACAATAAAATAACACACCCCTCCCTACCCCCAACAACCCACCCTCCTCTGCTGCAGAAAATAAAGGAAAAAACACTAAAAAGAGAGAGACAAAAGACTTTAGTGTCAGAGCCTGAGGCAGCATGGGGCCTATGATTTGGGGGTGGGAAGGTGAGGGTGGAGTAGAGGGTGAAGTAGATCTAAGATTCCTTGCCCTTTCCACCACCCTAAAGAACAAAGTGGTTACCCCAATTCCTATAAAACCCAACAGGTACCAGAGGAGGATAGGGGTATTTGGGGAGAGCTGCCCCTCTGTCCAACAGGAGGTGACGTCCCTGTTGTATTCCAGGGGATGCTGGTACGAGGAGCCCGGCCCAGCCCTCGGGAGGGCTCTTGACTCCTCCTTCTGCCTGAAGTGAGGCGCTGGGGCTAGTCCCAGCACACACTGCTACCACCCAGAACAGGGCTCTGCGAAGCTTGAGTCCTTACAGCAGCACGGCTAGCATTTTCTGCTGCTTCTGCCAAATGGGAACAAGCGGGCCCTGCGTGTCGGTGACCCCTGCAATGCCTCCCCCCCTTCCGAGGTATCAACAGTACAAAAGGAGGAAAAAGAAAACGAAATATTACATCATCCGAAAATAGTCTGGTGCAGGGCCAGTGCTGAGTCCCAAGTGGGGAAAGGGAGTTGCAGTCCCCCACTTCTGGGGCTGGCTACCCCCCATGAAGAGTGCTAGTCAAACCAACAGCGTGACATGGGGCTGCCAGAATCCCTTGCAGTGCAGTGTAGTCCAGGAAGGGGAAACCCAGGCATCTTCTAGCTGTCACAACTGTTAGGGAAGAGACAGACAATGACCATACATGATACAACAGTTCACTTGAGTGGGGGTGGAGGAGGCAAGTGAACCACACTCCCTTTTGGGACTCGGTGCCCTTGCCATGCCCTTTTTGCCACTCACCCCAACTCCATTGTGGCTGCAATCTGTGCCTGCTGCAGGGGGAGCGCCACCCTGGGGCAGCCCTGGGTCTGCCCCCCGGATCTTCTTTGGCTCTAATTCCTCCTTGGGCAGGGGTGCATAGTCGCCCCGCTCTGTCTTGCGCTTCCGCCGTCGCTCTGAGTCCCGACCTCGCCCACGAGTAAGACGCCGTTCTGCTTGTTCCAGCTAGAAAGGAATGAGCAGTCAGGAACTGAACACTCCTGTTCTTCTGCTACATAGGGGGGACTATGTACACAGCAGAAATAGGGCTTCAATTACAGATTCATTTGTGATGCAAGACCATTAACACACTCCTAACCATCCCAAATTCATGTCTTAAAGTTTGAGGAATCTGTTGAGGCACCAAAAATAAATAAAGTCAACTTTAACATCTATGGTCTCAATAACTCTTCCTTGCAACCCAATTTCCTAGCCCACATCTTTCTATCTTCCTTCATTACTAGCTAACTTAAAAAGTTTGCAAATAATATTCCTAATGCTGCAAAATCCACAAAACTGCCAACTTATTTGGACTGTGACTGAAAACAAATATGGTATTTCTTGATACTACAGGAGACGTCGTCAGCATAGGGATGCTACAACATTGTCCATGTGTGAAGTTTCCAAAGTTACTGCAGAATTTAATCCCCCGGCGGGGGGGGGGGGGGTGAGGGGGGGGAGAACCACCCTCCAACTATCCAAAGATTCAAGCCTTTTTCAAGCCTACATCCTCATATGATTCAGGGACCTGTAGGCAGTTCATTCCCGTACTGGAAAAAAGGCAGGATATAAATTTAATTAATAAATAAACAAACAAACTAGCTCCTCCTGCTCTGCTGTTACCTCATCAATCAGCTCCCCAGCATGACAAGGCCTCTCACCTGCACAACTCAATATAAGTAGTACAACATCTAAGATGAAACTCACACAACATCATCAAAACTGCACCACATATTCCAGTACCCTGCAATCAGATTTTTCTGGACAGTAAGCATGACTTTGTTATGACACTATCAGAAACCATTACACAAATGGAAAATGTATTGCACTTTTGTTGTTGCTGTTAAAACAGAATAAGTATTCAGTTCCTGAGTGATACCAGCTTAAGCTACTGAGAAGTTGCTATGAGGTTCACAGGTGAAACCCCTCCTCCACTGCTTCTGTTACAGAAAGGACCATAATGCATTCAAAAACAGCAAAGGATAGAGAGAGGTTTCACACTGACACAAGAAGAAAGAGGACGTCTGCCAATGGTTGCGATACACCACACATAAAGGGCAGTTACTCACGTCTAGCAGTTGGTGAAATTTTTCAAGCTGGGGGTTATGAGCCGCCTGAACCAGGCGCCAAATGCTCTGAATCTCATCTAACGTCACCTCCAGAAGGTCCCCCTCCATTAGCAGCTCCTCCAGGGGAAGACGGATGGTATCCGGTAGCTCCAGTACAGGGCCCTGCAGCTTTGGCAGGTAAGAGCAGAGCATCTCCAGGTCTGTGAGGAGGGCACAAAGACAGTTGAAGGGAAGAAATGGCCACAACCTAGTTCCTTACCCCCATGCACAGAGCAAGAGACTCTGTATTCCCTCAGATAGCTGTTAAAATGAGGTGGTGGTGACTGACATAAGACCATCTCCCACGCGTAGAAATCAGATCACTTCATCCTAACAATGGAAGTACTTTACATGACCAATACCTGAGGCACAGGAGCTGTGCTTTTCTGGAGCTGTGGAGTCCCCATTCTCCAATGAAACCTGGGGAGGAAAGGAAAAAGGAGCAATGAGAAGAGATTTCTGAATCAAAGATGCAATCCTCTACTGTATTTCTTGCAAATATACTAGAAAAAATACCTACTCCCATTGAGGTTATTTGGAGGCCATGATTCAGTCAAACCAAAGTAATGCAAAAACATATACATACAATGTCTGTAGTGATAAAACTCTGCCACTCCTCTCACCAACCCAGAGAATGCCTAAGTATCTATCTGCTCAGGCAAAACAGTACTTTGCAGACCACCTTCTCTGAGAGGAACAATGTCAGATTAGCTGAGGACAAAACTTAGTCAGACATCAATGACAGAAGACTGCAAAGATGAACCAGGGCATCAAGTAGCTAAGGCAGAGGCAGGCAACTGGAGGGAGGCTATCCTGGATGGCCAAAACAGATTGGAGGGGAGCTGTAGCTCACCTCCACTGCTACTGCATCTGCAGTATTGCTGAATTTAGGTGGTAGGAGTTAAGTTTTTTCCCAAGATAACAAGGCACACAAAAATCACAAGCCCTGTTTTTAAGGTGGATCATGCTCCTAGCTTCTGGGAAGTAAATCAGTCTTAAAAACAAGACAGATAGTATCTTAGAGATGGGACCCAAATCTAAACACATATGTTTCATACACACCTTATATGCACACAACTTTACAGGAGATCTAGTGCAACCAGGCCAAGAAGCAGCCCTAGGGCAGTCATGGAGGAATCTTCAGGCCGCCCTACCTCCGGAGAGCCCACCAGCCACCCACTTCTGCCTTGCAAACAAATCACCAGGAGTGCTACAGCCGCTGCATCAAAAGCAGAAGTGAATGACTGGAAGGCTCCCCAGAGGTTTACCGCCACCTTTGCCCCATGCCATTTTATATATAAGGACTTCAGCATCCACAACCTATCACATGAGGTCAAGTGTGGAAATTTCCACTTGTGGTATCATGTTGGTGTTCCAAAAAGTTTCAGATTTTGGATTTTTGGCTTAGGGATCAACCAACTTGTACTATGAGAAGCAAGTTCAGAAAGAGAGTGAATAAAACTGAATGGAAGAAAGGCTGCAACCGGAGGAAGCAATAGATTATGAACATCAAAGGACAAGTGCATACAAAAACCTAGAGACAGGAGAACTTTTTATTCTTGACAGGCAAAGGAGGGGTATGCTCTCTAGGAAGTTCTGCCAGTAATGGCTTTCCCTGTGATTATATCATAGGTCCAGCAGCAAGGTTTAGTTGTATCTGCTGACTATTACATGTTGATCTGGCCCAGGCAACCAATTCTTTGGATCTAATACAGATGGAATACTTTAAACCAATGCTTCTTAAGTTCTCTGATGGGAGAGAATGTGATTTTATTAACTTCTGATAAAATTTATTAAATTACGGTATTTATTAAATAAAGTTAAAGTACGGTTACATATGTGAGGTATATTATAAGTATTTAATGGAAAGAACTGTCAGGAGGGGGTGATAGTATGGAATACTGGGGTGACTGTTGACTGGCTGAATGTTGGAAGGGATTTTTAACAGGCATTATGTGTATGACACAGACAGAGTGGGAGATATCATTGGGAATATGAGTTAAGAGACATTAGGAGTCAAGAGATTAGGTAGAGTCAAATCAGTTAGGACTGTGAGTGAGGATATGAATGTGAGAAAGATTAGTGTCAATGTGAGTATGAGAGAAAGATGTGAGTTGGGGGTTAGTCAGGATTTATTTATCAAATAAATCTATTATTGTTGTTATTTATATAGCACCATATTAAGTAATCTTTGATGTTAAGCTCAGCTTTCATTTGATAAAGTGTTGCTGTATATACACTTTTGCATATGCAAATGCTACATAAGGGATACTGCAAAGCTTGAGTTAGACACACAGTCTGCAAGGCAGCAGTCATTCAAAGGTGTGGTGTCCAGTAAGGAAATTAGAAGTGCAAGGACATCTAGAAAGTCCCCACAATTGGTAGCAGCAATGAGGTTAGCGGAATCCTTCACATGGGACTAGCAGCCTCCCCCCCTTCCAAAGCATGCCAAGGACTGTCACCCTATTTGTGCCCATTGACCACAACTGTTTCTTTATTTTTTGGAAACTCTTCAGGAACCAGCACCTGTCAAGACCAACTCTTTGAGTAAGACTGTTTTAAACCACATGTGTAAGGTGGGGAATGGTCACCCAATATGGATCTTCAAGATATTTTCACTCTCCAACACTTCAATGTTTGTGAAAAGAGGAGTCAAGAACAATTTCTCCACGTCCTTACCCCTTATCCTTTTCAAAATAAAGCAGAAATTAAAAACTTTTTAAAAAACCCACAAATCTAAATACGCCAGGTGTTATGCAAAACGCCTGGAGTACAGGCATTTGACACTATTACAGATATTAACATGAAATGTTTAAATGTCCTTACTTCTGTATGTGAACTGTAAATGTAGTCTTCCCCTGGTGCTACCAGCTAGCCAAGCTAGAAGGCAGCCCAAGGCCTCCTGTACTTACCTTGGTCTGTTCATTGCAGCTGCTTTCTTTGAGTGCACCCCCTTCCTTGGCGGAGTCCCCAAGCAGCCGCTGCCGCAGCTCTGCCAAACGCTCCAAGGCAGCTACTACATCGGAGGAGGAGAGGAGCTGGCGGGCACGGTCCTGCCATGTAATGGCTCGCTCTGTCAAGCACTGCAGGGCTTCTCCCTCAGGTAGCCGTACAGGGAGCTTCTGTAGGGCCACAAGCAGGGCCAGGATTGTTTCTAAGCGGGGCCGACGAGAACGCTGGCAGAGTGGGCACAGGAATTTTGCATCCCATTCCCACCAAGCAGGAGAGGGACGAGGGTTGCCCAAGCGGGGCCAAGCCACACAGGTGGGGTGGAACCAGTCCTGACACAGTTCACACTGCAGCATGGCAGGGTTTGGAGGCTGAGAACACACACAGTACTGGCCTCCAGGAGGACTATGTGTTGACGGCACAGGCTTCTGGGCATTTGACTGGCGCAGGCGCAGAATCCCTGCTTTCTCCTTCTGTTCACCTTCTTTGAAGGCCAGGATCTGCTAGCACACGGTAAATGGTTGCAATTATATACAATTTTAACCAAATCCATTTCAACTCAGCAAAACTTCCCTTCCCTAAACAAGGCAGCACAACAGCGGATTAACAAAAATCAAGACCATCCCTACTCCCCTCAAATTCTGCATATGCAGCTGTCAAGTTCTTCTGAAATGAGTCTTTACATCCTAATAGTACTTCATTCTGCTCTGAAACACCTAAAAGTTTTCCTGAAACTGATGAAAAACTGTGTATGGTAATACCCTGGCTGTTACCAAAAATTATTCCAGGTTACAGAATTTCACACCAAGAGGAAGAGTCCTGTTGAACTGGTAGTGATCCCAAACCAGCTCCCTACAGAACAAAAAAGGGCTTGAATCCCCCTTGCCCCACCTTCCTCCCAAGCCAGTCACTCACAACGGAGCCAGGGTCCCTGAGGTCTTGTGCTGAGAGGCCCAAGCTTTCTGTGTCCGATTTGTACAGGCCCGGCTCCTTCTCCCTCTGCCACTTCATTCGTTTGACACTGTCTGAGTCAGCATCGGCACATGGGCACAACACCTGGGAGAAAGAGACAAAGGGATAAAACTGGGGCCTAAATAATTATGCCTACAATCTCTACTTCTTAAGATTCGCAACTAACCTCAAGTAACGTGTAACAGGAGTTTTTCTTGAGGAAGGTCTTGGAAGCCTTCTCCCGCCAGGAATGTGCAGTCGCCACTTGCACCTCTAAGTGACGCAGTTCTTCCAAATGGACTGGCAAATCCCTACCCACAGCCACAAGTCCCTCCAGGTCATCCAGGCAGGGATAATGGTCCCCATTCTGTGAAGAGATAAAGATGATAAACTGAAGTATTCTGGAGCCCCAGGGACAAGCTCATGCTCAGCTAACCAGGCCCTCAGAGTTACAGCATACCTGGATCTCCTCCACATCAGCAATCCAAGCCAGTGCCTTAGCCAATGCCTCTTTGAGGGACAAGATGTTGGGTAGGTGCACTGGGATGTTCTCTGCCTCTTTGATGATGGCCTCCAGGGTGGCTGTTGAGTGCTTCTGCCTGCAAATAATTTGGGGGGGGGGGGGAGAGTTATCATTCAGAGCTTTTCATGAGCATATTTGTGCATTCCCCCAAGAGTAGTTATCAAGCTCTGATGAAGCCACACATCCAGAGCCACAGGTATTCCAGCACCTCTGCCCTTAACAAGGGTAGCCAAATCTCACCTGGCCTCCAAGCACATTTGAGCTTTTTCCTCCCAACGCTGGGCGATGGTAAGTAACTCCTGAAGCTCAGCCATGGCTTTCTCTACAGCTGGGCTGGGGGCAACTCCACAGCCAGAAGTGATGAGTGCCCTCATGACGGACAGTGTGACCTTATCCTGGGGTGAACGCAGAGTTTGTTTGACCTCTTCCAGCCAGACAGCCTGTTGCACCTGCTTCTCCAGTAGTTCCATCTCTGGCACCTCTACTCCCAGCTGTGTCCCCTGTGCCAGCAGCTTATGCAACTCTGGAGAGTTCCCTGGCAGATCCTGCAGGGCCTCCTGAACCTCTGCTTGAAAAGCCTCCACTTTCTCCAAAACACCCTAGGAGATGACACATCCAGTTAGAGCCAGAGCCCAGACCCCAAAATCAATCTTTCCCCTTCCTTCTGCAATCTGCTGTAGTCAGAGGCTACTTTACACTCTACTCTGCCTACCTGGACATCCTTTATCTGGTGCATGACACAGGGCAGGTTGCTCATTTGGTCTAGGAAGGCACGCAATTCCTCTACAGTCATATGGACTGATGATTCCCTGTAAAAGTCAGCAGAGGAAAGAATGGAATGAATTGGGTAGCCATTCAAGAGAAGGACTGAAGAAAAGAGCCCACAGACAAATGCCAAAGAGACCAAGAAGCACTTCATCAATATATTTACCACAAAGACAAGCCTCTCTGAACAAGTAACTGCTCAACAAAAACCACAGCTGTGAGGCACTCTGAAAAAGACTGCCTAATCCCATGGGATAAAAGGCTATGGCACCAGGCTTCACAATACTGATTTAGGCAGAAAGGATCATGATGTGTTGTCTCAACTCACCCTGTTTCTTGGCTGCTTATCAGGCCTAGGGCCTCTGAGACACACTTCTCTGCTTCACTCAAACAGCTCTTGAGTCGATGAAGCAGTTCATTCTCCGGGAACTTCCTCTCACGAGCTTCTGACTCCAGAGCCCGCAGCTCCTCTAACGCTGCAAGAACAGCGTTAAAATTAAAATATTAATTTTATTTCATAGAAGACCCCAGATTAATTTCATTCTGATGAGACCACAATGGAATAGAGTCTAGAGGTGAGAGCACTTACTTCTCTTGCGCCCATCTTCCACTTCCAAAGCAATTCGAACTTTGTTCGCCCATGTGTCAAAACACTCTGCACGGACCTTCAGCTTGTGTAACATGGCTGGTAGTTCATCCAGAGTGTACCGGTACCTGAATGAAAGAAGAGAAGGCAGCTGCTTGGTATCCCCTCAAGGGAAGAGCTCACAAAGCCTATTCACCACACCAACCCAAATCCAGTCCAACAAGTCTCATTCTTAGAATTAGCTATTCTTTAAAAAATTGTATACCAATACATCCACTCATTAATAATAAGTTTACCTTAACAGCAAACCTCTTTATATGGCAGGTCAAGTCAGAGCCACCTAAGGCTGCTACTTCTCATCTCAAATTTAGCACCTCTAAGATGTCCCACTTGAAACAATTTCTTCTGTAGTAATTTCACTGACAGTGAAGTTGGCAACTCTTCAAAGCTCATGGCACATGCTTACAACAGAGCATCCCCAACTTTTATATGCAAGGCTGCACTGAGGGCCAGTCAAAGAGATGCCACAATAAAACTTCCTTAGGCCATTCAATACCTTGGGTGTATTTCAAAGTAACCATTTTGCAGACTAACATAGCTAAGCCTCTGAAGGTTATTGACTGTGGATACACCATTCACTTAGCCATCGCCTACAGATTTTCCCTGGCAATTGGGTTTTTCTTTTTTAATTCCCCCACCCCTGCTGTAAAGTGATAGTGACAAGACAGCCATAAGACCATGGCTGATTTTTAAAGTCACAAAGGGGTAAGACTAATGCTATAATAATATTTTTAAAAAATCAACACAAACACCACCTAGTCCAGGTCCTTACAACTCAAGAGAAAAGACATCCAGGCTTATAAAAAGAAATAAAAAGCTGTGTGAAAGGCAGCAAGCAGAGTATGCAGTCATAAAGACAGAAAACTCATTCATATAAATTACTGTCTTCTCCTTATTGCCCACCTGAGGTATTGCCTGCTGCTGGGGCACTTGCAGAGGTCATTGATGTGGTAGAGGCAGACAAGACAATCCGGACAGTCATAGCAAGCCAGTGCTGACAGGAAGCAGGTTGTCTTGCATTTGTCACACTGTCGCTCATCGTCTGGGAGCAGCTCGAAAGCCTCCCGCTCTGCTTCCGTGATGCCCTGGGTTGTGAAGGAACAGTGATGAATCTCTTGGCCTTCCACAGTAGGCCACAGCTGCATTCCCCCACCACAGGACCAGAGCTAGGAAAATGTATTAATCTCAGAATCGCCCAAGCAAAAAGTTTTTTTTCAGGCTTTGATACCAACTCCATTAACTCTTTACCTTGTCAAGGAGAGCCTTGCGCAGTTTACGCTCCTCCTGCACCAAGATAAACATCTCCTTGTGCACAGCAGCTGCCAGGTTTAGATCCAGCCTCTCAGGGCAAGCAGCCATCTTGCAGATAAGCTCTTCATGTGAAAATACACAGTAACGGCGAAGGCGGCGATAATGCTCAATGCACTGGCGACCAGCTGGCAACTAAGGATCAGAGACAGAGAATAAAATGAAGACCACTTGTCAAACACAATTGTGGAGTATAGCTTCCAAATGTGTCAGGTACCACCTGAAACTTTCCAAAGCTATATGATGCAACACGACTTCAATGTCCTCAAGTTCTTTTGGAGTAACGTCCATCAGGTCACGTTATAGCAAGAAGATAAATCATGAAGATGCTTGGGTTCTAAAACTCACCCAATCAGCAGTGCAGAAATTGACAGCTTCAGCAAAGTTATAGCCCTGGTTGAAACCACTGTGGTAGGCTCTGGGAAATGTAATGACAAACTCTCCGGCACACTGATTGGTCCGCACAACCTGCAGAAGCAAAAGGAGAAAGGATGAGAGCACTGACCAGGCAGCAGGAAAGAAAGGGCAGCAAAAAAGCACATATACACTTGTGCACACACGCATACACACAGACTCACCGGTACTCCATGAGCCATTAATGTGTTGGGGTTCATAAGAGTCACCAACTGGTGCAGCAGGTCTGGCTGGCTCTCAAACAGCTCTGGAGTCAGTTTCTTCATTACCTCTTCTAGATGTTCAGCTGCGAAGGATGGGACACCATACCAGGTCTTGGGCTCACCCCTAGGAAAAGCAAGGCCAAGTCAGGAAATGCTGCCTCAATTTATCCCAAAGTTATGGGGGAAAAAACAGCATGAGTACCCATTCACACTGTCCCACAGCTTCTTCTTTATACAAATGTTTATGATTATTAATAAGTAGGAGACAGGTTCCCCTAAGAATGTACGGGAGGAGGAACATATAGTTATTTAGCACATACACACAACTTTTCAGGCAGTAGTTTCCCAAAGTGGCTCGCATCAAAGTTTTGAATGATGTCAGAATGGAAGGGGGAAAGTTACATTGGAGCCAGTTCTTTCTGAATACTTTTTACAAATAAGAGTACAATGAAGGGTCCTTTGTATTAAGAATTCTAATCACAGCCTTCTTAAATCCTCCATAAAATGCCATAAAAGCACTATTCACTGGTTTTATCTTTTTATTTATATTAAAACGTTCAAAACTTTTATTTAAAAACCCATTTTTAAAAAACATGCAACCATCTATACCCATGACTGTCTTATTTCGACTAGGAAAATATCTGTACAGTGGTCCCCCGGGATCCGAATCCCCCGGGGAACGAAATCCCCGGGACCCGAAACAACTGGGGCCAAAAAAAAGCCCCCGGGATCCGAAGAAATCCCCGGGTTGCGAAGAAAAAAAGCAACCCGGGCCCTTTAAAACAGTGCGCTTCCGGCGCGCTGTGCAACAACTAAAGCGGTCCCCCGGGTTGCGAAACATTTCTGGGTTACGAAAGTAATCCCGGAACGGATTACTTTCGCAACCCGGGGGACCACTGTATAAGAAAAAAAAATGTCTGAGAACTCTACACAACAGAGATCTCCATCTCTCAAACACCAGTATCTTACCAGTGGAGGTAGTTAATAGAGTAGCTCCAATGATCTTCTATATGCCAGCAGAAGGCAGAGAACACCATGCCCACGTACAACCATGGAACCTTCATGCCTGAAATATCAGCATTGATGTGGCAAAGCACTGACTGCTTCAGCACAGGCATCACATTGAGGTTCCAGCCACTGGCTGCATATTCCTGCAATGACAGCAAGGAGGTTAAAATGAGACTTGGGCCACTGCTATGGATCCAGCTTTAAATTGTAAAGGACAGAGTGAGAGCACCTTGAAGAATGTAGGGAGAAAGAGGCCTGCCTTCAATAAGATGATACGCACCTCTTCCTCGGGAGAGAGCTGCCTTTTGCCATCATTAATGGGGAAGCCACTTCCAAATTCCTTGGAATGGATGTCAGCACCATATTCCACTGTTACATCTTCCTCGATGCTGTTTACCAAGCGCCAAAACTCCTTTTCCACCAGCTCTGTTGGCACCATCTGAGAAATATAGTGGTGAAAGAGTCAGGAAAACAGAGACCCTAGACTTTCAAGTTCATGAAGCTAAAAAACCTGCATGGCAGAATCAGCAAAGAACAGGATGTAGTTTGTCTTTCGACACTGTCTCTGCCACCTTATCATAAGTAATATGGCTAATGCAAGCCCATGACATGGCACATTATTATTATTGTTGATATAGCGCTGTAAGTTTATATGGCGCTTTACATAATGAGCGATCAAAAATCAAATAAAAGCCTGCCTACAGCATACAGTCTAAGAGTGAAAAGGTGGAAATTATAAAATTAACATTTTAGAATAATTCTAAAACAATAAACTATACAATAATACACCTTTAAACACGTTATCAACTGTCAGAATGAGGTTGTAAGTTGGAAAGCACATGCCTAAGGGTACTAGGACTCACATGCACAGGCATATTGAAGTAGTCAGCCTTGAAAGAATCTGCCATCTCTCCAAAGCTTTGTAGTGTGTACTCCCGAGTAGCTTGCTCAAACCCAAAAGCTTCTGGAGGTCGTTTGCATTCCTAAAGATGGACAAAGAGAGGAAAAATAGATGGAAGGATTCACGCCACCACATTTGTGACACATTTCAAAATCCTCTTATAATAAATTATTCCATTACATCAGGCAGCTGCATCTATAGCCAGAAAACACAAAAGGTCTAGGTAGGCAAAGAAAAAAACTCTGAGACAGGTAGGGACTTCTTACCGCCATGACACATTTGGGACACCTCCAGACACCTTTTGGAATCTCAGGCAAGGGTGGCAATAAGCAAAAGATGTGGTAATTGTCATCACATCCATCACATAACAACAGCTTGTCATCTTCATCTCCTCGTGCACATATTCGACAAACGTAAGACTCAATCTGGAAGAAAGAAAAAAAGAAAGGTAGGAATGGTCACACAAACAAAAACGTAAGTGGGCTGGCTCAATCTGACAGCACCTAGCTGTGGTTAGTTCAAAGGAAGGAGCAGTGCCAGGGCTACTATGAAGCAGTTCAGTCAGCCAAGAGGTACAGGTTGAATATCCCTTATCCAAGAATGGAAATATCCAAAATACTCCCCAGGTGGCCAGGATTGTGACATCTTTGCTTTATGATGGTTTAGTGTACACAAACTTTGTTTCATGAACAAAACTATTAAAAATATGTATAAAATTATCTTCAGGCCATGTGTAGAAGGCATACATGAAATATAAATGAGTTTCATGTTTAGACTTGGGTCCCATTTCCAAAGTATCTCCTTGTGTATATGTAAATATTCCGAAATCTGAAAAAAATCACAAATAGTTCTGGTCCCACGTATTTTTTGTGAGGGGAAACTCAACCTGTAATCTGCTTTGTATGCTCTGCCTTACTCTCCCAGAATAGTTCATGCAGTGGTAGGCCACAGAAGAGCAAGGGACAAGAACCTGACTAATAAGAAAAGAAACACCCAGGTGACTCCACTTACAAACTGAGTGTTGTGGTTGCGACGTAGGCGCATTGTCATCTTGGTGCAAGGTTCTGGACTGTGCCTTAGTTCCTCTTTTATATTTGCATAGCCTCGGGGAGAGGTGGGCTCAAGCTTTGTCTCTGGAACAGGGGTCTCCTCTTTCACGATCACTGTTGGAGGGCACTCAGGCATCTCCTTGTCTGTATTAGGAAGAAATAAACTTAGAACACAGAAGGCTGGCTCCTCCTCAAGCTCCCTAAATGCAGGGCTACCCCACCTTTCTTGCGCATGTTCTTGTCCTTGGCTACAAGCCCCAGACCCAGCATCTTGGGACCAGCACCATAGATCTGCAGTTTCTTCAACTCCGGATTCTTCTCAATGTCTTCTTCTGTTGGTTCTGGCTGCAAGGAAGGTGTAGTCAAAGATAGGGACAACAGAAAGAGGCTACCAGCCTTAAAAACAGTATCCAAGAGACTTTTAGAAAATGGAAGCCAAGGGAAGCAATAGGACACAGACTAGGGTGGAGCGGAGGAGGAATTGTTGCAGAACTTGATAATAGGACAGTATTGAGATGGGACTGAGCTGGTGTGGCAAAAACCTCATCTTGCTGTAGCATAATTCTCAGCAAGAATGGGGCATGCCCAGCATCCACTGCCAACTGAGCAGTGCGTATTGGCCCATTCCATCTCCTTAAACCACATTTCTTGTTGCATGTGGTCCATGAGTTTCCAGCCATAAAGCAGGGAAAGCAAAAAGTATGAGAGAGAGGCAAGAGAATGGACAGAACAGGAATAGTACCCATGCTCGAGGCGCTTGCTCGGGAAACAGAGCTGGGGCGCTGGCAGGTTCAGGGCATGATTCAGATTCCTGTAGGAGGGCGACAAAATGCGTGGGGAGCAGGGATCAACAGCAGGCCTCCAGGAATTTTAATGAGGGAATAAGCAAGAAACAAAGGTGGGGGGGGGGGTTACTGGCTTGTAATGAAGGAGGTGGCTAGATGGTCTTTAATGTTATTTGCTTGAATTTACAGGCTTAAAGCCAATTCACAGTTCTACCTAGAACAGATCCATTTAATCAATTCCCATTCCCATTCTTTAAGAATCGATGGGTCTCTTCGAGTTGGAACTGACAACTGGATTTAAGCCATTAAATGAAAATAATAAATAATAATAAAATAATCTACAGCAGAAAGCCAGCAAATTCAGTTACTACAAACCAAAGAAGTGGGGTTTAGAATTCCTTGGAACTTCTAAACATTTCATGAAGGAGGTGGAAAATCACAAGTCAATTACCTCCCATTTTAAAGAGAGAACACAAACAAAAAAAGGAGTTTGGAACAAAAAAGGCTAAGAAAAATCATCTAGAAAACTTCATTCTTACTACTTGTCCACTAAAAATATTTACTTAAAGATGCCTAAGCCTAAATCTTAATTGTTTATCCTAACTAGAGTAGAGCCATTGACTCAGTTTAGATTTACCTAAATGTTAAGTCACCCTTCAAAATTTAATTTGATGGCTCTACTCTAGTTGGGATTACCCAAAAGTATTCCAGTAAATATCTCTGTCAAACTTTTGCACAACTATTACACTATCTCGAATGTGATGATGTGGGTTGAAAAAGTTTAATTTTGACCAACTTTTCAATGAAAGTTTTTGCAGATAATGTGAGAATTCCAATGCACGCCTTTGAATGTGAGCATGGAAACTGGGTGTGCGGGAGTAGAAAATTAGTGGTTGTTTTAGATTCTCATGTGAAAGATCTAATCTCGTTCAAAAGTTATAGCTCTGGTTACTTATGGTCCTTGAATGTTTTGCTGTTATCAGACATCTTTCACTGAAGACCAAAGGAAAAATAAACCAAGCAGACCAATCACGAACTGCACTCTCAGCCACCAAGCTCATCTGCCCAACAAGTTCAGAAGACCTTTAAACCCAGCATGGCACTGAGATACCTCCAAGATCAGCTGCTCTTGCATGATCTTGTTCGCCCATTGAGATACGGTGGGAGGATCTCATTCTGCATTCTTCCACTCTCTGAAATATGGCTGGTGACTATGTATGACAGGGCTTTCCCAGAACTTAGAAAAATTACTTTTCTGGACACCATCTTGGCTAGTGAGTATGTAGTCTAAAAAGCTCTGGTTCTCTCAGTTCTATAGCAACTGGATGTTGGAATGCCCTCCCTTCAGTGATCTGCCTAACCCCTTCCCACTACTGAAAAAGAGCTACTCAAGATCATCCTGTCTAAGCAGTCTTTCAAATAGGAATAACTTGTACTGCTTTCCTCCACCCAAAAATCCCAGGAGCACTGCTTTTATCCATCTTAAACCAGCTACAACTGATTTGAAGTTGATCACAGAAGTTTGGTTTTCCTCCCCTTCAAAGCACATGTTTGTTATATGTGCAGCTCATAAAGACCATACAGAGCTGAAATCTATTTCACTGTTCTTCCACAGCTGTCATATTTAGACCTAAAATACACATTTTCTGTTCATTAATTAATTTAGATTTAATTTTGTATGCAATATATATTGGGATTATATACTGGATTTGTGTAATTCAGATGTTGTAGTTAGGACCCTTAAGTTCAACATTATGTTTCCATCTCCTGACAACACTGTGTCTGGTTTTTATTCTTATTTTATTTTATGCTGCTTTCTAGGTATCTGCTGAAAAAACCAATAGCCAGATTTGTTTAAAACATACATACACAGCTACATACCAAATGTTCATAGTAATTAAAAATCACTAATCCTATTAAGTCCAGAGTGATCAGATGTTTTTACCCAGTTATGGGAAGGGATGGAAGCTGACAAACTTTTCCAGGCTTTAAGAAGGAAAATACTTCTTTCTGTGGGAAGGATGCATGCCAGGATAACTGGGATAAAATAAAGCTATCTGCAGAGTTAAGGAGAAGGGCACCTAAAGTAGCCTTAAAAGTTATGGGCTCACCCAACCTGAACCAAAATTTTTATTTAGGGCTGAAACTGTGCTCTACACTCACCTCTTGCTGCAGACGCTTGGCTCGGCGTCCATAGCTGTTGAACTTGGAAGGCTGGACTGACTGGCGCAAAGGGATGCTGTGTGGCTTATACTCTTTGTCCTTTTCCTCATTGTCAAACGGATGGGTATTGCACTGCTGGGAGAGGGAACAGTTTTAAGGCCAAGTTAACATCCAGACTGTACCCAATCTACCATCAAGGGTTAGAAAGCACAGGCCTAACTCAGCTCTGCCGTGGGAAAACAGTAGTATCATGACAATGGACAACATGGCAGCTCTGCCTCCTCTCTTACAAATCATTCTCTTCCCAGAGGCCTGGTTCCGGATGCTCTGAACTTTTCTGTGGCTACCGAGCCAAATAAGGAAATGGAAGGTGACTTGAAGTTTTAAAAGTGTAAAGGGGAGCCTCCCAGAGTGGGACCTAAAACTCACCACCAGGTTGGCACCCGACTGGTACATTTCATAAGGGTAGATAATGCGCTCGTAATGGGAGCGAAGAAGAGAGCCAATATTCTTTCCCGACGGATAGGAAAGGCGCTGAGCCACTCGAGCCCATCGGCGATCCTTACAGATGGCTTCATATCCACCTTCTTCCATCACAATCTGGGACACAAGGATATTGAGAAATAAGAATCCTCCCAAGCACAGCTAGTATTGCACAATCATCCTGATTCACAGTTTCCTTCATCCCAATCCTGGATTCTCTTCATCCCTGCTAGTATCCCCCAGGTTCAGCCAGTAGCTCACAACAACTATTTGTTAAGCCTTACTCTACTAGTCGTCACAAAGCCTGAATATTAGTTTTCATCTATGTTTCTCCAACTTACTTTGCTCAGGCTGTACAAATCAAGGATTCGCCTCTCTACGTTGGGGATTTTCAGTGCAGAGCCTTGTATCTCCCAGAACTTTGCAATCTGGTCTAAATAGTTCAGCTTCACCCTGGTCTGGGCCTAGTGATAGGAACAAGACAAATTGCTCTCAACAACACAAGCCAGGAAGGCACAAGAGAGGTTTCCACATAATCATGTAATGTTTCAGCCACCAAAAGTTGGTCTCAAGATTGAAGCTTGGCAATGAGAATGGCAACCTAAGTATACAACAATTTGGGCTGGTATCTGTTTTAGTTTCTGGGTACCAGGTGGAAGTTTCTTTTTAAAATGTTTGTTCCTTCAACTGCAACTGTTTGTCACAATCTAGAACACAAGAATGCTAGGAAATAAGAATCTTCCCAAGCACTCATTGAGCAATCATCACACACTCAATAATACACACCCAGAGTCCAATAAAATTCCCATTCCCTTCTTCAAATCATGATCCATAGCTTCCTTCATCCCAATCCTGGATTCCCTTCAACCCTACTAGACTCTGCTAGAAGTCATCTTTTGAAAACTGAATTTGAAATTAAAGGGAAGTGGTCCTCCAGATGTTGTTGGAATACAATTTCCATTATTTGTCACCATTGATTTTATTTGACAGGGTGAACAGGAGTTGCAAACCAATATATAGAGCAGAAGCACATGCCAAGGATCAGAGAGTTGCTTTTGTTCTTCCAAACCTTCAGTGGGCCACAACAGTGCAAGGGTAGCTACCAGAACCGACACTGTAAGCAAGTGGAAATCATTTCTAATGATTCCCCACCCCCTTTTTTCAGGATTGGGGACCCTGGAATCTTATTTTGGTTTTAAAAAAGCATTTCCACCCTCACAAAATTCTGGATTTGGTGAAATACATACGGTCAAGGTTGGTAAAGGACCTCCCAACCCACACAAGGGCTGCATGTGATCTTCAGGTGGCATGATTCCTACCCCTGATCTAAAGTGCCAAGGGTTTCTCATCTATGGACTATGTATTTCAAATACATGCGGTAAAATAATATTTCATCTTCTCAGCTACACAGCACAGTCAAGACTTAAGCATTTCTCACCTTAATATCTGTAAACAAGCAGTACAGTAAAATACACTACATATTCACTCAAATGTCAATCAACTGTGTTCAGTGGTATTTACATGGTGTATCTGTTCAGAATTGTGAACTAAGGGCCGCTAGAGACTGGCCCTTTGCGGCGCCCTGATCATGTGCTAGGGTTGCCTGGGGGTGGAGCATATACACTCCCCGCAACCCTAGCATGTGACAAGGGCTTCAAGATGGCGGCGCCCTGTCTACAATCTTAGGGAGAGAAGGCGAGCCAGTTCCAGCAGGCCTTGTCTGTGAGGAGGAAGATCCCTACCTCCCTCCCTCCACCATCTTAGGGAGAGAAGGCAAGCCAGTTCCAGCAGGCCTTGCCTAAAAAGAAGAAGAGCCCTCCCTCCAGTCCATCTGCCATGGTCCAGGCTTCTGAGGGAGAGAAGATATGCTGGACTTTCCCCCTTCCCCACCACCTCTAACTTTTCCTTTTGTTTCGTGTCTTTTTAGAGTGTAAGCCTGAGGGCAGGGAAATGTCTAAATATTAACAAATTGTAAGCCGCTTTGATAGCCTAAATGACTGAAAAGCAGGGTATAAATAAAAAGTATATTATTATTATTATTATTATTATGACATGGGCGCCGCCATCATTACGTAAGTGCCACGCAGCATCCACACAGAGCCACACAGCACTAACGTAATGAGTGCGCCAGTGGCACAATTATTACGCTGTAGCTGTCGCAACTTTAAAAGAACCTGCATTTTGCGGGTTTGTTTTCCGCCGGCGGGAAGCCACACAGTTTGGCTGCTGCAGCTTCCCTCTGGTGAAAAAACAGGTGCTGGGAGGGCACCCTTTTGGGGCAGTATGTACTGCCCCATAAATAACTGAATTCAATAAAGTGCAACTCAAGAGTTTTAATTATACCAACCACTGGAAAATGCAAGGGAAAAGAACAACATAACCTAAATAGCAAACCAAAGAAGTTCATAATAAATTACAATGAAAAACATGTAAATATAAATATCAACCAAAACTGACTCCAAGATTACCAATCTGGAAACACTAACAAGCTCTTAAAGTAACACAGTTTGGGAGTCAACGCTGTGACTAAGAGCTTTTGAGAGGAAGGTTTATTAATAACAATTCAATATACAGAAGTCTTATGAGAACAAATTAATTATGAAGTATTACATACTTTTAGGCTTTTCAAATTCTTGTATGTATATATTCCATTATACTAACTGTTCTGTGATTTACAGAAAAGGCTGCCCCCTCAGCAATCTTTTCTGATGCAAAAAGAGGCCTCATATATGACTAACTGGCCCTATCAGAGAACTGCAAGGTAGAGATTTTACACATTTGTACGTACCTCTAGTTCATTCAGCCTCTGTATCCTTGGGGTAAACCGGAAGTTATCCACCTCCACAGCAAAGGGAGGCTGCCAGTCCTGGGAGAGAGATTGAAAGATGAGACAGTTAGAATCCCAATGCTCTGTGTAGCACACGCATAAAGTCTGTTACTAAGCCTGCAGCACAAAAGGTTCCAACACTTTTGCAATGACAGACACCACCATGGTCAATTAAGAAGGCAGCTAAGTACACATTTCAATAAGCAGACTATCACAGAGTCCCGGTTCAATTTCACAGACAAGGAAGTGGAAGAATAGTTAAAAGATAGATTCACACAGGAACTCTTTGACAGGAGGGAAAGACCCTTACTTCTGTGATGGAACAGTTTTCATAATACTGTACGCAAGAGACACAGCTCATGCAGGGATAACACTGATATGCTTTATGCATGGATGCCTCCTAGTGAAGCATGAATGCATTAGCCACTTTACAGCAAAATGCATGTGTGCTTTCATCTTAACTATTACACAGAGAGAGTCTGACAAAGAAGGAAAAGACACTACCAGGACCTCTTTAACCAATTTACAAATCTTCATCCCTAAGGCACTGGACACTCAACAGGAACTATGCTCCTGACGCTGAAGGAGAGATGCTACAAGGGTGGGTCAATTGTTTATTGTCATCGGCTGCTGGGGACAGGAAGACAAGGAAAAGGCTTATGAGAGGGGTTGTATGTGCTTTGGTGTCCTTGTGCGGGTGAGACTCAAGGCCTCACAACACAAGCTTTCGGGAAGTGGATCAAACTGATGGTTAGACATTTTAATTTCTAAAGGTTGGAACAGTTATCAGGATTTCCTCCTCTCTCATGTAAACCACATTAGTATATATCATGCCTTGCAACAGCGAAGAGAAATATTTGTTTCTAATAGTATGATTAAACTATGCAAATGAATCCTGAGGCACCTTTGAGACTAACCTTTGAGTCTCAAAGGCACCACAAGATCCCTCTGCATGCTGCTATTCCAGGCTAACATGCCTATCTCTGAATTCTACTACCCAAAAGGATTTCAAAAAGTGAGGCAAGCGAATAGGCATTATATGATCATGTTGCTGATTCCTTTATTAGAGTGTCTGAGTGAGGAATGATGGCAGATTTACAGTATCATAATCCATGCTACAAAATCAGCTTGCAAATCATAATGAGTAGATTTCAGAAGGTTATGGCAAGAAAGGAGAACTTACAGACCCCATTATTTATTAGAGAACTAAGAAAAGATTATCACAAACAGAAAGACAAGGAAGTGGTCATCCTCTAAACCGGATTACTCCATAAACTCTGAATCTGGACGCTGGCTACCAACTAATCTAAAATAAGGTTTACAGTCCCACAGAGACAAAGAAGGGAGCTATATCTTAACAAAACCTATTCCCTCATCTTTAAGGACTCTTACAATTTCTATTTTCCCTTCAAAACCACTCTGCCTATGATTGAGTCCCCTGATCACAAAAATATAGTAGGAAGGGAGTTAAATCGGGAGGGGGGGGGAATCAATGAATAAAATTTATCCTCATCCCTATGACATCCCTATGGGATATTTTGCTGCAGATGCTGCTATACTATAGTTTACAGTTGAGGCCTAGTGGCAGAAACCTGGGAAGTTTAGGAGGGGTCAAGATGCAGGTGAAGTCATGAAATTACAAAGGGTGAAGTCATGAAGTTACAAAAGCAGATGATCCAGCCTGCAACTTCTCTAATTTGTCAAGTGTAAAAAATCTCTCCAGAATGATAGCAGTTACAGTCAAACACAGGTGCCACTAAGGCAGAGCCAAGCCATGTCCCTACACAGACACTATGATCTGAAATTCTGTTAAGTCTGGACAATTAAAATAGAACCCCATAGCCTACTGACCCCAATACCTGTATTGGGACCAAGAGCTAACATTTCCCACATGAAAGCTGTCCGCTTCATCACCAAGTATAACCACACTATATCAGTGGATCCCAACCTTTCATCCACTATTTGTTTTAGACTTCAGCTCCCAGAAGCCTCAGCCAACTTGGCCAACAGTGAGGAATTATGGGAGTTGATGTCCAAATCATCTGGAGGACCAAAGGTCTGGGAATCACTGCACTATACCTTGTCACTGGGATTGCACAAGTGATGCGTTGTTCCACAGGTTACCTAGTCATCAGACAATAATGCTGGGCATCACCGCCTCCAGCATCCATTTTGTCATCACACGGAGACAGATGTTCCTGTCGCCACCACAGGGCCTTTTGTCTCCATGTGAGGATAAGATGAATAAGCAGGGTGACTGGATGGAATACGGTGGAAGTTACCCAAACCTTTCAATCCATTTAAGACTATATAGCTTCAAGCAAGATTCCACCCCTTCCATGAGCCACGATTGCCATTATTTCTTTCAACTATTTGTTGTTGTTGTGTGCATTCAAGTCTTTCTGACTTATGACTATCCTAATCGGAACCTATCACGGGGGTTCCTTGGTAAGATTTGTTCAGAGGAGGTTTGCCATTGCACTCTTCTGAGGCTGAAAGAGTGTGACTTACCCAAGGTCCATGGCCAAGCTTGGATTTGTAATCCAATGCTCAATGTTGTAATCCAATGCTCAAACCACTACACCACAATGGCATTACCCCTCAAAAACCTGGCATTCATAACCAAACTATATCCACACTGCAGAAATAACCTGCTTTGTTGTTGGTAACTGCTCTCGATTCGATCTTGACCCATCCTTTGCTTCTCTGCTCAACTCCTGCAAACTCAGTCTTGTGGTCTCTTTAATAGTCCGTCCATCTTGCGTGCGACCCTCCTATCTTTTTACTTCCCTCTACCTTTCCCAGCATTACTGTTTTTTTCCCAATGATTCATGCCTTCTCATTATGTGTCCAAAGTATGACAACCTGAGTTTTGATATCTTGGCTTCTAGGACGATTTCTGGCTTGATCTGCTCTAGGACCCATTTGTTTGCCCTTTTGGCTGTTCATGGGTTCCTCAGCACTCTTCTCCAGCACCACATCATCTCAAATGGATGGATTTTCCTCCTCTCCTCCTTCTTAAGTGTCCAGCTCTCACATCCATACATGGCAACAGGGAATACAATGACTTGTACGATTCTAACCTTTGTTCTCAGTTGTATATATCCTGGCCTTTTAGGATCTTCTCTAGTTCTTTCACAGCTGTCCTTCCCATTCTTACCCTGCTCTGACGCTGCGTTAAACTACTGTGGCTCCATGCTATGTAATTCTGGGAGCTGTAGTTTCAAACTCCTAAAATGAGGCTCCTAAAATACAAACAAATGAGTCATGGAGCAGATTAAGCCAAGATGACCAAACTCAGGTTGTCACACTTTGGACATATTATGAGAAGGAAGCACTCAATGGGGGGGAAAACAGTCATGCTAGGAAAGGTAGAGGGAAGTAGAAAGAGAGGAAGGCCACATGCAAGATGGATGGACTCTATTAAAGAGACCATGAGTTTGCAGGAGTTGAGCAGAGCAGCAGAGGACAGAGGGTCACGGAGATGTCTCATCAGCAGGCAGTCAACCTGGGTTATTTCTGTAGTGTGGATACTTCCCTCCAATACTATCACAACGTGAAGTCTAAGGCTTTCAGGGCCGACATCCATAGCTTTTTGTGCTATATGTGGCCATGTTCTCAAAGAGATTATTCCTGGTGTTTTGCCAGCATCTGTGGCTGGCGTCTTCAGAGAATACTATCACAATGCGAAGTTGAAGGCTTTTATGGCCTGCATCCGTAGTTTTTTGTGGGTTTTTCAGGCTCTGTGGCCATGTTCTAGAAGAGTTCCTTTCTGACGTTTCACCTACATCTGTGGCTGGCATCTTCAGAGAATAGTATCTCATGAGGAGTTGAAGGCTTTCATGGCTTGTATCTATAGGTTTGTGGGGGGGTTTTTTGTGGATTTTTTGGGCTATACGTGGCCATGTTCCAGAAGAGTTTATTCCTGACGTTTCTCCAGCATCTGTGGCTGGCATCTTCAGAGAATGCTGGAATGGAAGAGAGTGGGGTATAAATCTCCTGTGTGACCCTGGCAAGGGGGAAGCGATCCCCACGTGAATCTACCCAGGGTCACACAGTATATACAGTTGGCCCTCCTTATCCATGGATTTTTTTTAATCCACAGCTTGAAAATATTCCCAAAAAAGTATCAGTTCCAAACAGCAAACCTTGATATATTTTTACATACAGGACACCATTTTACTGTGCCATTATATTTAACGGCACTTGCGCATATGTGGATTTTGTTGTTATCCATGGAGTCCTGGAACCAAACCCCAGCGGATAACAAGGGTCCAGCATATAAATATATGCACCCCGCTCTCTTCCAGGCCAGCATTCTCCGAAGACGCAAAAGCCACAACAGACGCCGGTGAAACGTCAGGAAGAAACTCTTCGAGAATATGGCCACGGAGCCTGCAAACAACCCACAAAAAAACACAATCATTACCACAATTCCGACGACCAGGCTCTTTCTCCTCGGCCCCAAAGACGGCTACCGCGCTTCCCCGAAAACAACACAGCGTCTTATACTAATTTTTGCCCCCAAAGTTGCACTTGGTCTTATTTTTAGTGGATGTCTTATATTTCCACGAAGAAGAATTCTCATTTATCGTTGAACCAAAAAAATAAACATTTATTGTATATATTTATATACAAAAACTTTGCTAGGTCTTAACTTTCGGGGGAGGCCTTATATTTAGCAATTCAGCGAAACCTCTACTAGGTCTTATTTTATAAGATATCTTATACCTTATTTTATAGGGATGTCTTATTTTGGGGGGAAAGAGGGTATTGGGGGAATATTAAGTGAGCCCCAAGAGATCAGGGAGGAAGAAGGGACAGAGATATCACCCCAAGGGAAGGAAGGAGGGACATCTTTTGGGGGGGAAGCAAAGCATGGAAGCAACCCTTGTCTCCCTCAGTCGGTCCCTTCCAGGGCAGCCTCCCTTGTCCTCCGTCCTCCTCTTCCTACTCACGGCCGGCGGGCGTATCTTGCAGATGCCGCTCTTCTCGGCGATGGGCCTGATCTTGGCGATGTAGCCCAAGGGGTCGCTGAACTCGTCCCAAGTGGGCTCGAAGACCGGGCACTCCGGGGGAGGGAGGAAGTCCTCCGGGGGAAGCAGCACAGGATCCGCCGCCGCCGCCGCTGCTGGGTCCACCATAGAGGCCCACTCCCCGGCTGGAGGCTCCGAGTAAAAACCCCACGGAAGGAGGCCCGAACCGGCTTTGAGGAGGAGGGGGGCCTTCACCGCCGTCGTCGCCTCTCCCCGGCAGCACCCACCGGCTTCCTTCTTCCCTTTCTCCGCCTTCACCTCCTGCTGCTGGTCTCCCTTCTCCCCGCCTTCGCTCGGCTCCTCCCGGGGCTCCATAGTGGCCCTGGTTCCCTCAAGGGGCCATTCCCTGACCCCGGCCCCCTTCCGCCCGCTAGGCCTAACTAGGCCGCAAAGCCTCGGACTTTCCTAGCCCCGCTCCCCGGCCTCCCTGCCTCGCACCCCGGCTAACCGCCCTAACCAGGCTCCCTTCTCTACTTCTGCCGCCGGGTCCCGGCTTCGGCCTAGAAGCCAGAAGCAGCCGCCGTAGTCGCCATCTTGGGCTACTTGCTCTCTCAATCTCTCAATCTCTCTCTCTCTGATTCCACAACAACAAAGCGTCTCCTTCCGCCACTCTCCTCAGGGGGGCGGCCAAAAATGGTCCCCGATTTTCCCGGAAACCGTTTAGAAAGACTCGGGATGTTCCCAAACCCCCTTTTGCAAGCCTTTCCTGAGGGAGAGCCTCGTTTTAAAAAGGCTCCTGGGCGAAATAAAGGAGAGGAAATAGTCCCTCTGAAGGAGGAAAAGGGGGGGCGGGCGGAGGGATTCAAGCAGCGAGGGAGTGTGGTTGCGACTGCCGGGACTCCTTGCGCACGTTTAAAGGGCCGCAGGGCGCATGCGCCAAAGGAGAGAAAACAGGAAGACCGGGGGAAAAGAGAAGAAGAAGAGACTAGGCTCCGGAGGGGCGGGGCTTAAAGAGGCCACGCCCACTCTGTTGTCAGAATGACAGCCCAGCAGCTGTCAATCTGGGGTTCAGTTCACTTCTTCTTAATCCTCTCAGAGCAGTAGCAGTGTCCCATCATTGGCAAAGCATTGGCAAATGAGGATTTACCTTATCCTGCCTCTTTTATGTGTAAAATACATTAACCATACATGGACAGGGATTATTAAAGCCTGTTTTTTGAGCCCTGGTTATTGGCAGTCCCAATATGCCTTCTTGATCCAAAATAATAACAATAACAATATTATTATTATTATTATTATTTTATCCCACTTTTTTCCCAACAAGGGACTCAAAGGGGCTAACAGCAATTAAAAAAACAAACCAATATTATTATTATAATTATTAGTAATATATCCCACTTTTCTCCCAACATAGGATTCAACGGGGCTAAAAGCAACTTTAAAAAAAAACAAAATTATTATTATTTTTAGTAGTAATCTTATATCCTATTTTCCCCCCAACATAGGACTCAAAGGGGCTAAAAGCAATTTTTTAAAAATATATTATTATTATTTAATAATAATAATAATAATAATAATATCTTGTATCCCACTTTTCTCCCAATATAGGGACACAAAGTGGCTAACAGAATTTTTTAAAATACTATTATTACTATTATTATTATTATTATTACTATTCTTACTATTATTGTTATCTTATATCCCACTTTTCTCCCAACATAAAGACTCAAAGGGGCTAACAGCAAGTTTAAAAATAACAATACAATTTAAACACAATAGAAACTTTAAAAGTATATATATATATATATATATATACAGTATTTAAATTAAACGTTTTCAAAAGTTAACACAATAATAATAATCATATTTATATTAATTTATATCTCAGCCTTCTCCCAAGGCTGGGACTTAGGGCAGCTTACAACATTAAAAAACACCATACAGTTAAAACACACACACAAATATTGTATTAAAATATAATTAAATTGCTACAGTAATTAAAACAAATGTAATGCTAAAGTTATGAATTAAAAAATAACATGTTAAAAATACAAACCTTAAAAGCCCACTCCCTCCCCCCCAAACACACACACACATTTAGGGCACAAAGCGGCTTACAAAAAAAAGCAATACGATTAAAATAAATTGGCAGCATGAGCTTTTGTACACTAAAATCCACTTCCTCAGATGCATTTATGCATTTGGACCAAATGCAACCGAGGAAGTAGACTTTAGTCTGCAAAAGCTCATGCTGCCAACTTCTTTCAGTTAGTCTCAAAGGTGCTACAAGATCTCTTTGCGTACTGATTTTATAGACTAACACAGCTATATCTTTTAATACAATTCAAAGCATACAAAATGGGCATTAAAATAATTAAACTGGTATAGTTTAAAAAATGTAATTCAAAAGATTTGGTATGGGATTTCTATAGCAAATCCAGTCTTCATTCTGACAGTATTGCTACAGAAACTTTTATTTTTAACATGGGCAGGTTCTAATCCTCCATAGTTTGTTGCAAGATGGATGTTTGTAGACTCAGCTTGTTGTTCTTTTTAAATATACATGTGTCATGGATTACAGGTAATACTGGAAAAGTAAAAACCACAGCCCTGTGATCCAGCGCAACCGAGCAGGAAGCTCTGGCACCAATGGCAATGTTGTACTGAAGCAATCCTCACAGTGGTTATTTAGGAATATTACCAAATTACCGCAACATCCCCAAATCCGGTGTCATTCATGGGCTCAGTCATGCATCTGTGCATATTGGTACCTAGTAAACTAAGGGTACAGTGGTTTGAGTGTTGTCCTATGACTCTGTAGACCAGGGTTCAGTACCCTGCACAGCCATGGAAACCTACTGGGTAACCTTGGGCAAGTCACACCCTCTCAGCCTCTGAAGAAGGCAATGGCAAATCTCCTCTGGACAAATATTGCCAAGAAAACCCCATTATAGGTTTGCCTTAGTGTCGCCATAAGTTGAAAACAACTTGAAGGCACACAGCAACAACAACTTAGGGGTAGGAAATACGTTGTCCTCCTATGTTGGACTGCAGTTTCCGTCAACCCTAGCCATAGTTGACCATGACAAGCTGTGACAGTTAACTTTATCATCACAGGACCTTATGAGATGTCAGAAATTGGAAGTATAATGCAATGGCAATCCAAACGCAATCATGGGGTTTCACGTTATTGCGAATTAAAGTATCTCACGCAATTTCGGACAAAAGCGAAGTCATTCCGAACGCAATAATGGGAATAGGAATTCACGTAAATTCGCTAAACTAGCAAATTCACGTGAATTCGAATTTGCTCCATTCACAATAAACAGAAATTCCTCCTGTCTGATAAAGTCCATAGACCAGGTCCTTCCTCACATTGCCCTACTCACTACATTGTCCTGCTCTACTCTCCCCAGCATTTTAATTCCCCAACTTTCTTCCTGGTCTACTTCTTCCTTTACTACTGCCTACAGCAGCAGTTTCTGTAAAAGAGCTGCAAGGTCTAGGTCTAGCGGTATCCATGGGTTGATAGGGCTCCGAACATCTGGATGTTGAAATTGCTAGAGATTTCTCCTGTCTTTAATTTTCGATGTGCATCATGGCAGCCGGGTGGCATTGTTGTAAAGATGATTAGAGGTGTACAGCTGTGTCTGTGTCGTTAAGGCAGTTTGTTGTTGTTGTTGTTGTTGTTGTGTGCTTTCTAATCCTTTCCAATTTATGGCAGCCCTAAGAACCCAACATGGAGTTTTCTTGGCAAAATTTGGCCAGAGGAGGTTTGCCTTTGCCTTCCCCTGAGGCTGAGAGATTGTGATTTGCCCAAGATCACCCAGTAGGTTTGCTGGCTGAGCTGGGATTTGAACCCTGATCTCCAGAGTTAAGGCAGACAGACCACGTTTAATGGCTCTCGATTACATACTACAATGGTCTAAATTTTTACAAAATTCAGATAAATTGTCTAAATTAAAAAAAAATTGTCACAGGTTGATGAATGTCACTGGCCACACTTGAGAAATAGCCAAGCTGTAATATTGTTAGCTATCTTTAACCTCTGGACTTAACACAAGGGATCCCTTCTTTGGAATACGTATGATTTCCTATCATATTTCTTATTCTTAATTTAACCCTTTATATCCATCTGCCTCCTTTTCACTGACAAACTTCTAACTTATCCTGAAACATATCTAGAGTCGTAGTCCAGCACTCAAACCACTACACCACAATGGCAGTAATCCAGGATTATGAGATTGCCATCTGAGCGTCATTCGGATCGCCAAAGGTGTCTCAGACCTGAACTGGTGGGTACATCCAGGTGCCTGCCTTCTTGCTCAGGCAGCAAAACCTTCCGGGTGGCTCTGACGCCATATTGTTTCAGGTCTATTGAGGGTCATGATTCCTAGTGGGAGGCCATATCCCGAATTTTAGACTGGGCATTCCCACATGTGTGGAGTGGGCTTCCTCTGCAACCCATGATGGCTCAGGCATACCACAGATTGGAAGTGTTACTTTGGGGGGGGGGGGGCTACTATGCCTAGCTTTGCACTAAAGTCTAATAAAATAATTTTTCAAGGCTTCATCAGACTCAAGAGAGGCAGCCTAGAGTCTGAGATGAGCTGGAGGAGGACCAATAAACAGACGTTCAATCCTGAGAAGATGGAGACTAGAAGATTGCAGAAATAATGCAGTTTGACACAAAGGGAGCTGTGAGAAATTTTTCAAACTTGAGTTTAGGCTCCATCCTATAGAATCCTGGGATTTGTGGTTTAGTGAAGCACTAGCACTCATTGGCAGAGAAGGCTAAAGACTTTGTAAAACTACAAATCCCAGAATTACATAGGACGGAGCTACGGCACTTAAAGTGGTGTCCAACTGCATTTTTCCTACAGTATAGACGCACCCTTGGTGGAAAGGGAATTTAGCAGATGCCTTGATAAAAGCACTGTGCCATACTATCCAAAACAAGATATCTGATGTTGGGTGCCAGCAATTTCTTCTCCAAATGTTCCAGGGACTGTTACTGTATTTGTTCCAATCAGCTATAACTATTTATTTCCTGGAAACTCTGTGGACTGCTGACTGACAACTTGCAGACCAGCAATGGTCCACAGACTACCACTCAGAATAGCCCTGATACCATCCTGTGACAGCAAAATATGGCCACAACAGTCCATCCCGTGGTGACTTCCCATGTCCTCCGCTTAACCGGATGATGGGCTAGACTAGAGGCTGCATCTGGTTCAGACTATTGCTGCAGTGTCAACAGGTAGCAAGGACTGAGCTTATCACACCCATTCAGGAATCTCTGCATTTTCTACTGGTGAGCTACCAGACCCAATTCTAGGTAGATGTATTCGTGTACAAAACTCTAAATAGTTCAGCACTTGGTATTAAAAGGACCATCTGATCCAGTACTGTTCCACTTAGGATTTAGGATCATCTAGGGAAGTGATGCTTGTGGGACCCTGTAATCGGTCACCCACACACATACCCTCCAACTGTCCTGGTTTGGCAGGGACAGTCCCAATAAGTGGTCTGCCATCTCACTTTTTTAGCTCTTTTGAAAATGTCCCCGTTTCTCTTTCCTCCTCCCACTTTCCCACTTTGTCCTTGGCTTACAGGTTCCAAGTACAAAAGTAGTTTGCACTCCATTAACTTATTAGGGAGAGGAGAGAAGGTGGGATCTTTGTCCTTCCTAATAGGCTCAGGCAACAGAAAACTGCTGCAGTCCCTGTCAGTTTGTGTGTTCTTCCTCACACTCTTGCCTTCTTGACCATGCTCTGAGGTGACTTAGTCGCATGTGTCCCAGTTTTGATCTGTGAAATGTGGAGAGTATGCACACATGAAGGCCTACATGGCATAATGGTTTGAGTATTGGGCTAGGACTCTGTTGATCAGGATTCGAATCCTGACTCAGCCATGAAACCCACTAGGTGACATTTGACAAGTCACACTCTCACAGCCTCAGAGTATGGCAATGGCAACCCCCCCCCAAGAAACATGGAAAGAAAACCCCATTATTGGTTCACCTTAGGGTTGCGGTAAGTCGGAAATGACTAAAAGGCATATAACAACAATGCACACACGACAGAATTTTCTTGATGTTGACATCATATATGTGAAATTCCCCTTCCATCAGACATCTGATAATTTCCCCACTCCTTTTTCTTTTAGATGCCATTTGAAAACAACTATTTGTACAAGCTGCTGCTGCTTGTATTACTTTTATTGTATTTTAGTAGAAATGTATTATTATTTTTAATTTTTAACATAATAATCATATAATGCTATATTACAATAATTGTAATGCGGTGTTCCCAAGGCTGGGAAGATGTCAAATGTGCTGTAATGCTTTCTTTTTGAATCTTAGCTATCTGCTATAGCTAAGAAAGCAACCGGCTTCTCCATGGGGAGTTGAAAACGTAGATTTGTGGCCTCTTTCCCCCCTTTTGGGAAATTTGCAGGCTCTGACAGGACTTTGGCTGGCAAGAAACACAAATCGTGGATGCGGAGTATTCTAGTAGTACTTCTAGTAGGGTTTGAACACTCATTTCCAGTTTCTCAATCCCTGCGTACGTATCAGTGGTTGTTGGTGTGTACAACCCTGTTTTCTTGGCAACATGTGTTCAGGAGTTTGCCTTTGCCTTCCCCTGAGGCTGAGAGATTATGTCTTGGTCAAGGTCACCCAATAGTTTTCCATGGCTAATTGGGTATTTGGAGTCTAGCCTCCAGCATTGTAGTCCAGTGCTGAAACCAGTACCACACGTTGGCTCTTACTTTGCTCCTGTAAAAGTATCTCATATGGCTTGACCTCTCCCTAGCAGAAGACTCCTTTCCTACTTTCGGTGAATCTCAAATTATTGCCTAAGAATTATCTGTATGTTGGTCCTTATTGGAGGCGTCCAGTCAAGGAAGCTCATTGGGTGCTGCTTCTTTCTTTCCCTTTTTGCCTGGCAATGAAAAACAACAGCAACAACCATGTTGTGTGCAGACGTTCCTGGGGACAATAGTGTCTGGGGCCCAAAACACACTGCAGGAATAATCCAGTTTGAGACCACTTTAACTGCTCTGGCTCAATACTAGATAATTCTAGGAACTGTAGTTTTGTGAGACATTTAGCCTCCTGGTGCCACAATAAACTACAATTTCCAGGATTCCCTAGCACTGAGCCATGGTAGTTAAAGTGGTCTCACACTCGATCATTTCTGCAGTGTGTTTTGTACCTGGATTGTGGCTGTCTGTGCCAGAGGCACTTGGGTGGCAGAAGATGCTTTGCCGCCATCATGTCTGGTGAGTTATCCACATAGGGTGGAGCAACACAAATGCCCCAGAGATGTCTTCTAATTGTTGTGAATCAGTGGACTGATGCTACGGAGACTGCTGGTGTTGCACTAAATGCTAGGATGTGGGTTATACAGTATGCTCTGTTCTCCTTTCCTTTCTCCTTCTGCAACCAGGTATCAAAATAAAATATATCAGTCAAACAAGAACAAGTAGTTTGCTATTGCCATCAGGACAGGGTAACCAGATGTCCTCCTTTTTCAGAACATGCTCTACATTTCAATCTTCTGTCCAGGAGGAATTCCAGAATGTCCTCCATTTGAGGCATGACCAAGGAACCCATCAACACCACATTTGCTGTTCCCCTTTGGCAGTCTGTCCTTGCTGAAAATAGGGGATAGGTTGGATCCTCCTAAAGTACTTTTCCTGGGAACAGCAGCTGACAAGACTTGCCCCACAGCAAATGTTTTATACAGTACAATGGGAGGCTTGAGGACACAATGGAAATGCTGAAAGCTTTTTCTTCCCTCAATGTCAGCCCAACAGACAAATTAAAGGAAGAATTTTTGATTCAGTCAAGGCTTTGTTGTTAGTCAAGTACAATTTGAGCACTTGTCTTGCTCAGTTCTATCAGCACATTGCAAGCCAGGAAGGTATTTTAATATGTTAATCAGAAAAATATGGTTGAGTACATAATAAAATACAGTACAGTATAGGTAAAATAGCTGTACAGAATTCACATGAAATGCATTCATCTTTATATGAGTTTTAGTTTTTAGTTTGTAATACTTTACATTTTTCTTGAACGTCCTACATTTTGTGGTGTCTTGTTCTCCTTTGTGGGATATATCATCTGGTCACCCTCAGGATTCTCAGGCAAGGATTTGAGAACTTTTTTTTCTTGGTACAGAAACTGATTCCTGATTTTAAGCCAAGAGGGACATCTTTTAATATTTAAACTGGAATGATGGTACGTTCTTCATTTTGCCAACAATTCTTGTTGTTTTGGACTGAGAGTGCCTCTAAATGGTAGAAATAATGCAATTTGACGCCACTTTAAGTGCTGTAGCTCCATCCTATGGAGTCCTGGGATATGTACTTTTACAAGTCTTTAGCCGCCTTTGCCAAAGAATGCTGGTTCCTCGCAAAACTACTAAATCATAGGATTCTGTAGGATGGAGGCATGGCAGTTACAGTGGTGTCAAAGTGCATTATTTCTACAGTGTAAATGCACCCTCAGAGAATTACTATATAGGTTACCTTGAGCTTTCAGGTATGTTCAAACTTACTTGTGTTGGTTTACTTTCTTCTCATTTTTAGTTTTTTCAATGTTTGAGAAGTATTGCAGCACTATGTGTTTATGTGTTTTGTTTTCATGCAGAAGTTTTACATCTGATCTCCTATTTTCACTCATTCCTTGTGATTTTTTTTTAAAAGAGCCTTTTAAAAAAGAGCTTTGCCTTAGTTCAGGGTGCTATCATTACACTCAAGAACCTGACGGAATAATATTTCTAGCCAGGGGACAATCCTAAAGTATCTAAAGAATATAAAGCCGCCTTGTGGTACCTGTAAGACTAACCAATTTATTTCAGCAGGAGTTATAGACCTCTTTGCTGCTCATGTCAATTTGTTTCAGCTTACACTGAAACAGATGGGTCAGTCTTAAAGGTGCTACAAGACTCCTTTGTTCTTTTTATACGGAAACAAACTAATATGGTTATCTATCCAATGATTGCCCGTTGCGTCTGATTTATCTTGGCGTTCCTTTTACAAGGGTTGTAGATGCATAGTATATTTTTTATAGTGATTGGTGGCAATTATATTGCTGTAAATAGCAGTAATAAAAACTGTTGATCTTTCTTTCAGCTGACCTGCTGAAAATTATGCCAGCTGAGGAGCAGTTAAATTTGGCAGGCAGAAAATGAATTATTCTACTATCACAGCAGACATGCTAGGAATACGCTCTTCTAGCAGAGATGGTTAACTTGTGGCTCTGTAGATGCTGTTGGCCTGCTATGCCCAGCATTCCTGGACCTTTGGCTATAATAATGGCTAGGGCAGATGGGAATTGGAGTTGACCAACAATGGACGTTATCACACGGGACGAATTTATCTCAATTTCAAAATAAATGAAAGTAGGGCCAGTTCGGAAATGAGTGAATTCGCTAGTTCAGCAAATTTATGTGATTGTATATTGACGCTGCATCGCCTTTGGAATGACTTCCCATTGCCCAAAATTGCCCAAAATTGTGTGTGATAGTTTCTCACACAATAACGTGAAACCCCACGATTGTGTTCAGAAGGACTTCCCATTGCCCGAAAATGCATGTGGTAGTCTCTCACGCAATATCATGAAACCACATGATTTCTGTCGTCTGATAACATCTAATGTCTGTAGGGCCATTAATTTCCCACTCCTGTTGTTCTGGTGTAATTGTTTTGCCAATGTCACTTTTCCACAGGGGAAGTAGAGTAAACTTCCATAATAGCGGGATATCACGGACAGGAGCTTAATAGGGCAAAATTGAGGCTTATCTCTCTGGTGTCAGGCTGCTTCTTTATGTAGTTAAGATCCATATAGACTTCATTTCCAGAATACTCCATGATTTTTATGTTTTGGTGGAGTGTGCGAAATAAGTATCATTCTCACTTCACCAAGTGAAATTTCCTTCAATCCCCACATGTCTAGCTTTGCAAAGAGTGAGACATTGGAAATTATTCACGTCTGGATCTCTTGGTCACTTTGCCTCCCACTTTTGGTTGGATGTCTAAACTCTATCTCTAAATCGTCAACTGAATTTTAAAGTCTATGCAATGCTAACAATGTAGGGAGAGAATGAACCATTAATGGCGGGAGGGGTAAAGAGAATTCTTATGGCAATGTCCTAATTTTGGCCATCCTGTAGCCACACCACAGGTATGTCTGCTATTTATAGACCATTTGTCGATTTTATGTGTTTTTAACCCCTCCCCACACCTCAAGAATTACTGGTGTATACAGCCAGCCCTCTGTATCCAAGGATTCTGCATCCACATCCACAGATTCAACTATCCATGGCTCAAAAAATATTAGGTTTCCCCACCCCCCAACTCAACCTTTGTATTTCAGTTTTAAAAAGCAAAATATAAAGTACTGAGAGGTGTAGTGAATTAGGCCTCTGCCAATAAGTCAATGGGTTTTAGCGTTCTTGTTAACAGCGTTACCAGACATTAACAACTGTCCAGTGACATAAAAAGTGTTAATTTGTATTTAGTAGGCCATACTTGATCATTTTGTTTTAGCTTGACAGTTCAAGGCTGGGGGAAAACCAAAGGCAGAGAGGACCAGCGGTGTAAACTTTACTTTTAGCAATCTACCTGTATAGTTCTTATCGCTGCTACGATAGAAGATGGGTCACACCTGTGCACTTTGATTTCTTTTGTTTGCTTCTATGCTATATAAAACTTGAGAGTCCATCTTCTATGGTCCTTTCTGGGGAGGGGGGGGAGAACAATAGTGCTGGTCATGGGATACTTTAGGTAGAATAAGTTGTGTCCAATTCAGGGGGGCACAGTGGACCCTATCAGCTATGCTATTGATCATCACCAATAAAGCTATCAATGATGTGTAGCAGCTTTCAAAAGCACATAAAGCCATGGGGAAGGCTAACATTATGCCCAGTTTCAGGTCAGAACAGGAAGTCAGTCATTTGAGTTTATCCAGAAGCTGAAAGGATGGATGATTCATCACTGACATCTGAAAAGGTGCTTTTTTCACTGACTGACTAAACTGGTTGCAGATTCAGCTGCAAGTGGTCAATTCTTGCATCTGATTTTTGTGCATTTTATATGTGTACCACTAAATCTCTCCATCTCTAAGATTTTATGAGATAGTTTTGGATGACACATGCTGAACTTTGTCCTGGGTGTTTTCATCTATGGTTTCCTCCGGACATGGCAAATGTGTCAGAAGGCTGTGACATTTGTTGCTGAATTTCTTGGGATTTTTCAAAAATATCCAAATGATGTTTGTATTGGCCCGCACTATTTTCTGGCAATTCCAGCTGGAACATTTTATTGTCATCCTTGAATGGGTTTGTTTTTAATTCTGAGACATATCAGAACAATACACTCCTTTCTCCTTTCTTTCTCTCTTCTCTTCAATTTAGAGTCACAGTTCTATATTTCATAAGTGAAATTGAACTTTTCAAAATAATAATAATAGAGAGGAGTAGATTTGCTCTTCAAACCATAGGACTACCTCAACAAACCATGCCCTAGTTTTAAAAGAACACCATAGGACTTAGGAGTTGTCTACACTTTTAAAATAATCTTAACTCACCCAGAATTGGCAGCAAATACAACTGTTATGTCGCTGAAAATAATTTGGGAAAGCTCACTATTTGCACAGATGTGACTTCTGAATGGAGGAATGTGTGGCTGCGTAATCCGAATTTGCTGTGAAGAGCATCAATGTCACTTTTAACAGTACAGCCAAGCCCCAGGGTCACTGCGATTCTGGAAAATCTGGGGCACCCTAGATTTTATTGTACATGTACGGTAGATAAGCCCATAGAGGCAGCAACTGGCAAAAAAACATGGAGTTATATTCTTAACCTGTTTTAACTTATTCACATGTTTGTTTTTAGGCTATTTAAATCATTGTATTATTTTAAATTGTTTTCATCTTTTCATTTTGATTTTATTTGTATGCTGCTCTCATGCTGTAATTTATATGATAGATAAATAAATTGCAGGAATGTGTGGGGTTTTTTAGACTGATCTGGAAGAGCCGAATAAGGCTGTATCAGCACAAGAACACAGAGGGGAATTAATATTAATTGGAAACAGTTTTCAGTATTTTGAGGAGTCAGTTTAAAGGACTCTTATCTACAGAGATTCTGGTGATGGAGCCAAGAGTGAAACAACTTTTTAAAAAGTTAGAATTGCAAATCTTATATACACTGCTGAGTCCAATGGGACTTGTTTTGGCATAAACATGCACAAGATCAGGCTGCATGACAAAACTTGGGGTCCACTGCCCTTAAGTTGTTCCACCAGACAGTGCAAACCTAAAATCTAATCTGTTTGGTATCCTAAAATGGTTTGGAAATTTGAGACTCACTGAGACAGCAGAATTGTATAGCAAAATATAAATTAAAAGCAAAGCACAGCATGGGAAATAATTGCCAATTAAATGGCATTCCCTTCCTCTCATTGATGCCAAGAAAGATCCAAAGTAAGACAAGAGTCAACATAACTACAGTACAATAGTGTTTTGCTGTAGGAGTGTGAAATGTAAATAATAAAAACAGCATAAGTAATGTGGGTCAAAAGCAATTATGAAGTATAGAATTACATTGTGTGAATATACTGACATTACAGTGGACTCTTTCATACAAGGCTAAATTGGAAGTATAATTTAAGGTCAATTCGAATGCAATCATGGGTTTTATGTTATTGCAAATTAACTCTTCACATGCAAATTCGGGCAGGAGGGAAGCCAATTCGAATGCAATCATGGGTTTTACCTTATTGCGAATTAAAGCTTCGCATGCAAATTCGGGCAGGAGGGGGTTAATTTCGGGTAATGGGAAGTAATTCCGAACGGAGCAGGGGTTCATGTAAATTCGCTAAACAAGCGAATTTACATAAATCCGCATTGGCTCCATTCGGAGTTGGGAGAAATTCCTCCCCGTTTGAAAGAGTCCAGTGTAACTGACAGTCAAAAATAAATTGAAAGATTGCTACCACCCTGTTTAAAAAAAGTTTTGGAGGGCAATCCGGTCTGGACCCCCCCCCCCCCCCCCCGTTTTTCTATATGCAGCTACTTGTGTGTTGTCTACCCTAATACTGTACATTGTTCACATTACTCAATGTGAACTTATGGCTTCACCTATGGCTTATGGCTTCATAGGGTTTTCTTAAGCAAGGAATACACAAGAGGTGATTTTACTTCTTTCCTCTGAAGTATAGCTACAACATTTGAGAATCACTGGCAGTCTTGAGAGAGAATTCAAAGACATTGTTATCTGTGGGCGGTTTTTTGGGCCACATTCTGGAAGAATTTATTCCTGACATTTTGTCAGCAGCTGTGGCTGGCATTTTCAGAGAGTGGTGGCATGGAAGTGTGTGGAGTATATATACCTGTGGGAGCCTTGTTTGGGAGGAAGTGGGGTTTTACATGTTAATGGTAGAGTTAGTGTATTGTACAGTGCTGAACGGCACAGCCTGGAGGTGTGTTGTGTGGAGACATGTGAGGGGGATTTGTGTCTATTTAACTGGTAATCCATTGTCTGTGGGGGAAACGCCTTGATCCTGGGCTGGGTGGTGTTCATTTGTTTGTCTGGAGTCTTGATTTTTGGTGTTTTCCACCAAACCTTGGACTGGTAGCCAAACCTTGTTTACTTTCAGTGTTTCTTCTTTTCTGTTTCCCCACAGACAACGGATTACATGTGTGTGTGTGTGTATACGTGTATGTGTTTGTATATATACATATATACATACATATATATATGCATACATGTATGTATGTATATATATGTATGTGTACATACATGTGTGTATGTGTATGTGTGTGTAATATGTATGTATATATATTGTGTGTACACGTGTGTAAGTATATACGTGTGTGTATACATGTGTATGTGTATACGTGTATGTGTGTATATACAGTATGTGTGTATAATATGTATGTATATATATTATGTGTGTACATGTGTAAGTATATACACGTGTCTATACATGTGTGTATACATGCATGTGTATGTGTGTATGTGTATGTGTGTATATATATATGTGTGCATACATGGATATGTATGTGTACATATACGTGTGTATGTATATATGTGTGTGTGTGTGTATACATGTGTGCATGTCTGTACACGTGTGTGTGCATATAGTCGCCCCTTCAAGTCCGTGGACTTGGAAATCTGTGAAGGGGCAACTGCTGTTAATGGGGCACGTGCTCACAGCGCATGCCCCTTATGCATATGCCCCATTCAAGGCTATGGGCTTTAATATGTGCGGGATTTCAAACTCACAGGGGGGTTCCCCCATGTGTTCAGAGGGGCAACTATATGTGCGTATGTATACATGTATGTAAATATATGTGTGTGTATGTATCTATGTGTATATATGTGTATAATTTATGTATATGTGTGTGTGTGTATATATACGTATATTATTATTAACCATTATTTATATAGCGCTGTAAATTTACACAGTGCTGTACATACAATCTTATATTTAGATGGTTCCTTCCCCTCAGGCTTACAATCTAAAAGACTGTACTGTATATGTACATTTATGTGTGTGTATACATGTGTGTGTGTATATATATATATACAGTATACATATATAAATATATACACACACAATGTATATATACATATATATATATATATATATATATATGAATATGTATGTGTATACATATATATATATAGAGAGAGAAAGAGCTCCTTATTAACTTCCTCTAAGGGGATGACAGGGACTTTAGGAGGCCTCTCTCAAGCCTCAGTCACCTGACTGATGACGTCACACACACTGTGGGCTGTGGCACTGGCACCCTCCCTCGCACTCCTGGAGTCCCCACTGCGCATGCGCCAACGGCTTTCCAGCGCCGCCTCAGCCTCTTCTGATTCTGCACAATTGTACATAGCCAGCCGCCGCGCAGGCGCACTGGGACCCTCCTCGCGCCCGGACTACCGCTCCCGGCGTGCCTTGCGCCCGACGAGCCTTCGAGCTAATGGGTTTTTTAAATTATAAAAGGCCGCAGGGCGCGCTGGGAGTTGAAGTCCTTAACCTGAAATGTGTGGTATTGTGTTCTCATTCTACGCTGAAGAAGAAAAATGCAGCTCAGCAGGGCTTTTAACTGTCATGGCTCCCTCCTACAGAATGCTGGGATTTGTAGTTGGGGGAGAAGGTTATAAATATAATATTACAGTAAATATAAATAAATACAGTATAGTTTGGGGAGAAGGTTATAAAAATAAAATATACAGTAAATATAAATATGGTTTGGGGAGAAGATTATAAATATATTTTTAAAAAAATACAGTACATATAATAAATATAAATAAATGCAGTTTGGGGGAGAAGTTTATAAACATCAAAACACAGTAAATATAAATAAATATAGTTTGGGGAGAAGGTTATAAATATAAATATTTTTTTAAAATACAGTAAATATAAATAAGTATAGTATTAATACAAATAAATACAGCAAATAAAGTTTCAGGGCTCCTCTATACTGTAGAAATAACGCACCATTGGACATAATCCTGGGATTTGTAGTTTTGTGAGGTGCTGGAGCTCCCTGACAAAGCCGTCTAAAGACCTTTGTAAAACTACAGATCCCAGGATTCCAGAGGAAGGCGTTACGGTACCATCAGGGCAGGTTTTTGAGAACTGTAATTTTTTTAATAAAAACCAATTAGTGGAAAGAAGAAGTGACACAAGAATGGCATACATGGATACACATTGCATGTGCGCATCCCACAATATTGTATGGCTGCATCTGCACTGCAGAAATAATGCGGTTTGAGACCACTTTTAACTACCCTGGCTCAATACTATGGACTCCTGGGAATTGTAGTTTGTTGGGACCCCAGAACTCTCCGACAGGGAAGGCTAAATGTCTCACAAAACTACAATTCCCCAAATCTTGCCAAGAAAACCACATGATCGCTTCAGTTTGGAACTGCAATCACTTGAACTGCCTTGGCCCAATTCTAAGGAATTCTGGGAACTCTAGTTTTGTGTAACATTGAGCCTTCTCTGTCAGAGAGCTCTGGGGCCACGATAAACTACGATTCCCAGGATTCCCTAGCACTCAGCTAGGGCAGTTCACGCAATTATTTCTGCAGTGTGTTTTGGACCAAAGTGCTTTATTTCTGCAGTGTGGATACACCCAAAGTCTCAAGGATTATTAAATCTGTATTATTTCTTCAGCGTGTTTTGGGCCAAAGTGCTTTATTTCTGTGGTGTGGATGCACCCAAAATCTCAAGGATTATTAAATTGTATTATTTATTTCTGCAGTGTGTTTTGGACCGGAGTCTGCAGGAATGGAAGTAAGCTAAGAACAGAGGGGAAAAAAAGAAAAACTGAGATATTTTTAAAGCAGCTGGAAAAATGAGACAACAGAGGATTAAACAGGACTGCCCCTACCAAAATAGACAGTTGAAAGGTATGTCCAGCAGCATGAAGGGCCTCCAATGTGCAAACAACCTTTGCGTTGCTCTCCTGCCAATATCGCAACAGCTTTCCACACCAGAGACCATTCACACAGAGTCCCCTCTCTTTACAACAAGCTTGACCTTCCTTTTGCTTGCTTGCCATCCATAAAGAGCTTGGCATGGACACTAAAAGCCACCTCATCCATCTTGCTTTCCTTTGTCACCAGGAGGAGAAAAGCAAGTCCTACAAGATACCTAAGCATCATGGAGGACTCCAAAGCCACGGCGAGACGGACAAATGTTACATCTGGGGGTTAAAAAAAAAAATTCGGAGAAGAAGAGCTCTGGGGCTAAGCCGGTTTCTCCTGCCCCTCCGCCAAAACTCATAACTAGTCAAAAATCCTGCAAAGGGCTACTAGGTTGAATTTTAACTATTTGTTTCGCCTGAATGGGTGTGCCCTTGCAGACTGGTGATCCCCAAACAATCTTGAGACTGATTATTTGTATTAAAGTGCTCAATGGTCAGAGCATTTGTGGCCATAGAGCCACCAACCAGAGGTCTTGGTGCTGGTCCAAAATGGTCCTTCTATTGAGGAAAACAAGCATGGCATATTGGAGCCAGCGGCTGAAAAGTGTATGGAGCCGGCAGCGAACACCAACGAGGCAATGCAGCCTGGTCACTGCTTGTCACAAAAAAAACAGATACGCTTCATGTAAGTATCCATGCCTCTTATCCTGCTCAGTCAAACCGCCAATACTGGCACCTATGTGAATGGAAGGTTTAAGCATAAAAAAGCCATCGCTGGCATTGGGAAGTATTAACAGACTTTTATTTTAAGAACACTGTATATACTGAACTATAAGTCAACCTCATGTATAAGTCAAGGGCAAGTTTTAGGGTCAAAATTATGGCTTTTGCTATGACCTGTGAATAGGTCAAGAGTAAAATTTAGGGGCATATAGCAAAGGATCTAAAGGTTGAAGCAAAGCAAAATGATGTCAAAGAACTTAGAAAATTCCATCAGACATAACTCTTTGGACTTACTCTTAAGGCTGGATGAGAGAGTAGAGGGGGTCAATGCTTCCAGGACAGATTATACTCTTGCTTTTCACCAGAAGATGGTTCCTTCTTTTAAATAAGAGTTAAGATACAGTACTTACATTGACCCATGGATCAGTTTACTTAGATTTTTTTGTGTCCATTTTTTGACCTAAATTTCTAGACTTAAACATGAGTATGTACAGTAATTAATCATGGCGTAGCGGTTTGAAAGCTTCTCCTTAGGAGACTTGGAGGCACAAAATAACAAAATGGTTTGGGTTTTGGATTATGATCTTGGAGACCAGGGTTCAGTTCCCAACTCGTTCACGAAACCCACTGGGAGACTTTAGGCAAGTCACATTCTCTCAGCCTCAGGGGAAGACAATGGCAAAACTCCTCTATGCAGCTGAGGAAGTAGTCTGAAGTCTACGAAAGCTCATACTACCAATTTCTTTCTTTTGGTTAGTCTCAAAGGTGCTACAAGAGATATCTCTGTGTACTGATTCTACAGACTGATACGGCTATAGCTTTGAATTCCTCCCTTGCCAAATCCCACCATAGGTTCGCCTTCGGATTGCCGTCAGTTGGAAATGACTTGGCAGCACACAACACAGCAACAGGATGAGAAAAGACAGAGACTCTTGTGGCCCCTTAAAGACTAATACGATTTTTGTGGGTTTTTCGGGCTATGTGGCCATGTTCTAGAAGAGTTTATTGATGTTTCGCCAGCATCTGTGGCTGGCATCTTCAAAAAATGCTGGTGAAACGTCAGGGACAAACTCTTCTAGAACATGGCCACAGAGCCTGAAAAACCCACCAAAAAAATATGGATGCCGGCCATGAAAGCCTTCGAGTTCACTAATAGGCTTTATTTGGTGGAAACTGCCGCCTTTTTCACCAGCTGCATGAAGTATTGCCCATTGATCAGACATTTACACACAAGGAGGAAGATGGTTTTTCTAAGTGGCAACCTGTACTGGCACATGCGAACAACACAAATTCTTTCCAGATTCTTCAAGGATTATTTTTACTGTCTAGACAACCACTGGGTATCCTTGAGGGAAGTAATAATCCTTTCCCAGTCTGAATTGAGCAGTCTTCAATACTGCAATATGCATGACCCCAATCTTGCCATGCAAAGGAGTGAGCTAATGGTTGTAAAATACTTTGCTCATTGATCTGCACTCAAGGAAGTGATAACTAGACCCTAAAAAAACCCTTTGCTGCTGCCTGTTTGGCATTTCAATAAACTACTGATGACAGGTGATGGTCCAATTTCATCAATAAAGGAGTTTATCACACAGGAGGAATTTTTCTCAATTTCAAATGAAGCCAATTTGCAATTATGTGAATTCGCTAGTTCAGCAAATTTATGCGAATTCTAATTGTGTTCAGAATGCATTCAGAATGACTTCCCATTGCCTGAAATTGCGTGAGATACACTCATTCGCAATAACGTGAAACCTCATGATTGCATTCGGATTGCCATTGAATTATATTTTCGATTTCTGTCATCTGATAAACTCCAAAGTGTATTGCTGAAATTGGAGCATCTGACATTTCTGGTTTATTGGAATGCTAGGCAGAAGCAGTAGCAAAGGGTTTGCTCCGCAGCAGAGGATATAGTTTTTTTCCCAAGACTTGAAAACTTTCCAACCAAATATCAAAGAAAACCTCTTGGCACTCTCCAGTGTTTTGAGAATGATTCATCCTAGTTCGTCTCAGGTTGGCCAAGGCATCATTTGTTGGAAAGGAAACTGCCTTTGCAACCTGCTCAATAAACATTTGGAGTTGTTTGTGTCTCCACCATGAAAGAAAAAAATAGTTCAATCTGAGCAGTTTGCATTTCTGAAATGCAGAGGAAAGCCATATTAATCCCCAGGAACAAAACTTGGGACTTTGCAATCTGCCTGGATACATCTGTCATCTGGTTGCTTAAAAAAGCTGGAGATCTTGAGCAATAGATAGAGGAACAAACATACAGGAACATATTCTCTGTCTGTTTTCTCCCTCTGTAAATTTTGATGCTGGGCCAGAGATTCCACTGAGACTGGGCTGTTCAGTATCATGACGAGAATAAAGGAAATCCACTACTTGTGGATTTTGTGGTAGATTTTGCTGCCTTCCCCAATTGTAGCTTTTGGCTTTTCCAGAGCTGTTAAGGGGAGCTGTTAAGCAGGAGGAAGTTGGGGCAAGAAGAGAAGACTGGATTGATGGTGAAGCCACAAAGTTTGATTTCAAAGTAAAGGCACATGTAAACTTAATGGGATTAGGGTCTGCCAGATACTGTGTACATTTCAGGTTTCACTGCTGGAACAAAGCAAACAAGACGGCTTATTCCTCATAATGATTATAATAATATCCTGACTTGGAGCCAAGACATCTGAAAGATTGCCTCCAAACTCTAAGATCATCAGCAGGTGCCCTGTTTTAAAATTAAAATCCATCTCACTGAGCAACCAGTGGGTTACATGGCAAACCAATCATAGGGGTTTCTGGGGCTGAGAGTGTATGACTCTCCCAAAGTTCTCCAGTGGGCTTCCATAGCTGAGCAGGGAATCGAACCCTGCTCTCTAATCATAGTACAGTGCTATGCCACGTTGGCTGACTGCAACTCCCAAAATCCCCTAAAGAGTTTATCAGACGACGGAAATTGGAAGTATAATCCAATGGCAATTTGAACTCAATCATGGGGTTTCACATTATTGTGTATTAGGAGTTTATTGGACGGGAGGAATTTCTCTGTACTGTATTTCGAATGGAGCCAATTGGAGCCAATTTAGCAAATTTACGTGAATTTCAATTGCATTCGGAATGTGTTCAGAATGACTTCCCATTGCCCCAAAATGACCCCCCATTGCCCAAAATTGTGTGAGATGCTTTAATACGCAATAACGTAAAACCCATGATTGTGTTTGGAATGACTTCCCTTTTGCCCGAAATTACGTGAGATACTTTAATATGCAATAACGTGAAACCCCATGATTGCGTTCGGATTGCCATTGGATTATATTTCTAATTTCTGTTGTCTGATAAACTCCTTAGAGTATCTCACGCAAGAGGGAAGTCATTCTGAACGCAATCATAGGTTTTACGTTATTGTGTATTAGAGTATCTTACGCAATTTTGGGCAATGGGATGTCATTTTCGGGCAATGGGAAGTCATTCTGAACGCATTAAGAACGCAATTAGAATTCATGTAAATTCGCTAAACTAGCGAATTCACGTGAATTCGAATTGGCTCCATTCGAAATAGAGAGAAATTCCTCCTGTCCGATAAACTCCTAAGAGACATGTTGCAGGGGAATTTGGGGAGCTGTAGCTCCAAATGGAAGCTCACCAAACTCTGTCCTGAGCTGGCTTTTGCATGAGGCCAGGAGGGATATCACACCTGATGCCCAACACCCCTCTCCCCTGTTTTGGATTTCAGAGCCAGCTTTAAATGGCTCTAGATCTTCTTTTGCTTCTGCAGAATTAAGAAGTTTTGCATGCACCATTCACATTAAATTCTTTGCCAGAGTGGGGACAGGAGCTGATAGGAAAAATAAAATTGCCTATCTATTTAGTATCATTATCATCATCATCATCATCATCATCATCATCAGGCTTTATTTATTTAGCACTGGAAATTTACACAGTGTTGTACATACTTATACTGTACCTCTTAAATTGTGTACAAGGGATTAAGGTTTCAGCGAACTCCAAACTGACAATTTCCTGGTTCAAAAGAGTGACATTCTCTCAGGCAGAAGAACTCTGCCAAGCAAACCTGATGGTGTTGATGATGGCAAGGTGACCATTGGCCCTAGGCTGAACAATTTATATACTCACCATTGTATCTCTTTCTAAATATTCATAGGCAAACATAGAATTGTCAAGCAGATGAGTGCGCAGACAAGTATGAAAGCTTTCTCCCCGGAGAGAAAAACACCCAGAGACCTTGGAGCTGTCTGGCTTTTCAGGAATCTGTCCTCCCAGCTGCTGTTGAAACAGACTGAAGCCAAGTTTAACTCCAAAGATGGACTTTTATTCTGTTGCTGTATTTACAGAAAGTGAATTCTATCAAGCACTACATACATCCAACTACGAACCAACAACCCACACTACAAAGAAGTCTAGGTTTTTTATTGGGCCTCTCCGTAATTCTTGGACAGGCACTATGCCCTGGTTAGCTGCTTTGTAGCCTTGACCCCTTGGGCTTCTCCGTAGTTCTTGGACAGGCACTACGCCACTGGTTAGCTGCTTTGTAGCCTTGTCCCCTTAGGCTTCTCCATAGTTCTTGGAGAGGCACTACGCCCTGGTTAGACTCTTTGTAGCCTTGATCCCTCGGGCTTCTCCGTAGTTCTTGGACAGGCACTACGCCCTGGTTAGCCGCTTTGTAGCCTTGACCCCCTTGAGCGTCTCCGCAGTTCTTGGACAGGTGCTACGCCCTGGTCAGCCGCTTTGTAGCCTTGACCCCCTTGGGCTTCTCCGCAGTTCTTGGACAGGCGCTACGCCCTGGTTACCTGCTTTGTAGCCTTGACCCCCTTGGGCTTCTCCATAGTTCTTGGACAGGTGCTATGCCCTGGTTACCTGCTTTGTAGCCTTGACCCCTTGGGCTTCTCCGTAGTTCTTGGACAGGTGCTATGCCCTGGTTACCTGCTTTGTAGCCTTGACCCCCTTGGGCTTCTCCGTAGTTCTTGGACAGGTGCTATGCCCTGGTTACCTGCTTTGTAGCCTTGACCCCCTTGGGCTTCTCCGTAGTTCTTGGACAGGTGCTATGCCCTGGTTACCTGCTTTGTAGCCTTGACCCCTTGGGCTTCTCCGTAGTTCTTGGACAGGTGCTATGCCCTGGTTACCTGCTTTGTAGCCTTGACCCCCTTGGGCTTCTCCATAGTTCTTGGACAGGCGCTATGCCCTGGTTACCTGCTTTGTAGCCTTGACCCCCTTGGGCTTCTCCGTAGTTCTTGGACAGGCGCTATGCCCTGGTTACCTGCTTTGTAGCCTTGACCCCTTTGGGCTTCTCCGTAGTTCTTGGACAGGCGCTATGCCCTGGTTACCTGCTTTGTAGCCTTGACCCCTTTGGGCTTCTCCGTAGTTCTTGGACAGGTGCTATGCCCTGGTTACCTGCTTTGTAGCCTTGACCCCCTTGGGCTTCTCCGTAGTTCTTGGACAGGCGCTATGCCCTGGTTACCTGCTTTGTAGCCTTGACCCCTTTGGGCTTCTCCGTAGTTCTTGGACAGGCGCTATGCCCTGGTTACCTGCTTTGTAGCCTTGACCCCCTTGGGCTTCTCCGTAGTTCTTGGACAGGTGCTATGCCCTGGTTACCTGCTTTGTAGCCTTGACCCCCTTGGGCTTCTCCGTAGTTCTTGGACAGGTGCTATGCCCTGGTTACCTGCTTTGTAGCCTTGACCCCCTTGGGCTTCTCCGTAGTTCTTGGACAGGTGCTATGCCCTGGTTACCTGCTTTGTAGCCTTAACCCCTTTGGGCTTCTCCGTAGTTCTTGGACAGGTGCTAATCCCTGGTCAGCAGTTCTGTAGACTGTGTTGTTCCCTTTTCTCCCTTCATGGCTCTTGCTTTGTGGGCAAGGCAAAACAAACTGCTGGGTCTGGACTTTGCGTGTACAGCCCTCCAGCTCTTGCAGCATGAAGGCCACTCTCTCTACATTGGCCCACCGGACTTGGGTGTAGACGGAATGGTGAAAGTGAAATTGGATCAGAACGCAGGGAGGCACCCGGGAGGATGAGGCACATGTGGCTTCTCTGTATGACTCCTGGCTCCTCTGCTCAAGAGAAAAAAGAAGAAGAAGAAAATGGCAGAGTCATTGACCAGACGTTTGAAACTGAGAGATAGAGCAGAGGCTGAGAGACAGAGCAAGAGGGGGGCTTTGCATTCTCTCTCAGCCTCATTGTTGAGGGGGGGGCACAACCAGACACGTTCTCCTTTTCCAGGACATGTCCTCCATTCCAGCCTCCTTTTGCCCAGAAGAAGTTCCACAGTATCCTCTCTTTTGAGCAGGACTAAGAAGCATGTGTTTCTATTTTATATGAGTGTTTTTTTATTTGGCAATACCCTCCATTTTACTTCAGGGTCCTGCATTTTTTTCAACCTGGGCCTTGTCCTCCTTTGAGCTTAGAGCAAGGTCCTCCTTTTCCAGGACACATCCTCCATTCCAGCCTTCTTCTGCCCAGGAGGTATTCCATAAGGTCCTCCTTTTCAGCAGGAGTTTTTTTCTTTCTATCAGCATTTGGAGCTTTTTCTTTTCTTTTTGCATTTTTCCCCATTTTGTCTGCCTCCTTTGGAGTTATAATGTCTGACATTTACCGGTAAGCCTTCTTCTGGCCAGGAGGCATCCCCCACCCCCCAAAAATACTCCTCCATTTTGAGCATGCATTTGTATTTTATATGAGTGTTTCCAGGTTTTATTTGGCACTCCCCTACGTTTTTCTTCGGTGCTCTACATTTTTCCCTTTGCAGTTAGGACAAGGTGACCAGAGGCCCTCCTTTTCCAGGACATGCCCCCCATTTGAGCAGGACTATGTAGCATGAGTTTATTTTTATGTGAGCGTTTTGAGCGTTTATTTTTGCCATGTCCTAGGTTATTAATGAATTTACATTTCATGAGGCGTGAAACGGCATTCTGGGAATGGCAGTTTGTTGTGGCACCAGAGCAGAGCTAAATAATCCAGTTTGACACCACTGTAACTGCCATGGTTCTGATATGGGATTCTGGGAATGCTAGCTTGTTGTGGCATTTATTCAGTATTTCTTATGCTTCTTTATTTTGAATGTAATTTCTCTTTGTTGCCATAACTTGCTATGTGATTACTTAGACCCAGATATTCTGTATGTTTTATATTTTCAATTGTAATTTACCTTTGTTATCATAACTTACTATGTGATTAAACTGTTGTTAGACCTAGATAAGTTATCCAATTTTTATATATTTTCAATTTATTACACTATGTTATTTTTAAATTATTTTAATTTAAGTTATATTGCTGTTATTTTGTAAGGCCTAAGACTTTTTTTGACTTTGCTGTATGTTTGAGACAAGTTTGTAAAGGTACCCTGTTTTTAGGTCTCTTCCTTGTAAATAGGACCAATATCTAAATATGAAGTTGAAGGCTTTCATGGCTAATATCCATAGTTTTTTGTGGGCTTTTCAGGCGATGTGGCCATGTTCTAGAGGACTCAGAGTTTGTTCCTAGGAAGAAACTCTTATAGAACATGGCCACATAGCCCGAAAACCGCCCAGAAAAATCTAAATAATTTTTCACATTGCTTTCAATGGTAATTTTGAGAGTTGAAATAAGTTATAATTATTTTTTTATTCAATTATGTTTACGTTTATTTGCAAAAGATCCAGCTAATTAGCATCATGGGCACTTTCCAGGGGTTTTGACTGAATATTCCAGGAAACATTGAGGAATTCCAGGGATTTTGGTAAAACGTTCTGGGGAATATCTTTGAGGCTTGTTGGCAAAGTTGCGAACTGAAGCCAGCGGGCAATATGCTTGGACCTGCTGAGACCTGGGACTGAAGCAGCAGATGTGTTAGGACTTGCATCTGAAGTAGTAGAAATGCTGGGACACACTAGGGCCTGCTGCTTTCTCTGCCCCACCAGTGATAGGTAAATATTTAAAAAATGCCCAGGGCACGGACTACTCCAGATTGGCACCCTGGTTGTGGAATGCCATCCCCTTGGAAGCCTGACTGGTGCCAACACTGGCTTCTTTTCTACACCCTGTTCAAATTTAGTTCTTCGGTCGTGTTTGCATGGTTCAGAATACTCTGGGAGCAACCCCAACGCTGCCACAATATCCCCCCATTTCTTGGGCACTCTGGAGCAATGCCCAATGGCTGTTTTCATGCGTGTCCCATTGTGCCACCTTTGAGGCCGAAAACAAGGTGCCCAGCATTAGTTACATGGCTGGGAACCTTGTTTTGACCTTGCGCCAGCACCAGGGGTAGAAGGTGGCATAGTGGGACACGATGTAAACACCTACCTGGCATTGCTCCAGAGAGCTCTGGATTGTTTGGACGATCCAGAGAAAAAAGTTGAGTTTTAAAAATCTGTGAAAAGGGTGGCAGAAGGTGGATTCAGTGATGAAATCGCATCATCCATAGAATGGCCAGTACGTATGGAAGTACCTAGTATGAACAGTATGTTGGATTGACATTTTGCACCAGAATTGGAGATTATATATAAGATAGAACTTAATGAATAAAACAAGATAAAGAGGATTCTAATGGAAGGAAATATTTTTGTATATTCATTAAATGTTTTTTATAAGTAATGTTATACTTATGTCTGTTGTTCTTTTTTTGTTTGTCTTCGTTTGTTGTGTACAAAATTCCAATAAAAATTAAATAAAAAAAAGGAAAAGAACATGAAATTATAATGGACGAGCTGTTGGCTAATTCAAGAAAAAATTAAAGGGGATATTAAATCGATATGATTTGAAGATAGAGAGAATGAAACAGATAAACTAACATGGGCCCCAGAAAAGAAAAGAAAGAAGATCAGTAAAATATATAAGGTTCTTCTAAAAAGACATCTAGAGATAGACGAAATCAAGGAATACATGATAAGGGGGTGCCAGGAATTGGGTCATGATACAGATTTGAAAAAAATGAGAAACATCAAGAAGAAAAACAAATCAATTTACCGCTTCACAAGATTGGAAAGAAAACTACTGGAAGATAACCAAAGTGCACATTCCCCCCATCAGGAGCAAAGCTATCCAAGCTGCTGACCTTTTCAGTCTCCAAAAGTGGAGATTGAAGACGCCAGCCACTGCTCACCTGCCTCTCTGGGTAGGGTTCCACAGGTACGTTGGGGCGGTGGGGGATATGCCGTTCTAACAGCCGACGAACGTACATCCCGAAGAGCCCTAAGACAACGAAGTAGAACATGATGACGGTGCCCAAGGGTACGCAAGGCCCCCTGTCCCACAGCCCAATGGCCCAGTCTCACATCCTATTGGCGAAACCACAAGGATTGATAGAAAGGAGGCTCTTCACTTCCTCCCCTTGAATACCATCCAGATGGAAGCCAGGATCAAAACCACACTGAGATCATCCATGTCTCAACAGCTAACTGCTAACAGCTAACTCAAAGGCTAACTGCCGGCCTTCTGGGAGCTTATTGGCCAATGGTCATGTATACCTCTGCCACTGTGAGTTCATATGACCTCAGAATTATGCTGAACTTGGCTCAGCCCCATTTCTCTCCAGGCCCATGGCTAAAAGGATATCCTACTGATATATATTTTTAAAAATTTCCTGCACTTATGCCATAGCTTTTCTCCTGGGCTGGCCAGCAGCTTCTTGGTTCTGATTTTGAAAGGAATACAAGAGAGCACTCTGGACATGCTCAGGAGCTCCCAGGATCAATCATGACCACTATAGTGATGTCTGCTCTGATATCATAAGACTGTACACTTGACTTGTCCCTCCATATTCACTAAGGTTAGGGGCACAAGACCCCATGAATATAGAAAAACCGGAAATAACAAAAACACCATGTTTTTACTTGAGAGGACGCCTCTCTAGAAATCTCTAGGGACTCTTTCACACGGGGCTGAATTGGAAGGTTAAAATAGAGCCAATTCGGTATTGTCATCCGAATTCACGTTATTACGCAAAAGGCGTTCATACGTGATTTCTGGCAATGTGAGGCCAATATGAAGGCATCCGTGGGTCATTCCGGGTTTAAGTAAATTCGGGCAATGCATCCATTGTTCCAGGTCCTGTTCTCTGGAGCAGCAGAAAACAAGCTTGCTGCCTCCTCAATATGACATCCCTTCAAGTATTTAAACAAGGCTATCATATCACCTCTTAACCTTCTCTTCTCCAGGCTAAACACCCCCAGTTCCCTGAGGTGTTCCTCATAGGGCATGGTTTCCAGACCCTTCACCATCTTAGTTGCCCTCCTTTGGACACCCTCAGTTTCTCCACATCCTTTTTGAATTGTGGTGCCCAGAACTGGACACAGTATTATTCCAGGTGGGGCCTGACCAAAGCAGAACAGAGTGGCACTATTACTTCCCTTGATCTAGACGCTATACTTCTATTGATGCAGCCTAAAATAGCATTGGCCTTTTTAGCTGCTGCATCGCACTGTTGACTCATGTTCAACTTATGGTCTACTTGAACTCGTAGATCCTTTTCCCACGTAGTTTCGTTCAGCCAAGTGTCCCCCATTTTATATCTGTGCATTTCATTTTTCTGCCCTTAGTGCAGAACCTTACATTTCTCTGCATTGAATTTCATTTTGTTAGCTTTGGCCCAGCTTTCTAGCCTATTGAGGTCATTTTGAATTTTGATCTTGTCCTGTGGAGTATTACCTACTCCTAATTTGGTGTCATCTGCAAATTTGATAACTAGGCCCTCAATACTGTCATCCAAATCGTTAATAAAGATGTTGAATAGCACTGGGCCCAGGACAGAACCCTGTGGGACCCCACTGGTCACTTCTCTCCAGGATGAAAAGGAGCCCTTGGGCTGAGGGAGGAGGCTGTGGGTGTTGTTGGGCCTGGTCTGGAAACAAGAAGGGAGGCACTTGGGGGCTGGACGAGGGCATGCTCCGCCTCGGCTGGGGAGGCTAGGCGGAGCCACCAGGCCCCTGGTTACCGACGCTGCTGCTGCTGCTAGATTTGTGTGAGAGGGAGGCCTGCCCAGAAGAACAGAAGAGGCCTTATTATACTGACTGTGGTGGTGGTGGTAGTTTGTTTCAGGGCCCTGAGGGAGCCATGAAGAGGACTAGGCCGCTGGCGAGGCCTGTGGGATGAGTATGTGGGGCCCTGAGGGGGAAAGTGGGGGGCGAGGGGGACATTTTTGGGGATGCAGCTGTTTAAAGGTGCTTCATGGGAGGCTTTCTTCAGGGGGAGCATCCACAGTGCAGAAATAACCCGGTTTGGCAGCGCTTTAACTCTTTGTCTGACTTACTGCTATGGAATTCTGGGAGTTGGAGTTTGTTGTGGGGCCCAGAGCGGAGCTTCGCTCCGCTCTGGGCCCCACAACAAACTCCAACTCCCAGAATTCCATAGCAGTAAGTCAGACAAAGAGTTAGGCACTCTGGAATTCTGGGAGCCTGAGGTCCAAAACATCTGGAGGAGGAGGAGGAGGAAGACCAGAGACTTAAATGTAGAACATTGCAAAAGAATTAAAGATGAAAAACACTAAGTGTAAATTCATGCTTCTTGGTCATGCTCAAAATGGAAGACATTTTGGAACTATTATTTTTTTTCCTATTTTATTTTACAGGACAGGAATGGTTGGAATCGGAGGACGTGGCCCAGGAAAAGGAGGACGCCTGGGAAACTCTGCAGCCCTCCAGAAGCCAAACTGCAAACTTTACCTGTCCCATGTCCTCATAGGCTAATCCACACTGCAGAATTAATGCGCTTTTGACACCGCTTTATGCACCATCAGGCTCCATCCTCTGGAAAGCTTGGGATTTGTGGTTTGTTGCGGCAGCTAAATTCTCTGACAGAGAAGGCTAAATAGCTAAACTACAAATCCAAGAATTCCGTAGCATTGAGCCGTGGCAGTTAAAGAGGAATCGAACTACGTTAATTTTGCAGTGTCTTAAACTGTTTTCTTGTAAACTGTATTAATTTCTACAGTGTCGAACTTCATTAATTCTTCAGTTAAGAGTAGCTAACCACAAAGAGTGCTGGGAATTGCAGTTCAGCAGTATCTTGGAGGGCTGCACAGTTCCTGTCCTCCTGTAGAAGGTAGAAAGGTTGGACAAGGGAAAATGAAATGAGAGAGAGGTCCAAAACACATAGCAGAAATAATCTGATTTGAGACTGCTTTAACTGCCCTGGCTCAGTGCTAGGGAGTCCTGGGAATTGTAGTTTGTAGTGGGAACAGAGCTCTCTGGCAGAGAAGGCTAAATGTCTCACAAAACTACAGTTCCTAGACTTCCCTAGCATTGAGCCAGGGCAGTTAAAGTGGTCTCAAACTGGATTATTCCCGCAGTGTGTTTTGGACCATAGTCCTGGGGTAAAATAAAGGATGTTGAAGTTCAGGGTGCTTCTGGCAGATCTAGCTACAAGATTCAGTATATATATATATATATATATATATACACACGTCTCTGTATGTGTGTGTGTATGCTTTATATACAGTACATACAGTGGGCCCACTGAGGTTTGGTTCCAGGACCTCCTATGGATACAAAAATCCATGGATGTTCAAGTCCCATTAAATATGGTGGCATAGTAGAAACGTGTTCTTATATAAAATGACAAAATCAAGGTTTGGTTTTTTAAATTTATCTATTAAAAATATTTTCAAACCATGGATGCTTGAACCTGTGGATAAAAAATAATGTGGATATGGAGGGCTGACTAAAAATATGGTTTCTGTTCGAACTTTTGAGATTGGCTGGAGGTGACTATATCTTAACAAGCCTGTCGATCCCAGTTCATCCCACTTTAACTGCCGTGGCAAGACATTTTATGAAATCCTGGGGTTTGAAGTTCATCTAGAGGAACTTTATGGCTGAGAATTTGAAAGGCCCCTCCCTAAACTGCAAATCCCAGTAGTTCATAGGACAAAGTCTTAAACTGCAAATCCCAGGATTCTCTAGAGCAGCACCATGGCAGTTAAAGTGGAATCATAACACTAGAACTGTGTCGTGTCAATGAACCCCTATAAAAAAGGCCTACTGGAGCAGACTGACCAGATGCCTTCACTGCAAAGGTGGGCAAAGCGCAGCAAAGAAAAATGTAGGTTGTTACAAAATAAGAGTTAAAAACACTAACATAAATTTATGCTTCTTAGGCTGCATCCAGACTACAGAAATAATCCAATTTGATACCACATTGCTCAGTTCTATGACTCAGTACTATGGAATTTTGGGAATTGTAGTTTATGACGGCCCCATGAATTTCATAAGGTCAGGCAAAGAATATTCAGAGGTGGTTTTGCCAGTTTCCTTCCTCTGAAATATATAGCCTAAGCACCTGGTATTCCTTGGTGATCCTCCCATCCTGAGCCAGCTTAGGCTCCTTCCAAGATCAAGCAGCATCTGGTGCCCTTAGGGTTCTTAAATCCCTGAGCCCAAACAATTCCCAGAATTCCATAGCACTGAGCCATGGCAGTTAGTGTGGTGTCAAACTGGATTATTTCTTCAGTGTGCCTGCTGCATCAGTGTGTATGCAGACTCCATGCTTAATATGGAGGACATTTGAAATGCCTCCTTGACAAAGGTGCCAATTCTGAGTAGGCTCACAAATGCCCACATTCTGGAGATAGCCGTGGTATTCGGGGGGGGGGGGGAGGAATGGAAACAGGGTTTAGCTAGGGGTTTTTAATAATTATTTCCAGCCATTTGAAATGTACTTATATTTACCTTTGATTGCCTTTGATTTACAAAGAAGGAATGGAAACAGAAAGAGGGGTTGATTTGCTCAGGGTCAGCTAGAAAGTCCACAGTGAAGAAGGCGTTTTGAAGATTAGCCTGTGTTTAATACTGTTGGCCCTCCACATTTGTGGCTTTGAATTTTGCGGCGTTCATTATTTCTTGTTTAGATTAATATGTTCTCTTTAGGAATTTCTAGGTCATCCAACACAATTCTGCTAGAAGTTGACTATAGAGTTGTGCTGGAGAACTTAGAATTTCCTAGAGAAAACACTTCTCTAGGCATTAGTAGGTCGTTCAGCGTGATTCTGTGGTCAAACTATGGCAGATGTTGACCATAGAGTTGTACTGGAGGACTGGAGGTTCCTGGGGAGGTATTCTCTCAAGTAAAGAGAATGTTTTCTTATTTGCATTTTTTCCACATTCATGGGGCTCCTTCACCCCTAACCCCAGCAAATGTGGAGGGAACAGTATAATTTGCCAACTTTCATGACCAGCAGAAGGATAAAACCAAAACTGTGGTACAATTTGGAGGTAGTACAATCACCTTGTTGTACCACTCTTTGTTAGAGACTACATTTTTGAATGCCTTCCAGTGTAAACAAGCAAATAAAGCAAAGTTATCTCAGGTTAGAAAAGTAGTAGAACAGGACAGTAGGTATTGGCCCAGCCTTTGCTTGTTTTCACCCTGTTGTGCAGGGTTTCTTTTTTTATATATTCTATTGTAATGTATAATAAGCTATGAGTTTGGTGTATTTTCTAATGTATCCAAGGAGTTATATAGTTCAGGACTCATTTCCCCCCCTGAATCAGGAGATGTGTGGATTTGGAAGAACCTTTCTAAAGCAGACAAGCTCCTCATCTGCTAGTGGAGACTGGGATTCCTGGGTCATCTTTGTCAAGCCTCTTGGGCTTGCTGTGAAGATGGCACCCAACCTTTCTAAAGCCAGTATGAGACCAGGAATAACACCTCTACCAGCTTGCAGTTTGAGAAGGCAGGCAGGAATACATCTCTGCAGCCCAGCGTCAGTGAGGACTTGTCATTTCTGTGGCCCATAGAAGTACTGTAGAGCAGGGGAGTAGCTGTGTTTCCACTGATATTGTGCTGAACCTCTCAGCAAGCACTGAAAGATTGCAGCCTTCCAGGTAATGGAAGCTACTGGTTTTTGCCAAGTTCAGGTTGCATCTGCAGTGCAGAAATAATGCAGTTTTATACTGCTTTAACTGTCATGGTACCATGCTATGGAATTCTGGAATTTGTCATTTTGTGAGCTGTTTAGCCTTCTCTGTCAGAGAGCCATAACAAACTACAAATCCCAGGATTCCATAACGTGGAGCCATGGCAGTTAAAGCAGTGTCAATGTGCATTATGTCTACAGTGCAAAGGAAGCCTCAGTGATGCCAGCAGGAAACTGTTGGGATGGAGGTGGTAGTGAGCAACATCAAGATCTTTAGCAACTTTTTCCAACATGTACCCTTCTCAGATGCACCATCATCCACAGCAAGTATGTTGGCTGTGAATGGTAGGTCTTGTAATCCTATGTACTGTATCTGGAATGTGTCATGGGAAAGCAGGCTAATCTGCAGTTTTCCCCATTGCAGTGCCAAAGTTGAGGAATTCCATCGTCTGATATCTGTGGTTAATGCTCTCAAAATTTAAGTGCAGTATGAAATTTTACTTATTTTAAAGAAGGCTTTGGGGGTCCTTGGTTTTTGGGGTTCTTGAGGGGGGAGTGTTTATGATGCTTCAGTGACTTAAGTAATTGAGATCTTAATTTAATCTATTATATTGTGGCAGTCTTATTATTTTACATTTAAAAATGATGATTATGAGTCACCACTGGGGCTTGTATTGGCAGGTTTGGCAGAATATAGTTTTAAATGAAATTAAAAGTTAGTTTGGCCATGACTGCCTGGCATGAGCAGGCAAACTGGGCTTTGTTGGCTGTCTCCAGGGGCTTAGAGTCTGAGGACTTTATGGGAAGACTTTTAGATAGGTCATTTTCTTTGCGATCTCACAGTGAAAGTTGTATTTTGCAGTTTGCATAATGGATTCAATTGTCTGAGACTTCGTGGGTATGAAGACTTGTTGGTTTGCAGCTTTGGTTTTAAGTTCTTTGGGCTGATTCCGACTGCCATTTCTGATCTCTGTAGTTTGGAAGGTGCATGTGACTAACCCATCTCAGAATCCCACACCAGCCCTGGAAACTCAAGAGCCTTAGTAGCCTTGGACGGTCGCTGGTTCTGGATGCTGTAAGGGGAACCATGAGACTAGCAGGTGAGTTGCAGGTGGGAGAACCCAAAGGGCAAAAGAGGAATTGGTTAAGCAGCCAGAGCATTAACTGCCAGGGGGAGATGAAGCAGCTGGGATGGTATGGCTGTAGCTGTTGAGTTCAACCTTCCCAGGCTTTGTTATGTTATTGCAGACCAAACCTTGCCTTTCCTCATCCTCTCAGGTCCGCTCCGTGTGGTTGTGATCGTCTTGACAGCTGGGCTCACCTGGATCCTTGTCAGCATTTTGTTGGGCACCCAAAGTGGCTTCTCTCGACTGCAGCAGCTCCTCAGCAGTAAGAGCCGGAACAGCTGGGGTTGAGGGCGATGGGTGATTGCAAGGGTGGGCAACTTTCAAGGCTTGGGGATTGCATAGGCCTCCCGTTGGACCTTGGAGGACCACCACCCCTCCAAGCCATATATTCAATTTTTTTAAAACGAGAGATTTTTTTTTCCTCGTTAAAAAAGCCCCCACTTTGGTAGCAGGCAATCTTGCCACAGTTTCAGACCTGGTAGGCCTAAGAAATATCTTTTTGTCAACTAGGAAGTAAACCTTAAAACAGCTCAGGGAAGCCAAAGCATGGCAATTTTAAAAAAAAATCATCACACACCCTATGGCCTGGTATGGGCCTGCTATGGGGAGGGGAGCTGGGGGCCTACACAGGGCTTTGAGGGGTCACTCCTTCATATTTCAATGTTTCTGCTCTATAATAGGAACACTGAAATATGAAGAGTCTGGGTGGGGCTACCCTGTCCTGTCCCTGTGCATGTCTTTCCATGCCAGTCATTTTGCTGGTTTCAGGTGGAGAGAGATAGCTACATATAAGTTTTAGATAGCTTTGTGAGCTTGGAAGTAAGGTAGCTAGAAGGTGAAAATGCTTTGAGATTGACCAACAGTTCCCAGACTTGGGTGTTCAAATATTGTTGGACTTCAGCTCCCAAGAACCCCAGTTGTCATGTCTGGTGGGTGAGGAACTCTGGAGTCACTATCCAGAGATGGCTGGATCCTTAAGCTGGAAATCACCAGGTGATATGGATTTACAGAGGAAAATCTAGGGACAGCTAGCCACTGACTATGAAATGAAATTTCCAGTTCTAGTCCTCTCCTAAGTGGCTGTGGGGCATGTTACTTCTTCATATGAGTCTCTCTCAGTCTCTCTGGGAGTGCTTTGAAGGCCCAGCTAGCTCTATGTGCAATTATAGCTAGGAAATTGTATTGTTCAGAGAATGAGATTAGAGGTCATTTTATGGAGATCAGTTGAGGGGTAATTCATGTCCATATGCTTGCTTCATGTGGGATTAGAAGAGCACTTTGGGTCAAAGCAGAAAATATTTGTAGACTTCTGTTAGGCAAGACCTTTTTAATTTACTAGCTATAATTCACTTTAGAGTCAGCACAATGTAATGGTTGGAGTGCAGGGCTAAAACTCCAGAAGACCAGGATTTGAATCCCTGCTATGCCACTGAAAGCCACTGCGTGGCTTTGGACAATTCATATTCCCTTAGCCAAACCGCCTCAGAAGAATTTTTGCTAAGAAAATCCTAGCATATGGTACCAACAAGTTGTAGTTTTGTGTAGAGGATTAATTCATCTCTATTTTTTAAACTTGTTATCCCAGTGAATAACCCTAGCAATACCTGACTGCATAATTTTCATGAACCATTAATGCACTTTACGTATCTTAGCTAGGGATAGACCCAGCATTTTCTGTATAAAGCAGATATGTAACTGTGACCCTAGACATTCCACTGCATCTCCCAGCACTTTTCATCATGGGCTATGCTGGGTAGGGCAGCCCAGCAGCCTCTAAAGGACTATGTGTTCCTCACCTCTAATTTAAAACAAGTCACACAGGGGGAATTGTTTATTTCCACGGCCAAATTTTTGTGGTGCATAGTATAAGGAGCACAGTTCGGGGTGGGTGAAGACCTGCCACAGCTGTCCATCCTCAGTCCAAATAATAGCTGAGTCCTCTTGTTCTTAATTTTTGCTGTCTTTTGAAGACATTTCTTTGGTTTTCAAACTTTTAACCTTTGTGACCCCCATTGCATCTACATGCGGATATTGCACACACACCCTGCTCGACATAGTATATGAATATAAAATATTTTGTTTGTTTAATGTCCGTACTTTTGTTCACACTTTCATTTATATTCATATTTTAATATTTTATAAGAAAATAGCTCTCCTCCTCCTTCTCCCTCAGGTAGAAACTCCATCATTTCCTTTTCTTCTCTTCCCAGACAGAAAAGGTTTGGGGGGGAGGAGGGGGGATCAGGATCTCCAACTCTTGTGATCCCCTCTTGAGCAACTCTTATGCCTCCCAAGGGATCCTGCCGCACAGTTTGAGAACCACTGCTCTAAAGGCTTGTGGGCCCTTTGATTTCTTTGCCTGAGTTGCTCTAATACAATGCTTCTCACACTATTTGATGTGGGAAATGAGCAATTTTTTTCCTCCAGCATGACAGGGACTGGCATTATATTTGTGCCCTTTGGCTACAGCTCTTCCTTTCTCTCCTGGAAACTTTCCATGGACTAGCAGCCAGTGGCCCAAAGATCACTGCTTTGAATAGCACCGATCTAATGTATTTTTGGTGCATAGTAATGTCTCTCTGCAGAGTGTTGTACTGTTGTGTTTAAGATGGAAATTGATCTTCTTATTTAAGATTGGGTTAGCAAAAGGAATAATTCAAGTGATCCAAGCTATCTAATCTGACTAAAACCCTTCCAGTTGGATCCTTTGGTGTCTGCTCTGCTGATGGATTAAGAGACAAGGATAACTTTAGGTTTGGCACTTGGAAGCTGCTGCATGCTTAAGGTGATAAGGCCAGATGTATTCAGTTATTTGGGAGCAGATCTTGCTGATACTCCTGCTTGTCTGTTTTCTTGCAGGTCCTGAGAATACTCCCACTTCAGGTAAATGATTTGGGCTGCTTTCTCAAGGGGTCTACCACAGCATTTCCCTTCCCAAGGCAGTAATTTGAGTTCAACTTTTTTTTTTTTTTTGGATAATAGTTCCAAGATCTTGCTGCCCATGGTGGCTGGGATATTCTAGGTGTTGCTGTCCAGAAGTAACTTTTCCAGCTCTCTTTCAACCTTGCATAGATCCATGCAGGCCTGGAGCTTTGATGTTTTGAAATGGATGTTGAACTGCACCCTAACAAGGCTGAGACGGTCTTTCAGCCTTCCCCAATAGAGCAAAGCAGAGTCAGCCTTCTTGTTTTGCCGGTAATGCTTGCTCCTGTGGATCAGGGAAAGGCAAGGGAGAAAACAAAGAGAAAAAGCAAAGCAGGCTCTGCAAGGAATAATTAGAGAAGATAATTAGAATAAAGAAGAATGAGGCAGAGGAGGTTGCTTCACTGTCCCACAGATCAGTCATACAGCATCAGTATCTAAGGGACCTACAGTTTTTCACATACCAGTGAATAGAAGGAGGGAAATGTAGCCCAGGATTCAGAGTATGGTGGAAGAAGCAGGGACAGGTTAGTAGAGGGGTGCAGGGGATTTGGCCTACACCAGGTGACACCTAAGAGGGGTGAAAGCACTGTCCCCCAAACATGTGCCTTTTGGCAAAAGCAGTCTGTGGCGTTTGCATGCATCCCTTTAAAACGCTCAGCAGAATAGATGGTGTGGGAGAAGAAAGGAGAGGCCTCTGAGTTTTTCTTAATTTTAAAATTTAAATTTTAAAAAATTAAAAAAAATATTCTTTTAAAAATTTATTTAAAAACATCACATCTTACTTTAACCACAAGAAACTATGTACAGTGGGTACTTGGTATCTGCTGGGGTTTCCTTCCATTACTCCATGTGGATACCAAAATCCGTGGATGCTCAAGTCCCATTAAATGCAATGGCATAGTGAAATGGTGTCCCTTATATAAAATGGCAAAATCAAGGTTCGCTTTTCAGAATTTATATATTTATTTTCGGTCCATGAATGTTTGAATCCATGGATAAAGAAGCCTGACTATAATGTAAATACACATAACCTATGCACATGATATTGTAATTTAAAGGTATAATTTTAATTTTGCCAGTTGTTTATTTTACAACTATTGCTATTGCATTCAGTGATATATGGAAATAATAATTCATGAATAAAAGTCATACAGAAAAACATTACTATAGATTCTGTATGGCGTAGTATGGGAGGATGTCAGTGAGGATGAGTGACACCATGAGTTACTGCACCGGGTGATGCAACCCTAGTGACACCACTGGGAAGAAGCTTATGCTCCACATTCTCAAGGAGATCAATTTTGCTGTTCTCAGATGCTGTTCCCAAACAAAGCTCTCTTCCATTTGGGTTGGCCTCCCCTGTTAAAGTGTAGATCAATTGCAGACAGTTTGAGTAGGATGTATGGTGGACCTGATTCCTCACCCAAATTGGAAGTGGACTTGTGGTGGCCTGAGGGATGAGGGGGGGGACACTTGCAAAGGAAATATGAAGTACAGTCATTCTCAAACATGATTCTCCAGATGCTGTTGGACTATTTTTCCAGCCAAGATAGTCAATGGTTAAATGCCTGTACTGCAGCCACTCACTCAAAACCATAAGGTGACGAGTTCAATACCAGCAAAAAGGCTCAAGCTCGACTCAGGCTTGCATCCTTCCGAGGTCGCTAAAATGAGTACCCAGATTGTTGGGGGCAAGTAGCGTACAGTTGTAAACCGCTTAGACACTCCTTAGGCGGTATGGAGCGGTATATAAATGAAGCTGGTTTTTGTTTTTTTGTTTTTTGTGGTTAAGTATTCTTGAAGTTATAATCCAACAACATCTGGGGCCCAAAGTCTGAGAACCACTGGTGTAGTAGGACATTGCAAGTATAAATGGAAGAACAGTATTCCTCCCCTTTTCCCTTTTAATCTGTATGATTTGTCCATCTTAGCTTTATGTCTCTTTTGCCATGCCTAGAGTTTTCATTTATTCGCCAATTATCGCCTTTCGTCAACGTTCTTGATCTGATCAGAGTGGTCCCAGCACAGAATAATTCAGGCAACAACAGTAGACGTCGCAGTGAGTTCAGACAAGTTGAAGTGGGTAGGGGTGAAGAACAGGACCAGTGCCAGCTTTGTTTCTAGATGTACAAAGTTACACTTTAGGCACTCAGGTTATGAGGTGTCTCCAAGTACCACTTTTAGAAACTAAATGTCAAGTTTTATGTCATTACAAGAATAATAAATTTTAAAAGTAATAATCCTTATGTGGCCTTTTAAACTGGGTAAGTTTAGGGCAAAGGTGGGAATCATCAGTGTCCTGTTACCTTGAAGAACTGTTATCAGTAAGAATAGCTAGCTTTAGGGTAGATGAGCCACAGTCTGGCAACGTTTATTTTTTGGACAATATGCAGAATTTAGCAGCCAGCATGGCACACTGACTACAGGGACTTGGGCCATCTTTGAATTGCTGCCCCTAAAAGTAAATTTACTAAACTCTGTGCTAAACCAAGGGTCAGGCACAATTTAAGACAACTTCAACGGTTCTCTGGGACTACAGTAGTTTTTTTTTCCAGCTGGTTTGGAAGAGACACTTTTGATTCTTTGAGGCAGAACAGGCTTGGTTTAGTGCAGTCTTCCCTATCAGGGCAACCCTCTGGATGGTTTGGATTGCCACTTAGCAGTGCTGGCTGGGGATGATGATTACAACATAACACACCTGGAAGGGGTTTAAGCATTCAGTTCTAGGCAGACATATTTGGAATGGTTAAGACTGGCAGGATTTTGATGTTGTCATGGGGGAGAGGGGATGGATTAGGACTTGGCCACCTTGTGGTCCTCTAGATATTGCTGGGCTGTGGACTCTCACCATGAGCTGTCCTGGCTAGGACTAATGGGAGCAGTCCAACACCATCTGCGGGGCCCCAGTTGTCCACATGGGGCTAATGGTCACTGCTGTTTCTCTTAGGCTCCATGACCAAGACTACAGTTTTATACATATTTATGTACATTCGTCTACAAAGAAAGCATCAGTGGAACCAGTAAGAGTTACTTCAGAGTATTTCATCAGTGTATATATTTATAGGATCACATTACTATAGAATACTGTCAGAATAGTATCCTGTCCCTCTCCCCACCTTAACATCAATGCAACAAAAAAGTAAAGAGATCATCCCGTTTGGAGTGGTGGGTACCAGAAGTTTTTGGATCTTGTGATCTTGTGATCTTTGTCATCTTCTTAGAGCCCAGGCCTAAGAAGTATAAGTGCGGTCTTCCTCGGGCCTGCCCAGAGAACTCCTTGGCCTTCCGGATTACAAGTGGTGCAGCGAATGTCATTGGGCCCAAGATCTGCCTTGAGGATAAAATGTGAGTCACTGCCAATGAATTCAGAACAGCCAGGGGTCTGGCTCAGAAACCCCCAATGTCAAACCTTCCTGCCTAGAGGTGGCAAGATAATGTTCATGAGCTGTATTCCTTTATTCAGGCGCAATTCCATATTCCATATTGAAACTTTTTCAGAGCAAATTGTCTTTAAAATGTATTACATTTCTATTCCTCCTTTTCTTCAATGAGCTCAAAATAATGTACCTGACTCCTCAACCTCCCAATGACAACTTTGTGATGTAGGTCAAGCAAATAGAGGAAGAGGGGGATAGTGAATTTTGGATCTCTGAAACCTGGAGCCCTGTCACCCTACCCATTTATAGCACTACAATTCTACTTTGATTGCCATGGCGACATCCTAAGCAATCTTAGGGTTTGTAATTTGGTCATAGGCACCAGAGGAGCTCTATAGTTGAGGATTTTGAATAAATCTCAAGATTCTGTGGGATGTTGTCACAACAGTTAAAGTGGAATCACAACACTATAACTAATGTGAAAGAGTATGTAGAGAGATCTTTTATCACCTTTGAAACTAAGTGAAAGAAAGGAATTGGCAGCATGAGCTTTCATAGACTTCAGTCTACTTCCTCAGATGCATTTAGTGGAGTGGAAGCCAGGCACAGACATATATACAGTAGACCTGCCCCCTTACGCGGGCGATCCATTCCAGACCCTCCTACGTGGTGGCGCAGTGGTTAAATGCCTGTACTGCAGCCACTCACTCGAAACCATAAGGTTGCGAGTTCAAGACCAGCAAAGGGCTCAAGCTCGACTCAGGCTTGCATCCTTCCGAGGTCGCTAAAATGAGTACCCAGATTGTTGGGGGGCAAATAGCTTACAATTGTAAACCGCTTAGACACTCCTTAAGGGTATGAAGCGGTATATAAATGAAGCTGTTTGTTTGTTTGTTTACGTAAGGGGAATTGAGCGTAGGCTCAAATCCCATTCAGAATAATGGGGTGCTCTCCTGCAACGCTCCATGGTGTGCACGCCACATGCACGTGCCCCTTTGTTTTTGACTGGGGCTTGCCTTCCATATGAGCTCAAGTCCATGGAAGGGACAGGCCAACTGTATGCCATTGGTATATGAGGATGTCAATTCAAATGACAAATCCTTTGTGTATGGAAATGAAGTTGCAGGTCCAGTTTTAATACCGGTGAGGTCACATAGTGTTGAAGTGTGTGTAGTGTGTCAGGAATCCATTGTCTTTGTTCAGTGTGAAAGGGTCTTGTCTCTTGCAGTACAACACTTATCCCCACACTGGCTGTTACTTTGCTAAAGAATCTCTCCATGCCTGTTTCTGACTTGCCTTGATCATTATTTCAGGCTAATGAGCAGTGTGAAGAACAACGTTGGCCGAGGCCTAAATATTGCACTGGTAAATGGTGAGTTGTGCCATTTCAGTATTAGTGATAGTTTTTACATCTACCTACAGCACTAGGAAGAGCCAGTGTGGTGTAGTGGTTTGAACATTGGATTATGACTCTGGAAACCAGGGTTCAAATACCTGTTCAGTCATGGAAGCTCGCTAGGTGACCTTGGGCAAGTCATGCTGTCTCCACTTCAGAGAGAGGCAGAGGCAAAGCCCCCTCTCAGCAAATCTTGCCAAATCTTGTGATGGGTTTGCCTTAGGGTCGCAATAAGTCAGAAATTACCTGAAGGCACACAACAACAGCACTAGGGTCTAATGCTGTCTGGCTCTGCTTTGCAGGGGTGAACGGAGACCTGATTGATGCCAAGTACTTTGACATGTGGGCAGGAGGTGAGTTTTTTTGTGTGGCAGGAGTTAGGTACCCCGGTAAGGCAAAGGCTGTCTGGATGGTTTTTCTGAGAAAGAGGTATTCCACAGGGCAAAGTATTTGACAAATCTTGAAGATAGTTATAGGGCATGGTCCACCTTACATGATATGGACTGATTTAGGGAAGGTAAAAGCTGTATGGGAGGAATGGGTATAGCTTGGGGAAGTTACTCATTTGAACTGTTGCTTCCAACATTCTTCAGCTAGGTTAGGGATTGGTGGGAGATGCAGTCCCAAAAACAATCTTTCCAAGCTTTAAAGAGAGCTTGACCCAGTCAGCGGGCCAAGAGATGGAGGAATGGCTCAGCAAAGATTAACACATGGTTGTGCTGAACTAGGGAGTTTTGAGTGATACCAGCTCGTTGTGTGATCAGGTGTTGGTGCAGATGTTGAGAGGTGCCTACTGGGCAGGGGAAATAAGACTGTTTTTCGAATAACATGCAGAGCCTTCTCTACAGTCCTGGAAATGAATCCTTGTCCCTCTCCTCCCCCACTCTTTTTATCCTCACGACAAACTTGGCTTTTGTTTAAGCCAAGAGATAGTGATAGCGGTGTGCTTTATGGCCAGGAATGGGATATGATCAGTGGAGGCTGGAACAAAATTAAATTTGTGTCAGGTTAACTGGGTAGACATATTTTTCTTTCTTATATGAATTGTTTAGGAATTATTACTCTTTCCCAAGCAACCCCTCTTTGTGGACTTTGTGCAACAACATTAGTCCATGCCAGCATGGCCATTGGTGAGGAATGCTGAGATCTGCAGTCTAGCAACATATGGAGAGGCTGCATGATTCCTACCCTGTAAATAAAATGTGTATTTAAACAAAAACAGCTAAAAAATAAGAAATTGGAGTAGCCCAGTCCCTTCCACTCCTCCACAGGCCAAACATTATTTTGTAAGCCATTCTGAGCTCAGAAAGGGAGAATGAAGCCTGAGGTAAGCAGAAGATCAAGTGCAGTTGCCCCTACATGTGAGTTCCTCACATGTAGAATTTGGAAAAAGTATGTTTACAACACCTAGCATCTTTATACTCGCAAGGAGATTTGAGGGGCTGTGATCCAAAAAAAGCAGTTTTTCTGGGCTCTGTTACAAGGGCATCTGTAATATTAGGAAACCCAAAAGGCACATCACTTTGATGGTGTAATAGGACATCATATTTGCTTGCAAAATTACATTTCACAAATTGAGCACACTTGTTCATTTCTCTTGTATTCCATTACATCTGCATATCTTCTTTTCTTTCTCCCCCTTATCCCTTTGTCATATAGCCTGCACCTCCAACCCTTGGGATAAGTATTTAGCCCCCACTCTGGCTTCTGAGATTATGCTAGGTATTCCCACACACAGTTTCAAGCATATCTTCACAACAAGGACTAAAAACATGTCTCTGAATCCTGCACCCAATCCTGTCCTGCAGAATTCCTGTGGCCTACATGCTGCCCAGGCTTTCAGTTCCTGTGTTCTTGGAGGAACATTTGTGATGAAGCTCTGGCTCTTTTCTCTCTCTCTCTCTCTCTCTCTCTCTCTCTCTCTCTCTCTGCCTCTAGATGTGAATGAGCTGTTAAAATTCATCCGGCCATTGCATGAGGGGACACTGGTGTTTGTAGCCTCTTACGACGACCCTGCCACAAAGTGAGTGTTATGAATGGGCAGACATCCAGGGTTCCAGTCAACCTGTGCAGTTTTATACTAGTCTCTTGAAATCACACTGATTTTTATGTCCTGCTAGAGGTGTGAACTAATCTTCCTGCAAAGTTTTGCTACTGCCTTTTCAGGGTATTGGCAGTGGCACTCAGGAAGGGTGTGCGTTCCCCCTTCCTGCTGCTCTTTTGTCAGGCTTCATCCTCAGGGAGGCAGCCAGGTGATGGAGCAGCCAGGAAAGGTGTGTGTTTGCCTCTCCTGCCGTGAAGGGAGAGGAGGGCCCAATAGGGTATCACTCCTCCTCTGGAGGGCCCAACCAGATCTCATTCCTACTCCCCACCCCCACCCCAGTGATGCCATTGCATGTGGGATTTGCACTTTGTGAAGCTTGGGGCCCTATCACACTACATTTGCCCCTCTGCATTTGCGGCTTTGATTCCACTTTAACTGCCAGAACAGTTACAATTACAATTCTGGCGTTTGTAGTTTGGACAGAATTACTAGGGGAACTACCTGGCTGAGAATTCAGAGGTTTCTCCTTCAGATACCAATTCCAGGATTCCATAGGAGGCAGTCGTAGCACTTAAATAGGAGTCACAATTTTGTCACTGTACAGTATGAAAAGGCCCTTAGTTGTGAGTAGATGTGGCAAATGCAACCCTGTCTAGATGACAGCTTTCCTTAATCCAATGTTTTCATACATATGTGTGCCCACCAGACCAGCCTTCCCCAACCTTGCCCTCTCCAGATGTATTGGACTACAACTCATACTATTCTCAACCAGAAGGGCTCAGTCTTGCTTCCTCAGGATGATGGGAATTGTGGACAACACATCTTAAGGAGGCAAGGTTGAAGTAAATGGCACTTAGTCCCTCACTTAATGGAGTGCAAGCTCCCACTAAGAGTTAATTTCAGGTAAAAGACCAGAGTTCTCCTCCCATCGCACTTGGTGGATCTAGTGTCCCACACAAGGACTGTTGGGATATTCCTTAGCATATGGTGAAGGTGGGGAGTTATTTCCCCTCTAAAAAGGGAACATACTTTGCTCTTAAGCAACTAAAATGGGAGTTCCTTGGGTCAGCTTTGAAAGTATGTCCCCAGGAGCAAGCTGATATCAATGCAGTTTGGATAAATTTTGTGTCTTAGTAAGATGGGTGTGTGTATGTATGCATCACTAGGGGTATATGGTCTGGAAAATAGGGACAATAAGGATACTTCCCCTCCATTACCATTGGCTATACAGGCTAGGCCTGATGGGAATTACAGTCCAAAAACATCTGAAAGGCCACATGTTCCCCACCCAAGGCATCAGTCAATTGGAGAAGGAAGGGAGTGGGGAGGGAGCAGGAGAAATGGGGTGGGAACTGGGGAGGGAGGGTAAATGCTTGTTGGCTCATACTTTTTTTCTCTGCTGTTCCTCTCCAGAATGAATGAAGAGACCCGCAAAATCTTCACAGAACTTGGCAGTACAATTGCTCGGGACCTTGCCTTCCGAGACAGCTGGGTCTTTGTGGGAGCCAAGGGGGTGCAAGACAAGAGTCCCTTTGAGCAGGTAGTGAACCTTCTTCTTTCCTCAGAAACATATGGTGGTCCTTTAACGCCCTCTTGAAAATGCCTCTTGTGGAGTTTGTTTGGCTGAGAGAAAATCCCAAAATAAATAGAGAAGGGACCAGGGAGAGACGCAGAAGAATGTGAGACATCCACATGAATGCCACCCTTTTTTGCTTTTTTCACAGCACGTCAAGAATAGCAAGAGTTCTAACAAGTATGAAGGCTGGCCTGAAGCACTTGAGATGGAAGGCTGCATCCCACAGCGGACTACAGATGTCTAGTGAGGATTTCTTTCCTCAGAATCTCCAAGGTCTCTTCCTGATCTCGTCTTCCCTTGCGGTGGCAGATGTTTGTTGTCCTTCTCTTTTGCCTTATCCAGGCAATCCAGTTTTTTCTTTCTGAAGGACATGTCTGGCCCAGACCCTGTGAAGTGGGGTATTGTATAACTGTTTCTCAGGATGAGCTCCTGTTCTATCCCCCTGTGCCCCACCAACCTTCCCCATGTGCCTTATTTTCTCTCCTGGAGGGAGGAAATAATTTTTTCCCCTTTCTCCTCTTGCAATGGATTTGGAGAACAAATTCATGCCTTAGTTTGGAAATATTGGCTCAGGTACTCAGATTGAACAAAGTTGGTTTATTTATGTGGTTTTCTTTCCACTGTGATGTGTAAAAGCTTAAGTGAAGTACCTCACTCCCCTCCCCCCGCCCCAGCAAAAATGCACAAGGTCCACATTACCCCCAGGGGTAAAATTGGGAGGTGAGGTGACACTGATAGGTGTAGCTAAAAGTCCAAAGTAGGAAACAATACCTGATCCCACTACAGTCCCTTTTCTCTATCTGCTTTTGTAAATCTCCATCTCATTCTCACAGATCCATCCATCTACCACTCCTGACATGTACCAGTCCCTTGTACAGCTCAGCTGAGGAGCACATTGAGCCAGATTACAAGGACAGAGGCAAGGCCTGGGAAGAAAAATGATGGGTTGGAAGAGGAAGCTCTACAAGCCAGGTCAAGCTCAAGGCCAGGAGCACAGTTGGGGAACCTCTGCTCCAGGCCCTTTGGCTTACAGCTTCCATCAGTCCCACTCAGCATGGGCAATGATAAAGGACAATAGGAGTCATAGTCCAAACTGGCTGAAGGGACAATAGTTACTCTCCTCTATTCCAGAACTTCCCCACCCGTTGGCTGAAGGGACCACTCTTTTCTGTGTCTCAGCTTGACCTCTCTGCCACCACAAGCACACCCCAGTTTTTTGGTACTTTTGGACAACTCCTGAGAGATGTCTAGATGTTGTTTCTGGAAAGGTCATGTTGGTGTTTCATTTTTGGCAGGAAGAGGTGAGGTATCTGACCCCCCTGCTCTTTCCTACACACATTTCATTATATGTTGCAGTGGAGAGAATCGAAGCCAAGTATTTTCCTTTTGAAAATTCTTGTTGCTTTACAACATCTCCAATAAAGTGTGTACACAACCGTTGAGACTTGGCTGCTATTGTTGTTGTTCTAAATGGAGGCACATCCCTCTCCTGTGCAGAATCTTGTGGTTGCCAAGAATCACACACTTACAAAAATGCCATCTATTTCTGAAGGCCTGCAACCAACATTTTTAGCATATACCGAGTGATTAAAAAAGAATGGAGCAAAAGTAAAGCTGTTCTTATTTTATTTTGCACGATGAATCACCCTGTATAGGTTGGAGTTCTGCCAGTTCCAAATAGTTTAGAGCTGTTGAATGGTGAATCAACACATAGGTAAATCCAACTGATTCAATGATCTACTGTATTCCCAACTAAGAATAGGATTTCAGCCACAGCTTCTACTGCACACACACCCTTCAAGTGATTGATTCATGTTCTCTTAATCTTCCCAGTTTATGCCATAGGTTAATCCACTGGCACAAACTTTCTCTTTACCATGTATCTCAAAGGTGGGTAACTGGGTCTCCAGATGTTTGGGAGGAGGGGTTGCCTGTAATTCCCATCAGGCCTTGCTAGAATAGCCAGTGGTAAAGAAAGATGGGAGCTGTGGTAGAAAAACATGAATATGTGAAGCACTTGCTGTAATCTTATCAATTTATCAGCTTTGATGGGGTGAAGGATCTGTGGCCCTCCAGGTTTTGCCACCATCCTTCCCATTACCCTGCATCATTAGCAATACTGGGAAAAGCTGAAAGGAACTGGAGTCCAACCACATCTGGAGGACCACAGAGTTTATTAGTAATCTATTAGATATTTCAGTATCCCAGCTTTCCTTTAAGGAGCTCGAGGTGGAAGTATGTGACTCTTCCTCACAACAACAAGCTGGCAAGGCATGCCAGGCTGAGACTGTCTCAGGTCAACACCTTTGGTGCTATATTGCACCAGGGTTCCTGCAGCTGCTGTCTCATGCTGTAACAGACACAGAATAATCTAGGCAGTCACTTTTGTAGAATAAGTTTTCTAAGTCTTCAGCCTTTAGTAAGGAAACAAAAATATTGAAATATCAAAAATGTCAAAGCCAAGCCTGTTTGGGTGTAGCTTTGAATCAACAGAGTAGCAGAAATATGCCTTTGTAACCCAGAAACAACAAACACATAGCTTGTAGTTTAATTTATATATACATAAAGGCTATATCCTAAATTAGCTAGTGAATAGTTCAGGCAAAAAGAAACCTTTATCTCGCCATCTTTCCAAAGAAAGGTGAGAGAAGAGGAAGATGGAAAACATGCAGTTCAGTTGAAAATCTTGAGAGCTAATGTCTATTTGTCCCAAAGGGGGAGTGACTTAAATCATATGGTTAGTTTGAATGAGAGGAGTTTGCATGCAGGAAATCCCTATCTATCTAAGGAGGGGGAAAGAGAATGCAGATATCTTACAACAGCTTTCTTCCCATTGTTCCCCCCTTCTGCCTGCTTGTTTTCATCCTCTTCTTCCTTGACATGTGGCTTCTTGAGGACCACAAACTTAAGATGGCAAGTCCTCTAGGAGCAGCTGTCTTCTGTAATAGAAGCATCATCCAGCAGGGGGCAGCACTTCCCCCTGAACTCCTAGCATGCCTGTGTTTTTGCACTTAACTACACTGCATTATTCACTTTTCTTTTAAAAATATGCTCAAACTATCTATTTTTAATGCTAAAGAGAGAGTAGTAGGCCTCTGATCCAGAATATGCTCCTGAGCTGAATTAAGACCATATGACTATTTCATGCTAAAAGGTCTTCCCATCCACCCACCTCCTCAGCTGATATTTGCTCCCATAGATGCCATTTGCTGCTAATAGCATCAGCAGGATGATGGAGTAGGGGGCAGAAGCCTGCAATTTGGGGCAGGAAAAATGCATGGGTTGTTACTGTAGATGAGAAAGTGTGAAAAACATGCCATTTTCACCTAGAGACAGAAGTGAGCAACTTGTAGCCCTCCAGACAATGTTGACTGCAACTCCCACAAACACTAGCCAATAGCGAGGGATGATGGGAGTTGCAGCCCACCTTTGCCATACCGTAAACCCTTGACCCTCTTAGTGCCAATAGTTATGCAAAGGACAATAGCATCCAAAATCAACAAAACAGTGATACCTTTATGGGGACAACCGAAATGCACCAAATACATGATGCAAGCTTTTGGAGCTCCACTGGCTTCTTCGTCAGGTGTTCAAAATCTTACAGGAGAAAGAAAAATATGTTACAGGTCTACATTTTGTCAAGGCGTTCTCAGTTAAGATGGCATGTCTACATTTTGTCAAGATGATGTTCTCAGTTAAGATAGTATGGAGGGATATATTTAAGAGCAGGTCAATGTCTGTAAAAACGGCAGGCTTAGTTTATCCCATGAACATGTCTAATAGGAAGAGCATTTGCAGCAGCTCAGGTTCATTTAATCAATTTAGTTTGTAGGGAAACACATCCTCTGACTCTCTTCTGGACAAAAAATAAGAAACTTCAAATGCTTATCTGGAGTGGAGATTTTGCTGGCTTTGAGGTTCTTTCAATATACCAATATACTAAGTGTGTTGGACTTGAACCCCCGTCATCACTACTCTCTAGTCATGATGGGAATGAGAATCCAAAACCTAGAGGGCTAGAGTTTCTAGTTTCTAGTACGCTGGAAAGCTCGTGCTAAATAAAATCAGTAGTTTTCAGAATACTGTATCACAAGATTCTTGATTGTTTCCCCTGAGATAGGTCATGATAGCTTTTACCCTTGAAAGGATCTTATGAAACCTTGCTGATTTACAAGGCTATTACTGTGTAGGCTTTTGTGGATTAAACCACTTCATTGGCTATATAAACAGTGAATTACAGGAATATGTACATATGGGTTGGGGGCCAGGAATTGTAAACAGTAAACAGTGATGTCAATAGAAACTAAATGCAAAAGGTACAGAGATTGATTACATTATAAACATTCAGCATGTACAGAACATTGGGATTGTTGGGTGATAACACTGAGATATTTGTATTGTTCTGATGATTGGGGTCATGTAATAATGATTTTTTAAAAACACCTAGAAACTTTGCTCCACAAAAGTGAGCAAAGCACAGCTTTCCAGATGCTGTTGGTCTGCAACTCACTTTGGTCCAAATCAGTATAGTGTATGGTGAAGAATTTTGGGAGTTGCAGTCCAACAATATCTGGAAAGATGTGCGCTGCCCACCCCACGATTTAAAAACAAACATTTCTTTATTTGAAATGTAGAAAAGGAGACAAAGTATTGTCTTTACAGTTATATTCTGTAGTGTGTCTGTGTGTATAGTATGACATATCTTTTTAAACCACTACTATCTTGAGGCTCGTCATTCATGTAATATATTTTTATAGCATAAAAAGTATTAAAGGGCTTTACATTTTTCTTAGGGAACTGTCACCGTGTGTTTCGTGGTTCAGACAAAGGAGTTTTGTTCCTCGGAAGATGAGAGCTGAACCTCTTGATGAACTGGAGTCCTGGTGTTTGACATTGCAAAGTGACTTTGAAGTTCCTGCTGCAACAGAATGGTTCGGGAGATTAGGAGCTGGATTTGTGTGGAAATGCACAATTTAGCCTAGTTGTGTCAAAGGGAAAGTTAACCCGCGCACGTGCACACACTCACACTTCCCAGCTCCTCTCTGCACCCCCAGACCCTAAAATTCCCATGGGAGCTAAACCCATTTCCTCGGATTCTAATCCGCTTTCCTTCTGTTTCAGTAAAGAAGGAAAGCCCCCAGTTTAAGTGCATTTAATTGATACGAGTGAATCTATAATCCCCATGAGGCAAAGATGCCTCCCAATCTCATCAACCCGAGGATAGAAGGCCCTAAATTGCCCAATCAAATAAAAGGATGAGGATATAATCCAACGCATTGGTCCTTAATCCCATTCAGAGAATGTGTGGGTGCACTCGAGTTTTTGACCCAACCAATCAGGCAACAAGGTTGGGTTTGCCTCCCTCCTGGGTTTTTTTTTGGCCAAATGCCTGCTAACAGAGTATTAATCTTCCATTTAGGACGAAGGCAGGCTCCCTCCAATCAGATCACGCAGTACCCCCTAATCCTATTAAACAAGGCATACTACCAGGTTAATGCTGCTTGCTGCTATTTGAGGTTTATGTTGATGCTGCTGCTTTTTTAAAAACCCATCCATTACAAGGCAGCAGGCTGAAATTGTTCTAGCTAAAGCCGGATCTAATGTGTTTTCCCTCCCCCGCCCTTGATTTTAAACAAGCTTTTAGGGAACATATTTGGGCCAACCATTTTGGCCATATAGCAATGTACAGTGACATCCCAAATCCACAGAACAGTGATAGCTTTATTTGACCACTTTAAATGCACAAACTATATAGATACCCCTCCATAGAAAAATGCAACAACAACACCTTTAGAAAATGTAGGTCTGGGAGTGACATCTTCATCTTATTTTTTTTTTCCTGTATGATTTTTTTAAAAACAACTTTTCCTGATGAAGTAGCCAATGGAGCTTCAAAAGCGTCATTAATTTTGTGCCTTTTGGTTGGTCAAATAAAGGTATCACCATGAAGTTGAAGGCTTTCAATGTACATTGTACTTTTTTTTGTGGGTTTTTTGGGCTATGTTTCTAGAACGTAGCCCCATAGCCTGAAAAACCCACAAAAAACAAAGGTATCACTGTTTGGTGGATTTTGGAAGCTTTTGTTTGTTGTTAACTGCCCTTGAGTCAACCCTGGCTCATGGCAACGCTGTGGATGAGACATTTGCAAGATGACTTGCACTGTTCTGCTGAAGTCCTGCAAATTCAGGCCTGTGACCTCCCTGAGTCTAGCTATCTGGGTTATGGTCTTCCTTTCTTTCTACTTCTCTCCACCTTTCCCAGCATCATTGTCTTTTCCTATGAGTCCTTCTTTCTTAGGATGTGTCAGAAGTACAACAGCCTTGATTTAGTTGTCTTGGGTTCCAGAGAGATTTTTGGCTTGATCTGCTCGAGGGCCCCTTTGTTTGTCCTTTTAGCTGTCCATGGGATCCTCAGACAGCACCACATCTTCTCCAGCACCACATCTCAAATGGATGTTCTTTTTATCCACTTTCCTAACTGTCCAGCTCTAACATCCATACATGGTGATGGGGACTACAATGGCTTTTATGATTCTAACTTTAATGCTCAGTTGTATGTCTTTATATTTTAGGATCTTTTCTAGTTCTTTCATGGCTGCCCTCCACATTCCTCGTCTTATGATTTCTTGACTGCAGTCTACATCCTGATCAATGTTTGGGAACTGTTAACTATTTCAGTTTCTTAATCATTTCCCAAACTTTGGTCTTCCAGATATTTTGGACTTTAGACCCCAGAATTCCTGACTTTTGGTAATGTAGTCTGGGCTTATGGAAGCTGAAGTCCAAAATACCAGGAGGACTAAAGTCTGGAAATAACTGGTCTAGACTAAGTGTATGTAGAATCTTCATGGTCATTAATTTTGTTTCCTTTATGTTCAACAGTAAGCCTGCCTTTGCACTTTCTTCCTTGATCTTCCTTAGTAGTTGATGCAGATCAGGGATATTATGGTGTCATCTGCATATCTTAGATTGTTGATATTCTTTCCTCCTATTTTCACTCCTTCTCCTTGTGTGTTTAAACCAGTTTTAATTACAATATGTTCTGCATACAAGTTACACAGGTAAGGTGATAAGATGCAGCCTCACCTGAACCCTTTGTCAATTGGGAACCGTTCTGTTTCTCCTTGTTCTGTTCTGAACAGATTCCTTATCAGGACTATCTGACGTGTTGGCATTCCAATGTCTTTAAGGCCGTAGCCTTTCATGATCTATGCAGTGAAAGGCTTTGCTATAATTTATATATCACATGCTGATTTTCTTTTGGAATTCCCTCGTGCCTCCATTAGCCATCATACCGTATGTTTGCCATGTGGTCCCTAGTGCCTCTTCCTTTTCTGAACCCTGCCTGTATCTCTGGGATTTCTCTCTCCATGTATGGTTGGAGTCTATGTTGCAGCATTTTGAGCATGATTTTGCTTGCGTGGGAATTTAATGCTACAATCCTACAGCTGCTGCAGTCTTTTGTATCTCCTTTTTGTGGATGAGGATGGACCTTATCAGACGGGAGGAATTTCTCTTTATTGCGAATGGAGCCTATTGGAGCCAATTCAAATTCACGTGAATTCACTAGTTTAATGAATTTACGTGAATTCCTATTGCGTTTGGAATGCGTTCAGAATGACTTCCCATTACAGTGGTCCCCCGGGATACGAATCCCCCGGGCTACGAAAATCCCGGGATACGAAAGAGCCGGGGCCGGAAAAATGGCCCCGGCTTACGATCGTATCCCCGGGATACGAAAAAAGGCCGGCGGCCTCGGAGAAGAAGGGATGGCCCCGCGATGGCCGTCCCTTCTCCTCCGCCGGCGGCCTCGGAGAGGAAGGGACGGCCCCGCGATGGCCGTCCCTTCTCCTCCGCCGGCGGCCTCGGAGAAGAAGGGACGGCCATCGCGGGGCCGTCCCTTCTTCTCCGAGGCCAAGCAAGGCACGATCCGATTGGATCGTGCCTTGCTTTCATTAGGCGCCCAGGGCCAGCCTTGGCTGACTGGGGAACGAAGGCGCCCAGTGCCTTGTTAGGCGCCCAGTGCCTTGCCTTCCATTCGGGGCGGAGGCCCAGAGGCTTGGCTGGCTGGGGACCTTCCCCAGCCTGTCAAGCCTAGGCCTCCGCCCCGAAGCGAAAGCAAGGCACGATCCGATCGGATCGTGCCTTGCTTTCGTTAGGCTTGGGGGGCAAGCCCGGCTAGAGAAGGGAAGCTTCCCTTCTCTAGCCGGGCTTGCCCCCCAAGCACGGCTAGAGAAGGGAGGATTCCCTTCTCTAGCCGGGCTTGGGGGGCAAGCCTAACAAAAGGAAGCCACGATCCATGGGATCGTGGCTTCCTTTCGTTAGGCTTGGGGGCCAAGCCCGGCTAGAGAAGGGAAGCTTCCCTTCTCTAGCCGGGCTTGCCCCCCAAGCCCGGCTAGAGAAGGGAGGATTCCCTTCTCTAGCCGGGCTTGGGGGGCAAGCCTAACGAAAGGAAGCCACGATCCATGGGATCGTGCCTTCCTTTCGATAGGCGCGGAGGCCCAGGCCTGGCTGGCTGGGGAAGCGAACGTTCCGCAGCCAGCCTGGGCCGCCCCTTGTCCTCCGAAGCCTAGCTTCGGAGGAGAAGGGACCCAAGGCCGCCCCTTCTCCTCCGAAGCCTGGCCTCGGAGGAGAAGGGACTCAAGCCTGGCTGGCTGGGGAAGCGAACATTCCCCAGCCAGCCTGGGCCTCCGCGGGTGACGAATGGAAGGCCCGATCCACCGGATCGGACCTTCCTTTCCTCAGCCAGGAGGCCCCCGCCAGGCCAGGCTTCGGAGGGGAAGGGATTTCCCTTCCCCTCCGGCCGGCCGGAACGGATTACCTATTTCCTATTGGAAATAGGCCCCGGGTTACGAAATTTTCGGCTTACGAAAAAGGGGCCGGAACGAATTAATTTCGTAACCCGGGGGACCACTGTACCTGAAAATGACCCCCCCCCCATTGCCCGAAAGTGTGTGAGATGCTTTAATACGAAATAACGTGAAACCCATGATCGTGTTCGGAATGACTTCCCTTTTGCCCAAAATTGTGTGAGATACTTTAATACGAAATGACGTGAAACCCCATGATTGCATTTGGATTGCCATTAGATTATACTTTCAATTTCCAACGTCTGATAAGGTCAGGTCTATTGCTCGCTTCCAGACTGATCAATATATATTTCCATCAGGGAGACCAGATGTCTTAACTTGCAAAAGAGGAGGAGGAGGTGGTGGTGCCACAGAATGTAGGACAGCCAAGAAAAATGTAGGACATGACCAAATAAAATGTAAAAGCACTAATGGAAATTAATGCTCCTTGGCCATGCTCAAAAAGGAGGACGCCCAAGAAGAATGTAGGATGTGACTGAATAAAAACTTCGAGCACTATTAAATTCGTGTCTCTTGGTTATGCTCAAAATGGAGGGCATCTGAGAAAAATGTAGGACATTACCATATGTAGAAGCACTAAGGGAAAATTCATGCTTCTTGGTTATGCTCAAAATGGAGGAAATCCAATACAAAATGTAGGACATGACCGAATAAAAGCTGCAAACGCCATGAAATTCATGCTTCTTAGTTATGCTCGAAATGGAGGGCATAAAAGAAAATGTAGGACAAGACCAAAATAAAAGCTATTAAATTCATGCTTTTTGGTTATGCTCAAAATGGAGGGCATTCAAGAAAATGTAGAGCATGACCAAATAATAAAAGCTTAAAACTCTAATAGAAATATAAAGCCATGCTTCTTAGTCCTGCTCAAAATGGAGGACATTTTTGGAATGGCCTCAGGGACAGAAGGCTGGAAATGTAGGACCACATGTAGGACCATATATTAACCCACTGGGGTGACCTTGGTCAAGAAGTCACACTCTCTCAGCCTCAGGGGAAGGCAAAGGCAAACCTCCTCTGAACAAACCTTGGCATGAAAACCCCACCATGATAGGGTTTGAAAAAAATAATAATAATGACTTGGTTGGGAGGCAGAAAAATAATGCTGTAAAAAAAAAAAAAGATTTTAGGGAGCTGAGGAAAAAACTACAAGTCCCAGCATGCCCTGGTGCTTCGCGTTCGGAGGTGGGCGTGGCCTTTGATTGTGACGCGCCACCCTTGGTGGGCGGGGCCAGGCACTAAAAGGAAGAAGAGAGGAGATTGGAGGGAAGGCTTTCCAGTGGAGCAGTTGGCTTCTCCTGGGGCAGCAGCAGCAGCAGCAGCAGGAGGTACAAGCATCTGGGGAAAGGCACCTCTCTGAGGCTGAGAGAGTGTGACTTGTGGGGGGCAGGTTATGGGGCGGTTGCTGTTGTTGCTGTTGTTGCTGTGTGCCTACGGAGCACCCCAATGCAACCCTATCAGGAGGCATTCTTTATGGGGAGGGGGTTTGCCATGGCCATCCTCTGAGGCTGAGAGAGTGTGACTTGCCTAAGGTCCCACATTATGGGGTTGTTGTGTGCCTTCAGTTTGTTTTCTGACTTGGGGGCCACTTTAAGGCAAATCCTAACAAAGGGTTTTCTTGGCAAGTTTAATCAAATTGGGGAGTTTTTGTTACTGCCATCCTCTGAGGCTGAGAGAGTGTGACTTGCCTAAGGTCCCCCCCAGTGGGTGAAGGTTATGGGGCTCTTGTGTGCCTAAGGCAACCCTATCAGGGGGCTTAGTTGCCCAGCTTCTTCAGAGGGGGTTGCCATTGCCATCCTCTGAGGGTGTCATTGCCATCTTCTGAGACTGAGAGAGTGTGACTTGCTGGAAGTCACCCAGTGGGTGCAGGTTGTGGGGTTGTTGATCTTGTTGTTGTTGTGAGCCTTCACTTCAAGTTGTTCCCAACTTACGGGTACCCTTATCAGGAGGCTTTCTTGGCAAGCTTCTTCAGAGGGAGATGTTTGCCATTGCCACCCTTTGAGGCTGAGAGAGTGTGACTTTCCAAAGGTTCCCCCAATGGGTGCAGGTTATGGGGTGGTGGTTGTTGTGTGCCTAAGGCACTCCCTAATACAACCCTATCAAAGGGCTTTCTTGGCAAGCTTCTTCAGAGCAGGGGTGCTATCACCATCCTTTGAGGCTGAGAGAGTGTGACTTGGGTGCAGGTTATGGGGTTGATGTTGTCGTTGTTGTTGCATGCTTTCAAGTTGTCTCTCTAGCGGGTGCGGGTTATGGGTTTGTTCTTGTTGTTTGCATCCGAAGGCGAACGTATTACGGGGGGCTTTCTTGGCAAGTTTCTTCAGAGGAGGGTTTGCCGTGGCCCTCCTCTGAGGCTGAGAGAGTGTGACTTCTTGCCCAAGGTCACCCCAGTATCTATACCCCAATTATTATCCTTTGATTACTATATATACTCATGTATCAGTCTAGAAATTTTAATCCAAAAATGGACCAGAAAACCCTGAGTCGACTTATCCACGGGTCAATCATAAGCGATGTACTTTAACTTTATATATATATAAAAGGAACCATTCCCTTGTGAAAGACAAGAGCCATATACTGCCCTGGAAGCACCAGCCTTTAAGGTGAGCAAAAACAGTTTGTCCGGCTGGAATTTTCCAAGCCCTTTGGCATTATTTTCGCTGGCTTCATCCGTTAGATCCTTTCTTACATGCCCCTAAGTTTTACCCTCGACTTATCCATGGGTCATATCAAAAATCCATCATTTGGTCTCTAAAACCTGCCCTCGACTTATACATGAGGTTGACTTAGAGTCAAGTATCTAAGGTAGTAATAGAGGTGGATGGGAGTACTACTATTAGTAAAAGGACAAATGGAAAGTATGGATGCCAAGGGGAGAGACACTGGAAGGGGGATGATCGGGGAAGGAAGGAAAATCTTATATTTCTTTTTCAGCTAAACCTACCGAATGGAGAAGAGGAACTTCTGTGGCCGGCAGCTTCTTTCCCAACAGGTGTTTTATGGCTTTAAGAGAGAAGTGACTCAGCTGAACCGAGGAGGAGGAAGAGAAAGAAGGAGAAAAAGGAGGAGAACTTGCCTGTGCTGAATTCTGCACTCCAGCTCTCTTTTTCCCTTTTTTATTATTCAGAGCCCCCCCAAAGGGACATGTCCAGCTGGCAGGATGCCCAGTTCACGGCTAGCTCCAACCTCGGTGTTTTTCTTCCCTTCCCTGAGATTGCTTTGGGAATAATCCTCAGCAGAGAGGGATATATTTGGGGGGAGGAAAACCCCGCTTTTATTGCTTGCGTGGACTCCTGCTTGCAAGCGATAACAGTGAAGGGTTGAAAAGAGGAGCACTGGAAAAAAGAGAAAGGATGAAAAAGGGAGTGAGGTGTGTAGACAGGCGGAAGAAGTGAGTACTCCAATGGAGTTTGCTGATGAGTCTCCTAAAAGTTCACGTAATCCTAAAGTGAAAAAGGCCTGCATGTTGTAGAAGCCGTAATGATGGTTTTTAATCTGCGGGGACATCTGTTGACGATTTTCAAGTTAGCCCTTGGAATCCGTTGGGGTTTGTTTCCAAGACTCCCAGCGGATATGAGAATCCGCAGATGCTCAAGTCCCATTAAATACAATGGAGTAATGAAATGGTGTCCCTTATATAAAATGCCAGAATCAAGGTTTGCTTATTAGTATTTATATATTTTAATAATATTTTCAAGCCATGGATGCTTGAATCTGTGGATAAAAAATCCATGGATACAGAGGGCCGACTGTACATGCAAGAGAAGAGTTTATATCTGCAATGGGTAATTTAAGGTATTAACTTCTTATTAATTATTTCACATCATCCCAGTCTAGGAGAACATGGAGCTGTCCAGATGTTGCTACAGTTCCCAGCATCTCAAATCAGGAAAGCCAGTAAAGACTTACTTTCAAGTGGAGATAAGGTTGCACAACCAATGGTCAAGAGCTGATAGAGAACCTAGTCTGCTATCGTTTTTTAAACATCTACCTGTTTTGTTAATCTTTACAACCAGTTCTTTGCCTGGGGGCAGCGGGGGAAGATCAATTACTCTGTACCATGTAGAAAGCCAAAGCTGCAGCTCACTCTTACACAACGCCATGTCCAAAAGTGAGAGCAGCATGTCTCACTTACACATGCACACAAACTCCTTTCTAGAAGATGTTTGCTTAGTTGAGGCTGATGTTCCTGAAATTTGAACATGCTAGGTGATGCCCCAGTTTGCCTGTAGGCTTAGGGTGGCCTATGTAGGATGTTGTTGTGGTACACAGGGATGCACAAATTGTGACAGTTGCCGCATATTCTGGAGAACCTTCTGTGTGTCCTGGTTTATTTGTCCAACCCTCAGGGGGCAAGCCTGGGAAAATTATGGCTAAAATTTAACACACTGTGGCCTTCTGTAAGTTCTTGAACTCTAACTCCCAGCAGCCTTAGCCAGCCTGGGCAGTGCTGAAGCATGATGGGAGTAATAGTTCATCAAAACAGAGTGGGCCAACGACCCCCCATTGCTGTTTAAATTGTCTCCTATGCTACAAATTCTCTCTGGTGTCTTTGCCACATGAAAAAGAAAGCAGGCTGTTGAAGCTGGGAGAGTTCTAAAGTAAGAATGAGGACCTTTTGGCCTTCCAGTTGTTCTTGGCCTACAACTCCCATAATTCCTACTCTGGGAGGGGCACTGGTAAGATATTGTGGGAGCTGTAGTCCAGGAGAGGTTCCCCACCCGTATTTTACAGTGTGCATTGTCACATCTAATGTGAATTTCTTTTTTTTTAGTAGTAACACCTTACTGTGGGGTGATTTCCTTGGCCTGTATGTATAATTCCCTGTGTATATTCCCGCTCCCCAAATGTATTTGCATGTTGGCAAAGGTCACACTCTCTCAGCCTAAGGAGAAGGCAACGGCAAACTTTCTCTGGATAACTCTTGCCAAGAAACTCCATACTGTAATAGGTTCACCTCAGGGTCGCCATAAGTTGGAAATGTCTTGGAGGTACATAACAGCCAAAAGCAAATATACTTAGCTGATTTGTATCTGAATGCATTCTCTTTCTCTCGCATTCTCTCTCAAAATCTTGATTAGGCAAAATGCTTCTGCAGCATCACCGTGGTCTCAGCAAGGGTTGCCAGTGGATCTGAGTCTGAAAGGAGTGTGGCCTGTGAACGGAGGATCCATGTTCCATGTACGCCAAGGAAGGAAAGCGAGCTCTGTCTGGAATGAGTCCTTGGCATGACTTGGCCAAAGATTTGCACCATGTCTGGGCAAAGCCTTTTCTTTTTCCAGCTCTTCCATCTGCTGGTGGTTGGCTGGGCCCAGGGAGAGGCTCTTGACAGCCCTTATCTTAGCATAGGAGATGGGACCATTTCGGAATTCAGCTTCCCAGAGCACAGCCAGGGCGTCTTGCTGGTGTCTTCCCGCTATCAGGGACCTGAATCTTGGCTGACTGTAGACTCCCTAGAACCGACAGTGGTCGTCGTTGAGAATGTCAGCGCCTCTTGGGGAGGGGGTTTTATCGTTGAATTTCAGTCTGGCCTGGTCGGTCTGGCCCCGCTGCAGCTACGTCTGTTGGATCAGAGCCACCACCTCCTTGAGGAACGTGCAGATTTCCGCATCCGGGTCCATGCTAGTGATCTGGAGCCAGTGGTCCGGTCAGGGCTGGGCCATTTCTCGGAGAACCCAATCCTCTATGCCCTCCTGCCCCTGATCTTCCTCAACAAATGTGCATTTGGCTGCAAGGTGGAAACAGAGGCTCTGCGAACCCTTGTGCGGCAGCCCCACCCGGTCATGCTGGGTATATTGGGCCAATTTGTGGTCATGCCATTGTATGGCTACCTCATGTCTGTGGCCTTCTCTTTGCCGAAGCCACTGGCCTTGGGACTGGTCATTTCCTGCTCCTCTCCCGGCGGAGGCGGCGGCTACCTGTACAGCCTTCTGCTCGGTGGGGATGTCACTGTGGCCATCTCCATGACCCTCCTTTCTACCGTGGCAGCCACAGGGCTCATGCCACTCTCTTCAACGTTCTACGGCTGGTTGCTTGGCGCCCACGAGACCCTCCATGTACCCTTCCTCAAGATCCTCGTCACCCTTCTCTTCATCGCGGTGCCCATCTCCTCTGGGATGCTGGTCAAGTGTAAGCTGCCTCGCCTGTCCCGCCTGCTGCTGCTCCTCATTAAGCCTTTCAGCTTCACACTCATCATTGGGGGGCTCTTTATGGCTTACCATATGGGAGCTTTCATCCTGGCCAATGTGCAGCCTCCAATTGTATTGGCAGGAGTCACTGTGCCCGTCTTTGGCCTGCTGCTGGGATACCTCCTGGCCTGGTGTTTGCAGCTGCCTGGGCCACAGCGTCGGACGGTCAGTATCGAGGTCGGGGTGCAAAACAGCCTGCTGGCCTTGGCTGTGCTGCAACTCTCCTTCCAGCGGGCCCAGGCCGACTTTGCCTCACAAGCTCCTTTTATTGTGGCCCTGAGTAGCACTTCGGAGATGTTGCTGCTGGTTTTGGGGAACTTGGCATACAGTAAACTCTGCTCGGCCGGCTCCTGAGAGCTCCTGGATAAGCACAGGCAGATACCAAAGAGATCGAGCTTCAGGCGTAGCTGTGAGGAGGGACAGATACCAAAGGCCTTATTAGGATCAGGGCCTGGGTCTCGCTCTTCACTGGGGCTGTGTGAATACCAAGACCTCTGCCTTTCAGCCTCTTTTGGGGCAGGTCCAATACCAAAGGAGCCCTTCGAGGTGACGTGTTCTGAAGGCTGCTGTGTTTTGGGAATCCACATTGTCTGGCCTTCCTTTTTTAAAAAAAGAAGTAAAAAAAATCATACTTGTTTTTCTACACAGCAAGAGGTGCCTCTGTAGTGGAGAGGTAGAGCTGAATAAACTGGCCGGGAGGGAGAGGATGTGGGTGGGATCATCCCATTCCTTCTTTCATGTTTACTGGGAATACAGGGTGTGAATAAAAAGAAAGTGGAGGTAATATATCCTGTATGCTTGTGGTTTCTTTTTTTTTTAGAAACATTATTTCATATCAGGAGTTGCAGAAAGGGAATGATATTCAAATAGGGAGGGAAATTATGTTGAAAATTTATTTATAAATCCTCCAGCATGACTCTGCTGTTTTAGGATCATGCTTGAGCAGTCAGGTTAAAATGCCTGTGTCCAATAAAAACAGTACCAAATAATTTTAAATAATAGTTCTCTTCACAGTGCTACAGGTAATAAGGAAAAGGGTGTTGTGGCCTGTGTGTGAGAGACCGTGCTCTCCTTCCTAGTGGTTGCGGGTGTGCAAGTTTTTCAGAGTGCAGAACATTATTTGCCCCCTAGATATTTTGGACTACATGTCCCATAATCCCTGACTATTAGCATGTTTTATGGGGCTGTTAGAAATTGTGGGCAAAGACATCGCCTGTGTTTTAAAAGTTCTTGTAGTACAGTATTGGTGAGGAGCATGTGGCTGCCCAAATGTTGGTTTACAATTCCCATAATTTCTGGCCTTTAACTATAAGACTTCTTTAATAGTTTTTTGTGGAGCTTTCGGGCTATGTGGCCATGTTCTAGAAGAGTTCCTTTCTGACATTTCGCCAGCATCTGTGGCTGGCATCTGCAGAGACGTTTCAGGGGGTTGGACTGGATGGCCCTTGTGGTCTCTTCCAACTCTATGATTCTATGGCCACATAGCCCGAAAGCTCCACAAAAAACTATGGATGCCGGTCATGAAAGCCTTAGACTGCTTTAAGCTGGAGTATACACTTCTAGTCTCTCTTGACCAAAGGTCAGTACTCTGAACAAAAATGCACTGCCCTTTTCCAGCCAAACATAGCCCAGGTTTGCTGCCCTCCATATTCTGCTAGTCCAGCTTTAGCTCTCAGGGAATAATGGCCACTGTAAGGGAGAAGAGGTGAGGTGTGGATGTAAGTTAAGTGTACTGTGTGGCAGCCAACTGGTTTTCACCTCTTCCACACTGCCTGTGGTGCGTCATCTTCCTTGCGTGTTGGCTGCGAGGCTAACAAAGGGGGAGTTAAGGCATGTGTGCCTCATTCACACATCCATTCCCTGGTGTGGAGAAACAGCATAGTTTGTTCTGAGGGCAGTGATTGTTTGCTACAATGGGGTGCAGCTCTTAAATTAGGTTTGGCCTAATGCCCAAGGGCTGGAAAAAATGTCACCCTTGCTACTGCTAGGGGAGCTTTCTTGCCTATCACCTTAAAGTTCAAGCCACACTTTTGACAAAAGCTTCAATTCCCAACATTTCTGTTTTGAGGCAGTCCATCCTTTCCTTTCCCCCGGCTCAGCATGCCATGGCATTACTGGGTGGATAGTGCTAGAGCTGGACAGACAACTGAGAGACCTGCCACATGGCAAAAATAAAGCAGTTTGATACCAGTTTTAACTGTCATGGCTCCATCCTGTGGAATCCTGGGATTTGTAATTTGGGAAGGTATTCAGCCTGGCCTGTCGGAGAGCACCTCACCGAACTATAAAGCCCAGGTTTCCACAAGATGAAGTCATGGCAGTTAAAGTGGTGTCAAACTGCTTGAATTTTGCAGTACCTAAGTGAAATATGGCCTAAAAGAGGACCCCAGCCAAAGGGGGAAAGTGCTCCTGTAGTATAATAATGGAAGACACCTATTCTACTTTCTCTTCACAATGTGTGACATGGTCTGTTCCTGCATCACATGAAAAGGGAGCAAAGATGAGGAGCCCCTTATAACTGAAAGCTGCATCCTATTGATTTTGCTTGGATAAAGACTTATTCCTGACCAACATAAGATTATATTGTCACTTTTAACACTGGCAAACACAACACTTAGGAGAAGGGGGGAAAAAAAGAAAAGCCAAACTGGTGGGGAGGGAATACAGCAGGCCTGGGGAACATGGTGGGCCAGTACTACTCTCTTAGCCAACACAGCAAAGGTGAAGGAATTTGCAATCCAACAGTCTCTGGAAGGCCGTATGTTCCCTGTCCTAGTAATACCTGATTGAACTTCACTTATGGAGACTTGAGTTCAATTCTCATGTAAGGTGCAAAGCTCACTAGAGAGGCTTGGTCCAGTTTTTTGCCTCCCTTTCTTTTCATGATTGAAATTATAAGATGGACCACGAGTGAGAACTCTCGTATGTGCTCCCCGATTTCTTTTGAAGAAGCGTTGGATTAATATATAAAGATCCTTGGAACCCTCCAGATCTTCTCGGACTACGTCTCCCATATGGTCCAGCTAACACAATATAGGATGAATGTGAATAAATGCAGTTGTTTCTATGTCCGTTTTGTTAGTCCTAGATGAGGACTAACTTTACAGCACTTTGTCTATTCACCTGAGAGTAAGCCCTTTTGACATTCTGGGCTTTGCTTCACAGAAACGGAAAGCCCTGGGAAGGAATTTGAAGGGGGAAAGGGAAACATTATTGACTATTTGTATACCAGGGACAGAGGAATGGTCCTTGAGTTATGATGGGAGCTATAATCCAACAACATCAGGAGGGCTACATGTTTCTCCATGCTGGGTCTATGTGTCGTGGGAGGCAGTTTAACACACTATGGCAGTAAGGGAAACTGTGTGATTAGCAGACTGTAAGGAGACTGGAGAGCTGCCTGGGGCAGATGAGAGTGTGAAGCCATGATACATGACTCAGTTGGCAGAAAACGCCCAATCCTTTATTCCATCACTAGGCAGTACTGTGCTGACTGGCTTGGCTATCTCTATTACTAAGGTGTGTGAATGTGAGAGAGACAAAGGAAGGTTACTTTCCGTTCTAGAAATAACTCCTTTGTGGCCAGGTGTCATGTTTTGCTTTCCAGCGTAGGGTATCCCATGTCAGTCTTCCGGGATGTAAGTACCCATTTTGCCAACACCTTGCTGCTCTTCACATCCGCAGCTCATTGGGTAACAGTGGCTGCTATCATGTTGGAGCTTTGTCACTTTTCCTTGGGGAATGCATCTATTGTTGGAAGGCTGATAGTTCAAAAATAGTTCTGGAATTTAATCCTTTAGACAGTTCCTAATATGAGCGCAAAATTTACTGGAGAAAGTGATGTTAAAGCACTGGGACTTCCATGGGCTCATTCACACTACACAGTTGTAGCGCTATGGTTCCCTTTTATCTGCTGTGGTCAGTCCTATAGGATCCTGGGCATTGTAGTTTGGTCAGAGGCACTGGAGTGCTCTGGCTGATATTTCTAAATGCCCGCCTCTTAACTACATATCCCAGGATACCATTAGATGGAACCATGGCAATTCAAGTGGAATAATAATGCTATAATGCGTAATGTGAAAGGACAGCAGACCAGTGGGGTAGTGATATGCTCCTGGTTTTAATCCAAACTCTAAAGAAGCTGTCCAAGATGCTGGATCTTACCCTACTAAAATAAGTTTAGGATTATGAATAGCTACTCTAAAGTTACCCTAGAGTCAGTTCACCATTCCATGGATATAGAAGTACCAGCAACCACCAGCATGTTATTTAATAGTTAAAGGGATAGATAGAACAGGGAGTACCAATATTTAGGAATAAATATTTAAGGTTGGTTTTTTTTAAAGAATACAAATAGCTCCCCAAATGTGTGTCCTCCTCAAAATGTACCCTCCACCAAACTCCTTTATTGGCCGAAAATGAAGTATGAAATAACCATTTGAAATCTGAAAGAAAAATCTGAAAGAAAATGACATGTCTGACTGAAATGCAGTTATAATACATAGCTGTATTTCCCCTGCAAGTATCTTGTTTCCAATAGGAGCTACCCCACTATTCAGTCTGTGTGCTGAATAGGGCCTTCTTTCTGTTATATTTGGCTGTAATATCTGGACTCCTATAAATGAAGGAGCAAGATCTGAAAGTGAGCTGGCCTGAGACTTCATATATTTTGAAACTGGCCCTGCAGAATGAGGATGCTGACCCTGTTCACACAAAAATGGTGGCTAATAGGACTGTTTGGTTGCCCTTACTACATTTTTGTGGGGAAATTAGCAGGTTTTCTGCTACAGATTGGCAACTGTTGTGGTTAACCTCCTCGAGCCTCATTATTAGGAGAAAGATGGGGTATAAATTAATAAAATAAATTGGCAGTTCAGAGGCTCATTTCAGTCCAAAAGGACCTTTCTAATTGACCCATAGCCTGCCCCTCAGTCCTCTTTACCTCTTTCGACTATTACTACCAAACTAAATTGTGTTATCTGGTTTTATCTTAGGCTCAATGTGAATTATGTTTTTAGTCACCATCTCCTTAGAACAAAGGTGGGACTCATGGAGCTGTTGTTGGACTGCAACTCCCACTATCCCTTGCTAGCTCAGTCGAGGGTGAATGTGGATAGGGGTTATACAGCCATACAGTATCTCTGGATTGCTGCACAGTACTCACCTCAGCTTAACATTAATGGCAATAATTTTGTCAGGAATCTCTCCTCTTTGGCCTTTTGATTTACTCATCTAGCAGAATCAGCTACACCACTTTGGACTGCAGCTAGTAAAACAAAATTGTATTTCTTTACCTAACACATCTATGTGTTGAACTCAAGACAGTTTACAAGAGTAGATGTAGGGGGGATATGATATTGTCTTCCCAATAATAATTTTGCTCCCCCCATTAAATTTTCCTTCATTCCCCAAATTTCTAGCATTGCAGAGAGGGAGACACTAAAAATCATTCACAATTGGAACGATTACATTTTTAGTTTGCATTCCCTTGAGAACTTTACCTGCCCTTAACCCTATTTCCAAATGCCCATTTAAATTTCTAACTTATTGCAATGCTAGATATTAAGGACAGGAGAAAATTTTCTTTTTGGGGGCAGACTTCTTACTAGACGGCATCACCTTCATTCCTCCCGCATAGCTACACTCCTACAGTTTACCATGTTAAACATATATAAAATAATGCCAATTAGGAATTCTTCCCCCATTTACAAAGCTCCTGCATTAAAAATGGGGTTCGGTCCATATTGTAAGGCTTTTGTGTGGTGTTTTCAATTTTATTTAAAAAATTTTGTGAACAACTTTGTGGGAATTTTGAGAAACACTAGGTGGAGTATTAACTTTTTAAAAAAAGTGTCAGGGTTTGCAGTAGATAACTAAGGGTTCTGCCAATATCTGATGCTATTTACACAGCAAATAAGGGATAACAGCCTTACATATCAGAGGCCAACCTCTTCAAAGTGCTCTCTCTTGAAATTTTTGATCTGCATGTCCAAAGGTGTACCTCAGGCCATTAACCCACAGAAAAGATCAACATGATCCTCCTCCAGCTCCCCATGAGTCAACAGCAGCCTTTGAGGGGGTGGTAAATGGTTCTTCTCTCATGGATCAGACAGTGCTGTGTAGGAAGTGACTCGACAGATGAAACCAGCGTTACTGGTATCTCAACCCTTGCTCTGTTTAAAATATGGCTCCTGGTATAACTGTCATACTTTGGCCATTTCAGGAGAAGGCATGACTCACTAGAAAAGGCAAGAATAGTGTTTTTGTGGGTTTTTCGGCTATGAGGCTGTGTTCTAGAAGAGTTCATTCCTGATGTTTTGCCAGCATCTGTGGATGGCATCTTCAGAGACTGCTGGAATGGAAGAGAGTGGGGTATATATACTGTTGGTTGAGAGGAGGTGATTTGCACGTTAATCTGTGTATTGTTCTGTTGCTGAATGGCAAGGCCTACAGGGTGTCCATTTACACTGAAATCCGTAAATGCCTGGGCAACTTCAACAGGAAAGAAGAAACCCTGAAAGTAAACAAAGTTTGGCTACCAGTCCTGCAAAACACTTAAATCAGGACCCAGCAAATGCAAATGAAAACCACCCAGAGGATTCACAGCAGACAATGGATCATTAAGTAAATCATAGGACTATAATTGCATGACGTGAAAGGGCCCCTGGAATTTGGGAGTTGTTTCTGAAATGAGGCTTACTAGTTAAAAGATAAGGGTAGCCAGATCAAATACTCTGTTCCTGAGCTGCCATCACTTCATTCTAATCAATGTGGAATACCCTATAGTGTGTGTACGTATGCAGGGGTCATTCTTTATTTCCATTTTGCTTCTCGGTTGACTGTGGGGGACACCTAAAATGGTGAATAGTTTTGGAATAGTTCCACAAATCCCTCCGCTGCTATTCGAGCCTTCCCTTACTTGCGTCATGTATAACTTTGATGATTATTTAATTAATTTTTGCAATCCCCAGCCTGCTGTTATGTCAGCAAGTTACCTCGGGCTAAAAGTCACCTTGCGGAGCCCTAATTTTTAATGAATGGAGGAATGCAGAGATACAACCAACTGGTGCAAATGAACTCTGTTACGCCACAATGTTGGTAAAGTTACAGAAACTCCATCCTGTTTTTCTTCAGGGTGAAGAAATGCGGTAACCAAGGCACTGTTCTTAAGTTTTGCTTCATACTCATTTTTGAGAAATGGCTTTCTGCCCTGCGGGGCTGACTTTCTGTCCTTATTTGGATTGGTGTTACCGGGTAGCAACTGTTCTGGAGAAAAATATGTCTGTTTCTTTTAACATTCCCACAACTCTAAAGGAGAACAGAGGTAGCTGCAGCCCCTCCTGGCCATTTCCTATCCTTTTCCCATAGTCCACTTTCTCCTCTCACTTGTTTAAACCCATTTTGCAGCACAGTAAGTAGGAGAAAGCTGGAATTGGAAAAGGAGACTCCCAAGACAGCAAGGTTCTGAAAGAGGCAGGGCAGCTCTTTGTCCTGCAACTGTTCTTCAAATAGATTTGGCTTTGCTCCCATTTGTTTTCAGCAACAATAGATTCTAGACCTCTCAGAAGACTCACCCTTGTTCTCTTTCCTACCAGCCTCTGCACATTATTTCAAAAGCAGACTAGAACAGAAAGAGAGAGAGATCAGGGGTGAATGCAAATGTACATAATTGGCGTAATGAGGCCAAAGCAGAAAGGCATGCATCCTTTTTTTTTTTTTTCAAATACAGAGCTTGGAAAGTTACTTCTTTAGGCCAATGGCCATATTGACGGGAGATTCTGAGTGTTTTAAAAAGTAACTTTTCTAATCTGTCTAATAAACAGTGATTTCTCCAAGATGGGGTTGGGGGAAGAATTACCTGTGTATATTGTAGGAGAGGCTAGTCTTGTATAGGACGGATTGACTAGAACCGATGACACATCACAAACTAATTTCCCCGCTCACCCAAAGCAGTTTTTCAGTGTTTTAATTTTTTTAAGGATGTGAAAATAAATTAACACACGACTGAATGGATATATACGTGACGGGTTAAAAAGAGATCAAGAGAGCCCGGCTGAGGTGCAAGACAGAGAAGTGAGTCAGCACTTGAGTCATTGGACAAGACTCCTCTCTAGTGCATTGCAAGGGTGAGTGGAAATTGTGGGAAGAAAATAAATTTAGCACGTCTTGCTTTGTATACACATCTGTATACGACCTGATGTAGAAGAGACAACCATTGTGAATGAGAGCTAACTTACACATTTGGATTCATCATATGGCATGGAGCTTCTAGAGCTGTCCTCCTTCAGCTCAAAAGTGGGAAGTTATGAAATACAACATTTCCCAACTACTGTACAACTATCATGTCAGGAAGACCAGTCATCTCCTAAGGATGTTCAATTTAAGCATGTAAGGATTAAACAAAAATAACCTTTGCAGGTCTGTGAGCAGAGGCTGGATGACCATCCGTTGGGAGTGCTTTGATTGTGTATTCCTGCATGGCAGACGGGTTGGACTGGATTACCTTTGGGTTTTTTCCCTTCCAACTATGATTCTGTGAACACACACACACACCCTGTGAGCATCCAGTCCTGCACACCTATAGCCTGAAACGGTACAGTCCTAGACATTCTGTACCACTGACCTGCATGTTTGATCGTCAGCTCAAACATGGTGATGAATCTCTGGAGCAGCTCAAAACACGTAGCGATTGTTTCAACCCACAACCAGAGATGGCACTTCTCCACTCCAGGGAAAACAGAGCACAGCTGTGCAGCCAGAAAAATGAAACAGATTCGTGCAGCTGCGTTAACAATTTCCAGTTGTGCCGGATAGTATTGTTGTTACTTAACATTAAGCGTTTAGTCATCCTTTAAACTGTGTGAAACAGGCATAAAATAGAATGTTCTCTGAATATAGAAGCACTGGCCAAAGGGAACATAAAGCCTAAATATGATACCTATGCCTGACTAGTTATTGAGGTGCAACTTGTGTGGTTTGGCATTTCTTGTATCATTGCCTTTCATGGGCTAGTTACAGACATAAAATGGCCGTTGCTAATTATGCAGAGATCAGATTATACGACTGTTCCGGTCCATATGTTTTTAAATTCTTGCGAGGACAAATGGAGGCGGCTTCATCTTACAGTCCACACTTCTGTAGGTATATTGGGTAGAAATCAGGATAGAATTACAGCAGATTTCTGGTTTAACTTTTGAAAATGTGTATTTAAAACTTTCCTCTCCTTGGACCTTCTATACAAATGCCTGTTGTTACAATTGACAAACTGCATAAATATGGGGAAATCTGTCTGCTATCAGAGAGGATTGTCTAGTATGCAAAAGATCACAATGCTGCAGTTGCATGTCATACTAAGTCATGGTTTATGATAGACATGGTTTGTTGCTTTAGCCATTAATTTCCTTTCAGATGAGCAAACAAACCATTGTTCGTTTCCCATTAGTGATTTGTTTCTCTCTCACTCTTGGCAGATCCTATTTCAGGATGAGTAGCTTAGACTCACAGAATTAGAAGAGACCACAAGGGTCATCCAGTTCAATTCCCTGTTATGCAGAATACACAACCAAAGCAAACACGACAGATTGGTATCCAGTCTCTGTTTAAAAAATTAGTCAAGAGGAATCTCCCATTTTGGGTTGGACATAATCACAACCTATGGTTTAAAAAAGCATTTGTACAACAATCTATGTTTTGTTTGGGGGGGGGGGTTAGACAACAACAATAATAATAATAATAATAATTTTTATTTGTATCCCGCCCCTCTGAGACCAATCGGAGTGGCTAACAATATTAAAATACATTACATCCAATCCCTATTCCCCTACCCCTTAAAAATATTAAATCAAATACATATTAAAAACAAACAGATTAAAACAGCAACAAATCACATACAGTTTATAAGTGCAATTATCTGTGATGTTGGTCACCTTGATATTTGAAAATTTGGCAGTGTTGTATCCAACTGAGAAGGGCTCCAGAAACTCTCTTAGGAGAGGTAATTCCTGAGGCTGGGACGATCTATCTTGGAAAAGCCTGCTGAAAGAGATACGTCTTGACAGCCTTTTTAAAGCTGTCTAAATATGTCAATTGACAGATCTCATCCGGCAGGTCATTCCATAATCTAGGGGCAACAACAGAAAAAGCCCTCTGGCAGGTGGCCAAAAGTCTAGATTTTTGTGACTGCAGCAGATTCCTCCCAGAGGACTGTAGTGCACAGGGAGAATTATATGGGAGAAGGCAGTCCCTTAGATAGCTTGGGCCCAAGCCATTTAGGGCTTTCAAGGTGATAACCAACACCTTGTATTGGGCCCAGAAACTAATAGGCAGCCAGTGTAGGGATCTTAATACCAGAATAATATGATCCCTCCTGGATGTTCTCGATACTATTCTGGCCACCATATTCTGTACCAGCTGCAGTTTCTGGACCAAGCATGAGGGTAGCACCATGTAGAGTGTGTTACAGAAGTCCAGGCATGAGGTTATCAGTGAGTGTACAACAGTTTCGAGATCCCTTACTTCCAGAAATGGGCACAGGTGGCGTATCAGCCAAAGCTGATAACAGGTGTTCCTGACTATCGCATTTACCTGGTTCGTCAACAGGATGACGAGTCAAGGAGCACCCCCAGACTGCGAACACAGTCACTGGAGGAGAGTGTGACCCCATCTAGGACTGCAGCCCAATATTTGGTTTCAGGACCGCTACCATGAGCACCTCCGTCTTGTCCAGATTCAGTTTCAATCTGTTTTTCCTCATTCAGCCCATTACTGCTCGAAGACATTCACTGAAAGAGGAGACGCCATCAGAATTCGAGGCCAACGAACGAGATATGGAGAAATAGATCTGGGTGTCATCAGCATACTGATAACATCCAGCTCTGTAACTTCGAATAATCTCACCCAGTGGCTTCATGTAGATGTTAAATAACATTGGGGACAGAATGGCACCCTGAGCCACTCCACAGGTGAGCTCCCTTTTACTGAAGCCAGTTTGAAATGGGTCTAGATAATCGGTTTCATCCAAGTCAGCTTGGAATTGAAGAGCAACCGCCTTCTCGATCACCTTGCTCATGAATGGTAGTAACGAGACACAGCAAGAAACCAAAATTAAACAGCCTCAAATTGGCTTATTGTATGATCTCCTAGATATTTCCTTGACTCTGGGATAATGCTCCTGCTATCCTTCTTGGTGGAGTGTTAATGGCCTGGGGGCTCCTCTGAAGTAGACAACACTGAGTCTGATGGATCAGTTTTCAGATTTCTCACTGTTTTCCATTTTCTCTCCTGTACTTTAATCTATCTATGCCCCATTTAACAGACAGGCCTTTTCTCTTGTTTTCTTGGGTCAGTGTTATTCAGGCAATTAGCAGTTGTACCACATCATCCTGTATCAAAGACTCTCCAAGTTGTAAAACTGCCTCAAGCAGAACAAAGTTGGCAGTGAAAGGGGGCATATCAAAGGCATTAAAAGTTACTATTCAAAAATAAACCAGGGGATTGTTGCTGATATTGTGGCTTGTCTGGAAGTTGGGGTGCTCTACACCGGAAATTTCCACAGTATCAAAATTACAGAAATCAACTGTAATACTTCACGGTCTGATATTCAGTAGACTCTGAAGTATTTACTTCAATGAGAGTCAGTGTGATACAGTGTTTAAGAGTATTGAGCGAGGACTTGGGAGATCCAGATCCTAAGCTTCACTGAACTACTTCGGCCCAGTCACACTCTCTCACCTGACATACGTCATAGGGTTGTAGTGAAAATAAACTGGGAAGGAGGACAGTCGTGTTTGTGTGTGCTGCCTTGAGCTCATTGAATAAAAGACGGGAATAAATCAACTATCATTCAGCATCTGGTCTTATAGCAGCATACAAATTATCCACAAATATCATTTTATATTGTCCTTAGCTCCCTTTCTCTGAGCCAGGCATCAAGGCAAAAAGACTGCTGGATGAAGTGAACTAATACGGGGGGCAAGGTTAATCTAGCTTGACAAGGCAAGTGGAATGTAATCCTCCTGCACACTTGTGTACATATGCACACCTTGGTGGTGGCAGTGTAGATAGAGAAATTTCCATGAGATAAGATCATCCTGAGTAATTACCTCCAGTTTGCAAAAGTAAAGACATCCACTGCCTATGTAACTGGAGAGGTATATGTTTTAGCCACAACACTGCAAGATGATTCTACAGTGTCAACAGCACTGAAAGGTACTTAAAGAATGGGGCACAGCAGGACTCACAAAAACCAACATGACTTTTTGTAATAAACATATTACAATAAATAAAGTAATAAAGATGCCATGTGTCTCTAAACACCACACACATCTGCAAATGGATGTGAATGCCAATATGTGTAAATACACTCTTTCCGATTTCGAGCTGGCTCTGTCCCTAAGATTCAGATCTTGTTAATAACTTAGTCATGTCATCTATTGTTAATTGGAATGTTAAAACTACATCATATGTATTGTTTACAATGTAACTTTTAAATTACACAACCTTATCACTTTGGGATCGGTACTGCTGAGCATGTAATATTTATTAGTGTTGAAATCATCCCAAATGCTAAAAAGAGACTCTCTGGCTGGCACCTGGTTTTTTAAAAAGTTATACTGTATAGTGCAGACTAGGGAGTCTTTGTTCTTGCAATGTGTACTAGCCTTACATTACCTCCTGTGCCTCCCTGGCAAACAACTGTGGCAATCACTCTGGGGACATGGCTAATTGTAGTAATAAGAATTGAGTTGCTTTATGTCCCAGTCCTGCTGCCGCCTAGTTGTTTGATCCTTGCTTTTATATTCTTAACACAGTAAACGGAATAGAGGATGGACTGAATGAGGATGAACATTTTGAAACTTTATTTAGACAAGTCAGATATGCTCCTGGTCAGTAGAACTGAACAGAAATAAGGATTCAGTTTGGGCTGGTGGACTCTGCTTCTTGACAGGTTCTAAGACTTATAGTCCAATTTTGATGTACCCATGCAGTTGGAAGAGACCTGAAGGGCCATCCAGCCCAACTCCCTGCCATGCAGAAATACACAGTCAAAGCACTCCCGGCACATGCTCATCCAGCCTCTGTTTAAAATCCTCCAAAGAAGACTCCATCACACTCTAAGGCAGCATGTTCCACTGTCAAACCAGCTCTTACTGTCAGGAAGCTCTTCCTAATGTTGAGGTGGAATCTCTTTTCCTATAGTCTGAATCCATTGCTCCATGTCCTACGTCCACAACAAACTACAGTTCCCAGGAGTCCCTAGCCCTGGACCAAGGCAGTTAAAATGGTCTTAAACTGGATTATTTCTGCAATACGTTTTGGACACCGTTATCTGGCGCAACAGAAAATAATCTTGCTCCATCCTCAATGTGACACCACTTCAGATATTTAAACATGGTTATCATGTTACCCCTTAGCCTTCTCTTCTCCAGGCTAAACATACCCAGCTCCCTAAACTGCTCCTCATAGGGCATGATTTCCTGACTTTTCACCATTTCAGTCACCCTCTTCTGGACATGTTCCAGCTTTTCAATATCCCTCTTGAATTACGGTGCCCAGAACTGTACACAATATTCCAGGCGAGATCTGACCAAAGCAGAAGAGAGTGGTACTATTGCTTCCATCAGTCTAGAAACTACAGTCCTGTTTATGCAGTCTAGGATCATACTGGCATTTTTAGCTGCTACATCACAAAGCTTACTCATTTTCAGCTTGTGGTCTACTAAGATCTGTTGTGGTCTACTAAGACCTGTTGTCAAGCCAGGTGTCACCCATCCTATATCTGTGCATTTTGTTTTTTCTACCTAAGTGTAGTATGGTGCATTTATCCCTGTAGAAATTCTCATCCTTTGGATCAGTTGTGCCTAGCATGTGTCAGCCCCTCTCCACCTTTCCTAGTAAGGATTTCACACTGGATTCATACCTAAGCTTCCTATGTATGAAACCAGTTGTTCCACCAGTTGACTAATCCCATGTGATCCTCCTGGGTGTATGACTAGGTTTTGAGGCTGGGAGTGTGGGAAAACCAATATCCAGTGATGTCTCTATTACTTCACTGTATACCACACAGAAGGATCAAAATATATTAGAGTTAAAAAACACCTTTACATTATCCCATTTTATGCAAAAGCAATGAGATAGTGACTAATTAAATATGACATACTTTTTCTCATGAATTTCAGTGGGACTTCAGTTTCCCTAACTTCCCGTTCTGGTTTGGGGCCAAAGAAGAATTTTTTCTTCCTGAAACTCAAGATGTAGACAGGATGACCACCTTATTATGAGTCAATGGATCATTAAAATCCCAAACTATCTCAAATTGCTAGGATAGCAGCATGTAGCCAAATAAATCAGGCCAACAGGCTGGTTAGTGATGTGTACAACCTGTCTAGCGAGATAAATCAGTAATAATCAAGACTAAAATTATTTGCACACACATTATCACCTAAGCCTCCGCTACGCCAAACTTAGCCAGCTTCTCACCAAGAATAGCTTAAGTGGCAAACATGAAAGTGGTAATTTATGCAACTGTGTGGGACATTATGTAAAAGAAAAAGTCAGAGAAAACAGCCATTAGCTCAGACTCTTTCTCTAGCCACAAGGTATTCTCTTCACTTGTAATCAATGTTGGACTTCTGTGTCTCATTTTCCATATCTTCCAACAGCCCCAATTTGGCTTTGGCAATCCCAATCAATTCTCTGTAACCTCACTTTCTTGTGCTCTTAATACATCCCAGTTTCCTTCCTGTCTTTGTACTTTCTCTCTTTTTCCTCAGTTTATTTCAATTGGTACAAAGAGAATTTGTCCAAAAGCAGTTTGCATCAATTGATTCAAGAAGGGAGAGGAAAGGAAAGGGAGAAATCTTACCCTTTCCTGTCAGCTCAGGCAAGAGCAAACTGCTATAGCCCTTCCTAGCTTGTGTGCTCTTCTTCATCAATAACGTTTGTCATCTTGACCACATTGTGATGTTGCTTGGACACAGGTGTTCTGGTTTTCATCTTCTGAACATAAAGAAAACAAAAATAATTCACATAAATTCAACCTAGATAATGAGGAAATGGTTAAAAGACTTTCTGTACCTAGGATCAAACACCAATTGGAACAAAGACTGCAGTCAAGAAATAATAACAAGACTAGAAATGGGATACTGGATGACCATCTGTCAGAGGTGCTTTTATTGTGTGTTCCTGCATGGCAGGGGGTTGGACCGGATGGCCCTTGAAGTCTCTTCCAATTCTATGATTCTTTGAAGGGAAGCCATTAAGGAATTAGACAAGTGGCCAAGACGTCGACTCTGTTAAATGCAAAATTGGCAGGTTGGCAGTTCAAGGCTCAGGTTCCACATGATGGAGTGAGCTCCCATCACTAGTCCCAGCTTTTGCCAGCCTAGCAGTTTGAAAGCATGCAAATACAAGTAGATAAATAGGTACCACTCTGGTGGGAAGGTAAACAGCGTCCGTGCAATCATGCTGGCCACATGATCACAGATCACTCTGACTGCTTACAGAACCCTGGTGGCGCAGTGGTTAAATGCCTATACTGCAGCCACTCACTCACAAACCATAAGGCTGCAAGCTCAATACCAGCCCAGGGGCTCAAGCTCAAGTCAGGCTTGCATCCTTCCTGTCGCTAAAATGAATAACCAGATTGTTGAGGGCAATTAGCTTATACATTGTAAACTGCAGTGCTGAAGTGCACTGATATGCAGTATAGAAATGTACTTGCTATTGCTATTGCCAACGCTGGCTCTGTCTTCAGCTTAGTAAATAGTAATGGAGATGAGCACTGCCCCCTATGGTTGGACATGACTTGACAACCTCCAAAGGTTTATCTCACAAGGGGGGCAAACAGGATTTAAACGAGAGTTAAACAGGAATTAAATAGGAAATGCCTTATGTTTAACATAGGACATTTCCTGTTTAATTCCTGTTTAAATCCTGTTTGCCCCCTGTTTGCCCCTTAGTGTGATAAACCCATATATGGGTTTATCACACTAAGAGGCAAACGGGGGCAAACAGGAATACCTTTACTTTTTACCTTTTTAAGATATACAATTGAGCACTAAAGTTAGAATTATCCAAGCCATTGTATCCCCCATCACCATGTATGGGTGTGAGAGCTGAACAGTGAAGAAAGCTGACAGAAAGAAAACAAACTCTTTTGAGATGTGGTGCTGGAGGAGAGTGCCGAGGATACCATGGACAGCCAAAAAGAGCAACAAATGGGACCTTGAACATATCAAACCTGAATTCTCTCTGGAAGCCAAGATGATGAAACTGAGGTTTTTATACTTTGGCCACATAATGAGAAGGCATGATTCATTAGAAAAGATTATAATGCTAAGCAAGGTAGAAGGAAGCAGAAAAAGAGGAAAACCTCATGCCAGATACATAGATTAAATCAGAGAAGCCATGGTCCTGAACCTTCAGGGCCTGAGCAGAGAGGCTGATGGCAGGGGAAGATGGATGTCTCATCCACAGGGTTAATGTCCGTAGAGGTCAAGTCATGTTAACTCTGTTAACAACAATAATAATGGGTTTTCTACTAATTATGTGTCATTTCCAGAACTATATCAAAACAATGAGTTTGAGGAAATGGCTTTTGGGTTGTTGTTGTTATATTTATTTGTATCCCACTCCTTTCCCAGAGATGGGAATCAGAGCGGCTTCACAGCATTAAAAAACAGTATAATTAAAAACATAGAAAAAGGTACATTAAAAAGGAATTAAATTATTACAATATTAAAACAGATAGTTATTAAAAGGAAAAAAAACACATTTTAAAAACATAAACTCTCTCTCTCTCTCTCTCTCTCTCAAACTGTACATGCCTTCAAGTCGTTTCCAACTTATGGCAACCCTAACATGGGGTTTTCTTGGCAAGTTTCGTGTGTGGGGTTTGCCATTGCCTTTCTCTGAACTCCCCAGCCAGCAATGGCTATACTGGCTGGAGGATTCTGGGAGGTGTATTCCAAAAAAAGTAGCTTTCCCAGACTCCATCTTTGACTCACATCAGGTAAATTACTCTTTTGTATGAGGTGGGAGTCAAGAAGACTGAGAATATTCCCAGGGGAAATGACAATTATCATCACCGATGCTTTGCCCGAGAGCCAGCCTGGTGTAGTAGTTTTAATACTTGATTAGGGACCTTATCAGATGGTAGGAATTTCTCCTTATTGCGAATGGAGCCAATTTGAATTCACATGAATTTGCTAGTTTAGTGAATTCACGTGAATTCCTATTGCAATCGGAATGCGATCAGAATGACTCCCCATTGCCCAAAATTGTGTGAGATGCTTTAATTCGCAATAAGGTAAAACCCATGATTGCGTTTGGAATGACTTCCCTTTTGCCCGAAATTGCGTGAGATACTTTAATTTGCAATAACGTGAAAGCCCATGATTGCATTCGGATTGCCATTGGATTATACTTCCAATTTCCGACGTCTGACAAGGTCTTTGGACACTGGGAGACCAGGGTTCGAATCCTGGCTCAGCCATGTAAGCCTACAGGGTGACCTTGAGCAAGTTACACTCTCTCAGCCTCAGAGGATGGCAACAGCAAACCCTCCCTGAAGAAATCTGCCAAGAAAACCCCAGTATAGGGTCACCTTAAGTTGGAAATAATTTGAAGGCACACAAAAACAACAAACACACCCTGCTTTGTTGTTGTTGTGTGCCTTCAAGACATATGGTGACTCTATTAAGTGAACCTATCATGGAGTTTTCTTGTCAAGTTTCTTCAGAGGGGGGTTTGCCATGGCCATCCTCTGAGGCTGAGAGAGTGTGACTTCTTGCCCAAGCCTCCCAAATCAGGACTCAATCAGGATAATATTGAAATTTTTTTCACATTGATTCCCATTTTGCCTAGGCATGCAGTGTGGATGCTGGGCTCTGCAGTACAGAAAAGGAAGCCCTGGTTATACAACATTATTGGGACTGTGTAGACCAAAATAAAAACAACGTGTGTGTTTTGGTTTTGCTTTCACGTCACAACAGTAAACCTAAATCTTTCAAAGGCTGCATCCACACTGGAGAAATAACCCGGTTTGGAAGCGCTTTAACTCTTTGTTTGGGTCCATTGCTATGGAATTCTGGGAGTTGGAGTTTGTTGTGGGCCCGAAGGGCCCACAACAAACTCCAGCTCCCAGAATTCCATAGCAATGGACCCAAGCAAAGAGTTAAAGCGGTTTCAAACCGGGTTATTTATCCAAAACAATCTAATGGACGCTCTAGCCTCCACTCTATGGTAACAAAGACATATACTATAACGGACGCTCTAGCCTCCACTCTATGGTAACACAGACAAGAATCTAGCGGACGCTCTAGCCTCCACTCTATGGTAACAAAGCATCTAACGGACGCTCTAGCCTCCACTCTATGGCAACAACAATCACATGATGACCGCGACCGGAAGGATCAACTTCCGCTTTCCGGTCGGTCCGCGCCCTTCTAGCCCCCTTTATTTTCTCTATGGTAAATGAATGGCAAGAAAATGGCAGCGCGCCGCTGGAGCATCTCTCCTTCTTCTTCGCCTATAGAATAATAACCTCCCAGTCACCGGCGACGCTCTATCTCCCGCCTCCCCGAGTGTCTATGGTTTTCTTAAAGGGGCCGCTCGGCTTTTTTTTTTTTAACCCCCCAAGCTGCTGCTGCTGCTGCTGCTGGGTCCAGAAATGCTGCTGACGGTGAAGGCGCTCCAAGGCCGGGAATGTTGCCTCCAGGTAGCCCCTTCCTTCCTTCCTTCCTTCCTTCCTTCCTTCTGGGCCCTCCCAATAACCCAGAAAGCCAAGGGTCCAAAGGTAATAGGGCTAAAATGGAAGACAATGGGATGATGTGTCCACACTTGCAGTGATAAACCAGTTTGATACCGCTTTAAACTGCAATAAGGACTCCTTCCTGCAGCCTCCTGGGATTTGTAGTTCGGTGAGGGACCAGCCCTCTTTGTTCAGCTCAAGATCTGGACACACACTTGCAGAGAATAATAATCCAGTTTTGGGAGAGACAGCATTAGCTGCTGCCAAAATGGCTCAGTGCTGTGGAATTCTGGGATCTGTAGTTCTGTGAGGCGTTTAAACTACAGTTCCCAGGATTCCCTAATAGCACTGAGCCGTAAAGCGGTCTCAAGCCGGGTTATTTCCGCGGTGTGTTTCGGACCCTACGAATCCCGGGGACAGAAAGCGGTGTCAAATCTTTTAAATTGTATTTTATTTTAACATGCCGTCTGTTTTAATATTGTAAGGATTTAATTCTGATTGCAGTGGGTGATGGGTTCTACTAAAAAGAATCATTGAGGACCTTCACTTTATATTTGCTTTCTATTTCCCCAGAAATCAGCGTCCTTCTAAACTTTGGTTCAGCAGCCATTTTAGTTCAGTCTGCATTAAGTATAGCATTAACTAAATATGGATTATAAAATCTGCCCACTACGTGATTTTAATGTATTATGTATATGTTTAATTTTTAATTGTATATTGTAAGCCCAATTTTGGGAAACGGGCAGGACACAAACATAATAACAACAACTGCTACTACAAACCCACAACAACAACAACTGCTGCTACTACAAACCCACAACTACTACTACTACTACCACAAATCCCAAGATTCCATATCATACAAATATAATGATGATGATGGTGTACCGAATATACTCAAATATAAGTCAACCTCATGTATAAGTCGAGGGCAGGTTTTGAGACCCGAATGATGGATTTGGATATGACCCATGGATAAGTCGAGGGTAAAACTTAGGAAAACAATGCCAAAGAACTTACAGATTTCAGCAGACATAACTTTGTACTTGTTTTAAAGGCTGAGTGCATGAGAAAATAATGGGGTTTTAGTGATTCCAGGGCAGGTGACACTCTTTCTTGCCTTTCACCCTTTTTTAAATGAGAGTTAAAATACAGTACCTACATTGACCCACGGATAAGTCAACTCAGGTTTCTTGGGTCAGTTTTTTGACCGAAATTTCTAGACTTACACGGGAGTATATACAGTAAATCCCAATATTCAGTAGGATGGAGCTACAGCATTCTTTGCCTGTCTTTCATGTACTGGAACAGACCATGTCGCAAACTATGAAGGCACTCTTTGACAGACCAGGCTGAATGCCTCTGCAAACTACAAATCCCGGAATTCCACAGAATGGAGTCGTGACTAAAGCGATGTCAAACTGTTTTATTTCTGCAGTGTGGAAGAGCTGGAGGAAGCGCCCTCTTTGGGAGATGGCAAGGCTTGTGGTCTGGCATCTTTCATTTCTGCCTGCTTCCCCCTCCACCTCTTTTTTGTTTAAAAAAGAAAATGGAGATGAGTTGTGTGAGTCTTTGGACCTTATCATACATTGGAAATTGGAAGTATAATCTAATGGCAATCCGAACGCAATCATGGGGTTTCACGTTATTGCGAATTAAAGTATCTCACGCAATTTCAGGCAAAAGGGAAGTCATTCCGAACGCAATCATGGGTTTTACGTTATTATGAATTAAAGCACCTCAGACAATTTCGGGCAATGGGGGGTCATTTTCGGGTAATGGGAAGTCATTCTGAATGCATTCCGAATGCAATTGGAATTCATGTAAATTCGCTAAACTAGCAAATTCACGTGACTTCGAATTGGCTCCAATTGGCTCCATTCGCAATAAAGAGAAATTCCTCCCATCTGATAAGATCCGTTCTCTCTGACCATGTGTGGAGTGGGCTGTTCCTGCATAAAGAAATAGCCACAGTCATCCTGCAGTGTAACCTGGGGTTAGACCCAAAGAGTTTCAGGCTTACTGGGAGTTCATCTACACTATAGGAATGATGCAGAACATATCACCATTTCCGAAGGTGGTGTAGTGGTCTGAGTACTGGACTACGACTATGGAGACTAGGATTTTCAATTCCCAGCTCTGCCATAAAACCCACTGAGTGATCTTGGCCAAGTCACATGCTCTCAGCCTCCAAGGATGCCAGTGGCAAACCCACTTCTGAACAAATGACAAACCCCTTCTGGACACATCTTGCCAAGGAAACCTCATGATAGGATCGCCATAAGTTGGAAACGAGTTGAATATACGCAACAACTGCAGTCTTAACATGCTGTACCCTGCCTTGGGAGAACAAGTGTAGCGTAGTGGTTTAAGGATTGGACTGCGATTTTGGAGGCTAGGTTTGATTCCCAGCTGTGCCATGAAACCCACTGGATAACTTTGGACAAGTCACATGCTCTCAGCTTCAGGGGAAGGCAATGGTAAACCTCAGAACAAATCTTGCCAAGAAAATCCCATGATAGGGGCTCCACAAGTCAGAAATGACTTGAAGACACGCAACAACAACAAAGCTCCAACCTATGGAATTCTGAAATTTGTGGTTTTACAATATCCTGGCAGAGTTTGATTTTCTTCAAAGAAGTCTCTAGTCCAAACTATCTTTCATTTTAGAAATGCAAAGAGTTACAATCATTACACAATGCTTTTCATAACATAAACCATCTCTGTAGTCTTTAGAATACAGGAAGACCAGTATGATTTCTGTTCTTGGGTAACTCTATCACCCTCAAAGGAGGACAATGGCAAACCCTCCTCTAAACAAATCTTACTAAGAAAACCCTGTGATAGATTCTCCTTGGGGTGGCCATAAGTCGGAATTGACTGGAAGGCACATAACAACAACAAAGACTGAGATATTGTGACTTGCAGAAGGGTCTCACCACTAAACCATTTGGATACATGTTTTTTTTTAAATGAGTCTCTGCTAAGGAAAAAGAGAGAGGTTAAACCGAGCTGAATTTGCACAAAATAAATGTTTGGTAATACTATTTGAGATCCAGCATTGTGTAATGGTTTGACTACAACTCTGAACACCAGGTTTCGAATCCCTGCTCAGTCATGGGAACCCACTGAGTGGACTTAGAGAAGTTACATTCACCCAGCCTCAGAAAGGCAAGGGCGAACCCCCCTCTTTGAACAAATCTTGTTAAGAAAACCCCATGATAGGGTTGCCATAATTCAGAAATGACTTGAAGGCCCACAACAACTCAACAATCTTATTTAATAGCTACCTGATGAGCAGAAAATATCCATGTTGGGGAAAGGTGATCTTACTGGCTTTCTACTTTTCATGCAATTGTTAGTCAGTGGAGTTCTTTCAAAAATAAAAATAATTGTCAGTCATAAATCAAATACAGAATAAAATGCCTACTTTTGGAGCAATTGTTAGTGGAGCAAATGAACTTTGCGTGTTTGAGCGTGCTTTTTTAAAAGGGCCTGGCAGACTAGAGATGTGTCTTTAGGTTGGCAAGGTGTCCAGTAAACAGTTGGACCAGCATTTTCCTAAGGTCTCTTCTAGTCCTATACATAAAATGTTGGTATTTTATACAATGACACTTTCTTCCAAAGACTGGGCCCTTTCATGCTACACGTTTACAGCAGTATGGTTCTCATTTAATTGCCATGGCAATATCATATGCAATCCTGGGATTGGCGGTATAGAGAGCAGTATTTAGAATTCTTGAGCTCCCTGGTGGAAGCAAGCAGGATCTGCCCAATAATAAAACAAGTGATTTAAAAAAGCCTGGGAGGGTGATGATGAGATTTCAGAATAATGTGTGGTCTCCCAAATTGCCTTTGCTGACAATAGGCTTAAAAATAGACTTACACAATAAGTTGCTGATAAGCTGCTTGATGTTACATGCATTTAGAATTCTCTGCCAGAGAGCTCTAGCCTGTCACCAAACTACAGGATGTAGCCATAGCAGTTCAAGTGGAATGACGGTGCTATAATGGTAATGTCAACCTGTGAGCCTAACCTCAACTCACTTTCCCCCAACCTACCACCTGTTTCCTTCCTAGGTTTCCCCAGAAGAACGCATCTCCTCTCTGAAACGCCTCGTGTCAGAAAAGTTGAATGTCCCAATATCCCAACAGCGCCTGCTTTTCAAAGGCAAAGCTCTGGCTGGTGAGTACTGGTGGTTAAACACTAGGCAGTTGAGGATAAATAGATAGCAAGCAAAGTCATCTAGGTTGGGAGGAAGAGTACTATTAATTCAAAAGAGTATAATTGGCTCCTTTCAGGAGGCAAAGTAAGCTTCCTGATTGCTGGCTACAGGAATAGTCACACTTACAGTTAAAATGCTTTTTTAAATGAAACTTTATTTTTAAAAACAAAGATAAATACATACCAAATTAAGAGGGAGGGAAACTTCATCCAATTAATATGGGTTAATTGGATGTTAGTATGTTACTAACATGAACACAATAAACATACTAACCAGAGGCGTTGCTCGGGTTGGGGTCATCTGGTGCTGGAGTGGAGCAAATTGCCTTGCTCCCTCTGCCCAGCCAGACCACAGCAGCCCCTCCTCGGCCTCTGGAATCCCACATGACTTTTGCTGCATGGGGTTCTGAAAGCTGCTCCTCTGGAGTCCCACATGGTGCTTGTTGTGCGGGACTCCAGTGACTGCTTCTTTACCCTGACTTCCAAATGCCATGTGGCACTTGCTGTGTGGTGGTCCAGAGGGCCCTCCTCTCCCCTGGCCTGAGTGCTTGACACGAGGGGCTCCAAAGACTCCTCCGTTCCAACAGCTGCTGCTACTGAGCAGAGCACTGTTTTGAGTGTACCACCTTACCAGCTCACATCCCCTTCTGGGTGATATCCGGTGCTGTCTGCACCCCCCTAGTGACCCCAGTGATACTACCAGTAAACATAATAAATGACTTCCAGCTTTCTTCTGCTGCAGTCATTAACTTAATGTTTCCTCTTATCATATAAGGCTAAACGTTTTGATAAAGTCTACCTAAACTTCCAATTCACAGACTGTGATCTTAGCTTTCAGCTAACACACAGTTCTTATCTTTACTTGATTTTAGTTTAAATATCAACTACTAAAACCTATTACCCTTGTATCCCCCTCCTTCTGTTGTACATATTCAATAACTAATTTCTATTCTTTCAAGAGACCATTTATAGATTTTTCCCTAATCAGATGCGACAGCTTCTCCATCCCCACAATTTCCATTTCCCCACTCATCAATATTTGGAATTTTGGGACTCTTCCAATATTTTACGTAGACTAATCTAGCTGCCGATACCCCGTACCAGCCAATCTTTCCATGTTCCTTATCTATTTTTGAGTTTTGATCAAAATTTTTGAACAGAAGAAACGTATGGTTTCTTTTAAGCCTGCCTGGTGCAGTTCACCCTCGGGAAAACTGCTTGACATGTCAGAGGGCATATGTCAGGCTCATAAAATTAGCAATACATATAGCTTGTTCTGTCTGTGCGTGTGGTAGAATAAGAGAGAAGCTGTGGTGGTTTGTGTGTCATGACAGGGCAAGTTGTTAGCTATATAGTATTTCTGTGTTCTGTTTAGTATGATTTGGTTCCTAATAGTAAAAGCCGTTTGTGGAATTTTCTGCACCAGGTGCCTGAAAACATATTTAGGGGTGAAACATACCTCCCTGAAGGAGCAGCATCATGCCCCCAACCCGGCGTTTTGCTGGGCTCAAAAAGAAGCTGTGCTACCAGTGCTAAAAAGCTGCCACCATATGGTCAGGTGGGCAGCCTCACGGTGGAAGCTGCCAGGAAGCTTCCACAAAGGGGCCATCTGTTTTACGCCATGTTGCTTTTTACTACTGTGCTCTTTGATTGGGAGTTATGCTGTTTGCTCATTTGCTTCAGGCAGCAGAATTACAGAATTCTACACAACAGTTCAGCTATCAGTTCTCCTCACCACCTACAACATGCCTCCCTCAGTTATAACCATTTGTTCACAGTCCCATGGACCTCTGTGTCCAGATGCTTCCTCACAAGGATGGCCAAAGACATTCTTGTATATCCATTGTAGAGAAGTAGCATTTACATAGAATTTGCATTTTAAAAATTAAAGAAAACAGTAATAGTAATGCATTTTTTAATAGTTGCAGACCCATTTTTAAAAATACTACATACAAATGAAGCTTGATTATTTCATTTCACACCTCTAATGTCTCTCTAGTAACCCATCTTGTAGCATTTAATGTGTGGGTTGCTTTTTTAAGTTCTTTTTTTATAAATCCATTTGTCCTTATTAGCTTTGAATATGTAGGTTGAGTTTCATAGATCAGCAATATCTTACATAATATGCAAATAATTTCCTGGTATTTTCCAGTATGTAGGCAGCCAGTTTATTGTAGTGGTGTGAGTGTTGGACTGTGAGTCTCAACCAGGATTCAAATCTCCTCTCAGCCCTGAAAGCCAACTGGGTAACTTTGGGCAAGGCACACCTCTCAGCCTCAGAGGAAGACAAGGACAAACCCCTTCTGAACAAATCTTGCCAAGAATATCTAATAATAGTTTTGCCATTGAGTCGCTGTAAGTTAAAAACAACTTTAACATACACAACAAGAAAAAGGCATCTCTTATGTGTCACTGTGGGCGTTCACACTTTGTGAAGGTAGATAATAAGATGACTTTCATGAGCCAAAATACAGATATTCTTCATTTTATTTGGTATATACATGTGTGTATAGTTGATTTAGCATCTTGAAATGTTGTCTTTGGAAGTACATATCCTTTCTGCTGTTTAAATACAGAAGATGATGTTTCCAAGGTAGGGATCTTACCAAATGAATGCTTGGGTCTTCAGCAAAAAACCAAAAAAATAAAAAAATAAATAAAAAATAGTTCTATTCTATCTTAAAGGTGAACACATTTATTATAATAGAAAGTTTCACTGAGCAAAGCCCACTTCATTAGATGCATGAGGTGTCATCCTAAATTTGAAGGTGAATTATTACGTTTCATTATTCTGGTGGACTGGACTTGATCTACAAATCATTTGCCATTATACTGTTTTTTTTTTTTTTTTTTAATTGCATTTACAGTAACAAGCTCATCTGGCTTGCTTTTCTTAATTGCCATCAAGTCAGATTCAGCTTACAGTGACCCACTGAATGAGAGATCTTCAAGATGACCTATTGTTGACATCCCTGCTTCGGACTTGCAGGCTTGGGGCCATAGCTTTCTTGATTTTGTCTATCCACCTGCAATGCACCCTTCCTCTTTTCCTACTGCCTCACAGTTTACTAAGCATTATAATCTTGTATAATGAATCATGTCTCTATCCATGGGAGATATGTTCTCAGACCTACTGCGGATAATGACAAATAGTATATTTCTGCTGGAGGATGACCGTAGAGTCATGTTACAAAATCTCCAGCTGCCTAGAAAGACTCTTTTTTCTGGATGTCAGTGGTTATTGATTCCGTGGAAACGAGGGTTCGACTGCATTTATTTTCTCCAGTAGGAAAGTGAAGCCTTCAGATCCATGTGAAAACCAGGCATAATCTTATGATCCTATGAATCTTCTTGGTGCAAATGTGAGGCTTCTCCCTGGTTGGCAATTGGTCACTCAGCCATCTTGTGTTCACTTTCCAGATGAACACCGTCTGTCTGATTACTCCATTGGTCCTGAATCAAAGCTCAATCTTGTAATCAAGCCACCAGAAAAGACCTCACCAGAAGAATCCAGCCGTAGGACTGGTCCTCCACAGAATCCCTCCATCTGGCATACAGTTGCCCAGGTCCTGGGCAGGCATTTCAGTGGAGCTGATGCTGAGAAGGTGTTGGAGCAACTTCAAAAGGTAATGCTCCTTGCAGAAGTGCAGATGGTACATAGAAATGCCCTCAGGTGTGGTTTTACTCTTCTACCTTTCTGCAGCATAGTCCTACATGCTTTTATTTAGGACCAAGATGAGAATGTGCAGCCTTCTGTATTTTGTTGGACTCCAGCTCCCATCGTTCCTCACCATTGGCTGTTATAGTCCAGTAATATCTGGAGAACTAAACATTTCCCAGCTCTGATTCCTGCTGAAGCTTAATTTGTAGTACAGGACTGAGTCATCTACATCCCTAGCTCTAATGTCACGTGTACTTCAACCTCATTTTTAAAACCCTCTGCAAGCAGTTGGTTCAGATCTTTGGCAAGAGGGATTTGTGTCTTCCCTGGTTACTTCTGGGAAGTGGGAAGATAGAAGGGGGAATAGAGCAAGAAAGAATGCTATGAAGAGGGTTGTTTGAGAGAGAGATGAGTGGCAAAGAGTGCAGAAAAGACCATCTTGTGTCCCTCAAAAGACTAAAATTTCCCCACCTTTTCTCTATTGTACTTAGGTGTGTGCCTTCAAATTGTTGTTATTGCTGTCTTCATCTCCTTTGCTTTCTCTGTATAACAAGGGTGGGCAACTGTCAGGGACTGACTGAGGGCAGCATTCACACAAACACACCTGGGAGACTTGAGACACCTTCACCCCCGCCACATACCCCACAAAACTATTACACTTTCTCCTCAGATGGCCCCAAATATCCTTTAGGGAGCAAGGGAGACAATTTGGTGATGTCTCTTCTCCCTCTGCTGAGATAATTTAGGTCTACAGGAGGGCTTTTAAAACAACTGGATCCAGAAGTCAACATTTAGGTTACTTCATATTAGAAAAAAAGACCTCCCCAGGCCTAAAACACCCCAAGTCTCCTACAACTTAGAGGTATTGCCCCTCAAATGCCTTGAGACACATATTTGGGTTCTGGGGACCACAAAAATGGCCTCAAGAGACTACATTTAGCCCTTTCCCCACCCCTCTATAGAGCTTTGAGATAATCTGCTACTGTTTGGTGTATGAGAAAATTGAGACAGATAGCTGGATTATTCACGCATGTGTCTGGTCTACACATACCAGTCATTGCTTGGTATTGCAGTTGTCAGTTTCATGTCTCGCCCAGGGCAATCCAATTAGCAGAACAGGAATTTTCAACTAATGTCTCCTTTACTGAAAACTATCAAATGGTTACACTTGCTTATCCTGTCTGCCTCCTTGTCTTAACATGCAATTCAAGCTATTCAACAACCAACCTTGCATGAGAAGTCATAGCAGCATATGTTACCTTCAGTTGAGCATGGCCTTCTCAGGGAATTCTGGCCCCATTAATTTCGCTGATGGTTCAGATTTCATTAACAGGGCAATAAAAACAGGTTTCTGGTCCTTTTTACCAACAAAGATACTAGGAAAGTGCAGTGGCATTATTCTATCCAATTGCTCAGTAGTGTGTTTCCATTTTCGAACCAGTGAGTACAAAGACAAATGGGAAACCCGTTGACCATTCAGCATTTTAGTTTTAACATTTTATCAACCACGCTGCCTTTTTTCTGGACTTGGGTACAATTTAATCACTTTAAAATGTATTAAGTTTACTATATTTAGGATCTGACCTTTTGTGTTGATTTTTTATATAGCTGAGCACACATACATAATAGGATACACTTGGAGGTTTCCTTGTTAGTATATCTCTGGCTATGGAACCAGCAGTGACAGTATATTTATGGACTATGTAATAATTGTGTGTATTGTCTGTCTGACTTTTTCTCTCTCCCCATCTTCATCTCCCAACTGTAGGATTATGAGCGGAGCCTCAGACTACTGAGTTTGGATGACATTGAGCGCTTGGCCACACGCTTGCTTCACCCCGAGGTCGCTGAGGCTGTAGAAATGGGCTTTCTGGATTAGATGCTAGTCTGGGCACCGGAGCCCTGTCTGCCTCTTTGGACAGAGAACCCTGGGGGCAGGACCCAGTTTGGGGCATAATGGGATCATTCCCTCTGGACTGCTGTTGAAGGGGCCTAAAGCACCTGTAACTTCTCCCCGTCCATTAAAGGTGGTGGGTGAAATTGGTCCATTCTGTCTAGTGTATTTGGCTGAAGTGGATAATGATTACTGGGAAGAATTGCTTGCCCAGTATGGCAAGACGAAGCGGTCTTTGGGATTGGGGGCCGCTGTGTTTACACATGGATATCTTCTGTATTACCAAAGCTCTGGTTTCTGTTCAGATGGTATAAATATATCACCAAAGCTTGGTTGCATCCGATCGACTATATTCATTGTTTTTCCAAAGTCCATCCCAAAAATGAAGATGAAAAATGAAATTTGAATAATACACATTTAAAATACAAATGTTGGAAGTTGTAGTAGTGATATTTTCTGGTCTGAGTACATTAACCTCAAGAATATAATAGCTTGTGTTCTGAATTTCCTAGTGTTATCGGATGGGGTAAATATCCAGTATTTTAGTAAGTGTGCTTGCATTACAGTTATGTGCAAATGTCTCAAAATGCAGACAAATGAAGCTGTGTATTTTGTGACTGCATAGTATTGGCCAATTTATCCTAAAATAGGAGTTAATTTATTTTCTCTCCTTGATTTCAGTGGGGAAAGATAAAATGAAAGGTGCATCTTGCCCATCTGCTGCCACACATTTTGCTGTTGTTTTTCCCTCTTCCAATCTGGGAATAATTTGAATGCTGAAGCCATTCTATGGCACTAAACATAATATTCAAAATTACTAGAATAGTAGATTCTAACAGTAATCAATGTCTTCCTAATTTTAAATGTAGCAAGAGCAAAAAGAGGTGCTCTAATCTGCAAGTGACGTGCCCCTTTCCAAAAGGACTCCAGTGCTCCAGCTTATTAAGAACACACAAGAGAAAGCATTTCCCACTTGTATAGATGGGGTATTTAAACAAAGAGTGTGGAATATCATCAGGAATATAGTGTGGTATATCTACAGGACCTTACGGTAACAGGTAATAGTATGCTGTATGACATTTGGTGTAGAGGAGGAAGACGAATGTCCCATGGGATTTCTCATGGCTTTATGACCCTGCAACTATTTTCAACAGAAGTTGTATTTTTCAATTAAATAGAAGAGCCAGCAAGATTGTTGCTACCTTCTGATCTCCTCCCATGGGAGCTAAGAGGCAGGCGGAGGGTTCTCTAATCCTTGTTTGTGAGCAGCAATGCCCTGGTTTAATCAGCTTCTGTCTTCTTCTGACAGTGCCTTTGCCTTATACGCTCTGGTTGCTCAGGTCAACTTGTGGTGTTTTGTCTTAGGCATAGGAATTAATATTTGAGGTGCATGAAGAGAGAACTCTTGTCAAGCAGACATCTTTATAGTCCTTGCATTTTTCTCACATGATGGTGGGAGGAATGGGTTAAACTATGGCACCAGGTTTGGAACAAAACTTCTAATGTCTTACAATAAAGTCAGGGGACACTCAGAGCTTCCCCTAGAGCCCTTTTGGACCTGTAGGATGCCAGTTAATCTATCCCCACCCAAGGTTATTCCATGTGACTCCCAATGTTTTTCTTCCAAAACAAAATAACCAGCTGTGCAGCCTTGATCTGGTGTGGTTGTTCTGTGTGTCCTGACTACAGTTCTTTGTAGCTGGACTTTGTCTGCAATACAAGGATGAAAATACACCACCAAAAGACACTTTCTGTTTTACTTGTTCAAATATTGAAACATTCAAAATAACATTCTAAACCATGGTTGGGTGTTGTTAGCTCTCTAGATATCTTTGCCTATAATCTTTGCCATTTTTAGGCTAGATGCAATTGATGGGAGTTGTAGGTGAAAATGTTTGGAAGACCCAATACCCCACCTGTTTTAATCTGAGGCCCAGAGCTCAGGCTCAGACATTTTGTCATGATAGTACTGCAATATATTTGAATTGGGAGGATATCCTTGTAGATATTGAGAGATAATTGGCCTAAATCCTACTGATAATTCCAACTAGAGAAGACCTGTTGACTCAATTGGGATTTTTCAAGTATTGACTCAGAGTTCTGTAATTCATTGATTTGGTGGGTCTGTTCAAGTTGGGACAAACAACAGTATTCTACCCAATGTTTGTATTAGGAACAAAGAGCAGCATTTTACATAATTCAAAAGTGGAAGTGAACTGGGGATGAAAATTTTTATGTCCTGTTAGGTTAGTTATGGAAATCTGGCCTGAGAGCTAGATAAAGCCTCCATGTTCAGGAACAGTATACTTTGAAATATCTGTTGCTATGAGGTAAAAAAAGGGGAATGTGTTGTTGTTATGCACTATTTGGAGGCTCTCTGGAGGTGTCTAGTTGTTTACTAGTGGAAACAACATAGTTGGTTAGATTGATCAATAGCCCTCTTATGAACCATGCTTGAATTAAATGCCTCTTTTGGCATGTGGAGGTAGATAAATTTATTTTCTTTCTTGCTCAATATCTACATCTCCAAACTGGGCTACTGCAAGATATTATCTGTAAATCTGTGTGGTCTGCAGGCTACACCTGATACACAACTTCCACTTGAATGCTGAGGATACAGAAATGCAGGCAGAATATCAGAAACATTAGCACCTGCATCAGTTGTGGTATGTATGCCAATAGGTTTCAGACCCAGTTTAAAGTGCTAGTGAATCTTTAAAGCCCTGAATAGTTTGGGATCAGGTTGTCCAAAAGGCTGCCTGTGTCCGAACAATCCTTACTGCATAAGATCCTTCCTCAGGTTCCTGAAATGCCTGCTGCAAGGTCAATGAGGCTGGTATTAAGAGGAAATGGAGGCTTTTTTATTGTGGCCCTCAAATGCCTAGAATGTCCATCCTTATATCTTGTCCCTTATGTTGGCATTTAGGTGGGATTTGAAAAATCCATCGCTCTAGAAACCTTTCACCAGTTCCATAGCTTTTCTTTTCACAAATAAATTTCAAGATCTCTCCCCCCCCCCCCCCTTCCTGCCTTCCCAAGAACAGTTGTTTTGATGAGACTGCTATTTTATTGTACTTTTCCTCATACCTTTCTCATTGTACATGGCTTAGTGAACCACAGTTCTAAAAAGCAAATTACAAATACCTGGCCAGAAGAACAATTACACCTTTCCACTGTGCACAAAGTGTATGATGATGATGGTGCGTTTCTGAAAATACCTTGAAATCTCTGCCCCAGACCTCTTAGCTTCAGTGAAGACAGAAGATCTTCCAAGTGCAAGTCCATGCTTGCCTGTTATCATTGTGTTACAGTCCCTTATTTGGACTTCCGAAATATTCCAAAAACTTAAAACTTGTTTTGCGGGTCGCTGAGATAGTAACACCTTTGTTTTCCTGATAGTTCAGTGCACTCAAACTTTATTTCATCCACAAAATTATTTTTAAAATGCAGTACAAACTTACCTACAGGCTATGTGTACAAGGTGTATATGAAACATAAATGAATTTTGTGTTTAGACTTGGGTGCCATCTCCAAGGTATATCGCATATGTACGTGCAAATGTAGGTATCTACAAATGTAGGTCACTATCTAGATTTACACATTTTTCCCAGCGTATCTTGACCCTCCAAATACCTGATATTGAAGAAGCCTGCAGATTGCGCCGAGGGGGTATCATAAAGTAATAATTATCACCCGGAATTTATTAAGGTATATGGATGAAATTTTGTCAGTGTCATCCTTGGTCCCTAAGTGCACATTGCTGAGAAAATCAACTCATTGCTTCCTTTATTTTTGTGACTGGCTCTGCCAGAAGTGTCTAAAGTGTAAAATCCTTGTCAGGCGCAATCTGCAGACTTCTACAATAATGGTATCTGGAGGGTCAAGAAATGCTGGGGGAAATGTGTAAATCTGGATGGTGACTACATAGAGATAAGTTAACAATTGCAAATCAAAACTAACTTTCTGTTAAATTGTTTTAAAGGTGATAATTAAAACTTTATGATACCCCCTCGTAGTTCATGCATTCACTAGTGAATTTAGGAAGACCTCATTGGCTCTATCGGTATGTATGAATGGCTTGCTTTTAGTGAAGACCTGACACAGATGCGTCACCATCATTTTTTCAGAGCATCTTGCAATATCCCAAGCACATCTTTACAGTAGCGTGAGTTATTCACACACAGCTGCCAGTCACCATGACGTGGAATATCATGTAATGATCTGAATGTTTGAATAACTTATCACACAATACAAATAGAAGTTAATATTGGCTTCAGCATTCTTCTCAAAAGGGAACAAGGAAGGGCTGGTGATAAGTGTAGTCAGGTGCAGAGAATTCAAGTAATACATGTGTGTGAACCCACTTCAAGCATAGAATTAGAATGAGGTTTGAAAGTTAAGTTGTTAACTCTCCTTGGGTTGGCCATGGGTCATGGCAACCCTGCCATCAACTGCTCGGCCTTACGCTCCATTTTGCTTCTTGGTTAACTGTGAAAGACAAGGGACACCTAGAACGGTGAATAGTTTTGGAATAGTTCCACAAATCCCTTTACTGCTATTCTAACCTTCCCTTGCTTGCATTACATACAACTTTTATGATGATTATTTATTTGTTTTTTGAAATTCCCCAGCCTCTCACTATGTCAGCAAGTTACCTCAGGCTAAAAGTCACCTTGAAGAGCCCTGCTTTTTAATAAATGGAGGAATGCAGAGCTACAACCAACTAAGTACAAATGAATCTGTTATGCAACGATGATGGTAAAGTTACAGAAACTCCATCCTATTTTTCTTCAGAGTGAAATGAGCTAACCAAGGCACTGTTTGCGTCATACTAATTTTTGAGAAATTGCTTTCTAGCCTTTGGAGTTTACCTCTGTATTCATTTGGATTGGTGTTACCATGTCGCAACTGTCCTGGAGAAAAACATGTAATATCCCCACAACTCTAAAGGAGAATATATTGCAACCTTTTCTTAGCCTTTTCCCATAGTCCACTTTCTCCTCTCACTTGTTTAAATCATGTTGTTATTGTTGTTTGTTGTTAACTGCCTTCGATTTGGCCCTGACTCATGGCAACCCTGTGGATGAGAAATCTCCAAGATCCCCTGTGCTCCATTATTCTGCTTAGGTCCTGTAGATTCAGCCCTGTGACTTCCCTGATGGAGTGAAACCATCTGCCACGTGGTCTTCCTCTCTGTCAAATGCCATCCACCTTTCCCAGCATCATTGTCTTTCCTAGTGAGTCTTCTCATGATGTGGCCTAAATATCACTCCTCCTCCCTCCATGGCTAAACCTGCTCTGCGTATTATATTTTCTGAATACAAGTTGAATAGATGGGGTGAGAGAATGCAGTCTTCTCTGGCCCCCTCTTGATTGGAAAGTATTCTGTTTGTATTCTAACGGTGGCCTTCTGTACTGAGTGTAGGTTACGCTTCAGGACAATTAAATGCAATGGTACACCCATGCCTTTAAGCTCACTGCATAGTTTTTTCACGATCTATATAGTCAAAGGCTTTGCTGTAGTCTATAAGACACATGTTGAATTTCTTCTGGAATTCCCTGGTGCACTCCATTATCCATTGTATGTTTGCAATGCAATCCATAGTGACTCTTCCTTTTCTGAACCCAACTTGCACCTATGGAATTCCTTGCTTCATATATGGTAGGAGTCTTTGCTGCAGAATTTTAAGCATGGCTTTGCTTGTGTGGGAGATTAATGCAATGAAAGATAAGGCACTGGTACAATTCTGATGTATTCATTTATGGTCCTGGTGCTAGATGCAAGCAATGCTAATGTACTTGTGTCTTCCCACATGCGCTGTCCATAAGTTCATGTGTAGATACAACTTCCTTCACTGCTAGTGTTGCGAACATATCATATAAAGGTCAAGATTCATGACATGCAGGGCTGACAATCAGAAAGGAGCTGCTAGGTTTGTGTTTCACAGAAATATCAAAAGTGTTGATAACAGGCAACCTAGCTATATCTTTATCTGTAAAATTAAGTACAATAACATCCAAAAGCCACAATACAGTTATATCTTTATTTAGCCAATCAAAATGCACAAAATACACGGTGAAAGCTTTCGCAGCTCCATTGGCTTCTTCATCAAGCAGATGAAGAAAATAAAAAGTGAAATGACAATGTTAGTCACAGGCCTGCATTTTCTCAAGGTAAAACTAAGATATTGCCCACATGCATTACGTGATAAACAAATTTTTGTCTTTGTGAATGGCGCACAAACTCAAAATAGGCTTTTGTGGGTATCCTTTTCAGTCTATATTAAAATTAATATTTTTCCTATTCTTCAATGGAGAACGAGGCAGCCCTATGAGGAACAAACCGTCTAGCCCTTAAAGAAAGGACGTCCTTTATAATAAGGGACACCTGGCAAGCCTATTTATCCTTACTACAATAAACCATCGAAAGCTGCACCAGTTGGATGTCTGCCTCCTGCGTAGCTGTTAAAAGCACAGGATGTGGCAACTTTGCTGTCATTCCTGTTGACTTGGAAGAGTCCAAGGATGAGATGGGACTTGGCCTGACTCCAAAAATGCTGGGAAGCAAAAACAAAGCAAAATCAAAGCAGCACCAAGGCAAAGAGTCACAGCTAGTTAGCTACCCAAAGAGGAAATGACAGATGGTTATTTCGAGGGAGGTGATTTCCCTGTAAAGATAATGTGTTGCTACGATTGTCTTTTTATTATACCCTGCCCAGTCCCAAGGTCTCAGGGCAAGCAGCAGCATGTTTGTTTTTCTTTCCGAGTGAAAACTGTGAAATGCAAAAAACAAGCTTGTTGAAAAGAACACATAAAATTGATCCTCTCCAACAAAAGAAGACCTTAACATGTCCTCTAGATTTATAGGGGGGAGAGATCCACTCCCAGCTCAGGCATTCCTCCCCATCCTTTGAACACACAGATATACACGCACTCCTAATTTCTTTGCATGTGATCACTGTATGCTCAAAGCCAGTTCAACCGTGCTTGTTTTTCAATGATGCGGGTCAGGTGTGAACTGGCCACCATACACTGGAGTCTCACGTTGCCTCACGCCAATGGTGTCAGGGTTGCACGCACAAATGATCATTTAAAAGAGAAATAAAATGCAGATATTACCGTGCTCTTTGGTTTATAGAAGTTTCCGATTTTTAGGCCCGATACCCACAATGTGAAAAGGATTGAAACCCTGTTCTCAGGTGAATCTAAAACAGGATCAAAGGGGATGATAGATGGGAGCAGGGAGGGTTAGAATGACATGCAGGTCAAGTGTGGATAGGCTTCATAAAAGTATTGTTGGTGAGAAGGAAGTGCTTTCCGTGATATTATTCCAACCAGAACCTGGGATTTTCCAGCTGTTCCAGACTACAAGCCCCATCCGTGATTATTCACTAGAGGAGGTCACTGTTTGGAAGTGCTACTTTTACTCTGACCATTCTAGGAGTTGCGTTTTAAAATAACAATAAAACAACGTCTTCAATGTATATTAAAAGAAATATCGCTTAGGGAGTGACCAGTGAAATGCCCTTAAGCATGTAAGGAATTTTGGAAACCAATCTCTTTCAAAGAAAGCTGTTCTTTCTTTTTCGTGTGGCCCCTGCATGAACTTAACATCTGTGACACAGCTGATTTGCACATGCTGCATCGCCTGATGTTACCATCGTCAAGCGATGGAAACCGCAATGTAAACACGAGCGTGTCACTCGAGGTCACCCCCTATGTGAATGCGTTTTTTCCCAGTAAAGGCAGCTTGGCCATTTAAAGAGTGTTGGAAAGGTATCCAAGTATTTTTGACCGCAGCTCCCATGATCCCTTCCCATGCTGGATGGGGCTTCTAAGAGTGGAAGTCCAAAATATCGGGAAGCTCAAAAAATTCCCCATCCTTGCCTTTCAGGAATGGAAGTATTCTCTTCCCAGCAAAAAAGTTCTTGAAAGAATAACACTGTTTCCTCAAAGTACAATAAAATTCAGAATCCACAAAACAGCAATAGCTTTATTGAAACATCCAAAGCGCATGAAATACACAATAAAAGCTTTTGAAGTTCCACCAGCTTCTTCATCAGACAAAGGTGTTAAAAATCAGAGAAGAAACAAAAGTATGTGGATGGTGGATTCACAAGCCTACATTTCGTTAAGATTTTGTTGTTCTTGAATCAGATGGTTTGGGCAGAGGTCAGTCTTTCTCCTGGGCCATGCGGGTTAAGTCCAGGAAATAAAATTTAAACTATTAGCAACACAAAAAATTACTACTGTTACCTTTGTGACTCAGGCTGCCTCTGTCCCTTGTTGTGACCTGGAGGCTAACCACTCCCTTCTTTGGCAACAAACATTGGATTTCTCAAGAAGCCCCTGTGCTGTTGCATTTGGAAAACTTTGAGATGTTGTTTAGGAGCAGAAGCTGAACACAAACAGCTACGTCTTGACAAAATGTAGGCTTGGGACTAACAATGTCATAACACACACACACACCCCGGCATGGTTTTTAATACTTTTGCCTGATGAAGAAGCCAATTGAGCTCCAAAAGCTTGCAACACGTATTTTGTACATTTCGATTGTCTCCATAATGCTGTTTTGTGGATTTTGTACATAAATAGTTTTAGGACCTGATCATGTTAGCCTGGAATTGTTGTTGTTAACTGCCTTCAAGTCGCCCTCAACTCATGGTGACTCTGTGGATAAGAGATCTCCAAGATCCCTTAGAATCAAAGAGTTTCTACCTCCCTCCATCTTTCCCAGCATCATTGTCTTTTCCAGTGAATCATGTCTTCTGATGAAGTGGCCAAAGCGCAACAGCCTCAGTTTAGTCATCTTTGGTTTCCGGGGATGTTTCTGGCTTGATCTGTTCCAGGACCGATTTGTTTGTCTTTTTAGCTGTCCACAGTAGTCTCAGCAGTCGTCTCCAGCACCACATCTCAATGAATTAATTTTCTTCCTCTTGTTCAGATGTTTCTAATTAGGGGGATTTCTAATTAGCTCAAATTGCTGAGAGGAAGGTGTAACAACACCCTCGCAAGACCATGTCCCTTAGTGTATACCAAAGGACCAAATAATCCCTTAAGAGACAACGTTGAGACAGGCTTCGCCAATAAAAGTCCAAATATTTATTAAAAGGAGGAATACGCATACAGCAATAGACACTTATGCACACACACACACACACACTGGAAACTCAATAAAAATAAAGGAGGGAAAGTGGGAAAAGATTGAGAGGCAAAACTATGGGTGATACTCACTTCTGAAGGTTTCTGAAGGTGGGGAAATGGATGATGGATGAGACATGAGACAACTGAGAATCCAATGACTGAAGGAGTAACATGTACTGACAATGACTTAAGGAGTAACATGAGTCCAAACAGATGGGGGTCTGTACATGAGACGACAGATTCTTGTCCGGAACTGATATGAATGTCTCTATGAAAGGTTGGGGGATGCAGGCATATCGATGTATCTGAGTGGGCTAGTAGGTGATTTGCAGAAGGCAATCCCTATGCAAGCAGTGTCCATGTGATCAAGGAGGCATATCTGTGGCAATGTCCAAAATGTGGCCATTTGTAATGACTTGTGGCACTGTAGCATGGCGATGCAGGCAGCAGCAATGTCCATGAGATGGCAGTGTATATAGCTCCATCAGGGGAACACTTGGATGTGGGCAATGGCATTTGGAAAACAGCAGGAAGCTGGAACTGGTTTTCTGGGAAGGCATCTGGATGAGGATCAGGGTTGACCCTCTGGGACAGGAGCGGAGGCAAAGAGCCATAGCATATAACGGGACACCAATTGTGTCACGGGGGAGCCTTGGCATCAGGGAATGGAGGACGTTGTGGGATGACACGGACATAAGAGTTTCAGTCCTGGACCGGGGGACATCTAGGAGGTTGCCGGACAGCTTAGAGGGCCTTGTCGATGTCAGCTCTTGTGTCACGTCGGAGGCTTACCTTCCTCATAGATAATTAGAAGGGAATGGCAAAGACAGAGCGGTTGAAAGTGGTATATGTTATGCAGTGGGGTGAAGTGAATCTTCCAGGAGACTCGGCCTTAACAGTGACCATTATTGCTGGGGATAACTGAGGTGGGATAGGGCAGAACTTCATGCAGTGGCAGAGAGATTTAGGGAGGAGTTATCTCTGTGCAAGACAGAAAGAAAGCAACGGAAAGTTTAATCACCAGAGATACATGCAAAGAGATACATATCCAATACCAAAAGGGGGGTCAATAACTTGCATATGCAAGATAAAAGACACAAAGAAGGGCTTAAGGCCTGTAACAATATTACCAAACAAACAAACAAAAAAACAAAAGACCCAACAATAACAAAACTATCCTTTTGGGCTGAGAGAGTGTGTCTCCTACATTATCTCAGAACCCAGGGAGCTAAGATAATAAACAAAGCACCGTAGAGTTGTATCATGATGGGGTGGAGGGGCTCTAACGCCTCGCTCTCCAATTGGTGTCCAGCAGGTTGGTTTTTACTGAATAACTTACCCATGAATTTGAATCATAGCAGCTTGGATCTGGTCTGGTAAGGGCGAAGCCAAGGTGGCCATAATGGAGCTGGGTCAAGCATGCTGGGAGAAATAAAAACCACATCGAAGGCAAGGGTTAGTCCAGGGATTCTGTTGGTATACCAACCACCCCGTTGCTTAACAGACTCCCTAGCCGAGCTGACACAACTGGTCTCAGAGCTGATGTTGGAAACTCCCAGGTTTATCGTCCTGGGGGATTTCAACATCCCCCTCAAGATCAGTTCTTCAGATTTAACGGGTACAGTTTAGGAGTTCATGCATGCCATGACCCACATGGACCTATGCCAGATTGTCTCTGGGCCTACGCATACCCTCGATGTGGTTTTTTGTTTGCAACAGGAACATCCGTAGGCGGAGGTCATTTCTACCTCTGCTCTGTAGCACCTTTGAGACGGAGGACATAAGAATAATGAATTATAATTATTATCATAAAAAGAACAATGATTTAATTATTTTATTATTACAAGATATACCTGTGTTTGTCTGTAGAATCAGTACACAGAGAGATCCTGTCGCACCTGTGAGACTGAGGAAATAATAATAATGAATTAATATTAATATTATAAGAAGAACAATTATTTTATTTTACGATTATTATAAGCTATACCTGGGTTTGTCTGTAGAATCAGTATGCAGAGAGATCTTGTCACACCTGTGAGACTGAGGAAATAATAATAATTAATTAATATTAATATCAAAAGAAGAACAATCATTTTATTTCATGATTATTATAAGCTATACCTGTGTTTGTCTGTAGAATCAGTACGCAGAGAGATCCTTTTGCACCTGTGAGACTGAGGAAATAATAATAATGAATTAATATTAATATTATAAGAAGGACAATTATTTCATTTTATGATTATTATAAGCTATACCTGGGTTTGTCTGTAGAATCAGTACGCAGAGAGATCTTGTAGCCCCTGTGAGACTGAGGAAATAATAATAATTAATTAATATTAATATTATAAGAAGAACAATTATTTCATTTTATGATTATTATAAGCTATACCTGGGATTGTCTGTAGAATCAGTACGCAGAGAGATCTTGTAGCCCCTGTGAGACTGAGGAAATAATAATAATGAATTAATATTAATATTATAAGAAGAACAATTATTTCATTTTATGATTATTATAAGCTATACCTGGGATTGTCTGTAGAATCAGTACGCAGAGAGATCTTGTAGCCCCTGTGAGACTGAGGAAATAACAATAATAGATTATTATTATTATTATTATTATTATTATAAGTTAATCTGGAGAATCAGTTTTTCAGAGAGATCTTCTATAAACTTTGAGAACAGGCGATAACAATAATGAGTTGTTATTATTATTATAATTATAAGAAGAACAATTATTTTATTTTACTGTTATTATAAGATATATATACCTGTTTTTGTCTGTAGAATCAGTATGCAGAGAGATCTTGTAGCACCTTAATTATACAAAATGATACTTGAAATAGAAATGCAATGTGAACTAATGAAAGATTGGTTGACTAAATGTTTGCAAGATATTATAGGAATAAACATCCAACTAAGCGAATTGGAAACAAACTGGAAAAAAAGGAGAAGACACTCTGGAGTTTATCATACGATGGAATTTGGGGGTATAATGCAATGGCAGTCCGAACGCAATCATGGGGTTTCACATTATTGCATATTAGAGTATCTCATGCAATTCCAGGCAATGGGGAGTCATTTTTGGGCAATGGGAAGTCATTCCGAATGCCTTCTGAAAGCAATCAGATTTCACGTAAATTTGCTAAACTAGCAAATTCACATGAATTCGAATTGGCTCCATTCGAAATTGGGAGAAATTCCTCCAATGTGATAAACTCCTCTGTGTGGAGATATCAAAGAAAAGTATTATAAAGTTCGAGTTAGATGGTATCTGAAGCCAGAAAACATTAGTCAGGTCTACAAAAATTCAGACCACCGTTGTTGGAAATGTGGAAGAGAAAAGGGTTATTTGATTCACACTATGAGAGAAAGCAGGCAACTTTTGGAGAAAGATCCGTGTAATAATAATAATAATAATAATAATATTTATTTATACCCTGCTCTTCAGCCAAAAGGGTATCAGTAAAGGACAATAAACGACGCATTACAAATAAAGCAGAAATTAGACTGAAAGATGTTTCTGTTGGGAATGACAGGAGGTACGACAGAGAAAAGTTTTGGGAAACTTCTGTTTTATCTGATCTCGGTGGACAGGGTCACTTTTGCCAGAAATTGGAAAAGAACCGAGATCCCAGAAATAGACGAATGGAAAAAAAATGGTCTGAATGTATGGAGAAGAATAAATCAAGAACGTTACTAAGAGACGCTCTGAGGGAAAAAATGGAGGAGGACTGGACCAAGGTGAGAGATTACTGTATTTGTATAAATGGGAATAAGGAACGGAAAGGGCTTCTGGCGAAGAGGAGGATTTAACACGTATTTAGACAATGCTCACCTGCAGGCCTCACTCAGAAATTTAATTGTTATTTTTCATTATTATTCTTATTCTTTGGAAAGCCAAATAAAGCCTGGAAACGAGCATTGGAGAGATACCTATACAATACAATAGGAATGTACTGTACTTGAGTTTCATTGTTATCACTGATACAGATCCAGGAGTGAAAAGAAAAGTAAAAGGTACTGAGTTTGGAAAGAGAGAGAGGTCAGAGAAACTAGGAAAGGAAGTTTCTAGGTTTAGCTTTAGGTTTTTGTTCTTATTTTCTTATTGCTGAGTATTTGGTGTGTTCTTTTATGGCGGGTCTTCTTTTATATGATTCTTGCGTATTAAAAAAAACCCTAATAAATACAATTTTTGAAAAAGATATATATACCTGTGTTAGTCATGAATTATTATTATAAGACATAGCTGTGTTAGTCTGTAAAATCAGAAAGTAGAGAGTTCTTGTAGCACCTTTGAGACTGAGGAAATAATAATAATTATTATAACAAGGACAATGATTTATTATTATTATTATTATTATAAGATATTCCTGTGTTAGTCATGAATTATTAGTATTGAAAGCTATAGCTGTGTTAGTCTGTAGGATTATTGTCATTAATATTATTATTATTATTATTATTATAAGATATGCCTGTTTTTGTCTGTAGAACCAGTAGCACCTTTCAGGCTGAGTAAATAACATTATTTATTATTATAATTATAATTATAACAAGAACTATGATATTATTATTATTATTATTAGATATAGTATTAGTCATTATTATTATTGAAAGCTATAGCTGTGTTTGCCTGTAGAATTGCTATTATTATTATAATTATTTATTGTCATTATTATTTATTATTATTTATTTATTGATGAGGATGCTGGGTGTCCCTTGTATAACAACAATTCCTGGGTTGACAGAGGAGCAAGGTCCACATTGGCCTAAATTGGCAACAAAGCCCTCTGCGCATGCGCCCCAGTCTCTGAATAATCCCCCCCCCTCCTGCTGCCAACGGTTATTAACTTTGAATCCTGGCTCCTTGTCCATCAAATTGAGCTCCGCCCCCCGAGAGGGCGGTGGGCGGGGCTTCATCCAGAGCCCTCTCTCCCCCCCCCTCTTGCCAAAGGTTGGGTTGCCAATCAAAGTGGGATGATTCCATCCTCGAATGTGGGCGTGGCTTCACCGTAGCCCCGCCCCCTCTCCCCTCAACGTGGGCCCTTTGCTAATATCCTATTGATCCTGCCTGACCACGTGTGCGGGGCAATGATGGCAGCGCCTGAGTCGAGCCTGGCCTTGTATCCCCCAAAGGACAAGGATTGTGAGAAGAAGAAGGGAGCAAGGGTCGGGATAAGGCGTGCCTGGGAGAGAGAGGGAGAGGGGGAGGAAGTGTGTGGAGCTCCTTTCTGCAAAGACAAAGGGAAGGGGAATTGGAGGGGTTTTTGGACTCCATCTCCCAGAAGCCCTCAGCCATGTTGGCCAATAGCCTGGCATCCTGGGAGCTGGAGTCCAAAACCCCTTAATAATCTCTCATTATTCCTGACTGCGGGGAGATCTTCATTTCTAGCTCTGGGGTTCCCCAAGCTCTTCCTTTTAAGAGGTGTTGGACTCCATCTCCCAGAAGCCCTCAGCCATGTTGACAGGGATTCTGGGAGGTGAAGTCCAAAATCCTTTAATAAAGAGCACAGTTTGGGGAACCACTGAGGCCTACAGCAATGTTTCCCAAACTATTTTGGCCTCCATCTCCCATAATTCCTGACTGTTGGCTAGTGGGGCCTCTGGGAGCTGAAGTCCCAAGTCCTTGGAGGACCAAAGTTTGGGAACACACTGCCTGACAGAGCCTTAAATCAGTGCTCCCTAAACTGAGCCCTTTAAGAGAGATGTTGGACTCCATCTCCCAGAAGCCTCAGCCATCTTGGCCAATAGCCTGGGATTCTGGGAGCTGGAGTCCTTAATCCCATTTTGTACTGTTTTTAAATTGTATTGAGCCCCTATATTGGGAGAAAGGCGGGATATAAGAAGAAAATAATAATAATAATAATAATAATAATAATAAATAATAATAATAATAATAATAATAGTTGTTTCTCATTTATGGTGACCTTTATTTCAGTTTTAGGCCACCTTTCTTCTAAAAAAGGACCCATGGTGGCTCACAGGATTTAAAAAAAAAACCATCTCAAAACAACCGTGGGGTTTTCTCAGCCTCAGGATGGCAATGGGAAGTCCCCTCTGAAGAAACCGGTCAAGAAAACCTTATGATGATTAGGTTACAATGGACACGTGCTGCTGATGGGTCTTTCCCCGCCAAATTTTGATTGGAAATTTTTATTTTATATTTTATTTTATTTTTTGCAGATGGAAAAAAAAAAGACATCTTTAGAGGGTGCAGTTTTGCCTGATAATGCTGTTTCTCTGCACCACCTCAAACAGCCAAAAATCACTCCCGTAACTATTCTAATTCGTGGCTATTCTAATTCCTAAAAGTAGTAGCCACGTAGCCAAAGGAAGAAACTGTAGTGCTTTGCATGTTGGACGAGGACTTCGGAGATCAAGGTTTGAATCCTGGCTTGGCCATGGAAACCCACTGGCTGACCTTGAGCAAGTCACACTCTCTCAGCCTCAGCGGATGGCATTGGCAACCCTTCCCTGAAGAAACTGGCCAAGAAAACCCCATGATAGATTTGCCTTAGGGTCGCCATAAAGTTGGAAGGCACACAGTAACAACAGCTGTCAAATTGACTTGGATTTCTGGTGACCCCATGACTGAGAGGCCTCCAGGTCACTCTGTTATCAACAGCCCTGCTCAGGTCAGATTAGAGGCCAGGGGCAGCAAAGCTGTCATTTCTTGGCCGCCTTCTGTTCCTTGCAGCTGGCCAAAAAGCAAGGGGCAGTTTGTGCCTGTAGCCACCACGCTGGCTGAATCTGAAATTGGTCTAAAGTACTTGTTGGCCTTAATGCTCCTTAACACTTTTCCTCTTCTCCCTTTCTTTTGGAATTGGTATGGGGCAGGAAACACACAGAGGCCGTGCAGATCCCAGACCTGATCCATTGGGTGTTAAAGAGTGAGCAGTTTGTGGACTTAAACAGAATTTATATTTTTTTAAAAAAAATTCTCACCCCCAATTTTATAAAGCTCCACCAGTGTGCAGGGTGCTTTACAAAATATAAGAGGATATGTCCAGACAAACTTACAGATGTAAAATCCTACTGGGAACCTATCACCAGGTTTTCTGTAGTTGAGAGTGTGTGACTTGCTACAGGTCACCGACGTAGACAGGTCTTGTAGCACCTTGGAGACTAACTGAAAGAAAGAAATTGGCAGCATGAGCTTTTGTAGACTAAAGTCTACTTCCTCAGATGCATTTAGGTTACCTAGTGGGTTTCCATGGCCAGACGGGGAATTGAACCCTGATTTCCAGAGTGGTAGGCCAACACTGAAACCACTATACCATGCTGCCTTTCAGTACTAAATTATATGGAGACCCCTTAATAAAATCTATAACCTCTACTTCCTCACTGTTTCCAAGTGAAGCCATCCCCTCCCTTGCCCTCTGCTGACAACAGTTGTCTAAAAGAGAGGCTTGCGGAAGCTGGCACAAAAGCGGAAGTGCCCAGAAGTCCTCTGCCTTATAATTTGAGGTTCAGGTTTCTCCATGCATAGGGAAAAAAAAATAGGATTCTAATCCATGTTAGTGACAGTGAATGTAACACCAGGGACTAGAAGGTCTCCCAAATTAATTAAACACAGAAATCAACAGCAAAAGATAATCTGTTGCAAGGAGGGTAGATGATAGGAAAAGTTCTTCTGTGCTCTTTTGTGTGCTTATGTTCCTTATGCCTGCCTGTAACATTAGTGAGCTGAGCGTACCTTTCCCGTCATCGCTGTTAGCCCGGATTGCGCTGGGCTCCTTGGCCCCAGACCCCGAGCCCCGTAAAGGAGGGATCAGCAAAGAACTCAGTGTGATGGAGGACACCTTGCACGTGTGAGTATCATCTGTGTATCTCCTTAAATATAGAGAAGCAGCTCTGTGACAGCCATGAACAGTTCAAGGAGAGAAAAGATGGATCTCAGCAAGGGTTGCCATAATCCTCTTCCACAAAACTGAGACAAAAGTATATGGGACTGGATTGGGAGACTTATTGACAACGCTCCCAAAACCAAACGCACGCATACAAGCACCATATTTTGACATTTAACATAGTATTGGCTATTTCAGTTGTTGGTTTCACTCCTGCCTTGAGGAATCTGGGGTCTGCTTCAACCAGTGCAGCTGGCAGGGACATTTTTCAGACCCTTCAATCCGGGATTTTTCTGAGATAAATGGCATGCGTAATCTCAGCCCCCAATGCATAGTTTACTGTATATACTCACGTGTAAGTCTAGAAATTTTACCCAAAAAATTGACCCCAAAAAACTGAGTCAACTATTCCACAGGTCAATTTAATTACTGTACTTTAACTCTTACAAAAAAATAACCATTCCCCGATGAAAGGCAAGAGTTTAATCTGTTCTGGAAGCACTGACCGCCTCTGGTATCTCAGCCAGACAGCCATTAGTGTGAGCACAAGCAGTTATACCAATTACGCCTGCCAAACTGTTATAAATTCTTTCACACTGTTTTCCTTTGCTTCATCCTTTAGATCCTTTGTTACATACCCCTAGGTTTTACCCTTGACTTATCTTTGGGTTATATCAAAATCCATAATTTTGGCCCCCCAAACCTGCCCTTGACTTATACCTGAGGTTGACGTATAGTTGAGTATATACAGTAAATCCTTATTGTTCCAGGAAGCTCAGTGCAGTGATATTGAGCCTTTTGTGATCTTTTGGCCTAAATAGTCTCAGAAGCTTGTTGTAAGCATCCCTTGGGGGAAATAACATAAAATGATATATGATGCCCAAGGACCAGCACAGAACAATACAGGTTGAGTCTTCCTTATCGGAAATGCTTGCAATACCTGTATATATACTGTATATATACAATATACATACAGGTATTCCAAATCCAAAACAGTTCTGGACCCAAGCATTTCCGATGAGGAATACTCAACCTGTATTGTTCTGTGCTGGTCCTTGGGCATCATATATCATTTTATCTTATTTCTATCCCATTCCTTTATACGGGGCTTGCATAGGGGAACTTTTTGGTGTATTAGGCTGAGCTGCGTATTATTGAGAGACATAAAATGCATTTCTCACCTAAATTAATTCAGTGTTTTCTTCTCTGGTCTTCTTATCTCACCTTGATCCCCTCATGCATTGATGCACTTCTACACTGAAATAATTTGGCTGTCTCATTGCTTTAGTCAGGTAACACCTTTTGTTAAATCTTTATGCTGACCTCCTGTCCAGCACTGGTTCTTGGTGATATCTTCAAAGTCTTCATGACCCACACCCTTTGCTTTTATATCCTGATAAATCTTGGCCCTTACCTGTGCTTGATATTTCCACCATTCTCAGGCTTCTCAAGGTCTCCTGTTTCCTTTCACCCAGGGCCCCTTTGTGATGTCACTTCACTGCTCAAAACTCATCTTTTTTCATGCGGTGTTTGCCACAACCACATCTAGTTCCCTTGCCCAAATACAGCTAGCTCTCCTTGTCCATGGATTTTTTAATGGACCGTAATAAATTATGACTGACTGACTGACTGACTGACTGACAACCTCCAAGGACCACACTTTCCCCATCCTTGCATTGGATGGTTGAGACTTGTTACATCACTAGTTACATCACTAGTTATGTAAATTCCCTGAATCAAGGGTTCTACTCTAGCTGGGACTAACAATTGGATTGAACCCCATGTATGTCTCTGTTTCTCTTCCTTTCACTCCTCATCTTTTTGCAGGCGCTGGAAAGCAGATGAAGCCCGGATCCTACGTGTTTCTGTCAGCTCCTTCCTGGAGCATCTCTCTTTGGTGGTGGAGACCATGGACCTATTTGGACCTCCTGTGGCTTGATGGACTATTCAGCCTTGACAACAAGAAACAATGGGCTTCACAATAGTCTTGGTCCTAGCCTATTAATGGACAGTGTCAGAGAAGGCAATCCTTCCATGGAGCTAAGAGGATTCAGGAGATACATTTTGCCTTTGGTTCTCTAGTGACATTGGTAGACCCTTGGGTACCAAGAAGGAAGCAAAGCTTGGTGTCAGATTGCGATGAAAGCAGTGGCTTCTAGTTGTTTTAAACTGCGTCTCCCATAATTCCTCACCTTTGTCTGTGCTGATGGGAATTGTAGACCAGAAAATTTCTGGGGAGTCTCAGGTATAGGCCAAACATCTTTGGGAATATAAGAAGGGTATATAAAATCTGGACTTTGAATATATATTCTCCAATACACTTTACAGTCTCTCTGTGTTAACTGATTAAATATGTTTAAGCCGGCCAACTGTATTGATTATCAATTATATGTACATAAGCAAAGTCTTAATAAAAGTGCTCTTTCCAGCTTCTGAATGGAGATGGTGAGGTCATAAAGTGTGAGAGAATTCTGATGCTCATTGTTTAAAGGGGAAGCCATCTGTTTGTCTAGAAATAGAAACAGGAAAACCATCAATTCTTTTCATCAAATTTGTCAAGCAGGCGGCGTTGTAAGGTTTGTGATTTTATGACTGGTGACTTTTGAGGTAAATGAAGCTGACAGATCTATGATTCTCTTCTTCCGTGCAGCTGGTTTTATGGGTCTGGTTTGAAGTGTTCATGAGAAAAAAAATCCAATCAAATTTTCCAGATCCAAGCAACAGATACCCACTGCAAGATCCATGCCTAGCTCAACATTTGTTGGGTATGTTAATTCTGTATTTTACATCGTTCTCTTCCTGGAATGAGGATTTGCTCAAGGGTACACTGCAATATGTGATTTGTAGTCTTTCAGTGAATACATATAGCCTAATTATGGACCTGCTCACACAAAAGTAGTTCTAGCGCAACTGAAGCCCAGTTGGATTTGGCTGGGGCAAAGCTGAATTACCAGTCATCTTCTTTGTTTTGTTAGACTACAGCTCTTATCTGATTGACCATCGACCAGGCTAGCTGGGGCTGATGGAAGCTGAAATCCAATAACATCTGAGTAGCTATGCATTCCCTGATCTTGGCCTAGTATTGCAGTCAGAGCGCTGTTGGACTCACACCTTTGCTAAAGTGTCATTCTGAATTAATTGGTTTAGTGGAAACCGTTTTTTTCCCAAGAAAATGCCAAAATAGTGTGACACGAAGGTTGCAAATACATACACACATATCAAAGATTCCTGTGCAAACGGCTCCTGTGGTGTTGTGATTTCAATAAAAGTATGTACTAGTAATTTTGGGAATATTTCAGATAGTCAAAACTTACAAGGTTTGCCCTGAACTTTTATCCTAAAATAATGGTAATGCCCCAGATATTGAACTGGTACTCCCGTCACCAAATGCTGCTGGAAGAGGATGATGGGACTCTGGAGTATCTGGAGGGGTACACTTCTATTCTGTCCCTATTCTGGTGGGTGGAAATGTGTTACCTAATTTGATCTCTGGCACAGCACCTTCACCTTCCATTGGAGAGTGGATTGGGATTATCTGTAGTCGGGAGCCTGCTAGTTCAAACACAAACTTCTGAGACCAAGCAAGAGCCTGCACAATATGTGTGGCAGTCATTCACTCCTATAACGTGTGGAAGGGAAACAACACAGGGATTGGGTTCCAACAAATGTGGATGGAATCATGTGTGAGAGAATGCAGAAATACATAATACTAGTTATATACATCTTTTAAACACAAGATCTGGGTGGGTAGCATGCCACTTGCGCTTCACAGGGCATTGCTGTAGCTGAGATGCATAGAAACTTCCTTTGTGTATTGGTTTTGTTTTTTACTGGGTATAGCACATTTCAGCGTGCCATTTTAAAATCTGATTTCGAAGAATGAATGTGTGTGACTTGCCCTCTGGCTACTTGGGAGAATTAGTACTCTGTTTCATTGTACCATGTGTTCCCTTGGGCTCTGTATTCCCTGGCATGCACATATAAGAGTACTTTATGGAGCAGTGTGCACTATTTAGGAGTCTCCCCCACAAGGATGGCCAGCCATCTATTTTTACCCAAAAAGACTGGGCTTGATAAGAACAACAATGAAACTTTAAGAACTGGTGCCTGTACTGCTTTAATTTCCTCTGCCGTTCCTCACTCCATTTTCCTTTTGTGTCATATCTATTAGAATGAATACCTTTGGAGAAAGTCATCAAGGTGCTCAATGGTTGGGTGATTTATTGAGAAAAAGTCCAAAGGTGCTTTGTCCTGTAAGTGCTCTCATTGACCTTCTTCAGGGGCCTGTTTAACACTAGAAAGTCCTGGAACTAAAACACCATTTACATTTTGTCCAGTAAAAAATGTGAGTGCTCAGCTCCAGAAACTTCAGAAGTTACATTTCAAGTAGCCCCCAAAGAAGGCCTTTGAGAACAAAAAAAAGGCTGAAACCTTTTGGGATTTTTATCTAACATGTTCTTCCATTGAGCATCTTGGCATGGGTCGCCACATTTTTCTCTGATATGCTATTGATGTCGTTTCTTAATTTTTAAGGGAAAAGGACCTTATGAAGGGCGGAAGGAGGAAGGAACAAGTAGATAGCAGGAGATTGTGGGCTGAATAAAATGGACAGAAAGTGGATAGAAATCAGAGGATGGGTGGCAGGTGATCAATACAAAACAGAGAAGACAGAAGCCCAAATCTTATTGTTAATCCTGACTAGAGCAACGTGGCTGAATGAGTTTGATTTACCTACATGTCAGTTCACCATTAAATAACTGATTCCGTAGGTCTCCTTTAGTTGGGACTAAGTAACTGTTCCAGGCAGAAATTAATTAAAAGGCTATTCAAAGGGACTCCTATTGTAAAGAACTGTGCATTTTAAAAAGTGACAGAATTTAAAGGTAGAGTAGCACAATTGCCCTATATGAATGGAATGAAGACAGTCCTGGGAAGGGAGAAGCCCTAAGGAAAGGCCCTAAGGAAAGCTGAGCTCTTAGCCAAGTTAATAGGCACATCTGTCCCATTTATTTAAGAGGAGTTGCCATTTCCCCTTACATCTTCACTAAATGCAGGCCTATGATTAACATTGTTAATTTTTAGGTTTTTGTGGGGGTTTCGGGCTCTGTGGCCATGTTCCGGAAGAGTTTATTCTTGACCTTTTGCCAGCATCTTGGGCTGGCATCTTCAGAAGATGCCTTTATGGCTTTCATGGCCAGAATCCATAGTTTTTTTGTGAGGTTTTCAGACTATGTGGTTGTGTTCTGGAAGAGTTTATTCCTTACGTTTTGCCAGCATCTGTGGCTGGTATCTTCAGATGCTGGCGAAACGTCAGGAATAAACTTCCAGAACACGGCCACATAGCCTGAAAACCTCAGCAAAAAAAACCAACTATGGATTCCAGCCATGAAAGCTTTTGATTTCAAATCTTTAAATTTCTTTGCCTGTATGGGTTTAAATGCCTTTGCCTGATGAAGAAGCTGGTGGAGCTTCGAAAGCCTGCGACATGTATAATGTGCATTTTGGCCCCATAAAAGTATCCCTGTTTTTGTGGATGTTGGATGATACTGTATTCCACAACCAGCACAACTTGGGCCTAACAGGATGCTGGCCTATATCTTCATATTTACGGGAGAGGAAAGTGTTTCTTATGTAGCGTCAGGCAGCAAAATCTCTTGGGCATGCCTCGCCTAGAGCATATTGACTGGCTTCAGCTCCCTCTTGAGTATTTATATTCCCAGAGTCTGGTTTGTCCCTTGATGTTTGAGGCAGAAAGGCCCCCCAAATGAATGATCCACTCTAGTAGGACTGGCATTGAAGGTTTTTTTTTTTAAAACGCCGTAAACCACTCGCTGTCATCGGGGGTCGCACACCGTTTTAAATTTCCCCTAAAAGATGACAAGCGTCTGGGATGACATAAACCCTGTCCATCAGAAATGAAAGGCATGACGCCATTCTGCTGGGAAGAAAGGGAGGGAGGAAAAAAACCTTGTCCTGGGTTCCTGCCTAAGACTGTCACTCAAGAGATTGCTTTCCCTACAGACTCCCATCCAGGAATATATATATATATATATATCCCACACATACTTTCCTTTATGCCTAAAATGGTTTTGTGCAGAGATCTCTGAATTCCAGCCATGTGAATCATCCCCCACCAGCTCTCCCAGCAATGCCAGTTATAGCCTTTCTCCTCCCAGATCTCTTTTTTTGGGCTTTTTCTCCAATGAGATTTTTTTCCCCATGCCTCCCTCCCCTTTGTTTATTCCTCTTGATTCTTTGGGGTGTGTGTGTGTGTGTGTGAAACAAATGGAGGGCAATGCATGCTTTTCCTCACTGCAAAGGAGGACAAGGCGCTGCAGAATGTAGGACATGACAAAAACCAAAGGTGAAACACACTGATCTAGAAGCAGAAACCCCAGGCTCCAGTTCTTCTTAGCCATGCTCCAAAGGGAGGACACTTTGGGAGTCCTCCTGGACAGATGGTGGGGATGGAGGACCTGTGGGGTGGCCATCTCTTTATGGAGGATCTGTCCTCCATGCAGCCCCTGGGGAGGAGAGGAAAGGAAGGCAGGGCCCCTTTGGCCTCTTCCTCCTCCTCCTCCCTGGAAGGATGAGGGTCCAGGATCTTCCTGCCTATAAATGGAAAGGGTTGGACTCAGATGGGAGGCAGAAAGTGGAGGGAGAGGGAGCCTTGACAAAACCCTGGCAGGGCAGGGCTGGGCTGCAGTGAGGGGACACAGCCACCAGGTGGCAAACTTCCCCACCTTATAGCATTTTCAGGCATTCAGATAAATATATACACACTAGGTATCTGTGTGTGTATGTGTGTATACATACATATATGTGTGTGTGGTTCTTTATGTATGAATTCATGTGTATGTACATGTGTCTCTGTGTATATGTATATGTGTAGATACATATATGTGTGTGTTTCTTTATCATTTCCTGTGCGTGTGTCACATAAGACACATAAACATATGCACACAAATTCATACATAAAGAATATATTTGTGTCTGTGCCAATGCGTATATGAGTGCATATATGTGTGTGTATACATATATGTGTTCCTTTATGAATTCATGTGTATGTAGGTGTGTGTGGCTTGTGTGTTGTGTGTATACATATATATATGCCTCTATCCCTGTCAATGCTTATATGAATGATTATATATATGTGTGTGTGTGTATACATATATGTATGTGTGTTCCTTTATGTATGATTTCATGTGTGTGTTTGTGTCTGTGTCAATGTGTATATGAGTGCATATATGTGTGTGTGTGTCTATATATGTGTGTCTGTGTCGATGTGTATATGAGTTCATATATGTGTGTCTGTGTCAATGTGTATATGAGTGCATATATATATGTGTGTGTCTGTGTCAATGTGTATATGAGTGCATATATGTGTGTGTGTATGAGTGTGTATATATGTGTGTCTCTGTGTCAATGTGTATATGAGTGTGTATATATATATATATACACATACACATGTGTGTCTGTCTGTGTATATGTTTGTGTATATATATATGTATGTGTATTTCTTTATGTATTAATTTGTGTGTGTATGTGTGTTCCTGTGTGTGTATATGTGTGTGTCAATGTGTATATGAGTGCATGTATTTGTCTGTGTGTGTGTCTATGTATGTATACATACATGTGTGTGTTCCTTTATGTATGAATTTGTGTGCATGTATGTGTCTGTGTCTCTCTGTGTGTGTATGTATGTGTATATATATATATTTCTTTATGTATGAATTTGTGTGTTTATATGTGTTCCTGTGTGTGTATATATGTATGCGTGTGTGTCTGTGTGTGTATACATACATGTATGTGTATTCCTTTATGTATGAATTTGTGTATGTATGTGTGTCCCTGTGTGTGTGTGTGCATGTGTGTGTGAGAGAGAATATGTATATGCATGTGTGTATGTCTGTGTGTGTGTGAATGTGCGTGTGAATGTGTATGTACATGTGTGTGTGTGTCTATGTGTGTGAATAAGTATATGTATGTGTATTGATTTTGCCATTGTATAGTAACAACCTGTGTGTGTGTAGAAACATAGAGCAGGAAGAGACCACAAATCATCCATTCCAACCCCCAGCACACAATCAAAGCCCTCTCAAGAGATGGCCATCCAGCCTCTGTTTAAAAACCTCCAAAGAAAGAGGCTCCACCAGACTCCAAGGAAGTGTGTTCCACTGTCAAACAGCTCTTACTGTCAGGAATTTCTTCCTAAAAAACATACAATCTCTTTTCCTGTAGTTTACATCCACTGCTCCGTGTCCTGTTCTCTGGAGCAACAGAAAACAAGCTTGCTCCCTCCTCAATATGACATCCCTTCAAATACTTAAACAGGGCTATCATATCACCTCCTAACTTTTCTTCTCCAGGCTAAACAGACCCAGCTCCTGAAGTCACTTTTCATGCCACATGGCTTCCAGAACTTTTATCCTTTTGGTTGTCTTCCTCTGGACACGCTCCAGTTTGTCATCATCTTTTTTTAATTGTGGCGCCCAGCGTGTGTGTATGAATCTGTGTTTGTGTGTTTTTTGTTGTGTGCCTTCAAGTCATTTCTGACTTAAGGTGACTCTAAGGCAAACCTGTAATGGAGTTTACTCGGCAAGCTTCTTCAGACGGGTTTGCTGTTGACATCCCCTGAGGCTGAGAGAGTGTAGCTTGCCCAAGATCACCCAGCGGCTAGGCCGGGATTCAACCCCTGATCTCCGGAGTCCTAGTCCAACACTCAAACCATTACACCACACTGTCTCTAACGATATAATATATGTGTGTGTTATATAGATATAGATATAGAGAGGTGTAGCCGTGTTGGCCGTATAGCAAAGTAGAATAGCATCCCAAATCCACAAAACAGCGATACCCTTTATTGGGCCAACATGTGAACGCAATTCACGTGCTGCAGCATGGAGCTTCAAAAGCTTACAGCATGTATACTGTGTGTTTTGGTTGACCCTATAAAGGTAACACTGTTTTGTGGGTTTGGGATGTGATAGATGATAGATAGATAGATAGATAGATAGATAGATGATAGGTAAGGCAAACAGGAGAGGGAGGAGACCATTTTGCAAGAAATAGCCAGACCTAGGATCCTGCACTAAAGGCCCATTTCTTCTCCAATGGGGCATTTTGGGTCCTCCTTCTGACCATTTTCCTCTCCCTAAGGTTGGCAAAGCCTGGCTCTCCTTCTCTCGGCATCGCTCCAGTGCTTCTAAGCAGCTGTTGACCTGCTCCTAGGCCTCTGGGGAGCCATGGACCTTGCTCTTCTTTGCAAGGGCAAGCTTTTCTGCCCACATCCCCTCCCCATGTTCTTCTCCTCTTCCTCATATTTAAGGGAAAGAATCAATTGCCTCAGCTTCACCCTGAGTGGCTCTTTAGGAGTCCCTGGGGACGGGCAAAGGCCCATGGCAGATGGTCAGGGCGCACGGAGGTCTCGGGCAGGAAAGCGAAAAAGGGCTCTGCTCCAGACATTATCATCTCCCCCCCATTTTCTCAGGTTGCCATCAAACAAAGGCTGCACCTACACTGAATGGGGACCGCGATCAAGAAATCAGAAGACTATGAACGGGGAAGGTGGCTATGAAAGAACTAGAAAAGATCCTAAGGAGCAAAGATACACAACTGAGCACAAAAGTTAGAATCGTACAAGCCATTGTACAGTGTGTCCTTGTTACCCGCTAGGGTTTGGTTCCAAGACCCCCCCATGAATAAAATCTGTGGATACTTAAATCCCATTAAACACAATGGTGTAGTGAAATGGTGTCACTTATATAAAATGGAAAAATCAAGGTTTGCTGTTTGGAATTTATACTTAAAAAAATATTTTCAAGCTGTGCATGCTTGAATCCGTGGATTAAAAAAAACAAAACATGGATAAGGAGGGCTGACTGTATTCCCTATTACCTACCATGTATGGCTGGGAGAGATGGAGAATTAAGAAATCAGGTAAGAAAATCAATTCATTTGAGATGAGGTGCTGGAGAAGAGTGCTGAGGATACCGTGGACAGCCCAGAAGCCAAACAAATGGGTCCCAAAACAGATCAAGCCTGAAATCTCCCTGGAAGCCAGGATGATTAAACTGAGGTTGTTGTATTTCAGCCACATCATGAGAAAATGCAACTAATTGGAAAAGACAATAATGCTAGGAAAGGTGGAAGGAAGCAGAAAGAGAGGAAAACCGTGTGCTAAATGGATGGACTATTAAGGAGGCCACAGGTATGAATTTACAGGACCTGAGCAGAGTTGCAGAAGATAGGGAGTCTTGGAGATGTCTCATCCACATGGTCACCATGGGTTGAGATCGACTTGGAGGTGGTTAACAACAACAATGCATTTACACTACAGAATTAATGCAGTTTGACACTGCTTTAACTGCCATGGCTTGACGCTATGGTATCCTGGGATTTGTAGTTTGGTGAGATATTTAGCCTTCTCTGTCAGAGAGCTCTGGTGCCACAACAAAATACAAATCCCCTAGGATGGAGCCATGACAGTTAAAGTGGTGTCAAACAGCATTAATTCTGCAATGGGGCAGCAGCCCAAGAGCTCCAGCTGCACCGGTGTTTAGGGACTTGGCAGGGAGGCAGAGGCGATCCATAAAGCGTAGGCATTCCTGCTTCCAAAAGGGACTCTTGGTGGTTCCTGGCAATGTTTAATAGCGACTACTGTTCACACCCACATCTTCAGTGTGAAGAAACAGAATCAAGCAGGAGGGACAGAGAGTGATGATAGCCACCTGGCTTAGTTCTGAGGAACTGGGTTGTCAAGCATGGTCCAGAGGGTCTTGTTTCTTTGGAGGGAAGAAAATAATCCATAAGATACTAAAAACTGGAATTTATATTGGGGCTTAGTGGCGCAGGCAGGGGGCATTTAGGACCGTCTGGCTGTTTGCTGGGTCTACCGTTAATGTTTTTCATGACATCTGGCTTCCACTCTCTGCTCCCTTCGGCTCAACCAAACTGATTTCTCTACCTTCTCTCAAAGCAGCCGACGATGGAACCCAGGAATCTCGACTCTGCATCCCTCTCCCCACCATCTCCCTCCTTTTACCCCCAACACACACATTTAATTGTGATCTGAGGATCAAGGCATCCAGGCAGCATCCTTTTCCCCTTCCCCCTCTGGCGGAAGATGGAGTTGGCATAAAATGCCAGTGTTGTACACGATTAATGTGCTAAAAGCCCCCTAATCGTAATTAATCTTTATGAGGCTGCTCTGAACTTCTATCCAATTCGCATTATAATCTCCCCTCCTTCTCTACCCAGAGGCGGAGAGGGGGCAATGTCAGGGTTGAAGATTTACAGGCAGACAGAGGGTGGAGTACAACTGTCTGAGGCCTAGATCTTGACTTGTTTTATATTTGAGATGAGTATTAAACACGTCTGGTGCTCCCTGAGGATCATCCCATAAAGGATCTAAGGAAAGCAAGAGCAGGAGGTGCTTTTTTTTAATGAAAAAGGGCCAGCCGTGGGGTCCCCCCGCCCAATTGAATTGGCTTTGTACACCATCCAAGATGGATCCACAAATGCAAAAGAATGAGATGATGGAAAGCTGGCATGAACGTTTATGGTGGAGCTTCCCATGTTAAAACACTTTAAAAGCTTCCCGTAGGTTGCAGAACATTGATGCAGAATCTGTCTGTTCAGGATATTTGCCTATCTATCATCTTTAAAAAAAACGCACACACACACAAAAGCATCCCCAGTTACAGCCTGAAGCAATAATAGTCAATTGTTTCGGGCTATGGCTGCATTCTGTTGCTTGTCACTATATATTATGCAAGCTGCAAGGTGTGAAGAAGGGCTATGAGGCCATGTGGGGTAGCCCTGCCCCAGATGCTGCTGTTTTGTGGCCATGCATCCCAGGTATAGTGGTCCATTGGTATCTACTGGGGTATGGTTCCAGACTCCCCATGGATACCAAAATCTGTGGATGCTCAAGTTCCATTAAACACAATGGCACGCAGTGAAATGGTGTGCCTTATATAAAATGGCAAAAACAAAATTTGCTTTGTGGAATTGATATCATTTTGGAATATTTTCAAGCTCTGGATGCTTGAATCCATGGATACAGAATCCATGGATACAGAAGGTTGACTGTGCCATAAGGGTACAGCTTCCCCACTGTCCAGGACTTTGACTAATATACTGAATTGTACATGTAGAGTTCTTCCACAGGAGGAATATCTCTGAATGGGCCCAGTTCTTCCCCAGATGTAGGGTATCAGCACACACATAGTAAAGCCTGTTCCTATTCTGGCTGAGTGTGTTGATGATGGTGGGGAACTGTTTCTGCTATGGTTTGTAGATAAGGTTGCCAGTTCAAGATTGAGCCAGTCCCTGAGATTTATGGGCCAAAACGTGAGACCTAGGAGCAGCACCTGGTGTGATATCATTAAACATTATACATTAAGTGTGTGTGTTGTGTGCCTTCAAGTTGTTTCTGACTTAGGGCGACTCTAAGGCAAACCCTTCATGGGGTTTTCTTAGCAAGATTTGTTTAGATGAGGTTTGCCATTGCCTTTCTCTGAGGCTAGGAGAGTGTGACTTGCCCAAAGCCTCCCACTGAGTTTCCATGGCTGAGCTGGGAATTGATTTCTGGTTTCCAGGGTCATGGTCCAGCAGTCAAATTACTATGCCATGCTGGCTGCTATACATTGGGTACCAACCACACTTGCTAACAACTTGTTATTCAAACACAAACACACAGAGAACATACTTTCATGTTTAGAAATAAAGACAGAAGCCTTAGCTAAAGGGGCTGCTCTCAGATCAAGCTGAAGTGGAAGGACTGTTTTTCCCCCCCTCACTTACTGAAGGAGAAGGGATAAGAAACATTTAATCTCGCTCACTTTCAGCTAGTCAGAAGTTGGATGCAGAGCAGAGTGGAGGGTGAGCCCTGGTGCCACAACTACTAGGAGGAAAGGAGTCTTTGCAAGTTGAAGAAATAAATCAACAAAACCTCACAAACTGGAGCAGGCTGCTGCTGTACTTGTTGAGCGGGAGATTTGCACTCAGCCCTTTCTTTTTGTTTGGAGCTGAGACTCCCTAAACTGGAGAATTTGCACCCTTGTCTCCTGCCTGGAGATGACCCATGAAAAGGCGAGACTTAGCCCCTGAGATCTGGCAACCTACTAGTAGAGAGTACAGTAGAGAGCACCAAAGGCTTCTTCTATCACTTCAATACATGTGCGAACTTTCCTATCGGCACTAGTTTAAGGGATTGGGGTTTTGGATGAGGAGGCTTTATACTGCTCGTGGACGGTCTTATTCATAAATTTGGATAGTCTTATTCATCAAAAGCTCTCGGCATAACAAGGACATATTTATACTAACCCTTTCTCTCTCTTTTTTTTTAATGTTCATATTATTATATGCAAATAACTATTTCACTGGTGGTGGTGGGATTAAAACATTACCTCCTACTGCAGACTGATATGAGAACAGCTCCGGAGGCTCCTGCGCCAGTCAACCACTTAATTAAGAATACTGTTCGAAACAGAGCATGAGTGAATGAAGACGACAGTCGGGGAGAGGAATCCCATGTTTCCCAATTGAATGCTTAAAATATTACTAGCCCCAACCTACATTTTGGGGAGGGAAGATTTAGGCCTAAATCCTGTTAATCTCAACCGTAGTAGACCCCTTGAATCAATGTTAATTGGTACATTAAATTTAATGTAAGATTAATTGATTCCATGGGTCTACTCTTGTTGAAGCTAACAATAGCATTCATGTCTTAGCATACTGCCGAACAAGGCCCGATTCCTTTAATTTGCACATGCATACAAAATAAAGAGCTGCCATCCCTTCTTGTGGGACTGGCTCAAGTTATTTTGCTGACTGAAGCAAAGAATAAGACTATGGGCAGGAAGCTGGGAATGATGCAGCCCATGGGATGAATGTGGTGCAGTGGACACATAACTCCAACGGGTCTCTCTCTGCCAAAGTTTGATTGGAAAAAAGCGATTTACAGATGGAAAAAAATATGTCTTTAGAGGGTGACGTTTTGTCTTACAATGCTGTTTCCCCACGCCACCTCAAACAGCCAAAAATCACCCCCATAATTGACCAGAGCTGACTATTCTAATTCCTAAAATGACAGCCACATAGCCAAAGAGGTAGGAAGGAACTGTAGTGATGTGAGTGTTGGACTAGGACTCTGGAAACCAGGGTTCGAATCCTGGATCGGCCATGTAAACCCACTGGGTGACCTTGGGCAAGTCACTCTCTCTCAGCCTCAAATGATGGCAATGGCAAACCCCCTAGGAAGAAGCTTCTCAAGAAAACCCCATGATAGATTCACCTTAGGGTTGCCATAAACTGGAAATGTCTTGAAGGCACATAACAAAAACAAAGGGGATGCAAAAGGAGTTGTGGCCTCCATCATTACAGCTCTCTTTATTGCAGCTCCACACAATCCACTCCCTGCTGTCTGAGAGACAGCAGTCTCTATCTACAAGGCTGAAGGACTATGGAGCCTTCCAAGATGTTATCAGACTGGAATTCCCAGCAGCCATAAACCAGCGTGGCCAGTGGTGATGGCTCATGGGAACTGCAATCCAACAACAACTGGAAAGTCCCATGTTCTCCTCCCCTCTCTGTCTCATGGCAGGGCTAGACCTGGCCTTATTGGATTCTCCCTCCCCACCATCCTTTCAGTGTTTCCTTTGTCGAAGTTGGGATTCTTGCCAAGGCTGGAGTCTATAAAGAAAACCTCAAAAAGCCAAGGTGCAATTATTCCAGCTGAATTCATGCTGAGGTATAAGCTTGAGTATGTGGGGAACACGGACCACAATTTTAACTAAAATGCAGTATGGTTTGAGGGTGCTGCCTGTGACCGCAGTCCTGAAGGCGACATGTATTGCATGGCAAATGGCAACAATAGGAACGCTGCTTCAAAACACAATAGCTTTTCCTTGGTATCCCATGATGCCACCCAGATTTGGGCTTGGGTGAACCCAGAAATCTTGGGCCCTGGCATCTACCTCCCACCCTCGTCCTTTTTTTCCCTATAGCCCAGGCAATATGTTCCAAGCAGGATTATTAACAGCCGTTCGCTTCGCTCTAACCGCTGCCCCCGAGCCTTTTCTCAGACAGAGAAGCAATTAACAATGTTAAAGGCTTTATTAATGCTGGTAGAAGCCCACAAGGTGAGGCCTAATGAAGCAGGGAAGTGTGGCAATGGCGTTCGTGGTTCGGCGGCGGCAGGGAGAGCGGAACTGGAGGGTTAGTGGTGGGTTTTAGCTGCAAATCACCAAGCCTCCTCACCACACAAGGTCATTCAGAGTTTGGGCGAAAGATTCATAATCTCTTTGCAACTCCTTGGCAGCAGAATCGAAGCTTCTGCGTGTTGGAGTCCGTCAGAATAAATGGAAGCCCACATATTCTCCAATAATGAAACAAGAGGAAAACAGGGGCATGCATGGCCAGGCAGCCTCAGAGTGCGGTCAAGATGGCAAGTGTTGGTACTGAGGAAGGCAATACAACCCAGGAGTGGCTGCAGCGGTTTGCTTTTGCCTGAGCCTACTGGGAAGGGCAAGAGCCCTCCCTCTACTCACTTCTTCCTATTGCCTAGCGTGAACTCATACCCTTCTTTTGCACTTTGAACACAACTGAGAGCAATTGAAATAAGTGGAAAACAACGAAAAAGAAGCTGGGACATTTGAAAAGTAGCTAAAACGTGGGATGATACAGCACCAGTTGGCCCTGTCCTTGCTAAATTGAGACAGTTGAAGGGTCTGAGTTCACACTAGGCAGATCTAATTCCTAGGAAATGACCATTTAAAAAACCCACAATCCCCTCAATGTATTGCAGTTCTGAAGTACTGTTAAAAATTAAAATGGCTGCTCCTAATTTTGTTGTCGTGTGCCTTCAAGTCATTTCTGACTTACGGCAATCCTAAGGCGACCCTATCATGGGGCTTGCTTGGCAAGATTTGTTCTAAAGAGGCTTCCATTATCTACCCTTGAGGCTGAGAACATGTGCCTTGCCCACAGTCACCCAGTAGGCTTCATGACCAAGCTGGGAATTGAACCCTGGTCTCCAGAGTCATAGTCCAACATTCAAACCACTACACCGCACCCAGTGGCAATACAGAGCTGGTACTCCTCACAGCTTCTGGTTGTGCTAAGGACCTCTGTGTAAAATGATAGTTGGCTTCCTCAACTGTAGAGACGCCTCTGGGCCAGATCGAGAATGCAGAAGGCCAGAAAGTGAGTGACGGACTTTTGTGGAGAGTCACACTCTCTCAGCCTCAGGGGAAGGCAAAGGCAAACTTCCTCTGAGCAAATCTTGCCAAGAAAACCCCATGATATATTCTCCTTAGGTAAGTTGGAAACGACTTGAAGGCACACAACAACAAAGGTTAATTCCTGGGCAGCCCAGCCAAGGGTAAAACATGAATCCTACTTACCTGAAGACAAAGGTTTCCCCAATGTTGTTCTCAGATGTTGTTGGACTGGAAGTCCCATCAGGCCTACACAGCACAGTCAATGATGAAGAATGGTGGGAGTTTGAGTTCACAGCATTTGGATGGTCACATTTACCTACCTCTGTCTGAAAAACCGATTCATATTACATGACTCTTTCTCACAGTGACAGCAGAATCTCCAACTATCCCATTTTGTCAAGGGCTGCCCCAACTGACCCTCTGTTGTTTCACTTTTTCAACTGCTTTTAAAATTTCCTAATTTCCCTCTCTTCCTCTCACTTTCCCCATTCTTCCTTGAGTTACTTCATTTGTGACAAAATGAATTCAAATGGCAAAAGCAGTTGACACCGATTAATTCAGCAAGGGTGAAGAAGAGATGAAAAGGAGGAATCTTGCTCTTCCCAGTAGGCTTAGTCAAAAGCAAACTGCTTCAGCGCTCCTAGCTTTTCTGATCTTTCTCATTAATAATTTTGTCATCTTAACCACCCTCTAATGTTGCTTAGCCCCACACCCCAGGTATACTCTGTGAAATGTCAGAGGATGGCATAGTGGTTTGAGTGTTGGATTATGACTCAGGAGGCCAGGGTTCGAATCCCAGCAGCCCACTGGGAGACCCTGGGTAAGTCATATTCTCTCAGGCTCAGGCAATCTCGCCCCCCGGAACAAACTTGCCAAAAAACCCCTGTAATAGGATTACCTTAAGAGTTGCCATAAATGACGGCAAATAACAATAACATGTGAAAGTTGCATGTGGTTGAGGCATGATAGATCAGAGCAACCATTTTCAGAGACGGATCTCCTGTATCACCTCACTTCACCTTCAGGTTTTCAGTGTGCTATACTTGGCCTATGAATCACAGTTATCTGAGAAGTGATGTGAGGTCCACTAAATAGTTTTAAGCAAAAATGTTGTAAGTATATATCTAAACATAAAAAGAAGAAGTACATTTTGAATACTTCAAATGCATATTTCAAATAAGAGAGACCTACAATGGGTTTACACATGTACAGTGAAGCCACAAAAAACAGCATTTGCTTTTCTAGCCTTCTCTTTTTGCACTCCCTCCCCCCAATAAATGTATTAGTCCCTTAATTCAATTTGTTTGTAATTGGTATTTCATTGTTTTATTTTGCTTTCTAATTTCTCTGGGTCTTTGGGCATCCCTGTGGCCAAAACTAGACATAAAATGAATTTTACCATTACATGACACCTCATTTTGTCTGTAATAAAATTTGTACAGATCCAGGTTTTAAAGTGAGTGGCTTTTAAGGTACTAAAAATGAAAACAGCACGTTCTCTATCATTTTGAGACATTTGGTGGCATCACCTCCAATAAGCCATTTCTCAAGCACTTTTTCTACATGCTGTTAATTCTTTCTCAAGTGGCTTTTGTATGGACTACACCCGAGGCCTAGAGCCAAAAATCTGGCTGGTTATTGTTATGTTTGCATCCCATCTTTCTCCAAGTTCAGGACTCAAGACAGCTTAAGGGTATAGTTACGTTAACTCACCACACTTTAGCTTTCCTTTCAGCTCTGCAGTTCTTCATCTTGTATTGTTCTCTCTATCCATTCTCTCCCACTGTTCAGTATGTAAACTTCAGTCATCCACTGATGTTTTCCTTTTCCAGTCTCTTTCCTAAGTTAGCCTTGAGTCCTACCTTTTCAGAGGACAGCATTTTACTCTGAAACACGATCCTAGAAGTTGCCCATCAAATGCCATCCAGTCCGAGTATGCTAGATATGTGGTTGTGTTTTCAAGTCGCCTGTCAACTTATGGTGACACCATTTATTTAATAACACTTGTAGGCAAGGGACACTCACAAGTGGTTTGCAACGGCCTTTCTCTGAAATACAGCATATAGCACCTGGTATTCCCTGGTGATCCCCATCAAAGTACTGTACTAAACCAACCCTGACCATGCTAAGATTGTAAGACCAGACGGGATCTGGTGTTTTCAGAGCATTATAGGTCTGGTTTAAAAATAAAAAAACCACAATGACAAGTATGACTGTGAAGTCAGCAACTCTCCATTCTCTGAGATTTCAGGACCAATGTTTGAGATGTGTATGTTCTAAGTATCCTAGCATCCCTTAATATATTTATGCAATATTGAGGCGCCAGCATGAGCGGACCCGGTTTGTGACATAGCACCAGAATAGGTAGAATAAATGACGTGTACACTCAGCCCTGTGGAAAAGCGTGGGGATGGAGGAGTTTGCAACTGTGTGCATGTATACTGCATTCAAGTGCCCATGTAATCTCACAGGGACAGACAGACCCTCATGAAGATGATGAGACAAGAAACCATTTAGACAGTAGCTTCAGACAATGGCCATTTGTAGTGCAATGTGGTTTTGACAGTTAAATGCTTCCTTGTTTCACTCTTGCCCTGGTCCCTTGTTGAGGTTGTATGGAAGCCAGAGATGGAGAACCTTGGATCACAGCTATTTCAGACTTCCATTCCCAGAAGCCCCAGTCAACACGGCCAACCATATGGGAGGACAAGAGATATAGTCCAAATTATCTGGAGGGCTGAAAGTACCCCACTCGGCTATGCCATGTGACTAGGGCCGTTAGTTGGGATTGTTCCAGGCTCTGAAGTTTCAGAGACAAAGTCTGAGGTCTAGGGATGACCTCTGATGATATCCCTAAATACTATGCATTAAGTACTGACCATAGTTACTCACTGCATGTCATTGAAAACATACACAGAATGTATTTTCCTGTTAGCAAATTAAGAGATAAACCTTCGCTGAAGGGCCATTCGCCAATCATGGTGACATCAGGGGATATTATATATATGTGTGTGTGTATATATATATATATATATATATAGTTTATCTAGCTCGTGACTAGGGATAGGGAACATTTAATGTGGCCAACTTGCTTCTAGTCAAAAGGTGGATGCAGAGCAGAGTAGATGGTGAGCTCTGGCACTATAATGTGGGAGGGAAGAAAGAAGCTAGCTAAGCACATATACAGATCCTTTGGAGAGTCTTTGCAACTTGCATTGCCAAACTGTTTCAGCATTGCAAATTGTAGCAAGCCACTGTTTTAGCAGCTGAGCTGGATTTGCACACAGGAGACTATCACACTGGCAAAAAAGATGGGAGCATAGCAGTGTGCTCCTGTCAATATCGTGTGATAACGCAAAGATCATCACACGACATGGTGATTATCCTGCGATTATCCCGAGAACAGAGAGAAATTTTAGCATCGTTTATTCACAGAGATTTTCCATCAATAAAAAGTGGTGCTAGAATTCCTCTTTATTCATGGGATAATTGCAGGATAATCGTGATGTCGTGTGATAATCTTCACATTATCGCACAATATTGATATGAAAATACAGCTATGCTCCTGTCTTTTTTCCCAGTGTGATAATCTCCTGAGTCCTTTTCTCTTGCCTGAAGTTGATCTCCTGCAAAGTGCTGAATTTGTCCTCTTGTCTCCCACCTGGAGATGACCCATGAAAACTGGAGATTTGGGGCAGGACCCGAGATCTTGCAGCCCTACATGTAAACATCCCTAGACTGCTTCTCCTCTCCCAGAAAAACAGGGAAAGCAGGCAGGAAGAATCAGGAAGTTGCAGAGTGGCCAGACATCACCTTTCCCCAGACATGTCCTCTATTTCAATCTCCTGTCCAGGAAAAATGCCAAAATATCCTCCATTTTTAAGCAGGACTAAGAAGCATGCATTCACATTTCTTTTACGTTATCATGTCCTACATTTTTTCTTGAATTTCCTACATTTTGTGGTTTTTCTCCTTTGCAGTTAGGACATTTGGTCACCCTGAGTCATCCAGTTGACATCATTGCTTTGGCTGACACTGAGGGATCAAAAATCCCAAACCCATTAGGAGTAGGTGCCAGCTGACCCTTTTTGCCTTGCGGTTCTCTCACCCCCAATTTACAGGCACCTATTTTCGTGCTGAGCCAGAGAGTCTGCTTTCGTTTTACCCATCTCACTGTAGTGAAAGATTTGCTCATTCCAGGCTGGGATAAGTGTGTCATAACAGCCCGGCTTCTGGATGGTTTAGATTTGCATTTCCCACTGGATTGCCAAGACTGTTATTTCTTCTAAAGCTGCGGCTGTGGTAATCCGAGCCTCTTTGGGGTTTGGAGTGCTGCTCTGTGGGTTGGAAGACGTCGCAGGCCAAGGAGCAAAGATGTCGCAAAGTCGGCTGTCTCCACTTGGGGCCTAACTTGAGGCCTCCTGTGCTTTGCCCCCCAAAAGAAGAGGATGTTTCCACTCCGATTTCACCTTAATGTTTTCATTTATTTCTTAGATTCTGGGCTTGAATGAATAAGATGGTGGTTCCTAATTCACTCTCCTCAAAAGAGCCATGTCTGACGGCAGAGGGAAAACGCCAACCCCCTTCCTTCCTTTTTTTCCATCCATTTTTCTCCCACTCCTCCATTCTCAACCTCATTCTGAGATCACTGTCCCCTCCCCACCTCCCCTGGATTTATATCTTGGCTCTTTTTCTCTCTGGACTTTTTTTTGAGACAGAAACAATAAAATTTCATTTACGAGGCCATTAGCGGCGGCTGGCGGGTGAAATCACCAAATTGGGGGGTGGGGGAAGAAGGGTGGTTGTGACAGGCTTTGGATGGGATTGATGCTCCCCCCTCCTCGGCTCGCTTTTTCCTCTTGATAAAATGTTATGTGGGGCTGCCAGCCACTAATGGACACCAGTGACTGGCGGTGGCATGAATCACATCGCATGGCAGTTCGGGAAATGCTGCAACCGTACAGAAAACCACTCCCGCCCGCCATCCACTGTTACAGATGGGGTGGAAGGACATCCTGTGATGTTACGGAAGGCATTCTTTGCAACATTGATCCAGATAATAAGGCTACATAACCATTACATTTGCTGAAACCCTTAGCCCCATTCCTTGCCCCCCCCTAAGGCATTCACCCCAATTTTAACAATGGTCATTGAGCCTGATCCAATGGACTAGTGATGTGTGTATCCAGAGGCAACAGTGTAAATACTTCAGCCAGTTTTTCACTGTGTTACAAAAGGTGTGCTACTTCAAACCCCTGCAGGCTGATGGACAACGCAGTCAATCAAAGATGGTAGTGATCTCACTCCTTTTGCCCTCACTCCCCTCAGCCATGCTAATAACTATTTGCCCACAGTTTGGCTAAGTCACCCATCAGGGTATATAATACAACAAAATCCAAACTCTGCAACAGTGATACCGTTATTGGGCCAGCTAAGAAGCACAAAATGACCTTACGCATGCTTTCAAAGCTTCACAGCCTTCTCATCAGGCAAAGATGTGAACATTTATATCTGTGTATGTGACTTCAAGTTACTTGTCGACTTATGGCAACACCATTAACTTCATATGGTTTTCTTAGGCAAGGAACACTCATGATGTGGTTTTGACAGTTCCTTCTCTAAAACACAGCCTATAGGATCTGGTCTTCATTGGTGCTCTCTCATCCAAGCACTAATCAGGTCTGACTCTGCTTAGCATCTGAGATCAGACAGGATCTGGTGTCGTGTGTGTGTGTGCCTTCAAGTCACCTGTCGACTTATGGCAACCCCATGAATTTCACAGGCAAGAAATATTTAGAAGTGGTTTTGCTGGTTCCTTCCTCTGACCCGCTTGGCTTCCAAGATCAGACAGGATCAAGCGCCTTTAGGGTATTTAGGTCCTTAAATGGAACTTACCATTATGTTAACCTACAATGTTAATTCCTTTTTGTCAGGTTCTCAGATAAAATCGCTAAGTAAAGGAGGACAGAGATGCAGCTTGCTAGTGTGCAAAATCTGTAGCTTAAAAAGACGTATCAAAGTAGGCAGATAAAAGACAGGCAATAACATTTGAAATCCATTAACAGCAGCAAAGTAACTTCCATTGAGATCCAGGCCATCTCTGTCCTCTGCAAGGTTGCTTTTTTTCTTAGCATTGCATAGGACCGAGATAGCCTGAACCTCAATGGAGGTTACTTTGCTGCTGCTGATGGGACTGAAATTTTATTACCTGGCTTTTACTATCCTTTGTCCCCAGACTCTATATGGCCAAGAAAGGGAGTAGCCTTTGCCTGTGCTAATATCCCTCCTGAATATCTTAAGTGACAATAGAAGTAACATCGGAAACAAAAGATAGGTCTGTGATTCAAACATCATCGCTTTTCCTCTTCTGTATGATTTTAATACCTTTGCCTGAAGAAGCAGCCAGTGAAGCTTTGAAAGCTTTCATGATGTATTTTGTGCAATTTGGTTGGCCCAATTAAAAGATCACTGTTTTGTGGATTTTATATTTTGTTAGTTTTTCCTATAGGACTATAGGGCCAACATGGTTACCCATTGTGTGTTTTTTGTTGTTGTTATTGTTGTTGTTGATTTAAGAAGGGGGCTAATGGCAAAGAGACCCTACCCAATGCCTTTTTGGCATGCAATATTTCCTTGCCGATTAAAAACAAGTCCAGGGTGTTCTTGAAAGCAAAGAGTAGGGGGATGTGGCTTGTGGGGCAATTTAAGGCTCCAACCGCTTTTGGGGGATCTTCCAAATCTTGTGTGGTGTAGTGGTTTGAGCACTGGACTATGACCCTAGAGACCAGGGTTCGAATTCCTATTCGACTGTGGACACCCACTTGGGCAAGTCACATAATCTCTGCCTCAGTAAATCATGTGATAGGATTGACTTAGGGTCGCTATAAGTTGGAAACAAATTGAAGGCACACAACAACAAAAAAGCCTGCCTGAAATACCCTTTTAATAATAATCCTGTGACAGGGTTGCCTTAGGGTTGCCGTAAGTCAAAAAATGACTTGAAGGCACACAACAACAAGGTCTGCCTGAACCACCCTCAAAGTAATAATTTAAAAACCAAGCAAAAAATCCCCTTAAAATGACTCAAAAGGCTACCTAGAGCTGCACCACACATCAAAACATACTCTTAATCACCCTCCCCAACTAACTTGCAATTACAAAAAAATCATTAAAAAAGACAAGTCAAAACGCACAAACACACAACCCAAAAATTGAAACCAGGCATGATTTTCACTCGGGTGTATTTTCCACTCATCTTTGCCCAAAACCAGGTAGTGCAGCCTGCTACAGGAGCAAAAACTGCCCCCTGCCCCAGGGCCCTGTCACTCACTCACACAGACAGACAGATATAGATGCACACATTCCCTTAGAACCTGAGGCTCTCCAAATGCTGTGTCCCCATTCCACCCAGACACTGTTTAACTACAGCTGCTTATCATATCTCACACTGACCAGGTTCACTGGGGTGAGTGGAACAGGAGCCCATTATCACTTGCAGGACCACAGGCTGCCCTCCCTTAGAATCTGGTACTCTACAACACTCCAGCCCTAGAATTAACTGGGTGCCTTTATCTCACATCCCCTGCCACCAGCAAAATGGTATATTTGAACTTGCATTCACAGTGCATGATAGAGACAGGCCCCCTCTCTTGTCTGCATGGCGCATCAGGGCATGTACACACATGCTGTGACAGCTTGCACACCCACGCCAATAGCAAAAAATGGCTCAGCCAGAATTATTCTGGGTATCACATCCTCATCCAATTCTGATTGTACATTAAAGAAGTAAATATATTTATCAGGCCTATAAAATCCTGCTGGTTAGAAACAAAGGGAGATGCCATATAATGAATTAAGAGTCCATGCAACTACCTCAGGAGTGTGGTCTCTGACTGGCACCAGCAGGGCAGCAGGGAAGAGATGCTGGACTCCAACTCCCATGACCCTTTATCATAAGCTACACTGGCTAGGGCTCATGGAAATGGAAATCCAGGAATATATGAGGTTCATGTTTAGCCACCCTATCTTGTTGCGTGCATTCAAGTTGTTTCCAACTTGAACCTACGTGAACCTATCATGGGGCTTTCTGGGCAAGATTTGGTTTCCCATTGCCTTTCTCTGAGGCTGAGATCCAGAGTGTGACTTGCCCAAGATCACACACAGTGGTTTTGTCATGGTCAAGTGAGAGTTAAAACCCTGGTCTCCAGAGTCATAGCCAACACTCAAACTACTACACCAGACTGGCTCACCCACCCCACCTAAAAACTCAGAAAGACCGGTCTTTGGTTAACTGGCTATATTAGGGATTGTGCATCGTACCTTTTGCATCCAAACCATCAGGCATGCTATCACAGAGCTATGGTAACCTATAGAAACCTTCACAGGGGTTCTCTTCCAGTCAAAATCCATAGCTTATAAAATTTAAAAACTGCTTATTGATCTCTGGCTGCCTATACAGTTCACAGCAGAACCATACACTGCTGGGTCTAGGGCTGGAGTGGGGGGTGGGTATAGGGATTGATGTCCTTTGGATTTTATTGTAACTTGTATTTTTATTGTTGTAACCTGCCCAGATTATCTGTGATAGGGCAGGCTAGAAATAAATTATTATTATTATTATTATTATTATTAATAATAAACTGGGGGAGGCTAGGGAGCTACATTAGCCCACCCTGGAGACCCTGGGGAGCATGCCCTTCCATTGCACCCTGCCTTACAATCAGTCAATCAATCAACCAATCACTCATTCAAACACTGAAAAACTATTGTTTTCTCCCAAATGCCCTGTAGGTACCATGGGGTGCTTTCTAGGAGATGCCTTTTTCAGCAAAAGGTTCATGTATGGAAAAGCTTATGGAGATGCCTTTTTCAGCAACGGGAAGTGATCAGAAGTCACTCACTGTTGGGGTTAGGATGGCCCAACAGGGGGCAAATACTGTGAGAAGCCCCCCACACTTCCTAGACGGCATTTGTGAACAAAGAGAGAGAGAGAGATTTGGTAGGGGGAAGCTGGGGGCACACAAGCAAATATGAGCATGAGGTCAGTGGCTTTCATGGCCGGCATGCATAGTTTTTCAGGCTATGTGGCCATAGAATCATAGAGTCGGAAGAGACCCCTGGGGCCATCCAGTCCAACCCACTGCCACGCAGGAACTCCCAATCAAAGCATCCCCGACAGATGGCCATCTTGCCTCTGCTTAAAGACCTCCAAGGAAGGAGACTCCACTACACTCTGAGAGAGTGTATCCTACTGTCAAACAGCCCTTACTGTCAGGAAGTTCTAGATCTGAGCATTGCATGGACCACACAAATCTGAGCACTGCACGGACCATACTTTGTCCATCCCTGGTCCAGGCCCAGGGGAGGGTGACAGTTTTCCAGAGTATAGTCACATTCTCTCAGGTATGATGGCAGGGTCTCTTGTCAGTAGTGTGCCGGGATAGTAATCTTTTCCTCTTTCCCATTCGCTCCCAAGAGGATGTCAGGAGTTAGGGTCAGACTGCTCCCGTCAGAGGTCAAAACTGATTAATGGCACAGATGGCTTTTGCAATTAGGTAGAGAGTCACATGCAACAAGAGTTTCGGGAGCGTGCCCTTCTGTGTTGAAGCTCCAACTCCCTTCCTAGGGAGCCCCATTTATGCGCCACACTCCTGCATTTGTAGAAAAGAGACAAACACCTCTGCCTTTGGGGAAGCTTCTTTTCCCACACCCCATCATCTGGCTATATCATTCATTAAATCTATGAGGTTCTTATTTTTTTCTTATGTCCTCTTGAATTTATTTCAGTTATGCACTAAACTAAAACTCACATCCACATAGCTATAAATCAGTGCAGGCCATTCACATAAATAACACTCAAGTGCTTTTTGGCACTGCCACATTCCACATGTTGACTAATTCTGTCAAATCCTGAAATAAACACCATTCTCACAAAACAAACAAATAAACAAAAACCAGCAAAGGCGCTGACATATACATCCAGTGTAAAAATAACTGGGACTTCTTCATTCCCAACCAGCAAAGTGACAATATTAATGTGTAATATCTCTTCCAAATGATGGCAGTGTTTGAAATCTGCAGCATGGCTAAGTTCCCTAGCTAGAGCTTGGGATTTCCAAACATGCAAACAGGGAAGGATGGAAGAATACAACTGGCCTGTTGGCTGGCTAACATCACAGCAGTCTATAACTCTGCCACTTGAAAAATCTTTCGGTGGTTGTGTTCCTAATAGAATGGTGCCATTTTGGAGAACAGATCAATCAATGTCTATTAGATCCTATTGCTTTCCAGCTATTGAGTCGTACCATAGTACCTACCTAACCCAACCTTTCTTCAACCCCAGATTGAACTTCCTCATAGCACTTACTACATATAGGATTCTTGGGGGTCTAGTATTCATCCTTGTGTGTCTACCCACCCTCACATGACCGTAGCAGATGGAAGCAGCAACACAGAGACACCCTGGCCTCTGACACTGTTTGCTACCACCAGTTATTAATGATTCATCTCCCTCTGTGGGCAAGCAGCCGACTTGAGGTTAATGGATGGAGTCAGCGGTGGGATTCTCACACCCCCTTCTCCCCACAAACTGTACAAACCGTGGCTGGAGGAGGGTCAACAACAGAGCATTTTTTAGTGAGTAGTGGGATGTAGTGTGGGAGGTCTGGCACAGCTGACAGATGAGAAACCCACTTGTAACTAAACCCTCTCCTGCATGGCAGAGTGCTCTTTAACTCTGGGTAAAAGTCTGGCTGACGTCTTGCGGAAAAGCAATACAAAGGCTAAAGCGGGCCTAGTATGTCTCATAAGCATCTTCAACTACAGTACCTATCTATCTACAATCACACATCCCAGGGAGTGTTCCTGATTTCTTCTCTCTTTTCTTGATCATGCATTGTGCCTGTTTTACCTTCAGGGGAAGTGGTGAGTCTCTAGCGGTTATGACAGGAACGGTCACCTAGAAAGATGTAAAGGAATATGCAGACATGGATGCAAAATGGTAGCACACTGCTTCCCTTGTTTCATCTCAGTCCATCAACACTGATTTTGGACTCTTGCTTTTTTGCATATCGCGAGCAACGGCTTAGGGAGATAGGGCTCCAAAGAGTCTGAGCATGGGACAGAAGGAGGTTAGCAGAAGCATTAACTTCTTCCATCGCTCTCAGGCAGTGGTAGTTAGTAGTTTCTTTTTCAATGGGACAGTGAAATCGTTTCTGGTTTAGGTTTCTGATAGCACTAAGGTACATTTCTGATAGATAGTACAGTGGGCCCTTGGCATCCACTGTAGTTTGGTTCTGCCCCCCCCCCCCCTCCTGTGGATAACAAAATCCATGGATGCCCAAGCCCCATTAAATACAATGGCATAATAAAATGGTGTCCCTTAAATAAAATGGAAAATCAAGGTTTCCCATTTGGAATTTATATTTCTTTTGAATATTTTTAAGCCATGGATGCTTGAATCCGTGGATAAAAATCCATGGATAAGGAGGGCTGACTGTGTTAAGGATCTGCCCAAGGTGCTGAATTGATACAGGAACAGTTTAGTACCACAGAGAGCTCTTTTTAAACTCTTGATTAAAACCTGGAGTAGATCCACCACTCCATTAACATAGGAACCATCAGCTCCAGTGCTTTCATATCACCTGGTTCTCTCCGAGTTTGACTGCAATCCTCACAAAACTTAGAGGGGACCTTCCAGTAACAATATATTGTAAGTGATCTATCCTTATCATAATGCAAAGTATTTTGTGGCCTTGGTCTTCAATGGCCATTTGCCTTACAGATAAACAGCTCCTGATGAAGACTAAAACACTTGGAGCTGGTTTGTTGAGGTGGATCAATGAAACTGGCTGCCATCTTAAAACTCTCCTTAGTGGTGTGCTTCTGGGGACGAGTGGCTGAGCTTCAAAATTTACCAGTACACCACTAATATTAGAGAATACACACAGCAAATGTTACTGCATGTTTTGGGTGTTACGGACATGTTAGAAACATGTTTAACTGTGATTACCAAACAAAACTGTAATGGAATGGTTTAACAGTTCCAGTAAACTTCACATCAAGCAGGTAGAGACTCAGGAATCTGCAAGGGTGGTTATTTCTTTGAGGAGCAGGCAGTGCTTTTTGCTGCAAGAACAAGGGTATGCCCCTCTTTATGTCTATGGAAATGTCTGAGTGCATGCCACGCATAGTTCGCTTTGTGGGTTAATCTCTAGTGCGATGTGCTAGAGCCGATACGCAGCCTATTAAAACAAAATGTAGGGTGAAGGGCGGCCGGCCTTTAACTCAATTGGGACTGAAGAGGACTTCACATATATTTGGGGGGCATTTGTTCCATTTAGAGGCAATCCATGTCCTTGGAAGCAAGGGTGCAGGGCACAGCCTGGCCTCCAGCAAAGGCGTGGTTTTACTTTGCCAGGAGGCAGGAGGTTTCATCAGCTGTGTAGTAGAGAATAACTTCAAAGGAGGATGGATTTAGACAGCTCCCGTGGGATTAAAGGCAGAAATGCTGCTTCCCCATAATAAGGGATAATCTTGAGGGGGGGGGGGAGAGACGTAGTGGAGAAATGGAGGGGGGAGGTCTGTCACTGGAAATGACAAAGAAAGCAGAAGAATTTAAATTCTCCCAGCGCCAAGGATTATATCATGGAGGGCTTGGGGTGGAGGAGAGGAAGGAAAAGACCTTGAACAAGAGGAACAAGACAAGAGCTGAGGAAAGGCAAAGATGGATGGAAGGATGGACAAGAGTTGGGGAGAGATGAAGTAGGGAGAGGGATGCTACGCACCAGGCAGTAGATGGATTAAGCTGCTGCCTGTCAGTGGAGCAAGTTTAATGGGACTGGGCATTTCATTTCCCTGAGTGGCCCTTTGTGGGCTGCGCTGTCAAGGCTGATGGATCCAGATTGAATTAGCTGGGGATGAGATGTGCATGCAGCGTTTACAACCCTCCTCCCATTTTTTTAAACCCCCAGAGTAAGAAAATCCAAGAGCACCAGTGACTTCTTTTCTTGGTCCTGTCTCTATGCCATTTACTGGGGGTGGTAGTGGTTGCTTTTCCTTCCTCCATACCCAAACTTTGGACTTAACACATTATAAGTAATAACTTTAGGGGTATGCGTGTATATATATATATATATATATATATATATGGGGCTAACAAAGGGGGAAACACAATTCCTATCATAATTGGATCTGGGGCATAATAAGAAACGGCTCCTCCTTATTTCAAAATTTTACTTTTGAAGTAAAGCCGTTTTGGAGTATTTTTTGTCGTCTTTGAATGATTTAAGCATACCCACAAAGAGACATCGTTTCAAAGCAACAGGTGGGCAACCCGTGAGACATAAGCTGTTTTATAAAAATAAAAAGGAGAAATGATAAAAAGGGAGTGGAGGGAAAGAGAGAATTATCAGTACCTATAAGTCTGATTTAGTGTTTCTGTGCATGTGTGTTGCTTGCCTTCAAGTCATTTCTGACTTATGATGACCTTAAGGTGAACCTAAAAGTCTACTTAAGTGACCCTAAAACCTTATTATTGGGTTCTCTTAGCAAGTTTCTTCAGAGGTAGTTTGCCATTGCCATCCTCTGAAGCCTGTGAAATGTGTAATATGACCTTTTAAATCAATTAGTTACAAAGCAGATCCTAGATTCACCCCGCCACCATTTTTTTTTATGATGGAACAGACTAACACAACTTTCTCTTGAAAACTTTTACAGAGTAACCCTCATCCATTAGTTTTGCAATCACTTTCCAAGTTCTGCTTTGTGATTAGAAAACAACCAGCACCTTGGGTACCCAAAACACCTCTGGTTTCTGCTAAACAATGTTTGCTGCAGAACCCACCTAGTCAAGACTTTCAATCTCATAATGTTACAGAGGTTGATTAATTCTCTGACTTATTTTGGTCCTGGGGAAAGAGACAGAGCCCTTTGGAGAGATGAACAAGCAGGCAGGTCACTCACTAGTGACCTAATGTTCAACTCTGATGGAGTGCGGACAAAGGGAGAATAGGTACGGTATGTACAGCTAGCAGACGGCTCTGTTGTCCAGATTCCCATTAGTGTACCAAGCTCAAACCAACTGTTTATCTCAGTATGCTGTACAGATCATATCCACAAACGAATACCATTTCATATGCAGTTTCTCTATTTTCTGGCATTCAAGACAGATGCAGGCAACATGACCTTTGGCTCACACAGAGACCATTTTTGCAGTCCCAGAACTCCCTTGGAATAAGTTTTTTTTACACACTGAAAATGAAATATTACGCTCTTGGAAACTTCAGAAAAGCTCGGTTTGCCTTAATGACACAGTGTGAGATCCCTGGTGGATCCAAACTGGCCCCAGGTCTTGATTTAACAGAGGAAGCAGAAGGACACACTTCTACACTTCTTTTTTCACAATAAGGGGTCTTTACTTATGTACTCATTGTGAGCACATTGTTAAAAAAATGTCTTCACTGTGTTTGTTGATTACTCTGTCATGTCTGTTATTGCCCTGAACTGCAATATAGTCATCTTATGTGTGCGCGCACACCTTCAAGTTGTCTGTTGACTTATGATGATCCTGTGAATTTTACAGAATTTTTTAAGGCAAGGTATACTCAGAGGTTGTTTGCCAGGTCCTTCCTCTGAAATACAGCTAACAGTATCTGGTATTCACTGGTAGTCTCCCCTCCAAGTACTAACTAGGGTTGAACCTGCTTAGCTTCCAAGAGCAGGTGGGATCTGGTGTCTTGTAGGTCAACATAGATCTCTTATAAAACTGTTGTATAATAGGTTATCAAATGTAACCAAAGCAGTCAGGATGGTGCGAAAGGACATGATTACACACAAACTATGTGCTCGAAATATATGTTTATATTTATATCTGAGAGTCTTAGTGTTCAGTTTTCCCCTCTGCTCACTGAGAAAGAAAACTTTTCAAAAGATTAGAGAGGAGGGCTAAAAGCTGGAGAATGGCAAGTTTTATGCAATGCCTGTACATGGTGGGGATGGGGAACCTGAGGACTTAAGTGGGCAAACGGTAGCCCTCAGTCTCTTTTCAACAACCCTCAACAATTAGTTAAGATCTCTAGCAAAAATATTATTTCTCTCCCTGCCTACTACTGGTGGCTTTGCTTCCGCAACCACTAGCAGATACTCTTCCCAAGAGATTACCCTCTAAGAATGTGGCCTTTGGCAAAACAAAGATTCTCTGCTTATTTCATTGCAAGCTTCTTCAGAGAGGACAAAATGGAGACCAATAAACTCCGAAGAAAAAATCGGGCCCACCCTTGGGAAATGGGTACCAGTTGGGGTTTTTAGCCCGTTAGAATCAGAAACCAAGTTGAGTCCTATACTTTCCCATCCAGCATACATTTGAGAAAGGACGGGCCCTATAATATGTAGTATCGTAAACCCCTTGGGCACTTTTGATCTCCAACTCTTCTCTTCTTACTTCTCTAGTTTTGTCTGACAGTTAAAAACCCCTCAACTCCGTAAGTCACATTGATGCTTCGGAGGCACAAACAATCCGCACAGCCCCCCCTCCCCAGCTACTCAGCCCCCCAGAGCTTCCACTAATGAGGCCCCTGATGTGCCCATGACTTATTCATAAAACTGCCACCAAAAATTTCCCTTTTATCTCGTAGCTGCCTCCCCTCCTGGGCGCTGCTGGTTTGCCTCACTCCCACATCAAACGCACACACATGCACACAGGCATGCGCAAGCCATTCCTCTCTATCAGACAGCCACAAATGCCTAGGGAACCCAGAACGCATGCTTCGGTACAGCCCCTGGGCCCACTCCTAAATAACAGATTTAAAAAAAAATATCTCTCAAGGCCAAAACAAACACTCCAAAATGTTCCCCTCCTTGGGAGGACACCAATTGCTTCCTACTCCAAGGGCACCAAACCCAATGCTTTAAAAAACAATACAGTCCTTAACGGTACGACACACTCAAACTCTTTCTGGAGCTTAGTTTCCCCTCCACCCCACCACAACCGAGATGCCTCAATGGCAGTGGGATGCTAGGTTTACCTCTTCTCTGATAATCTAGCTGATAAAACGTGCAATTTTGAACAAAATGGAGAGTCTAGCCTCATGGCCTTAGGGAAAGGGATGGTATCACTTTGGGTTGCAAAAGCTGAGCATCCTCTCCCTCCTGGCAGTTCTTCCTTTCTTTTTCATCTGTCGCTCCCACACTATGGAATGGCCTGTCGGAAGAGATCCAAAATATTATCTCAACAGCTTTAAGAAGGCTGTCAAGATGGATCTCTTCCAACAAACCTTCCCTGATTAACCCACTTGGTCTCATGAATGTGGATTATTGTGTAGAATACCCAAAAATGACCCATCTCTTGATCATTGTCTTGATTGTTTGTTGTCTGATTGTTTTAACTGAAAGCTTTATGGTATGGTGGGAGGAAAGGAATAATGGGATATATTTTTTATAACTGAATGATTTATTTTATTCTGACTGTAAGCCGCTTCGATCTGGTGGGAGAGGCAGGGTAAAAATAAAATTATAATTATTATTCCTTACTGTGCTCCATTCCTAAAGGACAAGGCTTTGTAGGCCACATGGCTTGTCTTGAGTCCCCTAAGCGAACCTGCACTTTGGCCATAGTGGAGGACATCAACCCATCACCAGCCTTGAAATCAGAGTCAAATGCCAGTCTGGTCAGCTTCTGGACATTAATTTGCAAAAGGCCTTGGGATTGCACTCTCTAGTCTACATATAACTATAAAAAAAGAATCATGGCAGTCTCTCCAAAATAAACTCTGCAAAAGATTGTCAGCTAACTGGGCTGGGGAGCAGTACACAGGAAGAGGCCATTCCTTATTTTCCATTGCTTAGGCTAAGTCGAGGGATCCTTTAGCCTGCCAGAACTGCAATTTCCATCAGCTCCTAGGATGGCCGGTAGTAATATCTGAAGAGCCACCATTTCCCTGCTCCAGCCTAACTGAATTAGATAGCTTTACTGCAGGTCTCTGTCCAGCTACCAGAGTATTTCAAGAGCTGATTGCTGTATGTACAGAGCACATCTTTGTGTCTCTTTCTAGCAAGTGTAAGTGTAAGTGTGTGTGTGTATACCAAAAGTGGTGGTGGGAGCGAAGGTTGAGGTAACCCCTTCCTCCTCCCATTATAAACACGTTCATAGCTTTGTTTTTGACTTTCCACTGAGAAGCTACAATTTCATCAGGCCCTTTCAAATATTGAGCACCATGATCCACTTTAATGGCCATGGTAACATCCTATGGAATACTGGGTTTTGTAGTTTGTGGAGGCACTAAAGTTCTCTGGCTAAGAATTCAAAATACCTCAAGAAATTAAAAATCTATGGATGGATCTATGGCAGTTAAAAGCGGAATCCTAGCACTGTAACTGTGTAGTGTGTAAAGGCCTATAGCTGTCCCAGATCTCTGGGTGCATCCAGACAGACTGCTCCTAGTACTAACCAAGCAAAAAGCAACTGCATAATTCTTGCCTCCATTAGCAGGTAGGTTGTTGTTGTTGTGTGCCTTCAACTTGTTTCCAATTTATGGAGACCCTAAGGCAGTGAACCTATCATGGGATTTTCTTAGTAAGTTTCTTCAGAGAGGGTTTGCCATTGCCACCCTCTGAAACTGAGCGAGTGTGACTTGCCCAAGTGGGTTTACTTGGCTGAGCCAGGATTTGAACCCTGGTCTACAGAGTTGTAGTCCAGTGCTCAAACAACTAAACCATGCTGGCTCTTTAACTGGTTTGGCGTGTGTGTATATGTTGTAAGAAAAATAATAAAACAAACAGAGAACAAGGGATGGTTAAAAAGTGAAGGCTATGACATGTGAATTCTTGTGAATTCTGCAAAGAAGGTAGGACAACAGCATGATAAATGTCTCACACTGAAGCACTCCTTAAATGGCGTGTTGTATGATAAGACTCCTTGGCATAGGCCACACTGAGAGGGAGAGGTTAATTCCAATATGTAGCGGTTATTCTTGCCAGAGACTGTTTGGTTGCCACTGTCTTTCTGGCTGACTTTTACCACAATTAGAATTCAACAAGACTACTCTTGGGCATAGTTGCCCAGGTCCTACTTTCAGCCAATCAACTTAAGAAAATTATGGCACAGGGCAACCACCAGGTGTAGGCAGGATGGATATAATTTCCCACAAATGGCCTGGAGATATGTCCAAAGCACTTGGTCATTGAGGAGCTGAGATTAAGACAATGCCATTCAGCTCTCAAGATGCTCTCAACAAACTGAAGCAGTAGGTGTCAAGACAACTATGAGTACTTTTCTACTCAGTGGACACTGAACTGTCAACAAAGCAACAACTATATATATAAAAAAGAAATAAACAGCTGCAAATTCTGCAAATGTTATAGATTCAGAGTTGTAGGAACCACAAAGTAGAACCCTCCACCTGTGTAATGAAGACCAAAATACGGTGACACTAGAAAAATGCAGATTGCTTCCATACTAGAGCAATTTGGCGTTATTGAATAACTGTTTTGCTGCAATAAACTGAAAATGGAATTAAAAGTCTAGCCCCAGAAAGCACCTAATTTAGTGCTATATTATCAAACCATATCAGTCTCTGAAATGATGGGAAGACGTTTCTTCTTTAAGGATTTTGCCTATTTCATCTGCCTGTTCAGATCAGTGGCATACTGAGGGCTAGCTTCTTAAGTGTCCCTTAGTCAGCTCTTGTTCCTGCTGGGTGTGTGTTAAGCATGTTATTTAGAAAGCATCACTGAACAATAAATACAATTTTAAAAAACGAGAACAAACATTAACTAAATCTCCTCCCATTTTTCAGGGAAGAAGACTGGACTGATTAAGGGGCAATTAAGATGCTGTCACTCAGTATTGCAACTATCACACACTGAACAAAAATAAAATGTACAAATGCTTTGGAATCTACTAATTAAACACACAATAGCTCCAAGAAGCCACAACAATACTTTGCCCATCCACATTAGATCAGCTGATGTTGCAAGCACCATCTTTACACAAATCAAGCCTTAAAAAGAAAAAGAAAAGACAAGGAAAAACCACTGGAATGCAATGATCTGTCAATTATAACATCTGGATTTCCTATAAAAAGTAAGCGAACGAACGATGGCAATTCCAGATAAAATTGTTCTGGAGACTTGATATTCCATAGCAAGAGGCAGCAGAATGCTAAGGTGACAAAATCTTGGCACCTGATCACATTTTTTGAGCGTTTGTGTATAATCTGTACAAACAGAAAAGCAGCACAGTAGAGATGGCCTGGGCTAGAATTTGCTAGGTAAAGAATTTTCCAGGGGTAAAGAGCTGGAATCAGCACTTAAAATAAAATAAAAAAGAAAATACCACCAGGCAGTTTTAGCCTATATCAAAACAGAAGGCATCATCTTGGGAATTTTAGCCGCAACTCAAAACCGGGAAAAAACATTGGTCAGTCAAAACCCAGGAGAATGTCGAAATGTAGAAATGTACAAACTGAAATATCTACATAATCATAGGTCCAATGTTCCCCCCTCCCCGATTTGTTTCTCGTGGAACTACTGACACCCTTCCGGTTAAGCCATGATATCAAGAAAACCATTTTTCCAGGCTTTTATTTAGCAAAAGAAAAATTAATTATAAAATGAACCAATAAAAAGCCCGTGCAGCTGCAGGGACACCCCCACATCAATTCCTTAATCCCTGATGGGGGAATTTAAAATTTATTTTATTTCACTTCACTTTTTTTTTTCCGGGGAGAGGGGGGGAAGAAGTGGGGGACCGAATCCCTCCAGGCTGCAGTGCAAATATTTACACAGACTCTTAAGAATGAAAGGGGGGGGGGGGAGAGAACGGAGGAGTTTTTTACACTGAAATCTCTACACCCAGGGAATGGAATCATTTACAGCCAATAATCTTAACAAGATGCAATAATAAATTAATGAGTAAGGCACTGCACCCCATGAGGGCACAACAGGTGGGGTGGGGGGGGGTGAATAGGAGAGGGGGGTGTTTTCAGGTAAGGATTAAAAATATCCAATTGCCATGGTTACCAAAAACAGAACAAGGGCAGATTCCACCAGCTACCAACAAGGAGTGGGGGACGAGGGTACGGTCTGTATGTTCAAGGGGATGTTCCACAAACATTGGGGGGGGGGGGGTGAGGGATCGCCATTTAGCTGCCAGCTTGAGGGGGGGACAAATATCTGGCTGTGCCCCAACCTCACTGCTCATTTCTGAGTTGCCTCTCCCAATTCGGAGACGAGGAAAGGGTGCTTTGTTATTGCTTCTGGGCTGAAGATCCCGGGAAAGGGGCACCACGACCTCCGTCCGTAGCCCCCCAGGATTTCAGCCTCGCGAGGGCAAAAAGTCACACGCGTCTCTTGCCCACGGGGAGGTTTTTAAAAAAAGGTCAAGTCCGTCACCCTTGGTGGGACCGCACGTCAAGGTTGGAGGTAGAGTCTTTTTCGGATACGTCGGTTCGGGATGCGTGCCCCTACTTCCCTCTTGCCCCCTCCCCTCCCCCCAGTACTCTCAGCTATTTCCAGACACGAGAGTGATGACTTGTTCAAGCTTCAGCCTCAATTTGTGTTTCCGGCAGGCTGCGTCGCGTTCCAGCGCTGTCAGGATCTGAGGGGTTTGGGGTTGGGGGGGGGGCGGTTTAGAGGGGAGGCAGGCAACGTGTTGGGAATGAGGGGTCCGGAAGACGGGAAGGAAAAGATAAAGGTGAAAAAGGTCAGGAGGGGCTAAAGCCCCCAATTCCCAGGAACAAGAAAGGAGTAAGATCTAGGCTCTAGGATGGAGAAAATGCCTGGTAAAACTGGAAAGGGATATTGAGGGACAGCAAGGCAAAGGAGGCTGGCAGGTGCCATCCTGTCCCCTTTGTAAATCTTAGACTGGTGTGAAACAATACTATTTATGCTAGTTTCAAAAATGCTTTGAGAAAGAGAGAGAGGCTTTGTATACACACAGACTTATTTGAAATTCCTTTCAACATTCTTCCAATTCTCTGATCACAAGGGCAGTGGGTCAGGAAAAGGAGAGATCTCCTCCAGTGACCGGAGTAAGGCTAAATTTCTGGAATGAAAGGCTAAAACAAGGAGGGAAAAGGGTGGGTGGGAGAGAGAAGAATGGCATGGAGATCTTTACTTGCCATAGTGGCTACCTACTACTAGAGTGAATTCATCCCTTGGCTACTTAGTGTAGGGCTGTTGTGGTATGAGAGAGTACCAACAGCTGAACAAAAAGGCCCAGGGGATTGGAGGAAGGACCAGTGGTGCCTTACCATGCCATGGTACTGTACTCTAATCTCCAACTTTCCCAATTTAACATTGGAAATATTGCACTAGGTTACAATGTATGCACAATCCTCCTCCATGTATGTATGCACAGACATTGTATGCACAGACATTGGTACAGCCAACTAATGTCCCTCAAGCATTGCTGGATGACTGACTGCAGAATGGTCGAGAAGTGGGAAAGGAGAGCAGAAAGGGGAGAGTTACGATGGAGCCTCACCTCATCACGGTACCTTCCCACGTAGCTGTAGAGCTCCCCCAGAGCACCCAGCGTGTTAAACTCTCCTGCGTGCTGCCGGGATTGCTCCACTAGATAAGCATCCATGTCCTGATCACTGATAGATGCCATCTTTGTGATGTCGCGGTAGTACCTGGGAAACAGAGAGTGATATTGCTCCATGATTTCATTTGCCTGAAGAGATGACACTGTCCAGTCAACCCTGATATTTCAGCAAAGGGAGGGGCAGAATCTATCTGGCCAAATGCATCTACACTGTAGAAATAATGCAGTTTGACACGACTTTAAGTGCTGTAGCTCCATCCTATGGAATCTCAGGATTTGTAGCTTTACAAGGTAAATCACAAGATTCTGTAGGATGGAGCCAAGTGTCAAACTCCATTATTTCTACAGTGTAGATGTGGTGTGTGGTCTATGATGGAGAATATGCTGCTGAATTTGATGCAGTGTGTATTTTTTGAAATAGACATCTTTTTGTGTGTGCTAAAGCAAGGTGCATGAGGAACATGTGCCTTGTTGTAGAGAACCACCAGGCTTCAAAGCAGGTCCCTGGGTGCTTTATAATAGCATGAGACTGAGGGTTTTCAGGGAGTAGTGAAAATGCCTGGTGCCTACTGTACTACTTAATTTTGTGATAGTGTTGGGATCCACTAGAGGGGTTGGAATTCCAAAGTTGTTCATGAGTTTCATTTTCTGCATACAACATAATTTTGTTTTCACTGGATGTGTTCTGATGGCTTCTCACATCAGTGCTCCCATTCTTCAAATGCCAATGGACAGGAGAGATACAAATATCACAAATCTAACCTCGGGCCTTCCAGATGTGCTGGATTACAACTCCACAGCCAGCATGGCCAGTGGTCAGACAGGACATGGTGATCCAGCCCTTCAAAGACTCTCCTGCCCTAAAGTTGGATAGGAAAAAATCTCTGCCCTTTTTTCTTCCATCGAGGTATTTTCACATTAGAGCAGTGGTCCCCAAACTGGGATTTTAGACTTCAGCTCCCAGAATCCCAGACTATTGGCCAACATGGCTGAAGCTTCTGGGAGCTGAAGTCCAAAATCTCTTAAAGGGCTCAGTTTGGGGACAACTGCATTAGAGGAACCAGGCTCCTGATGATAGAATCTTACTGTTCAGCATGAGGGGTTTGGTTGTTATGTGCCTTCAAGTTGTTTCTGACTTATGGCAGCCCTAAGGTGAACCTATCACAGGATTTTCTGGGGCTGAGAGGGAGTGACTTGCTCAAGGTTCCATGGCTCAGTGGGGAACTGAATCCTGATCTCCAGAATCCTAGTCCAATACTCAAACCACTATACCACTCTCTCAATAAGAGTCACAGATTAAAATAATACACTGGGAAAATTTGTTAAAGTCACCTGAACTCCCCAGTGGGACGGAGAGGATGAACTGCAATCTCACCTCCACTAGCTGTAGCAGGAGTGTCTTTTATGGTTTCCCTCCTTAATGTTATACACCTGTCCTCTCTGCAACTTACCTTTCTACCCAGCCTTTATAGACAGGAATATCCTTGGCATAGAGCAACTTGGTTGAAGGGGAATCCTTGCCCAGGCGGTGCTCAGAGGTGGAGCATGAGTCCATGAAGGTCTGGGCTACCACAGAGAGGCAAGCATCTGTGATGCTGCTCTTGTGGATATCAAAAACGAACTGGGGGTTCTTGATGACATTCACCCAAAACCGCAAAGGCAGGCTGGAATGGAAAAGAAGCAAAATATGTGAGACATTGCCTTTGGAAGACCCACTGTCACAGTGATGCAAAATGTCCCTCTGAGAAGGAAGGGGAAGAGTGAAAAATAGAGTCAGACATCCAATTTTCGTATTTTGTTTAACATGGGAGTGTAACTGCAGGGTTGGGAAACACAAGCACAAATAGCTGAACACATCAAAGATTCAAGTTCTTGAGAAGGCTCCTAAATCACATGTTCCTACTGTTCTCAGTCTCACTTGCTGGAGATCATACTTCCTGTTTACCAAACTGTGCTCCTAGGAAAGCAAAATCCAACAGAAGAAAAAGAACATGCTCGTCCCTTTCCTGACCTTAAAAAAAAAGAGGCTGGCAAAATACTTGGGGTCACGAGGGAGAGCTGTGATATCTTCATGAACATAGGTTTTCTTGGGCCCAAAAAAGACATTCCTAAATATCACCTGATCAGCCAGTGAAGAACAGACCAGTGTCCTAAAGCAGGGAGCAGGAAAGAGACAAAATACTCTTTGCTACCTGGCATGCATTTCAGGTAGGCATATTCAGAAAAAAAGAGGGAGACCATGTACAATGCACATCTGGAAACCACAGAAGTCAGCTCTTAGTACGTGTGTCTGTGCATATGGGCACCTTGAAATTGCTTGTTGACTTATGGTGACCTCAAGAATTTCATAGGATTTTTAAAGGCAAGGAATACCAAGGAGGTGGCTTGCCAGTTTCTTCCTCTGAAATATAGCCTACAGCCCTTGGTATTTCTTGGTGGTCTTGCATTCAAGTACTAAACAGGGCTGACCTTATTTAGCTTCCAAGATCAGATGGGATCTGGTGCCTTTAGGCCTGGGGGAAAAAGGTTTCTTTTCCTACCTACTTAAGAGTAGTCAATCTTGACTAAAGTCATTGAATCTAACTACTTACATGTTGACACACCAGTCAACAACTGATTCAGTGGGTCTATTAACTGGGACTGAGCAATAGGATTCCTTCCATTTGGTACCGGTTCCTCAGCACCAGGCTTCACCCACAAGCCAGCACAGCCCACAAGTTCATGCGATAGGCCTAGGGATCAGAGACCAAAGCCAAAAGTCTCTTACCAATTGCTTTTCCAGGTATGCCGAACATCAGGGTCACCAATCTGCCTCCGTTCTGCCTGTTCGTCCAGGAAGTCAAACATGTATTTGATGGGCAGGGGGAGGGCACTGGCTCGATGGGCTGTGCTGAACACAGTCTCAAACAAGTCATCTACAAACTTCTGCAATGTGCCCTGGGAAGGGGAAAGGGAGGGGGGAAAAGAGAAAAGATTTCTGGAAAATGTCTCTTCAGATATATGGAGAAAACTAAAGGCTGTAACTGGGACATCCCAGCTATTTTTCCTTAACCTCATCCTTACCATGCTAAGCAATACCAAATCTCTGCCAATGTGAAATGAGAAGAAACAACAGCAAGAATAAATGACCAAAAATCCCAAAAGACTCAAAAGACTCAAACCACATACAAAAGCCTAGCCCTCGTGCACACATACTTGATCAACATACTTGAGACTAGAACCAGCTTTGCAATCTAGGGTGATTTCAACTTCAGGGGAAATGTAATCACTTCCAGGGCAGGTTGCTCACCCAGTTTTTAAACCAGGGAGCAAATCTACAAATCTACAGAGACTCCATCTTTAGGGGATTCATCTTCAGTTTGCTGGTTCTCATTCAGCCCACTGCAACACCCATACTGGAACTCATACTTCACTGTGAAGCCAGGGAGAAATAGAGTTGATGTCACCACCTGACTAATGGCATTTTAACGCCTGATGACTTCACCCTGTGGCTTCACTAAGGACTCTTTCAGACGTGGGAAATTGGAAGTATAATCCAAGGGCAATCCAAACGCAATCCTGGGGTTTCACGTTATTGTGAATTAATTCTTCTCACGCAAATTTGGGCAAAAGGGAAGTCACTCCGAATGCAATCATGGGTTTAACGTTATTGCGAATTTAAGCTTCTCATGTGATTTCGGGCAAGGGGGTTTATTTTTGGGTAATGGAAAGTAATTCCAAATGCCTTCTGTATGGAGTAGGGGTTCAGGTAAATTCGCTAAACAAGCGAATTTACAAGAATCCGCATTGGCTCCATTCGGAATTGGGAGAAATACCTCCCATTTGAAAGAGTCCTAAGACTAAGATAGCATGGGCAGTAGAATGGAACCCTTTGGCACTTCCCAGTTTAATAGCTATGAGGTTGAATCGCAACCCTTAAATGCCACTCTCTACATTTGGCCTTGCAGGAAGGAGCAGAACCTATGTAATATTGTGCCACCTATGTTAATGCCATAGTGCCAATCCAACATGATACCAGACCATAGTTTCAAAAGCTGCTGAGAGAGCCAGAAGAATCAAGTAGGCATCCAATCAGGCATCTAAAGTGACACAAAAGGAAAATTACTCCACTTCCAAAATTTTGGGACCTATGACCAAATAATAAATGAAAATTTGGTACAGTGATGGAGAAGAACAGATCTAAACTCAGTATCCTCCAGCAAAGTACCACCATTTTTAATGTGGAGTTGAAGGCTTTCATGGCCGGCATCCATAGTTTTTTTGTGGAGCTTTCGGGCTATGTGGCCATGTTCTAGAAGAGTTCCTTCAGAGAATGATGCCAGCCACAGATGCTGGTGAAATGTCAGAAAGGAACTCTTCTAGAAGATGGCCACATAGCCTGAAAGCTCCACAAAAAACCACCATGTTTGTTTCTGAATACATTACTTTCCAATCCTCAGTTTTTCTAAATATTCTGCTCCCAACACTGTCCCAGCTGCTGCTGGGCACTCCTTCTTGAGAAAAATCCCTAATAATCTCCATCAAGTGACATCAAATCCTTTCAAACGTCCCTCCTTACACTTACCTGTGTAAATAAGATTTACACCCATGTAAATGGTTGATGCTTCTCCCAAAGGAACAATGGAATGATAGTTTTGCAAGGATGTGAACAACAGCATTACATACTGTGTATGAGTGTCGTGTGCCTTCAAGTCGCTTCTGACTTATGGTGACTGTAAGATGAACCTATAATGGGGTTTTCTTGGAATTTTGTTCTGAGGCAGCTTGCTATTGCCTTCCCCTGAGGCTGAGAGCATGTGACTTGCCCAGTGTAACCCAATGGTTTCATGGCCGAGCTGGGAATCAAATCCTGGTCTCCAGTATTGTAGTGTAGCATTCAAACCACTACACCATGCTGGCTGTATCCGTATGTGCTGGATTACAGTAATGTGCTTATATCAGTTTCAATGAGTGAAAAAAAAGGATATGTGCACATGTCTGTACATGCACACAGACAGTGCTTCCAGACTGATGGCACCAAGTGACATTATTCAAAAGATACTGCACAAGTATCTTGTCTTCTTTTTCTGGAGAAAGAGTGGACAAGACAAAGAATCAGTGAGAAGGCACAGGAGGGTAAAGAGTGGAAGGGTCTACCATCTGGAGGAAGATGGTCACACTATAAATGCTTCATCAGAAAGCACCCACTCTCCTACAATAATAGCACAAGTCAGCCACTAAGTGACACCTGGATTCCTTCTCACCAGCAGATAATTTACTGATCTGGCTTTGCCAGAGGATTTAATGATATGTTGTTTCATTTTATGTCAGCTAAATCTCTGGACTGAATTTAGATGTCAGCTGTTAGGGCATTGGTTTGCCACATGGACAGCAATGAGCATGTTCCTGTAATTCAGACAGGACATGGAAGGATACTCTGTTCAGAAGTATATCTCAAGGCATCTGTGGTGGTGGAAAGGTAGGAATGATTGTGCAAGAACCAAAGAAGACAACTAGGAAAATGTTTTCCCAGCAATTTCTTTTAAAAAGAAAAAAAAGTCTGGAGTTATAAAAATGATAAAGGAGGGGGGTTGAACCTATGACTCTTTAGCCATTGTTGGACTCCCGATCCCATGATCTGTGACAACTGGCCTTGCCAGCTGGAGCTGATGGGAGCTGGCATCCAACAGCTGAAAAGCCACAGGTTCCCCATCCCTGCAAAAAAGGATCCAGGAGGTGAGTGGGGGGAAGACTGATAGATAATCCGTATTTTAAACCTATACAAGAAACAAGTATTAAGATGGTAGAGAAAAACAGGATGATAATTCCTCAATAGCAGAAAAGATGTCAGAGGGAACTGTTTATTATCTCAGTTGATGAGGCAAACTGCAAAGAGCTTAAATAGCCTATCCCCTCCTCTATGAAAAAGAATGGAACCTGCAGCCTAGGAAAATGGTGTAATATATGCTGCCACTGACTATTCTTGAGTTGGGTTGAGAATTTTATGTGGACTTCTAGATGCTGGACTGCAATTCCTAGCAGCCCTAGCCAGCAAAGCCAATGAGGGAGAATGCTGGGAATTGCAGTCCAACAAGTACTGGAAATCCACATGACTCCTGGGTTATGCACACAATACCCAGATTAAATTCATCTCCTGACCACTGATTCTGTTCCCTTCCTGCCATACCTTAGTGGCAAGGAGTCGGGTGAGGTAGATTTCAGACACCATCTTGCTCCCTCGTTCCCCTTCCTTGGGATCACCGAGATGCTCGTGGTTCTTGACCAGATGCCAGAGACGGGTGCCTGAATCTTGATCCGGAGTGAGGATGGGGGCTCGTGAGCGCAAGCTCTCTGGGCTGCTGGAGGTACGCAGTAAACTCTCTGTGAGAGTGGAAAAAGAAAAGAAAAAGGAGAAGAAGAAACAGCAGCCACCTTGAGCTGATAATCATGAACCTTATTTCAGGCTACTTCCGAAGCTCCCTTCTCACATGGAGATAGGATTCCATTCCTTCAAAATTCAACAGGACTGAGCAGCAGAATTCAACTGGACTGGTAATACCAGAACTACCACCATCACCATTCTGCACAGGCCAAGTAATATGTATTTGTTTTCCCCTCTAACCACAGAGCCACAGAATGGGTGCGGAAGTTAAATTACAGGCATTCTATCCTTGGAATAGCAGTGGTAATTACAGCTAGGCCAGGGCAATGCTGGCAGAACACTCAAGGATAAAAGATTTGGACGTGGCAACAGCCCTTCTCAAAGGGTGGTATGAAAATGCCACTTGGATTAAGTGACAAGGGAGACAGGCCGCAGAAAGTCACAGGTGTGACGAGCTGCAGACATACACAGTAATGAGCGAACATCAACTTCACATGCAATTTCACTCAGCACCATATATGATGGAGAGTAAGAGTGTGCATAGACACACACACAAAATGTAGACGTCACAAAGTTCCATTCTCAGGTTATGGAGATTTAAACATGGATGGAACCTGGATATATGGTATCATATGTGTCCTATATTTATGTGTTTTAACTTAATGTGTTTAAATGGTGTTATGTGTGTTACTCTATTATTGTATCCCGCCTTGAGCCTTGGGGAGAGGCAGGTAAGAAAATTCATCATCATCATAATCATTGAGCCAACAGATCAAGAAAGACTCACTGGAATCAGAAAAAAGAAGATCCCAAATGCCAAGGGTATACCACTGTGCAAACATTATTTTCAACCTAACTCTGTATGTGCTGGGGTTCAGCACAAGTGAAGGGGGAAAAAATCACAGAATGTGACAATACATTCAGCTTCCTGAGAGTGTGTGGGTTTGGGTTTTGGTTTTTTTGGGACTTTATAAAAAAGCTTCTAACCCATATCAGCTACACACGTCTCATTTGAAGGGTATAAAAATGGTGGGTTAAATCTCAGACACAAATAGTTAAGATTTTGAGTGGTTGTCTGTGTGGTTTTAATTTATTACTGGTTTATTATTGGTGGGAGGTTGGTAGTGGGTAATTGGTATGGTTTTAACTTGTGTTTTTTAACTTGCTGTACCCCGCTCCGATTATCTGTACAGAGTAGCGGGCTATAAATAAAATATTATTATTGGTGTTGTTGTTGCAAGATTTGTTCAGAGGGGATTTGTCATTGCCATCTTCTCTCTCTCTCAATCTAAAATATAAATTTGCATATGTCCAGTCTCCAGAATGTCACCTGCTGGGCATAAAATCTAAATTGTCCAAAAGCAGAACCTTTTTATTTACTTACTACAAAGGTAGTAAGGTAATTTGAACATAGTAGTGGGAGAAAGAAAGCTGGGATAGGCTCTGGGCCATGTATTATCATCTTTGACCTGAAGGGCAATGGAATAAATATCTTGCCCTCCCCGCATCCCGCAATCAATGCTGAACTTGGCCCAGTGCTTCTAAGCAGGGTTCTGTGCCATGTTGCTGGAGAGAAAGAAGCAGCATACACAGGTCATTCAGTGTGGCCAAGCATCAGCACTGGGCGACAGAAGAGGGAATGGGGAGTGTCCACAGGGTTTGCCATTCCTTACCATAGCGACTCAGAGAGTGGGTGAAAGTGAAAGAGCTGGCAATATTGTAGCCCGATGCCTGCCTAGGAACCAGTGCCACTGTGGAGCCATCTGTTACCTGCACATTGAATTGCAGGGATGGCAGGGGTGGAAAAAATGGTAGGGATGGGGTGGGATGGTTAAAGGTAGGAGTGGGGTGGGAAAAGAAATAAGAAGAACAGAGCAAGCATTACCACAGCACATTTGAAATGTCCAGTGCATTTTCCATACATTATCTGATTCATCTTTGGAGTACATTAATTTAATCTCCAGAATCTTAAGTAAGATAGCATTATGACCCACATATCGGGGGGAAATAACATGTATGCAGCTGTGGCTGAGAGAATAGCAGTTTGGCTTAGAGTCAGCTGTCTCATGATGGAGACAAGAGGCTTCATAGCTTGCAGTTTTAGCCACTATCCTGCACCTGTTTTCACTGCAACATGCAAGAATGTACTTAGGATAACCACCCAAAAGGCAGATGATCACAGGAGCATTCAAATATGGCCATGAACAAGGCCCCGAGGCAAACCACATTCAGAAGCCTGTTATTCTTTCCTGTGCCAGCACATCCATGTAGGTCCAGCCCCAGCCACCTAATTTATTTTGCTCCTCAAAATCTTGAAATGGTGTCCAAAGCACTATTTATTTCTGGGGGGAAATTCTGCAGAATATGAAACGGCCACCATATTTTGAGTTATCTATCTTTAGTACAAGGAAGCCAAGCCTGCACCCTCAAAAAGACTACTAAGTTTTCTATGTTGTGATAGCCCCAAGCTATAAAGTACACAATATTACAACAGCTAATCTGCACCCAATGATGGATGGAAAACACAGTTACCTGATAATGTCCTAGAGTGTTGAGACGTTTCCAGTCTCCTTCAATCTTGCTAGTGGCATCCTCATCCTGCAAGATAGTCCGACCACCATTGCCCTGACACCATTCTGAGATGAAAACAAAAGTCTGTGAGGCAAAAGCATGCTGTATATCCACTCCATGCTCCCCTTTTTCTTTATAACTCAAGACAATGGCCAGTTAAGCTGGGCCCTTGGAATCCACAGTGGTTTTGTTCCAGGACGCCCCCATGGATACCAAAATCTGTGGATGCACAAATCCCATTAAATACAATGGCATAGTAAAATGGTGTCCCTTATATAAATGGCAAAATCAAAGTTTGCTTTTTAGAATTTATATCCTTTTTGAATATTTTCAAACCGTAAATGCTTGAATCCATGGATATGGAGGGCTGACTGTAATTATGTTTGCATCATGCTTCCAACACCACCCACTTTCTATCATGCTCTGCTTTCATACCTAGCTCCATGTCCTCAGCACGTGGGCGCTGTGAATAGGGCACCCCTCGGTACACAGCATCTAGCAACTTCTCCTTCACTTGTGTCACCGAATCACAATTTAACACTTTGACAGGGACCGCAGGGCCCCCAGGTGGCTCAGATGGGGTACATAAGAGTGTCTAGGAGGAGAAATAAACTTGTAATTTTTCTGTCATCACAGTGCTGGGTTCACACGTTCCTGCATTTAGAAGCAGCAAGATATTTACTGTGTTCTGCAAGCTTAATCTGATTTCCTGCAGCTTCAAGTTCTAAGCAGAAATGACTGATAGACTTCAAGAATGATTTATTGTTGTTCAACCCCTCATGTGGACTTAGAAGACATTTTGCATGTTAAAATCTTTACTACCAAGCAAACACAGACATAGTGCAGCACACTGTGTCTACTCCTTGCCAAAGAGCAAATTGAGGAAGCCCAGTTTGCTTATTGGTTCAGCAAAATGAAAGTGTGTAACATTTCTTCCTGAGCCCCTGAACTGCTCCCAACCCTATTCCCAGCCTATAAACAGCTTCTAGTACAGGAACTTCCATCATTAATGACATTAACCTCATCCTTTTCTATCCACTCCAGTGTATCTTCCATTTCATTGTACAGGTTGAGCTTCCCTTGTCCAAAATGCTTGGGACCAGTAGTATTTTGGATTTGGGAATATCTGCATTTACATATACGCACATAATGAGATATCTTGGAGATGGGACCCAAGTCTAAACAAAAAATTCATTTTTGTTTCATATACACTATATACAATAGCTTAAAGGTAATTTTATACAATATTTTAAATAATTTTGTGCATGAAACAAAGTTTGTGGACACTTATCCATCAGAAAGCAAAGGCGTCACTATCTCAGCCACCTATGAAAAAAGTTTTGGTTCTGGAATATTTCCATTTTTGGAATTCTGAATAAGGGAGACTCAACGTGTATACAGTTCCCAAACCTAACCACAGCCTTGCTTTCTCTAAGCAGGTCTCTTTTGAGGCGTAATAATTGCACCACATAAAGCACAGTTATTAGAAATGCTCAGTTTGGTAGTATGCCCAGTCCGATAGTATGGAGTGCTCCAAGCCATAAAGGCTGCAAGCCAGAGTGGCACACTTGAAAATGTGTTTCTGCTCTACTGTACAGAATGACTTGTTAGATCCCTGGGCTACAAGAAAGCAAAGTACACCATCACAGCCACTAAACTCACCAAGGTCTTGTAATCAATCTGTTGGCGAATAAGCTTGTCCTCGCTCAGCGAGTAGCGTGCTTCACCCGTGATAGCATCTATTGGGCCTTTCTCCATCTGCTGCTTGATGGCACAGAAGAGCATAAATAGTGGTTCTCCAGCACACTCCTGGGGGATGAAAAGGCAGAGGTTGTAGGCAGCAGAGAACAGAGGATGATGTTTATACCAGGCCAGACTATTTACATACCTAATCTACTACAGTCTGCTTTGACTGGCAAAGGTCTTTCACATCACCTGCTACCTCATCATTATTTTAAACTGGAGATGCCAGGAAACTGATCTTGGCACCTTGAATTGCTAAACAAGGTACTGAACTAATGAGGTATGGCCCCTCCCTGGTTTCACACCAGGATTTTCACTTCCATTCCCCCATTCCCACGTCCAGAATTACTTGAGCGAATGGTTCATCAACCCTCCTTATATTCTTGTTCTCGTACTGAATAACTCTGAGCTCAAGTGTCTGAGACTCTTGTTCCCTCCCTTCCTCACCTTGAGAAATCTGTGCAGCAGAAAGGTAAACCAATTGGTCAACATTTTTTCAGCCACTGACTCCGTCCTGGGGCAGGGACAAGAAATAGAAAGAAGAAGAAAAAAAATCAAAGCCCATTTTTTTCACATTTGGCATGTAAACAAAGTCCCTACCTCCGATATAACATTATCAAGATATATATCAAATAAATCTGAGAACCCTCCTTCCCTGTCATATGTATGACAATCTGCCTTTTCCCATGCCAAATCTGGAGAATATGTGGTCCTCTGGATGTTAATGAGTGTCTAGTCCCATCGTCCACTTCTGGTGATTCAACTGCAGCCTGAAGGCCACAGGCTCCTCATTGCTGGTCTATACTCTGTTCCAATGATACTTATGCTAATGCAGGGACCAAGTTACAGAGATATCCTCACCTTCCCTGCCATCTCCAAACTATGGACAGATTTGAGAGGGATTCGGAGATGGTCCACTTTGACTGGAGAGAAGAGAAAACAGCAGCAGAAAAGATGGGGCAGGGCACCTTACAAAATACTGGGAATGATTGTGCAGGACTCAAGGCAGAAAAAAGGCATGCTACAGGAATGGCTCAAGATGTTTGCTGGCTGAGACGAAAGATACGAATACTACATATTCCAAATTTGACCAGTCTGGAACTGAAACTGATTGTACAATAACAATGGGACAGAGTTCTCTCCATTCCTGAAGGCATCAAGCCAACAGGGTGAAGAACAGGCCGCTTGACATTTGTACTACTGATCTCCCAGAGGGAAAAGGCCAAAGAGCTTGCCACTGTTTCTTCCCACTAGCCATCTGTTACCTGAGGCACTTGCTTCACCTTTCATGAGGCAGGGGTGGGGAAAGTGCAGCCTGTGGCCATTTTTGAAGATCCCACCATTCACCCCCAAAGCGTTTGAACCCCACAACTCTATTTTAAGTCAGTGTGAATTCTGGGCAATTTTATCTGAAAACTGTGCCAACTTCCCAAACACCCCCAAAACAAAACATCCAGAACACCTTTCCTTGTACACCTGGAACCTCCTGCAATTCTCTCTCTTTTCAGCTATAACATGGCCATGCTGGCTGGGAGACAGCCAAAACAAGAAAGTATTTTTGCACATTGTTGGGGTATGTGGATTGTCAGAGTGGGATTAGGAGGAACTGTCCCCCAATTCACTCCGAATGGCTCCACTCCAATAGAGTTTGAGAAGTCATGGTAATTCTTCATGGAATTTTTGAAGAGGAAGAAAACAAAAGTAGTAGCTGTGGGGACTGAACTAACAATAGGCTGATACAAGGCTTTTGGTCTTTAAAACTACAATAATCCCTGGGGTGTAATATAGAGGCAATCAAGAGCATGATGGCACTTAACTGGTGCCAAAGCAGCAGTAGTGTTTAGTGGGGTGGAGTGGGGTGAGAGGTGTCAAAACCAGCTTCTCACCGGCGGAGCAGGAGCTTTGGGTGGGCGCGATTCTGGAGATTCTTCTCAATGAGGTCAGCCAGTAGCTGCTTTAGCACCCCAGTTGCATAGTCAAGCCTGCCCTGCAAGGCCACCATAGTCAAGGAAGCCACGGCCCCTCGGTCCCGCATGGAGAAGCCACGTTGGCCCTCCAGAGTGTGGATGAAGGTCAGCAGGAAGGGCCGTGTGTGCAGCAGCTGCCCAAAGAGACGGAGCCCTTTCTCTGTGCTTGGTGGGGTCTGTAGAAATAAGAAAAGAGCACTACTATGAACCAAGCAGACTGTGTTCATAAACAGAGGTAGATGCAAATTAAATGATTTCTGGTTCCTTTTCAACACTTCCTGAACAAAAAGGGACAACTAGTGAGGTGTCTTTTAGCTTCTAGACATGCCATTTTGCTTCTACCTCTAAGGACATCAGAATACCAGGAGTGTCACTAAGGGGGGTGCAGGCTGCACCAGTTGACACCGGGAGGTGATCCATCTGCCTATTGGCAGAAACAGGCCATGACATTCGTCTGTGCCCCTTTAAAATGCTGAAACTCATTAGAAGAGATGGTATGAGTGGGGTGAAGCTCAGTGGGAGGGGAAAGAAGAGGTCCCAGTTGTTGTCGTTTTTTAAAATACATTTTAAAATATTAAGATTTATTTTTTATAAATTTTCTTCAAAAGCATCACATCTTACCAAATTTTCACTTTAACCACATGAAACTATGTTAATGTAAATACATTTTGGTTGTTCATATGATATAGTAATTTAAAGATATAATTTTAATTTTGCTAGTTGTTTATGTCCCATTATGTTCAGTGGTCTGTGGGAATTACGATTTATGAGTAACATTACTAAGGGTTCTGTATGGTGTGGCATTGTGAGATCCTGGCACTGGGTGACAGCAACCCTAGTGATGCTGCAGACTACTAAAACTGCTTTGCTAGCTTAAGCTTGGAAAAGTTACTTTCTTGGACTACAATTCCAGAATACTACAGCCAATGGCCATGCTAGTTAGGGAATTCTGGGAACAATAATCCAAAAAAGAATTCTTCTAAGCTCTTGATTAGATCAAGGGATCCATCTAGACCACCATTTTGTTTCCAAGGTGCCTCTGGCAAATCACAATCAGGATATGACAAAATTGCCATGTCCTACACATGTCTGCCATGACAAGATTTGGTACCCATAGGAATATAGTGCTTCTAAATATTAATCTGATGAAAGTTAAGCAAGGCCTTCCAGGAGGGGCATTTTATGCTCCCACTAAGGGTGTTTTGGTGCTGCTCTGTGGCCAGCGGGGCAACTTTCAGGACAGAATGCATTCAGATGGACAGCTCCAAGCCCTGCTAAACAGAAGACATGGGAGACACCAAGCAGTTACTCCATTTTTCTTTCCTTAATTCTTTTTCTGATTACAAAGAAGATGGATGAAGTAGTGGCAAAACACAGATTAAAAATGGAAGACCATGATGCCTGGACACATATACCTGGACGGACAAACACACACACCCCACCATAAAAGCCTATGGTGAAAACAAGGAAATTAGACAACAAAGGCCTCATTTGGAAGGAAGCTTAGGAACAAGCATCCGAACAGGAAAGCTACCAAATGGAGAGATGACACCAATGACCTAGGAGGGTAAATTGCTTAACATGCAAAACTGCCAGATTGTAGGCGTTTGTCTGCAGCTCAGCTACTATTAAAGCAGGGATGAGGATTGGTCAGCCATCCAGAAATTGTTAGTCTACAAATTCCCAGCAGCGCCAGCCAGCATAGCCAATAGTGAAGAATGCTGGGAGTTCAGCAACCTCTGGAGCTGCATGATTCCTACCTCTGCATTAATGGGAGATTTCCCTGTGCTACTGATCACTCAACTCCCCTTTCTCCTCACGGTTATGGCACAAAACACCACCACCACCTCCCATGCCTTGCACTCACACTGGTCTCCTGCAGTGCTGGGTGATCGTCCACCCCTGGGAAGAGCACACGCCTCGCATACGTCCGATAGTCCAGGAAGGGGATCTTCACGCCATCCATGTTATTTGTCAGCTCGTTAATATCTGTCTGCAGCTCAGCAAAAGCTGGAGAAGGTGGAGGACTGTCAAAAGTGGTGGGCTGTAGGTTCACAGTGGGTGATTGTCTTCACTGTGCCCCCTCCCCACAAGGGCTTTGACACCGAAGGGAATCCAACACAGGGAGCATGCACCAAACCCACCTCACAACAGCTTTGCCCAACTGGAAAAGGACCCAATTGACATGCAACAATTGGGGTGGGGAGTTGGGTGGTGGAAGGGTCTTCCAATCCTTCTACGTGGGAACAGGAACACAGACAATCACAGCTGCTAGCTGTATATATGTGTCTTTTGGCAACTCATTCACACATGTGGCAGGCATGTGCTGGGAACTTTGGCCAAAGTACAAGAAGGCTGTAAAGGAAACCATTCTCAGGACTCCATGGAAACCAAACTTCTCATTAGACACCACCATTAGATCCTTCATGGCAGTTGTAACTTGGAAATGTTAATTTTTTGGACTTATCTCCAGTGGCCATGCTGACTGTGGGATTTGGGGATGTGTAGACCCCCAAAATAATTTTTCTAAGTTCCTGTTGTTGCCAGATTCCCCAAAACTACTATCTTTCTAAGCTTCACACACAGTGCTTTTCCCACCTCAGCAACATTTCACACAGAAAAAGAGAAACACTTATGGGTACTTTTAACACCATTTCATGACCACGTTACTTCAGCCTGACACATCTACATATTGCTAATGGGAGTAGAATGCAGACCCATAGCCATGTTGGTCTGGAATACCAGTATCAAAATGGTCTTGTAGCACTTTTGAGACTAAAAGAGGTTGCAGAATAAGCTTTTGTAGGCTTGGTCTACTTCCTCGGATACATGGAGCCATCTGAGGAAGTAGACCAAGTCTATGAAAGCAACTTTTACTCAGTCTCAAAGGTGCTACAAGAACCCTGCTATTGCTAATGGTTCTTCTTTGTCTGCTCTTCATTTACTCTGAAACAGCCTGAAAGGGGAGGGTTGGCATTATGTCAGGTGAGGAGGGCATCTTGTTCTCCCTCATATAGTAAAATGTCTTGGACCAACACAGGAAGATGCTCTCCCAGTACAGGCAGTTCTGGTTTGCAGTAGGAAAATGAAAAGGAAGCAGTATGTCGACATTTTTGGTGTGAGGTTTTTTTTCCCCAGATTAAACTGCTTTTTTATTGTGTTTTATTTCAAACAAAATTACTGAGCTATAAACCATTGTTCTTTTATCTTATTTTTTTTTAAAGATTATATGTCACAGAAGTTTATCTAACTAGGTAATTTCTACAAGGATTTTTAAGGAGAAGCCTTCAGACTACTCATGCCTTGGACTGAAACCACTTTTAAGTGTCTCCCGTTGTAGTAATTTACATGGGATAGCTGTGTTAGTTTCAGTATAAAAAGGAGTCAAAAAGTAATCTTGTGGTACCTTTGGCATCATTAAGAACAAATAAGAATAAACTGGTTAGTCTTTAAAGTGATACATTATTTTTCCCTTCCTTTTTTATTATGAGTGGCTGTGCACAGTTACACAAAACAATCTTCTCCAATCAAATGGACTCCAGATACCGGTATGTCAGACTATATGTCTCACCACACCCCAACTGGCTGAGGGGTAACACGGATCAACATACCTATAACACATCTGGTTGAAGAAGGTTGCCATGCAAATAGAGAGTGTAGTTCTTCCTGAGCTTCTTTAGTGGCCTGTATAAAGCTCAGCTGGAGAATCTTTGGCCCTCCAGATGTTTTGAACCACAGTCCCCATAATGCCTTGCCATTGGCCATACGAGCTGGGGTTTATGGGAGTTGAAGTTGAACACATCAAGACTTAAACTATTCTCCAATCGTTAAATAAAGCATTGTCACACTGCAAAAACAGTGAAGTGTTGGATTTGTTCCCTTGTGAGTCAGAATGGTGTATTAGTTTTTCCAAGGACATTTTGTATCTGCCTACATGCCTTTCCATCTATGTGCACAAGAATTCAAGAGCATCTTCTTGCTTTCCCCCAACATATACTGTTAACTCCTTAAGACTAGAGGGGTTGAAACCTAGATAACTCTTTGATACATACTCCTATGTGTATACTTGCACATAATTTAACAGCAACATAAGGTAAAACAAGGATAATTGAAAGTTGATTGTTGGTTTTAGTGTTATAGAAGGTCAGTCCCAGTGTTATAGGAGGTAATGACCACCATTAAGCATTTCCTTTGTTAAAACTGATGCCTGTCACTCAGGGTGGGTGAAGAATTTGGGTTGGTCTCCAGTTCAAAACAAACTGACTTAATTCACACTTCCTCAGCGTAAAAACTGTGCATAAAAACATGTATGTTATCCAAAGCTGCACTGCATATATTAGCGATAACATGTATAAAAATGCACGTCAGGGAGAAAATTGCATGGATAATTGTGTATACAGAAAGTAGATTCAAAAATAACTGTGAATATTCATATGTGTATATATATAAATATATTTAAGTAGTATATTGATGCAGAAGCTATGTAGAACAGACATGAATGGTTTAATTAGAAACTGCCTATGCTGCAGGTCTGTCCTAACCAACCAGAGCTACTCCTCACTCTGGGAGCAAGATCTGACTCAGTCATCCACCTACTGCTCTCCAAACCTGAGCATGGAAAAATTATCTTGTTGGAGCATCACTGCTGCGATCCACCAGCCACCCTGGGCACTGGCCATTCTGCGAGCTTTGATCCAGCAGAGTAATTTTTCCAAGCCCTGTTTCAAAAAGCTGAAATCTGAAGCACTGTTTTCTAAAAGACTACCTACATATCCATCTGGACACAACAGAGAAACACTGCCAGAAGTCCTGAGCATCCATTGGACAAGTACCTTCCCCTGGCATTGCTCCCATGCCAAGCTCAACTTACTTGAGGGAAGATGCCAAAGTGAACTGAGGCAATGAAGAAATATAGCTTTCAGTTAGAAAGGTACACTGCCCTTGTACCCAAGGCTGTGTTGCTGGTTCCTCCTGATCAGTTGCTTCAAGTGCCCCTGCAATGTCTCCATCGCCCCCAATCCCTCAATACCTTCCTTGCACTCCAGGGCTACACGAGACTCCAAGTTGTCCATCTGCAACTGAAGGCGTTTCAAGGTACGGTCTGCGTCCCGTGTCTTCCGCTTATAAGCCACCAGCACTCCGATGATAGCTCCTAGAAGCAAGCTTCCTCCTGCTCCGAGCCCAACGAGAGCTGGCAAAGGCAGGGCTGCCTCAGGGTAGATATGAAGAGTCCCAGGGGAGAACGACATACCTCCCACCAGGATCTGCAAAAGGAGAAGATCCAGAAGTTAAACATTCCATTAGCACCATCCTGCAGCTTCAAAGGCCCATTTACAGTAGTTTATTTAGTTGTCATTTGCAGCCTGTAGGACCCTCTTTGGAATCCCACAAGGCAGGGCACGGGGCCCTTTTACCGTTTGTTCTGGTGATCCAGAGAGCAGAAGTTTCTGGACATGGACACTTAGCCAGCTGCACAGTTCAGGGAACAGCTGTCAAACTCACTTGTCCAAAGAATGCTCAGGACTTGTTCTAGGAACACCATTATGTCCTCCACAGTACAAAAGGGAGTGGGGCTCCACAAGTTTTGCTGTTTCGTGACAATAGTAGATGGGAAAACTCCAGCCTTTGGGTCAAATTTGGCCAGTTCATGTTCCCCATCGATTTCATGGAAATCTGGGGGAAAGCCCACCCCTCCCCTAAAAGCCAAACTCAAGTGATTTCCTGCTAGGCTTCACTTTTTCATATGAGAAATTAAAATAAGGACAAAAAAATAATCCCAAAATGGCTTGGCTACCAGATTTTGTACTTTCTCTCCCTTCTATGATTAGGGAAATGGAGGAGGCAAGAACCCAGTCATGGGGTTAGGTACTGCAAGGAAGATCAACCTGATGCTTCAGTCAAGGACCTGATGATATCAAGAGATATGGCCCCTGATGTTATCTGGTCTGCAGGCGTTGCAAGGGCCTAAAGAATCAGTTTCATTTTGGTCTACAGAAAGTGTGCTTAGGTGAGGCCTTCCAGATGTTAAACAGCAACTCCCATAACCCTTCACCACTGGCTATGCTGGCTAGGACTGATGTGACCTCCTGTCCAGCAATATCTGAATAACTATACTTTGCCCACTTCTGCCCTACAGGGTTGGGAAAGACTGGTTGGCTAACTGTACATCTACCCTTGCCAAAGAGTTCTCTTTCTCGGGACATTCCCTGCCATCCCAGGTGCACACCGCAATGTTACATTGATACTGCAAAAGGCTACGGTACCTGTTCAAGCCCTCACCTGCTCATTTGTGTTATCTATGCATATATGAATGAATGGATACCTTCCATATCCTCAAGTCCCTCACCCCAACCTCTACATCAGGTTTACCGTGACCGGCTGCTCTCCAGTTTGGCTTGGTGAATCACACAACAATTGGGTCTCCGAGACAGTCAAAGTGCAGGGCTCTCCTCCAATCAACACTGTATAGTTGAGCCGTGTGCTCCCTGATACTGCTGGGATCAGGTTCCTGCCCTGAGAAACACAGGAATGTGAGACACAGAAACAGGAGCAGGCTGTCATGTGGTCCTGGATTTAGACATGGAGATGATAGTCTCCATGTGCCCAGGATTTCCAAAATATAAAGTTGGCTTTCTTCACTACAAGCAAACTTGCTGAGGAGGCATCATCTATGCCTGGTGAAGGGTGGGAAACAGCATCAAATCAATGCATGTCTTGGGGAGAAGCTTCTTGGTTGTATTGTGTATTGTGCAGAAGTGATGTGTATTTTATTTGCTATTGCAAAATTTTACTTCACTGGGGATAGTCTTTAAAAAATATGTATAAAATTAATTCAGTTCTATGCCAAGAAAATTTGCATTCTCTGTAGGGAGCATTAAAAATGCCAAAGAAAAAAAGTGTGGGTGCATTTGCATATTTTTTTCATAACTATTTTCATTACTGGTGAAAGCATACATTCTAATGCTCACTCCCTTGACGATTTGGGAGTTCTGCTCAGGCAAATCATCCCCTTAATTACAATTAAATTTTAAATTCCCTGGGCCCAAATAGCTTCAGTACCTTGAGAACAACATGGGATCCAGGCTTGATCTCCAAGATGCCGCTGGGACCAAAAGGTTCAAAGCTGGGGTCTGGATAGTATGTAAAGGCCGAGCGATTCAGGGTACGCACAGCAGACACATCGTCCAAGAGGAAGCCAAACTCATCTGGATGAGCACCCCCAAGAGGCAACGCCTGCTCCCCAGGTACAACGCCTGGAGCTTTACACAACATTACTGTGTCATTTAGCACCTGGCAGCTCTGTAAGGAGGAGGAAAAAAAGTCATTCACTGCTGCATTGGAAGGGAAATCCAGAATAATTTTCTCTCAAACACCGGCTTTGATTACCACTCTGATATCTTAAAGCAGGGCTGAGGAATCTACAGCCCTCCAAGTCTTCAAAGACAACTCCCATCATTCCTCACCACTGATGTAATAATACAGCAGGGCTAGGAACTTTGTTTTTCCCACAAACTGAATTTGCTGGAGCAGGGGTTGAACTCCTGGTCTTCCGGAGTCCTAGTCTAACAGCCAAACCAGAGTAATCTGTTTGGAGTGAGATGCTAGAAGCGGGTAGTGTCAGAGCCAAATTTGGACATAGGGTTGCCATGTCACCTATTTTTACAAAGGCCCATTTAAAAGCATTCTCTATTAAATTTAAATTGTCTATTTGAGAGGTTGTCTGATGCAAAACTCATTTGAAGATAAGAAACTATAAAGAAGAGTTTAAGGGCCTTGATGTTACCTTTCATAGGTAGTAAACTCATGGGCAAAAGATTAAGCAGACTCATAGATTATATATTCTTGCCACATCTGTTCTCTTTCTGCTGAAATGGATTGCTTTATTTATTGTTGTTGCATGCCTTCAAGTCTTTTCCAACTTATGGCAACCCTATGGTGACCCCTTTAGGGGGTTTTCTTAGCAAGATTTGCTCTTAGGAACTTTGCCATCCTCCGAAGCTAAGGGCACGAGACTTGCTCATGCTCACCCAATAGGTTTCCATGGAGGAGCAAGGGTTCAAATCCTGGTCTTCTGGAGTTTTAGTCTAACAGCCAAATCACTACACCACACTGGCTCTCTTGTTTCATTGTACTTGTTTCTGAATGTGTACCTATGCTTTTTAGGTTAACATATGCAAATAGAAGGCAACTGTGGATTCTTTTTTGGCAATCCATTTCCTCTTTGGGTCCAATAGTAAAGCAGCACTATCCTTCTGCTCTCACTCTCTCTTACCCGGGTTATCCAAAAGACTGAACTGATCACTTGCAAAGGGCCATGTTCAACTAGGCCAAGGGATGAACTAATTAATGACCCCTCTACTTCTGACAACAGGCTCTCTACCCCTCCCCTGATCCACAAGGTGAGAGACATGCTCATTTCTTATTAGTAAGGACTTTCACAAAAGACTCACATTAACAGTTTCTATTCCACCATAGGCAGCTCGAACCCGTGGCTCCTGGATGGTCAGCAGGTGGGTCCCACTCACTGTGAGGCTGGTGCTACCACTGTGAAGAAGCAGACAAAAAGAAAAAAAGATTCAAACCAGAAAAACTACTATATAATGATAAGGAAAAGGCACTAACAAGAAGTGTCTGTCCCCACTTTTGTAACAGTAATGCACTATAGGTGTTCTCATGGTAGTGGGGAAATAGTCATACACAGCAGGCCAAGTATGTTTAGTGAGGCATAAATACAGTCCTAAGCAAACAAACTTTGGGACGGGTGTCCTTCTAATTTCTTTTCCCTTTCATCCTTTCACAGGTCAGTTTTCCAAGTGACTATCACTACCTTTGAAAGTCTAAGTCTGTAGGTGAAGCAAAAAGTACCTTAAGAGTTCTAACATTCCCATCACACAGTTATGGGCACAGGTACATGTGTGTCTGGGTGTATCACTGTATAGCCATACATTACACAATGCTTCTACCTGGAAAAAATAGTGTGACCTAGTTGCTTTATTCAACTATTTCATTTATATATAGATACAGACACATATCTCTGCATATGTGTATTATTAATCTGACGATCCCATGATCCGCGTGTGTTCTCTTCATGCTCTTCAGTTGGAAATACATGCCCATATCAGCACAAGGATATATTTTTTAAATATTTGTAATATTGTTACTTGTCATTTGAATAAGGAAAAGATATGCGCACTTCCACATGGGTGCACAAACATGCCCACTTAGATAGAGCAAAGCAATCTGGACCTGAACACCATCCAATGGGAACGACAGATGCTCAGCGAGGAAGCATTACCACGGTCATCATAGCAATACAACACAGGGCTGCCACAGGCTCGTCACTTACTTGGCAATGCTCCAGGCAGGCTCTATTGCTGTGACAACTGGGTCAGGGCTGTAGCGGAAGGAGATGGTGCCATTGGTGCTGATGTTAGCGCGGTCGATGCGAAGGCTGAGATTGGCAGGGCCTGGGCCTAGCGCAGAGGGGGGAGACAGACAGACAATCTCCCCTGCGCTGCGTCTTTGGTGAGTAAGATCAAGAGAGTTAGAATTAGCGTTGGTGGTTACAAACAACAACACCATAATAGCAGGCTTCTCATATATCATTTAACTTCAAAGATTATAATTTCCATTAACCTTAATATGTGTGAAACCTTTTTACCTTTCCTTGTTCTCCAGGGCTACTCAATAACCCCATCTCCTCTGCTTTATTCTGACCACTAGATCTCAGGCCATTTATTTTGTTTATTTTAATTTTTCCCATTCAAAGTAGATATTCTCTAAAAACAGAGGGGTTTCTGGTATTTAAGGGCTGCAAAAAGGAGGTGATGGACAACTGTGGCCCACTCCAGCCCTACTCTACATACAGATTTGCCATTTTGAAAAATGATACAGACCTCGTAAATAGGAGCAGGCAACCTGTAGCCCTCTAGATGTTGCTGGATTTCAATTTCCATTACTCTTCCTCATTAGATTTGCCAACTAGGACTGATGGGAACTACAGTCTACCATATCTAGAGGGCCACAAACTGCTCACTCTGTCTTAGAGACTTCAAAAGTGCCAGATCTAATCTGCATTGACATATTGAAATAGTTCCTGAGAGACAAGATTAGAACATTGAAAAAGCTGCCTTTTTGCCATTTAACTTTTTAACCACCCAAGATTGCCCATTCTGTCCTCTGAAACCTAAATGCTGCCCTAAGAGTACCTGATCAGCCGACATGGTGCTCCTCGAATTGCAACACTGACATTGCTTCCAGCATCCAGATGGGTCCCTAGGAGACTGATTTTTGTCCCACCTGAAGTGGGACCCCGTTCTGGGTCCACTCCATAAAAACTGGGAGTCTACATGAGACAGAAATTCATAATGAATTGCCTCTTGCAATTATATTCATTTATTTATTTTTAAAACTTACATCCCTCCTTTTTTAGTGTTTTCTGACTACTTATGGCTAAAAAGCCATAAAATACTATACAACTATATACTATAATGAACTAATAGCATTAATGAACAAACACCAAGGAGTCCTGTTGGCACAGTGGTTAAATGCCAGTACTGCAGCCACAATGTTGTGAGTTCGATCCTGAGGGGCTCCAAGGTTGACTCAGCCTTCCATCCTTTCATAAGTCAGTAAAATCAGTACCCAGCTTGTTGAGGGCAATTGGATTACACATTGTAAACCACTTAGAGACAGCTTAAGTCAGTATGAAGCGATATAGAAATGCAAATGCTATTGCTATAATGACAATATAATAAGGTACACCAGCCAGAGATTTCACTTCTTCCCCCATATATGTACTTATCTATTACTCTTTCAAGAATTCATTCATTTTGTGACTCTGGCCCCAGAAACATATAACTCTGATCCTCTCTGACAGTTTCCCAGGCAAGCAATTTCTTGATGCCCTTTGACAGTTTTCAAGGCAAGCAATTTCTATCATGTACTTTAGCACTTATTATTTATGTTAAGTATGAATATTGACTAAACCAGTGAGATTACCACAAAGGTGAAGGGAGTATCCGACTGGGTCCGATAGTCAGCACTGCAATCCCCGACACAGAGTTCCACAGGCCCAGGGGGAGGATCTGGCAAAAGCGATGGTTCCAGTTCACATACCAGCCTGAGAGGAAGCAGTGGGATTTGTCAGAACAGGGCACGCTCTCTTCATCTACACTACCTCACCAGTCTCCCTCTCTCCAAACCTTACAGCTCCATCCAATCAATACTCTCTTAAGTAATGCTAACTGCTATCCAGCCTCTATGGGAAACTACTGAGTGTTTGCATGCGTGCATGTGTGTGTGTGCACCTTCATGTTCTCTGTTGGGTTGTGGTGATCCCATGAATTCCATGAATTCTCTTCTGGTCTGCTCAAGGCTAGATGCTGTTGAAAATCTGACTAAAACCACTTCTTGATCTGAGATGGGTGGAGGAAATGGGTGTTTTTTTCCTAGTGAACCTTCCATTCTAGGCAGGACCTTTTCCTCATTCCTCACTTTGTGAGGGAGGCCTGCCATGTCATCAGCACTACTATATTGGAAAGGCCTTCAGGGTGTCCTTTAGCATTGCTCTGTACAGCCGAAGAAGATGCCATGAATACTTTTGGTCTGGCATACTCTCCTCTTTAATCAAACTTGCCAAAGGAAGTGCCAGCGTTCTTCCCAGCAAAAATAAGGACTTAAGATCAGCCCAGAGGTTTCTGTACTTGGGGGAGCAGCAGGTAGTATGCCATATTATTCTGTATTGGGTAGGAACCTTAAAGTTTCTCTCTTGCTCAGTCTCAAAGTGTTCTCAAATCAGTGGGCAACTTAAGCAGGTCTGTCGGCAAGCTTACCTCTGTGGGACCTGTTCCAGGCCGTGCATTTTTTTCATAACAAGATATTCATTTCCAGTTTTGAATAATCCTACACTTGCAAAGACACAAGTAAATTCGACTATTTATTCTGAACGGCAAAACTATGGTTACTAACTTCAGAACAGGACAGGGCTTTAACCAATGGTGCATAATTGCCTTAATATCTTGGCTTGTTCTGAAGCCAGTAATAAGGTTGCTAGGGTGAAAACTGGAGACAGCTCCTGTACCTTTAATGGCTATATAGAAGAGGAAGTTTCATCAGCGGATGCTTGTTATGCAAACAACACATATAGAATGCCCTCTTCCGCACAATCATTAAAGGAACAAAAGCCCTCTCCAATTTTCAATCAGGTAACTACAGTTTACCAGTTTCTTGCATGGCAAGATGGAAAAAGTAAAGGATGGTGGGCCAGTAGTGCAGTGGTTTGAGCACTGGATTATGGCTCTGTAGACCAAGATTCAGCTCAGCTCGGCTATGGAAACCCACTGGGTGACCATGAGCAAGTCACACTCTTTGTGCCTCAGAGAAAGACAAAGGCAAACTCCCTCTGAACAAATCTTGCCAACCCCCCCCCCCCCCAAAAAAACACCAAAAAAATGATAGGTTCACTGTAGAGTTACTATATGTTGGCATTGACTTTAAGGCACACAACAAGTACAATGCATGGGTGAAAGGCCTGTGGATGTCTTAGTTTAGGATCATCTGAATGCAAATGCTGTCATTCTCCTGACACAGTTCTGGCCCAATATATTTTGCTTGCTGAAAGAGCACCCAAATGATGTGCCCTCTCTGCTAGGGTCAACACTTTGGTGTGGCAAGCCTTCACCAGGGTGCTGGTTGGACCAAGTTGTTTCACCCTGCAGTCATTCTCCCTTTGGCATAGTAATACCAATATCATCTATCATAAGGATTACTGAGGGCCAGAAGTGTTAATATCCTTCTGATTTAATTATTTTTTTCATACAAAAAGCAGACCTAGGGACAGTAATAGGGAACAAAGGCACTGCAAAGGGCTGAATTAATATTTAATTGTTCATCATTTATTGTAAGAGTGAAAATGGCATGGGGGCCTTTGAGGTTTTTTTGGGGGGGGGGGTACAAACCTTCTCAGATCCATAAAAACTCCTGGATCTCTCAAATTCTTTTTCCCCCTCATCAAAAGATGCAGCCAAATAATTGATTGCCATTTCAGAAGGACTCGGGATTGGCATATTTGTTTAAACTCATGAATAAAAGTAAAACAAATCCAAATAAATATAGAAGTAACTTCTAGTTTGGATTTTCAGGTGATTGTATGTACAGCACTGTGTAAATTTACAGCGCTATATAAATAAAGGTTAATAATAATAATATCAGCCAAAAATGGTGTATTGCTGCCCATTATGAGTGTGAAAATTGGCCTCTGCACCTGCTCACTCCCAATTTATTGGTTACAATTAGATTCCACTGTCCTTCAAATTTGCTCAGGGTGATGTATGTGCTTCTCCCCCCCCCCCCCATCTTCACAACAACTCTGTGAGGTAGAACAGGCTGGGAATTAGTGACTGCCCCAAAGTGAGTTTCATGTCTCAGTTGAGGACTTGAACATGGCTCTCATAAATCCCAATCCAGCACTCTAGCCACTATACCACATTGACTCAATTTTTCCCTATGGAAGAAAAAGTAGCTGGGTGGGCAGTTTTGAAAGAAGAAGATGAAACAGTAAAACTTCCTCCCTGACGCCTACCTCCAATTTCAGGTTGCTTTTCTTTGGGGAAAAAAAATGTTTCAAGGGAATGTTACAATGCAGCTACATGCATCACTTGGTTTTGCATTAAGATAATGTCTAATGAAGTACTTTAGACAAATTAAATCACTACAGAAAATCTAAATGCTCTTCATTAGCTGTAGACTGTTTGACATTCCAATCTCTTTCGATTGTATAGAGTCTACACAGATAGAGTAGCGCAGCCTTCCCAGGTGGGTGCCCTCCAGATAAGTTGGACTAAAATCTTCAACATCTCCTGTCAATGTGGCCATTAATTTTACACCAACAAATCTGGAATGGACTAATTTGGGGACAACTGCAGTAATATCTGGCACAAGCAACTGACTGTTCTTCATGAAAAGACATTACGCCAAAAATGAGCTCAAAAATTATTTCTTTGGACTTCAGCTGCCACGCTCCTTCTTGGCCAACTTCTGTAAGCAGCATTTGATAAGTCCCATTCATTTTAATGGATCTTTGCTGTTTGGGACTTACTGTAGACTTAGCCATGACTACAACTGTAGTGTAAGCCAAAGAGGTTTTCACGAGGAAACATGAAGGTACTCAGCAAGGCAAAGGTACAAGCTTCAGCTCAGATCAACCCAACCCAACCCAACCTCCAGTATATACACTTTTCTGTTTGCTTGTTAACAAGGCTTCACCCACCTTTCAGCACTGATGTATTCAGCAGGGAGAGAACTGCAGCGCACGCCGGCCACACGTACCCCCACTTCAAAGAAATGTAGCCCCAGGTTCTCACCCCAAACTGTCACCCGTGTCCCACCTTCCTTAGGGCCAGTAAGTGGCAGCACCTGGAGTAGATAGGGAGGGAGGAAGACAAAGAGAGGACATCCACTGAAGAAAGCCAAGGAGGCTGCCATGAGAAAACATGAAGGTACCCTAAAGGAGGGCAATGTTTACTCCTCAGGAGCATGGACAGAAAAGGCCTTGGCTATGTTTGCTATGCATACATTCCTATATTGCTTCGGCAGAGCTCAATTACTTCACAAGGAATGGGAGAGAAACAGCCCAGCACATAGCATTTCTGCACTCAGATTCAAAGGTGTGGAATAACCCCCGTAAGTGGGATAAAGCAAGGAAAGCAGAGAACACACTTACAAAAGCAGTGTTTGAAAGGATTTACTAACAAATCAACAAAAATGAGGAGAAATGCAAATGTCAGACTTTAGCAACAGGATCCAATCTGAAGCCAAGAAGTACCCGTGTTCGCTGTGCGTGTGCAATGGCGGACTGTAGGTTTCCCACCTGCATAGGGGCCTACACACATAAAGCCCAAGAGAAACAAGTTGCATACCACAAAATGGAAGTTCCGTTTACTGCAAAATGAGGGCTAGGCTCCATGCTAATGTGATGTCCAATGACACAAGGCAGGGTAATATATTCATGTGGCATACACGATGTAAAAGGTCTAACAGAGCAGGTGAGATTCTACACCTCAATGTTTTGTAGGTTGTTTCACAAAACATAACATCTGTACAGGGCTTCAGTGTAGAAAGAGAAAATGCAAGGCATCAGGTTACTTATGACTGATACAGCAGTCCTAAATTTTTTTGGTGGACTGCCAGCTCTTACAAAGGAAAGAGGAACAAGAAGTCCATTGCTTTGCTATTTTAATCACTATACATTGTTTTTATCGTTTTTCACCGTGAGCCAACTTGAGAATTTTACCTAAAGTATGAAGGATATATTTCTGAATACAAATCAGCATATAAAATGCAAGGATTTGATAAAATCATTTCTCTTACCTGGGTGATCCGAGGGTGGGCACAGCGAGCCCCACGCCGGCCAGGGGGCACCCAATTCTGCCGGGAAGCAGGGCAATGAGGGCGCAAGAGACACCGGCGTTCAGGAACACACCAACCACACTCATAACGTGGGTCTGATTTGAGGCAGAGCCCACAGCTAGAACGCTGGGCTGAACATTTATACAGCAGAGCTAGGGACAGAGTGAAAGGAACAGATTGGAGATGAAATAACAGAGCCTCTCATATTCTCATTATAACAATATTCTTGTCTTTTATTCACCCTAGATGACCTCTTCTATCCATAACGTTAAAAGGAGGACTGAAATAAGCTCCCTTTCTGTAAGTGAAACCCTGCAACTTGACTCAAGTTCTCACCCGGGGGTCAATATAATAAAATCTGTGCAATAGTTTAGCATATTTGTTTCTGACTTTGACTATTTATTTGAACACATCTAGACCAGCAGATGTTACACCATGGTGAACTCTATCCAATGGGGTACGTGTGCCCAGTCCTGCTATGCAGCTGGACAAAATGACCTAATTCAGGCACCACTTTCGGGTGGGTGAGGGGAGAAAAGAAAGGCAGGAAGAGGCACCTTCACTATGCAGAAAATTGTTTTGAAGTCTTGGCCTTAGAGGTTGGTGGATGAGTGGAGGAAAATTTGATCTCCACTTCCAACAGCAAGAATTCATAGGCTAGCACTGTTGGCATACTCATGTCCAGTCATCACTACGTAAAGATGAGCGGCGCCAGTCTGGTGTAGTAGCTGGAGGGGATTTCCAGATGGAGGATTCCTCATGCTTTTATTTAAGGTGGCAGTGTGCAACTATTACTGTGTAACTGATTTTTCCAAGGTATGAACAATGACAAGCAGAGAAAAAAAAATGGTTGTTGGCTGGGTGTTGTGAGTGGAAGACAATGCCATCTGAAACCCCTGTAAAACTCAGGGAGTGAGGCAGGGTGATAAAAGCTTGAGCTGGAACTGGGACTTGCAAGATCTCTTGCTGAAGTCCCTGTGAGCCATGGTAACTTTGGCTAGTCACTTACAATTATTTCACTCAGCTTAACCAACCTCTTGATCTAGATTCCAGTTGTTGTTATTGTTCTTGGGACAGGGTGTCACTAGGAGAGTGTGGTGATACACACCACACTAGGTGACACTAATATGGGTGTCACCTGGTATGCTGAAAGGAAAGGACACCAAAGTTTTGGGTCAGGGACTTTACTGGCTGGGCAGGAAAGGGAGTCCTCCCTCTCCCTCCTGGCCAGCAGCTCTGTACCGTGAAAGGCTGCCGGGAAAAGGTGACAATGTCCCAGGTCTCTGGCTTTGTTGGCAGGGCAGGAAAGAGAGTCTTCTCTCTTCCTCACCTGGCCAGCAACGCTACCACCTCCAGCTCTTTGGTGGCAACTGTAGTCTGGTGGCTTGGCCACACAGCACGGAGGCAGGTAGGTGAGGAGAGGAGTATCCCTGCCTGCTTGCCTGCACACTAACTTGCCAAGCCACTAGGCTATTCTTCAGTGGTGCTGCCACCCATAGCCTTGCCTCTTTGTGGGGGCCATGGTGCCACCAAAAGATGAGCATCAGCAGAGGTGGCAATGATGTGGAGGACTGGGTCCTCCACCCTACCACTATTTATATGTTTGAGACTGTGCTGCATCCCGAGAAGATAAGTGGAGGTGGCAGGAACATGAACAGCATTTACATTTTTATACCGCTCAATAGTGAACTCAGCACTCTCTAAGCAGTTTACAAATCTGTAAGCCAATTGCCCCCAACAATCTGGGTACTCATTTTACTGACCTACAAAAGGATGGAAGGCTGAGTCAACTTGGAGCCCTCTGGAATCGAACTCACAACATTGTGGCTGCAGTACTGGCACATTAACCACTATGCCACCAGGGCTCAGCCTTCCACCGCCCCCCCCCCCCCATAGCCACTACTGCTCGTCTCTTTGGGGTGCTGTAGCCATCTGAAGAGATGAGCAGTGGCAGGCATGTGGAAGACTCAGGCAGCATCTACCCCTTGCTTCCACCACTGCTCATCTTTTCTGGGTGTCACAGTGACCCAAGGAAATGAGCAGTGGCAGGAACATGGAAAACTCAGGTCTTCACCACTACCCTTCCCCTGCTTGTCTTTTCAGGGTGCCATGCCCCCCCAAGGAGATGAGCGATGGCAAAAACATGGAGGACTTTGTCCTCCACCTCCAACGTGAAGGATTCAGTGTGTTTTTAATACACACATCCTCGTTTTGTTGGGGGATGTTGCTAAAAAGGTTATTCATGGCAAGTGTCAAATATGCCATGCATACCATTGTGTTGGGATAATAATCTAAGGAAAGGAAGGCCATATACATAGCCATCAATTTATCAGGGGTGGAGGGAGGTGGAATAGAAATGTAGCTAATAAATAAAAAACAAATAAGGATGCTCTGAAATAAAATGTACCACAGAAAACAGGTAAGCAAAATCAGCAAGCAACAATTTTGTAACAGCAGAAAGGAAAATGAGAACTCCAGCACCTGCTTAGAACAGATATATATTTTATGATTATGTCTAGTACCTTTAAAGCCTGGCGGCTTGTCAATAGCAAAGTCTCCATCCCAAATGACATCAAAGTCCAGTGGCAGCTCTCCCAGTTCCTCACCATCATACCAATACTGAAGAAAGAGATGGTCATGCATTATGAAGGAAACCAGAGTATTTCATTTTATAATCAATGGAAAATTCTACAAAGAAATAAACATCAGGAAATAATAAATAGAGAGGGACTTCTGGTATTCCCCCAGAAATATGGAAAGCACTCAGTTGTCTTGTCACTAGGAACTATGAAGCATTTTATTACCTGGAAAGAAGTGTCCCCCAACATGAATATCTAGGTGAGTGAGTGTATGTGTTTTCAAGTCGCCTGTCAAATTATTATAGGGTTTTCTTAGGCAAGGAATATGCAGACGTGATTTTGCCAGTTCCTTCCTCTGGAGTCTATTGCACCTGGTATTTGTTGGCGATCTCCCATCCAAGTACTAACCAAAGTATCTAAAGTCTGGCAAGTTATTTTAGCACATAAGGGGCGGGATCCCACAAGAACATCTTTCTATCCTTGGCAACAGAAATAAAATAACAACATAGTAGAGTAATTAACAATTTGCTACCTTTTCAAGATGACAAGGTGTCTGCCTTCCTCTGTCTAAGGCACAGATAGCAACTGTGCAACCCACAAGGGCTGGACGGCTGTGTTCCTGGCACACTGCAAGTGTCATTGTGTCACTTTTATCAAGTCTTTTGGCCAATTTGTGGCCTTTTTAATAAAATATTTTTTGGCTTTTCAAGCACTTGGAGATTTGGGATGGGGAAGTGATTCATACTTCTCCATTTGCAGGTAGTTTGGGGCCATTTTGGCTGGTTTTTAGGGGTGGACTTACCAGGGAACCTTCAGGGGCTGCAAAATTGTGATTTGGAGACCTTATGCAGCCAACAAGATCCATTTCCCTACCCTTGGCCTAATGGCAGGGCTGCACTGGGCTTGCTTCCCTTGATTATAACATTTCAGGCCTCAGGATACGGAGGAGATATTTGCTAGTTTGCTAAATTTAGAAATGAATAAATAATAAAACACCCTTCTTTATGAATGTCTTTACCACTGCCCCATTTCTTGTATCTCTGGTACTTGCTGGTTTCCCAAAGTGTGAGGTTGCCAGCTAAGATACACTGATAATTGCCAAAAGAAACATAAGCTTTTAAACAATCTCTGTATTAAATACATATGTTACTTAAATGTACACAGTGTAAAAGGAGATTCTTTTAAGTCTCCCGAGCACACAGAGCTGAGCAGACACAATCTAGGCAATGGGTCTTGCATCATTCTAGAGTGTTGCCTCCTAGGCCAAGGAGCAGGAAGAATGATAGTGACAAACAGACAGAAGCATAGCAGCTTTATAAATAGATTGCGGGTCTGTGTGTTGTCATGACTGGGCCAGGAGCCAAAACATGCCGCCAACAAGGTAGGTGGCTATTTAATTGAGAGTTTATTGCTATTCTATGGCTTAGTTCTCTTAAGAATGCTTTGGGCTCATGCGTTCCCCATCTTTCTCATTCCTCTTTGGTTGTTGCTGGGGTGGGTTTTTTACCTGCTTTTTGTTGGACTGTTGAACAAGACAGAATGTTCTCCCAACTGAACCATCTGTCTGAGTGACATGTAAGTTCGGATTGTGGAATGCAAACAATCATTGCATTTTTACTTCGGAGAGAAAAGAAGGGCGGATTTGCTTTGATCGTGCCCAAAACGCTAAGTTTTTTCCAAACATGTCTGGAAAATCATAGGTCTTCCAGATGTTTTGGAACAAAAAAACAAAAATCTCTTGGCCATGGTGGTAGGGACTTCAGAAAAGCCAAAATATCTGTGGGGTTAAAAGTTCCTAGCCTTTTCTACAATGTGGTGGTCAAAACTATACATACAGTGTATAGTTCCTGAGAGATGAAAACCTTTTAGACTGTCAAAATAACTGCAAAAATTTAGCAGTTCCCAGATGCCCATAACAGATTGCTCGTACAATGTAAAAATAAAAACCATAGTAATTAAACTGAGATTGTTCCACTGGATTCAGTGGACTCTGTAGTCCTCTTGTTCAATAACCTCCGGCATTTCTGGCAGCTACAGCATGCTACGTTCATAGATTGCTCAATACAATAAACTGCCATCTCTATTATCTTCTTCCCTCAAAGGAAAATCATTTGGAGATCATTAGTTCAGAAAAGTTATACACACTCCTATCCAGAGCTGGCTCAAAGACACTTTTCTGCCTGTGTTGGAGAACCAAATGGCGTCATCCCAGGTTTCACTGCACAGAGTGGCCTGGGCCAGCTAAGTGATTTTAGCACCTAATCTCTCATAAGAAGCTCAGCCTCTCTTCCTGGTAGAAAAAAAATACAATACTAATATTGTAAATAATTGATAAACTGCTGCCAACAATTTGCTGCCTGAGGCAACTGCTTAATTGTTGGACTGACCCAGCTAAAGATTAGGACTCAGATTTGGTGTTCCAAGACCAAAGCAGTCACACTGAGTCCCTGTCTTGGCAGAAAAAGCAGTATATAAATAACCTCATCCTTCTCCACAGCCTGCTCTGAGGAAAAAGACCTGAATGGAGTGACTGATGTGAGGAGGGTCACGTCAAATAGCCACCATTCCCTGGTCCTGTTTCAAAGGAGCCATGGTATTCCAACTGCACAGATTCCCCATGGGACACTCTGCAACTATAATAATTTTTAAAAGACTCAAGGAAGTACAAAGTATGCTTTGCTCCTTGCTTGCACCTCGCATTAGCGGTGGTTTCTCCATAGGAGTCCTATATCCTATATAGAAAGGGTAGCAATGTACTGGCCATTGGCTGCGTGCAGCTCTTGGGATGCCACGAAAGCTGCCCAAAGCCTGCAGGCTCCCCCTCCAAAATGTTACAACTTTTTTTTTTGGCTATTTATTGGGTGATTTTATTTTGCCCTCAACGGCCAGAAACTTCCAAAATGGCCAAAAAATGCAGCAGTTTGCTCCCCAAATCTCTCCCCAAAACACACACATAAATTAGCTGAAAATGACCCAAAGCGATGTCTTGTCACTCCAAGCATGCTGAAATATGTTGGCGCAGCCCGTTGGGCAGGCGCCAAAAGAAAAAAATGGTCCCTCCCCTCTAATGACTCTCCTTTAGTTCATTAGCTAACAGGAGAATCCGATGGCCCATGGACCCATGTGAATCCCAAGCCAGTGACATTTCCGTCAGTGCAAGGGCCATTTCTGCTGCCTCAGCAAATCTGAGCTGCCGAAAGTGGAACCTTGCCCAAACTGAGCTTTTCCTGTTTCCCCCAAGATTGCTTGATAAGCACAACTCAGTTGACAGCATAAAACCAGTCCATTTTACAGTATAGCTTTTCAGTAATAGATCACTAAAGACTCAAAGAAGAAGAGTACTTCAAAGGCATTTACATGAAAGTGACAAAGTACTACATGCCCAAAGATGATGGCGAAAAGAAGGAGGTTCTGTCAAAAAAGGTGTTGTATAATGGTTTGTGCAGTCCATTTTGCTATTGAATGCTAATTTGTGTGCATACTGTCTTTGCCTTTTAAGTGTGCTTATGAACACTTAATAAACCGCATGTGTTTAGTTCTTCCACTATCAGTTTTCCAACCACATTATTTTTCCATTGATTAAAATAGTTGGACAAAGTTTAGGCAAAAAGAAAAGCTCTTCCTCTTACCATATATGGTTGGCTTTCTGTATCCGCAGATTCTTTAGTCAAGCATCCACAGCTTGAAAATATTTTTTAAAAATAGATAAATCCCCCAAAGCAAACCTTGATTTTCCATTTTATATAAGGGACACCACTCTGTTGTCCATTGCATTTAATGGAACTTGAACATCCATGGATTTTTGTATCCTTCGGAGGGTCCTGCAACCAAACCTCAATGGATACCAAAGGCCCACTTACGTTACTTTGCACCAATATCTACTCTAAGAATCATCAACCATTTTGTTATTCAGTCAAGTGATTCTGACTTTTATTTTTCCTTGACACATCTCCGCGGTTTTCTCAGTACTGGAATTATTTTGCACTGCCTGCAAAACATCTGAACCTCTTCAGAGTCTATCCACTTTCACTCACATCATTAATGCATGTTAAAGATAAACAGAACAAGTGCCAAACCAGAGCTCTGGTATTTATTTCTATCTTCAGTGTAAAAGAAGACCCTTTAAGGCCCATCTAAAGAAACACAGAATCTTACAGCTCATTCTATCAGTATGCCAGTACCAATTAACACATAAAAGTGCAACAGTGTTCATTAAGATGCTGTGGAAAAAGGAAGGAAGAAGGAACCAGTTTGGTGCCAAGCACATTTTGAAAATCATGAAACCAGAACTCCTAGACCAAGGGTGGGCAAAGTGGATCCCATATGCAATCCTTGGGGCCCCGAAGTGTAGCGCACATATCTCTCTAAAGCAGTGGTTCCCAAGCTTTTCTATGCCCATCTCTAGGAAACGTTCAATTAATGTTCTCATTCTCTGCAAAACTAATATCACATTTGAAGATTAAGAAGTCTGATTTCTAATTTTCAAACCACAAATTGAACCACATACAATACTGCGGATGAACAAATTGAACTTGAAAAAAAAAGCTTTCAACTCAGTGCATAAAATGCAAATTTGAACTGAGCAATTAGATTCTAATTCAGTCAGAAAATAAATGTAAACTATTGTAAATCGTAAAATGCTCTTCTTTTGATTAAATAAATAATGAGACTGCTATCCTATGCAACACACAACCACCTACCACCACGTATCAAGGCACATGGGGAGCTGGCTAAGTGATGGCTTGTGACTTGTCACACAAGGGCACAAGCCACTCTTTGTTGCAGCCGCTGAAATCAGGGTGACCAGATGTCCTCCTTTTCCAGGACATGTCCTACATCTTGGCCTCCATTTTGAGCATGACTAAGAAGCATGAATTTATATTCACATTAATGTTTTAGCTACATTCTGCAGTGCTTTGTCCTCCCAAGGCCCCCAGAGCCCAAAAAATGTAAGACAAACTTAGGAGTGATTTTTCACTCAATCCCCCAAAATGGCTCAAAATGTCTGCTTTGCTCCCACCCCTGAATGGGGTGAAAAATATGCCCAAATCAAGACTGAAAGTGATTCTGCATCACTTCTAGTTGTCTTGAAAGTGCTGTTGCAGCCCACTGAAGGGTTATGATAGTGGAATCATTAGGGGGTGACAGGGGTGCATACCACACCAGGTGACACCCTAATGGGGGGATGACACCACTTCTCCGCAAAAATCTGCTTTTTTTTTGCAGAAATAGGTTGTGTTATGCTTTCTACAAGCGCGTTGATGACTAAAAAGGCAGATCCGAGATAAACAAGTCCGGTTACAGAAAGCACAGCAGAAAGTCTCCTTGGGTGATGTTTCCAAGTTGTGGTTCTTTCTGCGTTGTCATTTCTCTTCGAGACTTGTTCGGCGTGAGTTCTTGAAAAAGGCTGCAGCATTGTGCATAGTGCGTCTCCATGCCTCCCGATGTGAGGCCAGGGCAGACCACTGTTGGTGATCAATTTGGCCAAGCTTGAGATGTTGTTTCAGGGAGTCCTTGTATCTCTTCTTTGGAGCGTCCCTCTTATGCTGACCTGTGGCGAGTTCACTGTAGAGTACTATTTTGGGGAGGCGGTGGTCCTCCATCCTAGAAATGTGCCCTGCCCAGCGCAGCTGCATTTTCAGTAGCATGGCCTCAATGCTAGTGATCCCTGCTTGCTCCAGGACAGCAACATTCGTCACATAGTCAGTCCAGTGTATGTTTAGGATTGTGTGTAGACATCGCTGATGAAAGCGTTCAAGGAGTCGTAGATGTTGGCGATAGGTGACCCATGTTTCAGACCCATAGAGGAGAATGGACAGTACAATGGCTCTGTACACACTGATTTTTGTGCTTCGCCTCAGGTGTTTGTTACTTCTGAATGCACTATATGCCTTTGTTAATCTGTGATCAATCTCTTTATCAATCTTGGCATGTGAAGAGATGATGCTTCCAAGGTAGGTGAACTGATGGACAGACTTTAGCACACGTTTGCCAATGGTGACATGGGGGTGATAGTGCTCTTCCTGTGGTGCAGGCTGGTAGAGAACTTCCGTTTTCTTCAGGCTGACTTCCAGCCCAAACAGCTCTGCAGCTGTTGCAAAGAAAGATGTTAGGTGCTGCAGAGCTGCTTCTGTATGGGCAACATCAGCAGCGAAAACCAGCTCACAGACAAGATAGTTCAGAGTCTTTCTGCGAGCCTTCAGATGGCTTAAGTTAAACAAGCTACCATCAGAACGGTAACGTATATAGATGTCGTCTTCTTCTTCGAGGTCTGCCGTAGCCCTTTGGAGCATGATGATGAAGAAGATTGTAAATAGAGTTGGAGCGAGAAAACAACCTTGTTTCACACCATTAGTTATTAGAAAGGGCTCTGAGAGAGCATCGCCATATCTGACTTGACCATGCTGGCCCTTATGTAACAATCATTTTGAGGAATTTGGGGGGACATCCTAGTCATTCCAGGATCTGCCACAGTCCTTTTCTACTCACAGTGTCAAAGGCTTTGGTAAGGTCGACAAATGTTACATAGAGTCCTTTGTTTTGCTCTCTACATTTCTCTTGCAGTTGTCTAAGAGCAAATACCATATCTGTAGCGCTCCTATTAGCTCTGAAGCCGCATTGGCTTTCAGGGACAAGTTCTTCTGCAATAGAAGGAACTAATCTGTTCAGGAGTATCCTTGCAAGGATTTTTCCAGCAATGGAGAGCAGTGTTATACCTCGATAGTTTAAGTAATCAGATTTCGCTCCTTTTTTCTTATACAGGGTGATGATAACTGCATCTCGGAGATCTGATGACAGTTCACCTTTTCCCCAGCAACTCACAAGGAGCTTGTGGAATTTAGCATGGAGTACATGACCTCTGTGTTTCCAAGCTTCAGGTGGGATTCCATCAATCCTGGCTGCCTTGCCGTTTTTCAACTGCTGTATGGCCTCAATGATTCGTCCAAAGTGGGAGCCACGTCCAGTTCATTTTTCATCGGTTGTTGCATTATATGTTTGATAGCTGAGCCTTGGGCTTCTCGGTTGGCACTGAAGAGACTTTGGAAATGTTCAGACCATCGATCCAGGATGGAGGCTTTGTCTGTGATTAGTGTTTGACCATCTGTACTATATAAGGGGCTTTGGATCTGATAAGTAGGTCCAAACACTGCTTTAAGAGCTTCGTAGAATCCTCTGGAATCACCCAGATCTGCACAATGTTATGTCTTTTCTGCTAAATTGATCCACCACTTGTTCTGAATGTCTCAGAGTTTTTGTTGGAGTTTACTACATGCGAGACGGAAGGCTGCTTTTCTTACATGGTAAGATGGCTGAGCGAGGTGTGTCTGATGAGTAGTTCTCTTTTTTGCCAAAACCTCCTGGATCTCTTGGTTGTTTTCATCAAACCAATCTTGGTTTTTCTTGTGGGAGAACCCAAGGGATTCTTCCACAGACTGCAGGATGCTGTTTTTGATATGTTGCCAAAGCACTGTAGGAGAAGAATCTAAAGGATGGTCTTCAAGTTTTGATTGCAGATTTGCCTGAAAGTTAACTCTCATGGCAGCTTGTTGAAGATTGTTGACTTGGAGTCTCCTCTTTAAGATGTCACCCCTCTTAGGTTTGAGCTTAAGATGAAGATTTAGTTTGCATCTTACAAGGCGATGATCTGTTTGACATTCTGCACTGGGCATCACTCGAGTATGACGGACATCGTGAATGTCTCTCTGGCGCACCAGAACATAGTCAATGAGGTGCCAGTGTTTGGATCGGGGATGCATCCAGGTTGTCTTCAAACTATCTTTCTGCTGAAAGATAGTGTTTGTAATAGTCAGTTGCTGTTCTGCACAAAACTCTAGCAGGAGGCGTCCGTTATCATTACAGTTTCCAACACCATGCTTGCCTAGAACATTTTCCAGGCTTCGAAGTTCTTTCCTACTCTGGCATTGAAGTCACCAAGGATAATGATTTTATCTTCTGCAGGGACTTTTTGTATGAGGTGGCATAGGTCTGAGTAGAATTTGTCTTTCTCCACAGGGTCGGCTTGCATAGTTGGGGCATATATACTGAAAAGAACAACATGTGGGAGGCGTAAGGAGATAATGCAATCAGAGTGACCTGTTGGCAGAGTTTCGAGTTTGGAGGAAATGGAGTTTTTAATCATAAAGCCTACTCCTGAGAGATGTTTTTTCAGTTTTTGGTTTGCCAGACCGGCAGAGTGCATAGCTGTCACCGTGTTCTTTAAAACTGCCTTCCTCATGGAGACGAACTTCACTAAGAGCAGCGATGTCAATATTAAGTCGTGATAGTTCATGGGCTATTAGAGCAGAACGATGCTCAGGACGTCCACTATCGGCAGAATCTTGCATGGTTCTGATGTTCCAGCATGCAAGCGTCAGTCTGTTTGCACCTTTGGAGGCCAGTGCTTGCCTTTGTATCTTTGTTTTTGTTCGACCGCATCAGAAGATTCCTGTTGATCGCGGTTCACCAATCGGGTAGATGGAGATGAGCTTTCTTTAGGCCACCTTTTCTAGGCCCCTCTCCGTATGGAGCAAGCAGTGCTCTCCTTAGAAAAAGGCCGTTTGGTCATTCAAGATGCTGCCGAACAAGACTGTCATCTCCCGGTCAGTTTCGAGCAACCAAAGTCCTGAACCGCCTGCATTCAATATGTTAGCCAATTGTTTCCAACAATCTGTGTATTCATTTCAAGGCTGAGTCAACCTTGGAGCCCTCAGGATCAAACTCACAACGTTTTGGCTGCAGTTCCAGCGTTTAACCACTTCGCCACCAGTAGTTAAGTACATTCTTAAAACAAACAAATTAAAAGGTCATGATTTAAAATTGACTGGATAGGCCTGCCGGAAGAGATGTGTCTTTAATGTTGGTTTAAATGCTGTCAGTGTTTTCAGCTGTCGTATCTCTTCTATCATGTGCTGAATTTTCTTGTACTTGTTATGATTTATGGTTTTAATCAGTCTTTTAACTACAGTCACCCCTTCAAGACTTGAAGTGCACTGACTTGAAAATCCACGGTGGGGCAACTGCCTCTCATGCACATGCCCCATTCAAGACTATGGACTTGAATATGTGCAAGATTTCAAACTCACGGGGGGTCTGGAACAGATCCCCCACAAGTTCAAAGGGGCAACTGTAGTTAAATTACTTTTGAACTTTTGCATGTTGCAAATTTTTAACTATACTGTATTTTAAAAACCTGTTGTAAGCTGCCTTGAGTCCCAGATTACAAAAAGGCAGGATGATGATGCTGGTGATGATAATGATGATGATACTGCTATTATAGTTGGTCCTCTGTATCCATGGATTCTTTATCCACAGATTCAAGCATCCATGGCTTGAAAACATTAAAAAAATATATAAATTGAAAAAGCAAACCTTGATTTTGCCATTATATGTAAGGGACACCATTTTACTACCTTATTGTATATAATGGGACTTGAGTATCCAAGGATTTTGGTATCTATGGGGTTTCCTGGACCAAACCTCAGCAGATACCAAGGGTTCACAGTGTTACTATACTGTAGACTGGAATCACAATGTTGTTGGCCAGCAAGACCCATCAGCCTTAGCCGATGGTGAGGAATACTTGCATTTGTAATTCAGCAGCATCCAAAAAAGGCTGAATTATTCCTACTCCTACTGTAGAATCACTGGTTTAAAATTAGACAAAATGAAAGACCATACACCCACTGCTTACTCCAGAGTGGTTTCTACTTTGTCATGTACCTATCTGCAGGACTTACAGAGCGAAAGGCCCAAGTTAGATCAAGCCAACAAGTCGCACCATACATTATGGCAGTTCATGTATGAAGTGGAAGAGAAGGAAAGGCACCCATGAAGCTCTTCCACAGCCTCGCTGGGATTGGTTCCAGGACCTCCCATTGATATTAAAATACATGGATTCTCAAGTCCCGTTAAATACAAGTCCATATATATATATATATATATAATTTTCAAGCTGTGGATGGCTGAGTCCATGGACAAAGAATCTGTAGATAAGGAGGGCCGACTGTACAAGGATGGAGGAAAGATGGCTCTCAATCTGCTGCAATTAATTGTAGATTTACATAGCCAAATTGGCAGGCATATCCTTCCATCTTTAAAACTTTTGGTGTGTGGGACCCGTGTGTTGACACATCTGATTCCTAAATCACCATGTCCTGGAAAAGCTTCGAAAACTGTGGCAAATTCAGACACTTGGGCCCACAGTAATGTCTTTTGAATGGAATGATGTCATGTGAAAGTTGGCCATATGATGATCTGCCAAACCCATGAGAAGAGAGGGACATTACTGTGAGCAGATGACGTGTATGAACTATAATTCACACAAGATGTCAGTCATTTGTCAATGCAGAGCATGTATTCTCCAAAAGTGTGAACACACCTCCATATACAGCAGAAGTAGGCAACATGCAGTGCACCCAGGGCCATTTCTGTGGTACAAGGGCCCCTAAATTGATTTTTTTAGAAAAGCTCCGAAATGACATCCAGGGTGTGTGGAGATTATTTCCATCACATTTGGAGGCCCCCCTCAACACCTCAAGGATCAAAATTTTGACAATATTTATTTATGCCATGAAATGCCTCAAAATACCCATCTCTGGGCCCAGGAAAGCCCCAAAACATGGAAAGAATGCCCCACAACCCCTAGTGAAAAGAAAAGAAGGGGAAAGGAAATGATGTTTTAATTATGTTTTTAACATATTTAACTGTCTTTAATAGCATTTTAACTGTTTTATTGTATTTAAAAATAATAATATTGTTGTTTCATACTTTTTTAAAAAATTGGAAACTTTTTTGTAACTTTTGAAATGTTTTAGCCTAATCTTTTTAAAATTACTTGCAGCTGCAAGTATCTTCCCATCTTGGGGGAAAAGTGGGATATAAATTTAATAAAATAAAGAAAGGACTATTTCACTAAATTTATTGAGGGGTGAATGGGCTTTCTCCTTCTTGGAAATGGTGCCACTATTAGCAACGATCATAACACGGCTTTGTCTGTTTTGCTGTTGCTGCTGTTGCTATACAGGCAGCCCGGTCTCCTTTTTGCATCCTGCACAATGACCCAGAGTTAATATGATTACAGATTACATTGGTCACATAGAATAGCAGCTGCCACAGATAGTGGCGGAAAATATTCAGTAAAAACAAATCTGTAAAGTGAGTGATTTTTTTCCCCCCTAGGAAGGTGAGATAATTTTTTGTCCTCAAAAAACATATCTGAGAAATACTGACTCAGGTCTATCAAGCTGGTTTCAAAAATCCACCTGCAACGTTTCATAAAATGCTTCAACATCGCACTGGAGACAAGACCTGGTACTAGATTCTATTGGATCATTTTTCAGACCAAAACTCTTCTCTTATAATTATCTATCAACATGTACAAAAAAACCCAACAGAAGTGGCAATCTGCCAGATACGAGCCAGTTTCCCACCAACACTCAACACTTGGCACTAAATCAGCCCACATTCCCTTTACGGCAAAGTGCCATGGGATCAAAAACCTAACCCCAAATGCAGAACACATATATATAAACCCTCTCAGTTTGATCGTCATTTCTCAGACTGAAATGCTAGATCAGCAGCTACAGCAGAAACGTTATGACTCACTGTGAAGAAGACTGTAAAACCTCAGAAAAAATGACAGCCTCTAACCTCACTACAACAAAATGTGCAGAAGTGAGGGATACTCCTGCCAAATACCAAAATTAGCAGAAACAGAAGTCACCAGGAGAAAATGCCAAACCTCACAGAAGCAATCCAATGGGAGAGTAATCAAAAAGAAAAAAACACACGCACACATTCATTCTCTTCCACAGATGCATACAAAATATTATCTTCAAATGGTTAGGGATTAAGATGCATCATCACATTTATGCAAAAAGTTCACATCTAAGAGCCCAACATCTGCTATTTGTAAACTGAATCCAAAGTAGCATCTAAGTCAGAGCGGATGAGGATGATTTTCATTTTTATTGTCAAAGTGCTTGGCAAAGAAATTACAACAGGCTACCAATGCTTCATTACAGTTGCCCTGGGGACCTACACGCAGCAGATTTCTCACCACTCAAAAGAGCTCCGCTGGAGGGCTCAGCACAGATGCAACAGTGGCGGAAAAGTCACTTCTGTTTGCTGCCATCGCTGCAACAAAATAGGGTCCAAGAAGAGCTCTAATCTACGCTTGCCCAGACTCATTTCAAGTTCTTCTCCTCTTGCATTCTAATCCAACACTCTTGCTGCTAGTAATTAACCCCAAAGTCTCCAGTATATCAAGTAGCTGATGACTCTTATATCCAGAGATGAGGATCTGGATTCCAGATGTTTGGGGCTAATGCTATCACAGTCCCCTACCACTGACTGGACTGGCTTAGGCTTTTGGGAAGTGCGGTCCAAAACATGTAGAGTTTCCCCCCAATCCGACTTTAACCAGTGGAGCTGCCCAGGCCATCTCCAGCTTCTAGAGGCCAAACTGGACTTCAAGAAAACTGCTGGCTGACTCAACTTGAAGGCTATCAATAAACAACTTTAGCTGTCACAAACTACTTAGGTTTTGATCCATCTCCCTTATTTTCCCACACCTACAAAGCATGAGATCCTTTAGAACCCCAACTTGCACCCTGTACCTCCATGATCACCTTTCATGGATTATAAAAAAATATATAGAAGAGCCTTGTGGTTCTCAGTGTAGCTATAAAGTCCTGCAGTGCTGTGAACAAGGATGCCTCAGCACAGAAGCTGTATTGCCTCACACACAAAGTCTGAAGGTCCAGAGATAGCTGGCCCAAGTCTGTCTCTAGTAAAGGAAAAACAAAGGAAATAAATACTTGGTGGTGGTGGGGCCTTCTTCAGGAGCTGCTGCAAATTTAACTTCAAAAATTTCTAGAGCACCTCACACCATTTTCTTTTTGCACAATAAATGATATGAGAGTTTTAGCTCCAGAATTTTCTGAAGTTATATTTCCAGCAGCTCCTGATGAGGGCCTTTGAGAGTATATACTGTACAGGTCAAAACACACTGGGCTTTTCATAAGTAAATCATTTATCCATTCATCACCTTCAGACACGTCTCCTGTTTTCTCCTGAGACCATCTCTACCAACTCGGGAAAACAAACAAGGATCTTTTGTTCTGTCCACGGAACCTGAAAAAGGAGCAGGCACTCCTATAGATCAGAGCTAGGGACGGTATGGGTTTGGTTCCAGGAAACCCCATGGATACCAAAATCCATGATGCTCAAGTCCCATTATATACAATAAGGTAGCAAAATGGTATCCCTTTTATAAAATGCCAAAATCAAGGCTTGCTTTTTGGAATTTGTATATTTTTGAATGTTTTCAAGTCCTCTATTGGCACCCACCTAGCTTTTTGAGACCCCCTTTCATTTTTTTAGATTAAAAAAAATACCCAGGGAAACTGGCATGCTGTAAAATGATGCACTAACCTCCTGCACTATCTTTATTTCCATGTATGTCTCTAGGCCACATGTGCTTTCTTTAAAATGGGTGTTGGTGCTGAGACCAGGGTTTTGGCACTCACACCCATCTCCACCTGTATCTTGTGTCCAGATGCATGGGCAAATTTCAGATTCACCTTGCCAGGAAATGGATGCTTTATAACTGGCCACATATATCATGACAGTCATTTTGTTAGTGAACCCATGAGACAACTTAAAGATTCCCAGTTTGCCCATGGGCCCCCAAAAAGTTGGTGAACTCTAGACTACAGCAGCCCCCTCAGCCTGCTGAGTCTGTGTTGACACTGGATTGAGAACCAAGGAGGCCACTGTTGAGACAGGTTAATCCAAGCAGCCTCATCGTACCTGGTTTGGTAATGCAAGACAAGCTGAGCAGCGATCCCGGAGAAAGAATTGGACGGCAGCTGCTCACCCAAGGATCAACCTAGCTTTTAGCTATAGGCAACAAGAGTAGTTTGGATAGGGGAAATTCTAGAGCAGTGATTTCCAAACTTTGGTTCTCCAGATGTTTTGGACTTCAGCTCCCAAAATTTCTGACTGTCGGCCAAAGGACCAAAGGTTTGGGAATCACTGTTGTAGAGGAAGTTACTGTGGCAAGCTGGAAAGGAAGGAGTAGCCGTACACTAAGGCAAAGCAATAAAAAATGGAATGATGCCATTGCTGCACCCTGGACTGGTGGTTCCAGACCTTTGGTCATCCAGATGTTTCGGATTTCAGCTCCTATAATTCCTGACTGTTGGCTTCTGGGATCTGAAGTCCAAAACAAATGGAGGACCAAAGCTTAGGAACCACTGCCCTGGACAATTTGCCCCAATGTCTAGAAGTAGTAGACATTGCAGCTTGAACACCTGTGACATTCTTTGCAGCATGGAAGTGTTACAAACCATGGAGATGGGTCACGGAGTGTGATAAGAGGCTTGATCAGCAGAGGGCAGTCTCAATGAAGAATCTAGTGAAAACCTTGCATAAATGCAACTCGGATTAGGAAGGATACAGAACTGATATTGGAAGGTTTGGCCCAGGCTGAACCAGAACCATGAGTTATATAAAAGCTAAGGAATTTAAGAAGTTTAACCTATGCCTTGCTCTTCACTCTTAACAAAGATTCTTTTAATATTAATCCTTTAGCATTAAACTCACTGTTCCCAGATGTTACAACACAGAAACCGCTTTGCCAGATCAAGCCATGACCCACCCAGTTTCAGGACTCCATTGCCAAAAGTGGCTGGCCAAATGTCTCTGGCAATTCACAAGCGCACCATAGAAGCCAACACTTTTTCCTTCCTCCTCCCATTTCTTTTCTCTTCTTCCAGCACTTGAGAGACAAAAGCCGTGCTGGATCAGCAGGGCCAGCCCAAGACATTTTTCCTATCTAAAGCAAAGCAGCTAGCCATTGCACAAGCAAGGAGAAGAGTACCCAAAGCCAGCCAAATTATTCAGCATATGGGGCAGAAACTCCAACAAGCAAACTCCCACAAGATGCAGTAAAGCAAACTCCCTGGCAGTAAAGATACACCATAATTAACTAATCACTTGTTGTCCATTCTTGACACCCAAAATGTACAGCCTGAAGACGCCTGCTCACTCCATCTCAGAGTAAGGCCAGCCCTGACTGGTACTCAAAGGCAAAAGCTCCACTGAATTAGACCAAAGGCCTGCATTAGTCCAGTCATCTTGATTCCTGTAGTGAGCAACCAGCTGCATCTGAGAAGTCCAGAAACAGGATAGCAAGGCAACAGCCTTCCTGTACTGCTGTTGCCGCCAGCAAATGGCATTTAGTGTCTTTGAAAATGGATGTTCCATACAGCCACCATGACTAGTAGCGATCCTTAAACACACAGAGGGTAAGTAATTCCTTCTTTCAACTCATCTAAGCCAATGGCACCATCACATCATCTTGTGGCATTGAATCACAAGAATTAATTCGTACATTATGCAAAGTATTACTTCATTTTGCCTGTTCTCAGTCTTTTGCCTACCAATGTCAATGAATGACAAGGAATTACAAGGGCGGTGGTGGTGAGACAAGAGTTCCCCTCTCCCTCCACACCCAGTTTCACTGGCTGATTCTGAGTCCTAACAACACCGAAGAAAACTGAAAATCTCTCTGTTCCCCCTCTTTATAGCTAAGATTTATTAAGATCTTTTATGAATCCCCTCTGGACTTTTCTTGAAGAAAGGGTACTTTAACCTCTTCTACCCCGTTAGCTGTTCTTTCTGATCCTCTTCCAAATGGCACCCCTTTCTAGAGGGGTTGGCAAAAAACTATGAACAGCGTTGTTATCTATATGAAAGCATTACAAGAGCTGACTATTGTTTTCAGTCTCTGCCAGCTCTTAACACTGCAAACAGCCTTCCTCCAACTACACACCATCACTGTTGCTTTACAGAAAACTGATGTCTTTGGTGAAACAAATATTCTCCCCCATAATCATAAAACTTTCTTCCTTAGATAGTCACACGCAGTAATAAGAATGAAAAGCCTTATAAGATTAAATCAAAGGCATATGTAGTTCAGTACTGTGTCATCAGAGTGACCAACCAAGGGGAAGCTTACAAGGAGATGAATGAACCTTACCTTCCCATTTGTGTTCCCCAGCAACTGGAATAAACAGAAACATACTACTCTAGTAACTAGAGATAGTATATGGTGACTTTGGCCAACATAGACATTATGGCATATACCCATTGGCAAGAGAGGTTAAGAGACTGCATTTGCTCCTCATGGGACTTCACAGGTCCACACACACCTTGCTTTGCCAGGGATTGAAACTGGAACTGTATAAATACATTCTATATGACAGAGTTACAGCCTTTCCCTAGTGAATTTTATTCACATAAAGACTGAATATCTCTTGTCCAGAAATGCCTGGGGCCGGAAGGGTTTTGGGTTTCAGATTTTAAATTTTTCTTTGTAATACCTATATTTGCATATCCACAAATAATGAGAAAACATGGAGATAGGAAACAAGTCTAAACACAAAGTTCATTTATGTTTCATTTACACCTTATGCACATAGCCTGAAAGTAATTTTATACACAACAGTTTTAATAATTTTGTGCATGCAATAAACTTTGTGTACACTGAATCATCAGAAAGCCAAGGTGTCACTATCTCGGCCACTTGTGATATAAAGTTTGGTTTTTGGAGTGTTTCAGGTTTTGAAATTCCGAGTAAGGGAGAATCAGACTGTAAGATTAGAAGTTTATTGTATCTCATTACCACCATATCATGCATCATCCAATCTGTTGCCATTTGGAGACACCTGGTTGGAACTTCCCATAGTTAGCATAGAATTTCTTTGGCACTTTACTGAACGCACATGTAAAGATTTCACCTCTCTCCACTCATAAGAACCACAACACTAGCAAATATCAAAAAGAGAGGATTTCTATGGCCAGAGATTGGCTATAGAAATGGTACAACAGAGTACTATTAGAATATTCTTCCTATAAAAAGTAAGTATGGCTTGTGCTTTGTGGCCCCCCGTAAGAGTATTTTAGTAACTTATTTTTTCAATCTGCATTCAATTTATGTTGAATATGCTTCTTGTTACCTTATGTATCTGCTGTCACTTTCTAATTTCTTAATTTGACATTTATGTAACAAATATTATTCACAAATATTATTAAAGCATTTATTGTTAATTGGCAAATAGATATATAGCACTTAAAAGGTAGTTCAGGGGGGTCCAAATTGGGGGGGGGGGGGGGAGTATCAACTTGTAATACTTCTACTGATGTGCTAAAACACTTATGCAGTACCAAAGAAATTTGCTGCTCAATGTGCAGATCTTATCTTAGATTATCCAATATTTCAAGAGTACTGTCAGTTAAATCACTATTCCCATTTTATAGATAGTCAGTTTTAGAAAAGGAAACCAACTAGCAGCTAATCAACTAAGTCAAACCACTCAAGACCTGAATCCAGCACTTCAACCCATCTTGCAATGGGCTAAGATGGGCTCTCCTGTGTGGGCTCCGGGCCCTTAAACAACAGACACACAAGCGCACACACACACATGCGCACAAGTACACATTGCAGAAGACATGCATGAAGCCATCTTACATCTGCACATAGGAAAGATGAACCACAAGGAAGAATGAACCACAAGGTAACAGCTGTACCAAACTTTTTTCAATATGTTTCTATTCGTTGTGATTTCAGAATTCCAGGAGCAAGGCAGAGGTATTAAAAATGCAGACATAAAAGTGGCTTCTCACCGAGGTATTCTGGCATTGTACACTGCTTGAGTTGAAGCGCACCGCTGGCACCCGTTGTTGGCGACCTTGAATACCCAAGACACACTCATAGTTCTTCTGGCCTGATTGAGGTTGTGGAAGGTTTTTGGCACGCAGGGTAATGGGTTGCAACACTCCCACTGGTATTAAGATCTCTCCACCAGGGAGCAGCTCTGGGCAGCCCTAGAAGAAAAGGAAGAGATTCAAAGCATCGCACCACACAGGGCACTGAAAATTCCTTTGTCCCCACAATACTGGCAGTTGTTGTTGTGTGCCTTCAAGTCATTTCTGGCTTATGGAGACCTTTTCATTGCAAGTTTCTTCAGAGAGGAGTTTCCCCATTGCTTCCCCCCCCCCCCCCCCAGGCTGAGAGCATGTAACTTGAGACAGCTAATAAAGGCACTGAAACAATAACAACAGGTTGGGAACATCCATAGCCTTCCTTTCCCTTCCCTTTTCATCCATAATCATTGAATGTTGTTGTTGTTGTGCATCTTCAAGTTGTATCTGACAACCCCCTATCATGGGGTTTCTTGCAAAGGTTTGTTCAAAGGGGGGTTTCATGCATGATTATTGAATGTTTTTGCTGTGTATCTTCAAGTTGTATCTGACAACCCTAGGCAAACCTATCATGGGGCTTTCTTACAAACATTTGTTCAAAGGAAGTTTGCCATTGCCTTCCTCAAGGCTGAGAGAATGTGACTAGCCCTAGCTGTTGTGTGCCTTCAAGTTGTAGCTGACTTATGGCTAAGATATCATAGGATTTTCATGGCAAACTTTCTTGCTCAGAGGAGGTTTGCCTTTGCCTTCCTCTGAGGTGGAGAGAGTGTGACTAGCTTGGCAAGGTCACCGAGTGGGTTTCATGGCCCAGCCAGGATTTGAACCCTGATCTCCAGAGTCCTAATCCAATGCTCAAACCACTACACCATGCGGGCTCTCTCTAGTACTAGCAATATTAAACAAAAAGCAGAACAGGCTTAAGCTCAGACTTCTGATTTAAGCTAAGCAGTACCTTCAAAAATTGGCATGAGGAAAACGATTGCTCAGAAGAAAGCCCCTTCACTGACTTTGGTTACAGCCTATTCCAAGGATTCTTTACACAAAAGATAGCCATTAGTTTTCAGTCCTAGGAAGAGGCTTTGAGCCCCTCTCTTGCCACCCTCCCCAAGGAACTAGGGCTCTTTCTGTCCCCACAGCAAAGCCCCATGACCTTCCCCACCCCAAAAGGGCCCCATTCTGAAACAGGGGAGAAAAACCCAAGAGCCTGGCTCTCAGCATCTTCTCTTGCCTAGAGTAGAGAGAGAGAGAGAGAGAGATGGAGATGAAAGAGTCTGCTGGGTACTCAGGAGTTGCCATGGAAACCAGAGCCTGGTTAATTGCTCCTTGGTACCAAAGGAAAGGTTGGGGGGGGGAGGCGTGCTGGGCCAGCCTGCTCTGTTTACATGGCGGAGAGCGAGGAGGCGGGGTGGCAGTGGTGACGCTGGGGAAGCAATAGAGGAAATGTGGTCCTGACCAGGGGAACAATCAAGCCCTGGGTGCAGCTTCCTCTCCAGACCTCATACAATGGGGTCAAGACAAAAGGCAGGGCCCGCAAAGAGGAGGGGATGCAACGGAGGAGCCTGGAAGGGGCTGGAAATGCAAAGCTCCTTTGCTCTTCCTTGGCAGTGTGGATATGTACACACAGAGACCCAAGCATCTCCATTTTGCCAGCCCCTCTCAACCGTTGTTAACAGGTCATCCTAATGCTTCCAAGACTGCGGCCCAGACCGCTCCCACCTCTCACCACCACCACATCCAACCGCAACCCAAATGCTGGCCCCTCCAAGGGAGCTGCTATCAATTACCTGCCCACAAAGAGCCCCCGGGCGTCTCTAGGTCTATTGATCCCGCCGCCTGGGCCAGACGATTGATCGCAAGCAACCGGCCCCATTACCAGCAAAGACCCTGGCCTCTCCCGCACACATCTATTGATCTGCTCCCCTCCCAAAGCCACATAGGCACTTTAGTGCTATTATTGGCTGCCAATGCCGTTGATCTGCCACCTGCGGACTCTTCTCTGATTGCCTGGGATTCCCCGGATTTGGGACACACATTTATACTTTGCTTTGCACAAGGGTGTTCGGGTGCACTTCTGAAGTGCTCGCCTACTGCCAGAGGCAAAACGTCTTTTCGAAAAACACAATACGGTTCTGACAAACCTCATCTTATTTTGGAATGAAGTTTATAGTACTCATTTGCTGCAGTTCTGTGGGAGCAGGGAGCATGAAGTGTCTGGGGAAAAGGAGAACTGCTGTTCTATGGCAGATCCTTCTACCCCTTCCCAAAAGCAACAATTCCTTTCCCACCCACACACTCCCGTTGCTCCTGCTTTCAACACTGCATGTACTGGTCAGCAACACATTATGAATTCTGCACAATCCCAAAGTATTGCAGATATATGCTAAGCATTGCCCAGTTTGCATAGAGCTGCAGAATGCCAATTCCCTTGCTGCATCCCAGCATCCTCTGCAAATGCCAAGGGAGAACGGGGGAAAGACTTGTAGCTATTTCTGCTGTTTTGCAGAAATACAGAGTCCTTGGGAGACCAAGAGAAGGATTTTCTGCATCCAGACCACATGTCTGGAGACTTCCATTCCTCCTACCCCATATATCCCACCCCTTCCCCAGCAGTTCAGAAGGTGAAGGAAGTAGTTCACACCTATCAGATTGTGCCTCAAGGAATTGCAAACAATCCCACAGAACACAACCTGTTGGATTTCCCAAGCCTTGGCAGCAGTGGAAATGGGGATCGGGTGTATGCATGGGACTAAAACAAAAAACCAAACAGCTTCATTTATATACCGCTTCATACCGCCTAAGGAGTGTCTAAGCGGTTTACAACTGTAAGCTACTTGCCCCCAACAATCTAGGTACTGATTTTAGCCACCTCAGAAGGATGCAAGCCTGAGTCAAGCTTGAGCCCTTTTGCTGGTCTTAAATTTGCCACCTTATGGTTTTGAGTGAATGGTTGCAGTACAGGCATTTAACCACTGTACCACCAGGGCTCCTACATTTCGTGGTGATTCTGGAAGGGAGATGGAATATCTTAAACCGTCAAGAGATTTTCTTCAAAGGCTGCCATGATTGCCCTGAGATTAAGGTCACGGGTATGAATCTGCAAGAACTTGGAAGAATAGTGGACGATAGGGCAGTTTGGGGATGTCTCATCCACAGGGTCACCATGAGCCGAGATCAACTCGAGGGTGGTTAACAACAACAACAACCTATACTAGAAGGCTTATTCTCACCTCAGTGGTGTTGACTCGTCCCTCCAGGAAGAAGCACTTAGCAACATTGTGGGTGCAAGTGTGTCTGTATTTACACCAATGGCAAGGGTAGTGGCTGCTGACACACGACAGGCACCTATGGAGCAAAGGATCGTAAGAGTAGTCGAGAAGAGGAAACAAACAACATGCACCCCCTGCCCCCATAAATGCCACCCCAAGCATTTCCTGGCTTTTTATTCCCTGTTGCCATTGTTCTGCTTGAGGATATGGAACTCAAGGGAGGGGAGGGGAAAGGGGGAGAGACACTGATTGAATCAGCTTCCAAAGTCCTGCCAAAGCCATCTGCTGGCTGCGGAGACAAGCCCTGAGGGAATGTTGACTGAAGCCCTTGCCACAAACTGACTTGACAGTGTAAGCCCGCATGCCCCAGAATTGCAGGGGGAGGTACATTTTTCTGAATTAGATATCAGAGATTGTATGCTATTTACTATTTTCAAAAATAAAAACAAAGCAACAAGGAAGGAGTGCGCCAGCTCCTGAGGAAGAAAAGCTAGGCAGCAAAACTTGCACAGCTGCGCTACAAAGACACTTCCAGGTTTTTGTTTCTAAAAGAAGAGATCCCCCTACAAAGGATCAGGTTTGCCCAGTCACTCACACCTTCTCAAAAAGCCACCCCCCCCCATCCACCAAAATCCCTGCGATAAAGCTGTTTGTGTGTACTGAGTAAAGGGTAAATACACTTCCACATACTCAACCATCCTTGATATTAGTTGTTGTCCCTTCATTCAGACCCCTACCACTCAAGATCAGTTTTAGGGCTAAAATGAAAAACCCTTTCCTTCATTACTATAATGTAAATTCTAATTTTGATCATCATTGGGTTTTTTATTGTTTTTGCTGATGTTACTAAGTGTGCTGATGGTACCATCCAAGTAACCATGAAAGCAAGCCTCTTGAGACCTACAGGAAGTAGAGGGACACCAGCTAAAATCATTACATATGTACTTTGTTTATGAAAATTATATTTCACCTTTCCACCTAAAAACTCTGTGTGGCACATGCAGTTTTCATTCATCTTCCACACACATACATTTATGCTCATAATAATATTGTGAGGCAGGTTAAGTTGAGAGAGATAATAATCAACCCCGGTTTACCAAGGGAGGTCCACAGCTGGATGGGGATTTGAACCCAGCTTTCCTGTGACCTAGTTCTTATAAACACTACTCCATAATAGTAGCCATTTGATCTGTCCTCCCCTTATGGTTCAGGGGAGTTCACCATGAGAATAATTTCAGATCAAGATGAATTATAGGCAAAGGAAAGCGATCAAGATGAGTCAACACAGTAAAGTGGTTTAGTGGTTCAGCTGTGATTTAGGAGATGCAGATTTCAGTTTCCACTGAACTATGAAACTCACTGGGTGACCTTGAACCAGTTACATACTATCTCTAAGGTTGACCTACCTCACAGGATTATTGTGACAATAATCTAGACAGCTGGGGAACCATGTACATCACCTTGATCTCCTTGAAGGAAAGGCAGGATACAAATGTTAACTGGTAATTATAAAGAAACAATTTATTGGGAGCATAGCGAGGGACATCAGCTACTCAAAGTTGGAACAGGGTCTGGATATTGAAGAAGCAATGTACCCACTCACACACAATTCCCAAAACTCACGTGTGGAGAAGACTGCAATCATAAAAGACAAAATTTGTGCTGGCAAATTCCACACCAGTCTCCTTGGAGAGAAGCCGAAGTTTGACTGTGCGAACATCACCTGAGATGGCAATGAAGAGGGAAGGGATAGAAAGAGAGAGCAAAAGAAGAAGTAAAATCAGTAAGCAGGTATTCAAAAGTTCGTGTTCTTTCATTAACCTGAATCAGCTACAACTATCACCCTCTGGTTCTACACTCAGAATCAGTAAGGCAGGCTGAAGTCTTCTGTTGACATGTAAGCTTGTGAATTAAGAATGCATGTGTGCTTGTATGTTCCCTTCCACGCACAACCTTTTCAACATCCCAGCCGCAAGCATGAAAGAAGAACAAATAGTGGTAACCCGTCCTTACTATATGATCCCAAGAGCACAGCACACAGGTGGGAAGTCACCAGTCAATGGCAAAGGAATGCTATTTATGCAAGAAACCTGACTCCCTCTTTAAAGAACAATAAGCACAAATAGAGGGTGCTTCAGCACAACATATCCCAGCCTTGGGTGTCCAGGTGGTGCTGGACTACAACGCCCAATATTGAAGACAACTGGCTATGAATGCTGTAGTCCAACACCATCTCATGGTTGTGAAAGCCTGCTCTAGAACATTCAAAACAGACTGGTGGACAACAGTATCTGGTTGTGATCCATACAACAATACTATAAGGTAAGTCGGTACAGTTATTGCCATATTACAGCAAGTGAGAATCTCAGAGGCTGAGGATCGCTTCTCAAAAGATGTCTGAAGGTATTTTGTGGCAGAGTCAACATTAGAACTTGGACCACAATTCAGGTTCCTTAGAGCTGCAATGCCATACCATTTCCGTCGTGCTTCCAAGCACTCACCGTACTCCCCAGGGGGTTCATCCCTCAATGTAGGAGAAAGGCAGTGGATTCCTCCATCCACTTGAAGCTGCCCCTCACTCTCTCCAAGGCTCTCAAAGGAACAAGTCACACCAGCAGTCAGGTCTGGGACATTGTGGACCGTAAGATGGAGCTGGAAACAAAGTCCAAGAGAGGGAAATTACTAGACAAATAAGTATGTACAGTACAAGATATTACACTAAAGAAAAGGAAGGAAGGAAAGGGATGTATGCTGTCTGTATCTCTCTACAGACAGGGTGGGTGGGTGAAGGGATAGCAAAAAAGCAGCTTGTGAATCATGCTTGGCCTAACCCCCCAAAACATGCAATAAACTGTTAATGCCATTTCAAAGCAGCACTTTCTGTTTGTTTCAATGGGAGATTCAGGGCTGGCTGCTGAATTTTAGCAGCATACCAGTTGCTCTGGGGGTGGGGTGAACTGGCCCCATTTTTATTGTTTATTTTTGTTCATTAAAATAATTGATATCCTGCCATATATACCAGAATCTCACGGTACCATAGATGCACAGACATTGCCCATTCCAAATACATACACACAGCACCTCTCATAGAGTAGGCCAATGTTGCATGTAGAAGTTATGGAAATTAAAAACAAGTTTTCACAGCTTATCTTATTCATTCTGCAAATTTTCCTGTTTTGCGATATTGATTTTATTGCACAGGGAGCAGGGAGCAGGGAGCTATGTCTGGCACTGAAGTCCTGCACTCCTACTCACTAGCAATCTTTGTTGTCCTTGTTATTTGCTGACAAGTCAACTTTGACTTATGGTGACCCTATAAATGAAAGACCTTCAAGATTCCCAGTCATCAACTGCCTTACTCAGATCTTGAAACCCAGGGTCATGGCTTTCTTGATTGGATCTATCCACCTGTAGTGAGGTCTCCTCCTTATCCCACTATACTCCAGCTTACCAAGATTACCATCTTTTCCAATGAATCATGTTGTTTCATGATATGTCCAAAGTGCCACAGCCGCAGTTAAGTAATCTTCACTTCTAGTGACAGTTCATGTTTCACTGGCACTAAGACCCATTCATTCATCTTTTTAATAGTCCATGGTATCTCTACAACTCTTCCCCAACACCACATTTCTAATAAGTTGATTTTCTTCCAAGCAACTCTTTTCGCTATCCAATAGAAATCTTATTTTGGACATATGCTGGCTTCTGAGAGCAATCCAGGTGCTCTTCTGATCCCTTTTAAGCATAGTTTGGCAACTTGCTTCACTTCCCACACCCAAAATTAAACTTTTTTTCAAAAATGAATCTCAATTTTAGACAATAGTATGTTCTGCAGATACAGCTATTATCCTATTTAAGGACAAAAGGAGGAACAGGGCATTAGATTCTAGTATGAGTTGAACAAGTATTAACAAAGGTTGGGGAAAGTGATGAAATTAACAGAAATTAACTCACATAAACATAATTCACACTGGTCGGTCTAATTAAGTTAGTTTCCTAAGATAGCTTACAAAGGATTCCACAGTTGTGGCAATGGACAAATCATAAGAAATCATCCTTGCCTGTCATTATCAGCATGCTGAACAGCTGAGCATGTCTAACATTTCATTAGAATTCACATACTAATTTGACAACAGTCAATTGAAGAGATAGGTGTAGGCCACATACATAATTATAATAATAATATTAATATCCTAATTAGGTATGTGATGGTCAAAAATTGGGGACTGCACCCAAGCTGAGATGTGATTTTCTGACTATGAATACTCCAAAGACTCCAGACCCTCCATGGACTACCCCAAATGCAATAAAAGAGAAGTCCATTTCTTATTTTGAATTATTTGTTGATATTAAACAGTGCAAGCCTCTGCAACTGCTGTAAAAGCTGAACTGTTGCTCTTGGAGGCTTCCAGAAGAGGCAATGTACACTCACTCACACACTCTCTCTTTTTTTGACAGAAAAAAAGCTAGTCTCAGATCATCTAATGTGGGGAGGTTGGCAATTTTTTATCCTCAGTGGGGCAGGGACTGGCACCATATTTATACCCATTGGCTACTGTTGTTTCTTTCTTTCTTGGAAATGTGGGAAAGGAGGACCTACAGCCATTGATTCAGGGATTGGTACTGTCTAGGGACCTCTACCTTGATCAGCATTAACAACAACACCACCACAATAAAAATCATTATAGTTCCCAGGGCTGCATGTTGCCTTCCCCCATTTTCTACCAAGAACAAATAGACAACTTTAGAGGGCTTAGGAGCCTTTTTCATCACATACTCCTGGACCGCAGCTGTCTGCACCCACCCATTATCCAAGATGGTGACCGCAATGTCACTTTTCACTTTAAAAAAAAAGTCAGGGAGACTTATACGGGAGCCGGGTGTTTTTATTACGTTTTTAACTTTTGTATCTTGGTGTAATTTTATAATGTTTTTAGCTACTGTAGTTGATTTTAATTGTCTTTCAAATTATGATTATAAAGTTTTTAAATGGCTTTATTTGTGAGCCATCTTGGGTCTCTTTCTGGGAGAAAGGCAGCATAGAAATTAAATAATAAATAAATGAATAAAAAAGGCCGCACACTTCCAAAAGAGCATTAAGTGACCAACTGTGCCCATCCTTGGAAGCTTCTGCGGAAGTGTTGGGGAGGTCGCATGATCCACACTGGGGGCCCTGGTAGGTTGCAAGCAGCCCTCCCACAGACCCCATTTCTTATCATTGTTCTGTATTGATCCCTAATCAGATGCTTCTGTTGGCTCTTTTATGAATGCTTTGATTCCCATAGTGTTAATTTTACAACTGTTAGTAATTTTTTGAGATCGATCAGGGTTAGAGGCCACAGTCCCCTACTGCAGATGGGAACACTCTAAATAAAGAAGTGCGCACAACTCCTTATCATTCTGGTTTGTTTGCAGACAAGCATACAAACTAGAACAAAAATACTGTGTTTTTGTTAACTAAAACTTCTGGAGTCAAACTGCCTTGTGTAGAGTTTTAGCTGCCCTTAGGACATGATGGCTCAACTGTCAGTGTGACAACAAGAAAGAGGAGAAGACAGAATTAGAATAAAAACAGAAAACTGGTAACCAATGATGTCGTGGAATCAGGGCTTGCGGAGTCAACGCCCTGGGCCTTTTTCGTCCGGAAACACAATTTCATCTGCTACCTTTCCCCCTGTACTTAGTTGCAATCCTTACAGAAGTGGAGGGAGGGAGAGAGATCCCAGCAACAATCTGTTGTTGTGAGTTATAATCATTGCCATGCAAACTATTTTGAGTAGCTTTGTCTTGAATGGGCAATCAAAAACGATTCACTTGATAAAAGTCCTGCTTTTGATGGAAAAGTAGAAATGGAAACTGCTAGATGTCCATATGAATCAACACAGCTGCCTGAATCTTTTGCAAGCACTTCAAAATTTACAACAGGTACTGTGGTTGCATATGCATATGTGTGTGTTTGTGCACGTGCCTTCAAGTCATCTGTTGATTTATGGCAATCCCGTGGATTTCATAGGGTTATCTTCAGCAGAGAATACTTAGCAATGGTTTTGATATTTCCTTCTTCTGAAATATGCGTACAGAACGTGGCATTCCTTAGTGGTCTCCCATCCAAGTACTAACCAGGGCTGATCCTGCTTAGCTTCCAATATCAAAAGAGACCTGGTGCTTTTAGGGTATTTAAGCCCCACAGGTACTATATACCCTCCAGAAAACAATGCCAGGGTTGAGGGAATGGGCTCCGCAGAAAGAGGTGCCAAAACACCACCACCTTCTTTATGAAAACTAAGTGAAGTGGCAAGCAACTGGGCCAGGAGCCAATTTTTGCTTCTGCATCTCAGTAGCAGGCCGTACCTCCTGATCTGCAGCTGGAAATGTTGTCCCTAAAGTGATCACAAATATAAACTGTTTTCCTCCCCAGCTTGTTTCAGCTTGTGGCTATCTTGGCCAAGTCTATCCATCTGTAATGTGCTCTTCCTCTTTTCCTATCACCTCCCACTTTACCAAGCATTATCATCTTTTCCAATTAGTCGTGTCATGTCATGATATGTCCAAAGACTTTGATTTGCTCTAGGATCTATTTATTTGTCCTTTTTGGCATCCAGTGTATCTGCAGAACTCTCAATCAGCATCACATTTCAAATGAGTTCATTTTCTTCACTGTCCAGCTTTCACAACCATACGTAGAAGTTGGAAATACTACGGTGTGGATGATCCAAACTTTAGTATTCATGATAGGTCTTTATACTTTGTCTTGTTGGAAATACTATGGCGTGGATGATCCAGACTTTAGAACTCATGATAGGTCTTTACCATTTAAGCAGGGATAACTGCAAGAGCTAGAAAATCCAGGAAGGAGTGGGGTAGAAGCCAGGACTCACCACAATGCTAGGCTCCGTCACTGAGATGTTATTCGGCTCGACAAGCAGCTGCACACATTGCGTCAAAGTCGATGTGAAACGGTGAGGCTCTGCAGCCCGGGGGCACTCGCTCTCCCTGCAACACCTGTGGCAGAGAAACAAAGAGAGCTTGGAAGGGAAACAAAAGCTCCCCAAGCCTTGCATTCCTGCCTATGGGGTCAGAAAACCTCATGGCAGCCCCACTAGAGCAAAAGGGGGCAGGAGAGGAGAACTTGCGTCAAAGAGAGCTCACAGCACTTGGCAGCAATAGCGGGGCTGATGGTTCTCTTGATCGGGTGATAAAACAAAAAAGCATGTTGGGGTGAGAAGCCTCCCATGGGAAAAGTTGGCAGAGTAGAGGTCAAAGCAGGCGATGGGGAACGCAGAAGCGACAGCAGGACTGGCAACTCAGGCATGTGATAAGTGCACACATTGGAAGCGGGGAGAGCAGAGGGGATGTAGAGGAAGTGTTTGGGGGGGACTATAAATGCAGATCAGCTGCTTCCACCTCTTCAGTGCCTTGGAGGCTTATTAAGTGCTGGAACCATGGATGCTTAGGGAGCTGGGAGATCGAGAGGTGTCTGTTTTGAGGAAGAATTGATAGAATTCTCTCTTTCTCTCTCACACACACATACGCATGGATCTATCAAGCACTGGAGGGGGGAATACATTGCTAGCCAAGAAAAAAGAGGCCAAGTCAGAGAACATGTTGGGGTGGGAAGTGACCTGTATAGGGTTGGAACCAAAAGAGCCTTGGAATTGTTTCAAATGACACAATTATTACACAAAGGGATCTTGCAGCACCTTTGAGATTAACTGAAAGACAGAGGTTGGTAGCATGAGCTTTCGTGGACTTGAACCTGCTTCCTCAGATGCTTTTGGTCAATTATAGTGCTATTATCTTTGAAATCTTTGAAATATTTATTTCACTTTAAGGGACATGGTTCCATCCTATGAAATCCTAGGATTTGCCGTTTAATGGAGGAGAACTTAGAACTGCACAACCAGCAAGCTCTAACAGCACCTCACCAAACTACAAATCCCTAGATTCCACCGGATGTAGTCGTGGAAGTTAGCAGGGAATCACAGTGCTATAAATTATGCAGTGTGAAAGGGCCTCTGGTCTAGAATATGTGGGAAAGCTTTGACTGAGGAAGCGCTATCAGCTCTCATTTCTACTTCTTCTACTACTCCTCACTCTCTCAATCTCCTGTTCCCTACCCACATTGCCAGAGGGAGGAGTAGCACCTTCTTTTCCACACTCCTCCCCAATATTCTCGCATGAGTCTATATTAAGCCAGGAGGTGCAAGGTGTTGGGTGCCAGGTGGTGAGACAGTGATGGGGGATTGGGGAAGAGTAGGAGACGGGGAAGGACACATCTGCTACCAGCAGGAATGGCTGCTGAAACATCAGGGAGGAAAGGAGGCTCAGGGGAAGGGGTTCTACCTCTCTCTGCTGTGCCCCTTCTCTTTCCACCCCTTATGTCCAATGCTGCCTCGTGTGGGAATGGAAAATACCAAAATCCCACTGATGCAAAAAGGAAGAACCATGACTTGTTTACTATGGGGAGAAGTCAGGTCCAAGGCAGCTGTGGTCTGCCCGCAACACAAACACACACACACACACACATACATACACAACATACACACATACTTGTTCAAGATAAGGTACATAGTACTCTCAAAGCCAAGCATGTCCTGGCACATGAGGGAGAAGGAATCCCCCCACCTAGGCACCTCTGCCCCCGAAAAATCACAGTAATAATAACAAATCTGCTCCTCTTTTTCTACACTCCAAACCTAGCTACCTGAGATGGTCCAGGGTGATCAGATGTCCTCCTTTTTTAGGACATGTCCCACCTTCCAACCTTTTGTCTGGGAGGAATTCCAAAATGTCCATCATTTTGAACGTGATTAAGAAGCATGAAATTATTGTGATATTGGTGTGTTTAGCTTTTACGTTGTTATGTCCTACATTTTTCTTGAATACCCTGCATTTTACAGTATCTTGTCCTTTGTAGTTATGACATCTGATCACTCTGACATGATCATCTTGCTCTTCCACATAGTAGAGACTGTCTTGCACGAGAGTTTAAAGCAGCTTTCCTCAACCTTTTTATTCTGGAGGAACCATGAAATAATTTTCACATCTCAGGGAACCCCTGCGTAAAAATTATTATAGCTGCAGCTCATTAAAAACATTAAAATTTTTATTTTATTTCCCCCCAAAAGAAACCCCTTGTGAAACCATAGAGTTTCCAGGGACCCTGGTTAGGAAACACTGGTTTAAAGGCTTCTTATTGCCTCCTTCCACCTCAATACCACATCCAGAGATGGGTGACTATGAGTGGAGATGGAGTAAGTATGAAGCAGGGAGAAAAATCTCCCACCTCCCACTTCTCTTCACAGCTCTGGAGACAACAGCTTCTGAGTCCTTCCCTGCACCCCTCTCTAACTCTTCTCCCTCCTAGTCAGCTCAGTGCTGGCAGATTTAATAGGATTAAGGCTCCTGCAGAGCCTAGATAAGGAAGAGGGAGGAGGGCACAGTCAGAGGGAGGACAGAGGAGGTGTCAGTAGCTGGCTGCCTCCTCCCTCGTTGACATCCCTCCTTCCCACCCAAAAAAATCCTGACTTTGCAGGGTGAGTGGTGGGTGGTGGATTTTTTTCCACTATCGATCTACTTTTAGGAGTGTGGAGGCGGAGGTAAAGGTGGGGCTTCTCTTCTCACCTGTTGTGCAACACACACCAGCCGCAGTGGGGGTCTCTCGAACCCAGGCAATCTGTACAAGTCAAGTACTGCTCACAGTTCTCCACCGGAAGCCGCACCACCTGAAAGAAGGGCTAAATTGTTAATGTTAGAAAGTACAGACCTTCCTCTCCTTCTCTGGAACCCTTCGGTTTGACCTACATTCCTTCCCTTGGGAAGATTGCTCCCATCTAACCAACGTGCCCAGGCTTCAGTGCCTTTAACAGAATGCAATGCGGGACAAAATGTAACAGGTGCAGGTTCCTAGCCTAGGTGAAGGTACCTTTTGGATTTCCATCTATCACACATTAAAAATACAATCAAATACACTTTTTAAACACACACAGAGAGAAGACTTTCCTCTCAGAGGAAAGGAGAAAGTAAGTAATGAGCCTACATATTAGCAACCCCACATAGTAGTATACTCCCAGCACCCTTAACATTCCCATGATCATTAAACACCCACAACCCTACAGGACAGCAAATATGTTCTTAATCTCAGCATTTGATCACATTTCATACATTATCTTGCTGCTCAATTTTTTAAAAAAATTCTCACAACTTTCACATCAAAGAGGTGGCTTCTTTTACAGTACCTATCCCCCTAGGCATTTCCAGAAAAAATTCACTAGAATATCTTTTCCATTCCCATGGGCTTTCCATTATACCTCTTGTTCCCAAGTCATCTTCAGCACTGTGCAAGAACTTTTGCCTCTCCTCTTAGGAAGACAAAGGGACTCTCTAGCTATGCTTAGTTTTTCCCATTTAAAACCTACTGAAAGGAGTGTGGAGTCTCACTGCCCCATTCCTAGCACTGATGTAAAATTCTTGTCATTCAAACATTTGAACACATTTAAGTTGTCGTACAGTTGGAGATGATAGATGAAAAATGGCACTGAAATTAAGTTCTGTAACAAAACCCTAGGAGAAATGGTGGGATACTCTCAAGTCTTATTTCTATCTGGAATGTATACCTTCCAAATGTGGAAAGACCTCTTTCCTTGCTCTTAGAAGTGTTGGGTGCTGATGGCTATGACTTCATTAGGAATGATTTTAAGGAAAACTCTTCACAAGCCTTACTGGCACCTCATTCTCCAGGTCTGAAATCTCGGTCCAATTAAAGAACAGGGACAGCTAAATTATCTGTCATTTCATTCTTCCACCTAAACGAAGCCTTCTTTAACTTGGGGCCCTCCCATGTATTGAATGTATTGAATACAATGTTCCTGCAATCCTACATCAAGCATAGCTGTTTGGAGGACCTCAGCATGAGGATGGATGTATTAGAGAGTCAGAAATCTATCTCCAGCTCTCCTCACCATTGGCCAAGGCACAATGAAAACCACTCTACAACCCTCCCTGCCTAAAAAACCCTACCTTCCCTCATCCCGTCCCACCCCATGGCTGACCTGTCTCTGGCTGAGCAAGTAGAGGTATCGCTGGTCAGGACTTAGGACCATGTCACGCAGCAGAGGCTCTCCAGGCATCACCGGCACAGACTCATAGAGATGGGCCTCACTTGGATTGTCCACACGAACCTGTGAGATGTGATTGTGCAAGAAGGTTTACCGAGACTCCCAAAGTGGATTTCATTAGTGTTCTTACATTTCTATCCTGCCTTTCGACCAAAAGAAAGAAAAATGGCACTCAAGGTGGCTAATGACATTGGCTGGAATCCTATCAGTGACACATGCACACTCATGTCTCTTTTTGGACAAAGAACAAGGTGCTATTTTGTAGCCCTTTGCTTGTTGTTTTTGTTCTGTGCCTTCAAGCTGTTTATGACTTAGGATGACTCTAAGGCAAAGGGTTTTCTTGGCAAGTTTCTTCAGAGGGGGTTTGCCATTGCCATCCTCTGAGGCTGAGAGAGTGTTTGCATGGTTGAGTCGGGATTCAAATTTTGGTCCCCAGAGTCATAGTCCAATGCTCTAACTATCGCACCACATTGGCTCTCACAATGGCCCTTTGCACAACATACAAAAAGATATTCCCACAGCTGTCAAGCCCGGGGAAGGGCTTTTGCTTCCTGGTGGAGCTCCAAAGGGAAGGATTGGGAGCATGCGCTCCACCTGGAAGCGCACTCCCATTACTTTTCCTATCCAAAACCAACCAGTTTGTCAATGTCTGAAATGCCTCTTTCACCCTCCAAAACAAAAGACATAACACAGGGGTGGACACAGAACTAAACAGGGTGTTATGCTCCACCTGGTTATGTAGGATTTTGCCCATTAATTTCCCAAAATACTATGTAAACAATGTAAATCGCAAATGTGCAACCTTTCCAGTGGTAAAGGCCACATCTGGCATTAACTAAGGGGCCGTATGTACACACCTACTTTACTGAGCTCCTTCCTTCCAATGTGAGCAAATCAATTTTTATTTTTTTATTTTTTTGGCTAAAATTTTGTAGTTTACTCCTGTGCTACTCACAACAGTGGCTCCTGAAGCAGTGCTATTCCTGAAACACCAGTCCCTGATAAGTTTCCAGGAAAGAAAAAGCAGCTATAGCCAACAGCCTTAAATATGCAGCTGGTCCCCAGGTCTCTGGAAAATAATAGCAGCCAGTCTCCACACCTGACAGCCTGAAGCACTGGTTTACTCGCTAGTACCAGCTAATGGGTAAAACAATGATCTCCGAAATCAGGAGAAATGACAGGTGTCCGGACAGCTTTGGGGACACACAGGGAAAAGTTGGGAGGAAGGCCACAGATGGTGTTGGCGCATTCCCCAGGTCAACAGCCTTTTCTTTTCTTCTTATTCCTGCCAGAAATTTGCTCGAGTCCAGTACCTGTGGAGATTCCCCCCCAAAGAAGTTAAAGTTCTGTGCTGGAAAACAAAACCATGACGATGGTGGGGAAATATGTACAAAGTGAGGAATAGAGGTGATAAACCAGGGGAAATTTGTGGCCTTTTCAACATCGATCATCCCCAACCAGCACGGTCAATGGTCAAGGATGAAACCTGCAATCCAGCAACATCTGGATCATAAGAGATTCCCCAGCCCTCATCAACTGGAAGGAAAGAGCAGGAAAGTCACTGGCAAAGGTGAAAACCTTGAAGCAGAGATCAGATGGCACCTTCGCCCACCCCTATTTAATTGATGGTATTACAGCATGTTGTTTTCTCAGACTCATATTTTAAAATGAGGACAACACAGCGAGCTGCCTCACAGGATTGTGATAAGGTCAAGAGACAAAGATTGTGACATGCTTTGTAACTTTAAGTGCGACATAAATGATAATGAAATGGTGTCAAAGTGGAATAGCGTTTCCTTGGAGAAGCTGGTGAGCCAGAAGGAATAGCAACATATCATGGCAGAAGGCCGTAAGAGGACTGGTAGCCATTCAGGTCACAACAGCCCTTCCCACCCCAGAAGACAGACGCTTTCTGCAGACAAATGTTTCACCATAACTATGGAGATAATTTAATCTGAGTTAAAAATTCCTGTCCTAAACTCACTAAGCAAGCCATTATCTCTGAATCTCCTGCTTATATGACATGTTGGGCATTGATTCTGAGACATAAAAACCAGAGCGCGGAAGTGAAAGGATAACATGGTTACCTGTTGTTTTGTCTTAACGAAATTTCATTTCTTTCAAACATTTAAACGAAAGAGAAACAATCGGGTATTTAAAAATAAATAATAACATTTATTTCCGATTGAGAAAACATTTCATAGAGGCTGTCTGGTTTGTTGGTATTTTCTTGTAAAAAATATGCATAGTTAACAAGTCAACCACATGTTATATTATTCATCAGCAATCAACAAAAAGTAACAACTAATCAGTAACATGGTAGGGTTTTTAACAAGGAACACTGCTACGCTCTGCATAAAATAAACCTCAGCAATTTATTGTGTGAGTTAGAAAGACCCCATGTGTTAAACATCAGAGGTTTCCTTCTCCAAATCTTACATGCAAGAAGTAAAGTATTAACTTTCCCTTTCACCACCACTTGCTTGCATACGAAGGGGAAGAGTTGTGTATTTTTGGGTCCTTCATTATTCAAGCATAATATGTCACCTGCAAACTGATATTTGCCTATTTGTCAAGTGAAAACAGTATTTATTTTCACTGTTACAAGAACCCTGAGAGATGCATCAGGCCTGCAAAATGTGTGACCTGCTAAGAAAGACAGTTGCTATATAGGGCAGGGCAGCCATCATGGGGGCTTGAGAAGCCAACAGTTTTATGGTCGAAAACAACCCAAAAAACAAGGGGAAGAGCAACAAAACCCAGATGAGGTTGGAGAAGGTTGTCAATGGCAGGCTGTCATAAATTTACCTTGGCGGCTCATAGAACCACAGAACCACATCACTGGAAAGGGCCCCATAAGCTATCTATCAAGTTCAACCTTCTGATCAGTGCAGAAACTCCAACTAGAGAATTTAAGCAGGAAACAGAACCCACCACTAGTTCCACTGCTGAATTACTCGTACCACCAAGAAGTTCCTTCTAATGTCCACTCAAAATCTACATTGCTGTTGTAATAATAATGCCACATGTCTACACATGTGGTAGACTGTCCCAAAATTGATATATATTGCCAACTGGTACTTGAGTAAATTTCCCTGAATACCAACCAAAAGTTAAAACGCTGTCCAGAAATGCTTTTGCTACCGCTGCATATAGGCAAGAACTCAAATTTGAAGTATAAATCTCTCACCACAGCAGCTCGTGTAGAAACGGCCAGATGCTGGAAAACAGGGAAGCTGTCTCTGGATATCTGGTGTAAGAAGACTTATGGCTACTTGAAAAACCATCTGGTAGAATAGCAAGTTTTGCAGGATGACCAAAACCAGAACTCTTCTTTGATAAATGGTATCTACTCAGCAATTTTGTAAATAATGACAAAATTAAAAGAAGGCAACCTCTATCCCATCTGGATCTCTGGTCAGACATTTTGGAATAGATCTACACATGTGTAAACCTACAGCGCTATATAAATAAAGGTTAATAATAATAATAATGGGCAACACTGGATGTTGGAACGACTACTCGTTTCAAATGAAACAGAACTCAAGAAGAAGACTCTAATCTTTTAACTGTAATCCAAAATTGTAAGATTAATCATTTTGTTTTATTTTGCTGTCTTGTTGTTCTGTATACATATTTGCTCACTTACATTAAAAAAAGAAATATTTTACATACAAAAAAGGTGAGGAAAAAATCTACTCTGCTGTAACCTAAATCCAATAGACCTGGTCCTCCCCAATGAAGTAGTAGAGAACAAAGCTGCAGCCTCCTTTCCATGGCAGCCCTTTAGATATTCGAAGAGTGCAATCACAATAACCCTCCCATCTTCTCTTCAATAGGTTGAACATGCCCATCTCCCTGAAACTTTCCTTTTGTTCCTCATATCTCATATCTTTGTTACCCTTCTTTGAACCCATGCCAACATGTTTACATCCTTCTTAAAATGAGGTGTCAGAACTGAATACAATACTCCAGATGGGGTCACAGGTTGAACAGGCTTGAGGTAAACCTGATATGAAATTTTGTACAAACTTATTGAGTTATTAGCTATATTTAAATTCTGACTTTCCTCTAATTACTTTAAAGCATTATCACAGTGGGGTTTGTGTTATTTCTAAACAGAATGATTACAGTATTGCAAATTTCAATTCTACTCCACTTTTAAGTGAAGAGATCTGTGTTTTTGGCACACCAAAGTCATGTACCAAGTACACAGAAGTTAAAGATTACAAGGCTAAATCCATGACACTGGCCACTATATGCTAATGCAGAAACAACGTGGATGTGCAGTGATAGAAGCGGCTAGAACAATACAATTTAATACGGGCAGCATTGCAGAAAGTGAGGTATTGACTAGAGCAATTTGTCTATTTTTATACTTTTCTATTAGTACACTTTTGTTAAGGCAAGCAATCTTGCTTTATTAAAATTTGTTGGTTTCGACTTTGTAAATCTGCTTGGCTTGGCTTTTTTTTTAAGGCATAAAATTTTGGGCACAAAAGGAGAATTGCAGAAGTTAATCAAAATGACTTCTGTGTGAATGGAGCTGTGATTAATACTCCCATGGCTTTGTACTGTTCTGTTTTCTAGGGGAAGGTATTGCTTTGTCAGGCTAAAAACAGACCTTTTATTATTATTTTATTTTTCATCCATTACGGCACACTTTTAAATTTAAATCCCTGATATGATTCCTGGAAAATTAAAGAGCCCCAAAGTAAAACTTTCAGCAGACCATTCCAGGGCTCATGCACAATATTCCAACATTTGCAGAATCTTCTCTTTCATCACAACATTTTTGTAAAATGAATAGGCCAGGATCCCATGCACATTATAACAGCCACAGAGTGAGAACTCATTCCCACCTACTACTTGCAGGGGTATTGCAGGGGAAGCAGTATGCACACAAGATGGTAAAATCCACAGAAGAAACTATCCAAAGCCAATATGGAGCTTATGGGATGCTTCGCAAAATGACTCTCGCATTGTAATATGCCAAACTTTCAGGAGAGGTACAGTCCACTTGCCATGTTATTTTATTTATTTATTTAACTTCTATGCTGCCTTTCTCCTAAAAAGGAACCCAAAACATCATATCTTCAAAACACCTCCAGATCACAACAGCTCCTCCTTCCCGTGGACCCAACACGGACTTTTCAAAGTCAACTTAGACAATAGGATTGTCAATGCTTTCTCAGCTATTATTTGTCAGGTTTGGGGAGTAAAGGGAGGGACATTTTACTTTTATAGTATTTACAGAAATAATATTACTGATTGGTGCAACATGGCAACCCACCAATGCCACAATCCTGGAAAATAACTAATTGAAGAATAACAACTTATAACTTGAAACCCATCTCTTAGGGGGTTTGCTCCTAGTTCAGAGATAGGGAGTATGCCTCTCTTGGAGATGCCTCTCCCATCATTTCTCGACAATACACATATTGGCTAGGGCTGTTGAGAGTTAATGTTCAACAATATCTAGAGGGATACATACCCTTCACCAGTACCCAAATTCACTGCTTCTGTACACACAATGAAAACGGAAAGAACCTCTGTCCTTATGAAACCCCATTTTCACCCTGAAGGACATTACTTAAGCCACCATAATACCCTTCTGAACTACACCTCCGGGAAGGCTCTTCTTCAACTGCTAATAAACATAGTCAGTCCCATAATAACCAAGAAGTACCAAATACTCCTCATACAACTCCAGAATGCTGTCTTGCTGTTAATGACCATTACTGGAGAAATCCATTTGGCCCACATTTTAAAGCGGATCCACTGAATTCACATTTTCTGGATTAAGATGTGAAACTGTGCACTTCTTAGCTTTTAAAAAAATGCATACACAAATTGCTATCTTAGGGAGAAATGCATGAAAAAAGGGGAATTTACATGCACATTTTCATGTGTTTTTTTAAAAAAGAGAGAAAATATGATAGAACGTAGTTATGCCTGAACACATGCTAAACTGACACAGGCCAGAAACAGACTTATCCTTCAGTCTCTATTAACAGCGTGTGAGACCTATGACTTGGCTCAACTCCAAAGGAGCTATATGGTTGAGCCAACCTTATATGAATGTGTTGTTTGCCCTAGACCAAGAATTTCTGTGCTGGGCAGCTGTAATCTGAAGCTAGAGACAAAACCCCCAGAATACTTGCAGGAACGGGATGCAGCAACTTGGCCTTCCAGGCTTAGCTGGACTATCCTACTAGACCACATCAGCATAGCTAGTAGAGGACCATATTTTCACCATCCCTGGTCTATAGGTTGACTCCAGCTGCTCTCTTCGCCCTGTCTTCATGGCTGGTTTGTTACCCCCAAAAGACCTTAAAGATCTGCTTGGCACAGACATCAGGCCTCCCTCAGGTCAGGAAGTTGGGTAAGCAGGTTTCGTATTCCACAGATGACAACCCTCCATCTGAAGGACTGTCAAAGCAGAGTCTGTTCTTTGGAGGCATCTGGCTTTCAAAAGAAAGTCCAGTTCAAGTTGGGTTTAAAGGGTAGAGGACGAGGAGCAGGCAGGGGCACCGGAGTCACCTATTAACAGTTAACACCTGGACAGCAGATGGGGCAGGCATACAGATCATGTGGGTCCCAGTTTTCCTTACTGTGCTGAAGAGTGTTATTATGCCATTTAAATGATTACAGTATTGCAAATTTCAGTTTTACTCCACTTTTAAGTGAAGAGATCTATGCTTTTTGCATACCAGCAATTGTTCACTAAATCTCCTTATTTATAGAGTAGCTGCAACTTAACCACACTCAGTGATCTGGCGAGGTGCTTATGCAGTTCGACATGTGTTGCACACACACATGTGCACAATGCACAAGACAACAGGCCTATGTTTTCTTTTAAGCTTATGGAGTCGAGAAATAGGGGTGATGGTGACAAAAAATGGACTCTAGTCTATATTTACAACACGTCTTAAAAATAACATTTCTGAAAAGGCAAAATTGCAAGCATCAAAGATAAAAGAATATCTTCCTGGCTGGAGAGGAACAGATGCTGAACCAAAAGGCACACTGGCTGCTTGTATCTTTAAGCTCTCTTGTATTTGCAGAAGAAATGTCAGCAATGGAAATACCACTCCTTGAAACATATACAATAAGGCTGGGTAATTTCCAGCATTTTGGGAAGGCAAGGAATGCCCTCCCCAATCCACTGGGAAGTGTACCCATCACCAACAAGTATCCGATAGCAAATTTCACTTTAAAGCCAAAGCTGCAGGGGAGGTATACTTTGTTTTTAAGTGAAATCATACATACAATGGCTTCCTCGCTGTCTGTGAGCTTAAAAACAAGGCATATCCTCTCTGCATTTCTTGTTTTCAGAAGTTGGGGATTTGCCACTGTTCAGCCACAAGCAATGGCACATTCAGTGGAGGAAAGTGCCACAAAAATAGGTAGAGGGTCATATATTACCCTCCCTGGTTAGACACACACTATAAAATTCCCTGGCAAGGAGAGGGGAAAGGAGTGTGTCCTACTTTACAGAGGACAGACCTTTATTTGGAAGACAGACGACAGGCCTCTTTGAAAGACCAAGCTCAGGCCAAGTCCACTTTAAAAAAAAAAAAGGAGGGAGAGTAGCAGGGTGATATCAACAGCTAGTTCTTGGACAGCAGACAAAACAGTTACAAAATCTACACAGTCACAGTCTTCTCTGCTGTGATGTAATGCATTAGACAGTTCAGTGATTGTAAGTACTTCTGAACCGACAACTGCACTTATAAATTAACACAAGCAAAGTTTATGGAGATGTGGGAGAGGTACCTATGGGGTTATTCAGACACTGGTGTTGTTTTTTAGCACAACAACGATGTGAATAATCTCACTCAGGCATTCCAGTTTTGTTGTTCACACTATGGAACACATCTCTGTTTATCTCGGCAGATTCTGTTGCTCACACATGCCAGCACTTGAATAAAGATGGAGTCAATGATGTGAATATATTCAAAGGGTGTTCAAGGCATGCAGAGTTTTATACTGGAGATTATTGCACCACTGAAAAAAGCATCTTACTGCTACCGAACTGAAGCTTCATTCAGGCTGTACCCTGGTATTATCACAAATCTTTTCTCCCCAAAAGTTCCCGACTTTGAAAAATGGCTGCCGAAGTGAGTTCAGGGACCCACATTGGAGCCATGCTGTACCCAGATGGCCATTTTGGAAAGAAAAGCCATGCAATAACACCAGGGTAAAGCCAATTTGAAGCTTCAATTTGGCAGTGGTAAGACGCATGTTTCAGCGGTGTGATAATAACCACTGGTTTATCTCACATCTATTCACATTGGTTATTCACAAATCCAAATGTTTTAGAAAAACTTGGAAAAATACCTGAAACCGATTATCCCCTATTCAATAGGGGGTTTGGCAGCCCCCTAAAAAACTCAATCGGAGTATCAACCCAGCTTCTACCTGTATTATTTTCACTGTCTGAATAATCCTTTAATAATCCTCCCCATTCTGGTGCCACACTTTCCTAACTCCTAAGGCTACCTATCTTCACACCCCACAACTATGTGAGAAGTGTTCAGTGGGAATTATTTTGGGGAGACACGCTAGTTCCTCCTTAGACTGGGGGTATCTGAAGATGTGTGTCTGCATTCAAGTCACTTGTTGACTTATGGATGGAACTAAGCATAGGTTGTGCCAAGTAGCAAGGCATCTTCATGAGGGAAGTTGGCAAACAGTTGTCTTCTTCCCAACTGAAGACGGTGCCTATAGGGGAAAGGATGGATACATACGCACATATATGCCCCAAAGAGAAAACTCAAAGTATCTTTCATCCTGGCCAACAAAGCCCCATTGAGCCTCCCACACACACCAAGCAGACCCCTGGGGTCAGTGCAGTTGCAGAGTTGGGGATTCAGACACAAGTCCCTCCCTCTCCAACCCAAAGATCAGGATAATGGTCCTTTTCAGACTTGGCTGCGGGAACAGGCAGGTCACCCCGGGGTGAGGCTCCGGGGCCAGGCAGCAACAAGGCAATTAGTGTAGGAAAGGAGGCAGAGGGAGATCTGGGAATGGCAAAGACAGACGGATGGGCTACCACCCGGCCTCCTGCCGCCCTAATTGAATCTCCACCGTTTGCGGGAGGAACAGAAGGGGGCCGTGACCTCCCCTCATGCCCCCTGCTAGGGGTTCAAGAGTTTAAACAGCATTTCTCTTCTCCTGCTCCCCCCTCCCCACACACAGAGATGACTGCTGTAACTCAATTCCATGTGCCCAGGACCCAAAGACCAGCCGTCACAGCCTCCCGAGGATTATTTCCCTCTTCCACTTCAAAATCGACCCCACAGCTCAAATAGGGGAGGCCCAAAGAAAAGAGAGAAAGTTGGGGTACTTGCTTCTCCAGCCTCAGCTCAGTAAGGAGACTAAAAGGAAGGAGACATCACATCCGATAAAAGTCACAAGTCAAAAGAGCCCACTTTGGGCTTCTTCGAAACAGCAATGAAAATAGGAGGAAAAGTAGCGAACTGGATGATTAAATCTAGATGGATAGATTACCATCAGTGGGAATATTTAAAATGTCAGGCTGACAAATAGCCAAGCCAGCATTTGATTTCCCAAACTATGGGCTCAGGGTCACCTCAGACTGACTTGGATTAAGCAAACAGGACTCCCTGTACATTTATGCGGCTTGTGTTGCAATGCACACAACTGAACTGTGCTGAGGGAAAGACACTCCATTACTTTATGTACTCCAACCCTTGGTTCCAAGCTATTTGAAGGACCATATATTCCGGTGTGAGTCGATCGGGGTTTTAAGATCATCCAGACAGTCTCTCCTCTCTGTCCCACCACCTTATCAGGCTCATTTGGTGGGAACAAGGGACCTTCTTGGTGGTTGCTCCCAGACTTTGGAACTCACTCCCTTAGAGAGGTCAGGATGCCCTCATCCTTGCTGTCCTTCCAGCAGCAAGTTAAAATATTTTTGTGCCTCCAGGCCTCTACCAAAGGCACTTAATGCTCTGTGGTGCTCGATTTGAAGGTTTAAGGGTCTGTACATAGTTTTATTTTTATTGTTTTAATGCTTTAACATTTTAACTATTTTAATATGCATTGTTTTTAAACACCACTTTGGGTCCTAACTGTGGGGAAAAGTGGGAATAATAACAACGACGACGACGACGACGACGACGACGACGATGATGATGATGTAGTATTCCAGGAATGGAGGTTGCCATTCTAAATAGGTTTTGGGACTGAGACCACAGGACAAATGAACTACAGCATACTGAGAGTTGTAAATACTTTACTTCTCAGCACAACATCTTTCCCATCACACCCTCTTGTTTCAAGCCATCCTCCATCTCTCCCTCTCTTCTTTTATAAACACACACACTTACTTCAAAAGGCAGCAGAATCAGGATGGAAAATGCTGAGTTCAGAATTAAATGTGTCTGGGAAGATGGTCTTCTTTAACAAACAAAACCTTAGAGCATCTTTATCTTTACTCTGTGTCCCTCATCATCAGTTTGTGGACTCACATCCATTCATCCTTTAGCTTTCATTTAAGATGCAAAAATCACAGATGCCCATCCAGCCCCTATGCTTTTTCAGAAATAGATTTTACCGGTTTGGGTCATGCCCAGTTAGAGGAAGGAAGGGTGCATCAGCTCATTCAATGCCCAGTTAATATTTAATGTGGCAGGTCTGTTGGGCACAAGCCTCAGCAGAGTGGTAACTAATGGCGGAGGGCGAAAGCTGCCAGTAATGGTGACTCCCATCCTATCCCAGCTCCCCATAGGCATAGCTGAAAGAAGGCATTTTACGTGGAGGAAAAGGGTAATTTCAAGTCTACTCAGATGTGATTCTAGAATATTCCTTGACCTAGCATATTGAGCCCTATGTAGGGAGGGGCAAAAGAAATAAAAAACAACCACCATGGATCACGTCTAACCAATCAACAGCACCATTTCAGATATGAAAGGTTTCAAATCCCAGACCCCCAACATGAGCGAAGATGCATGGGGCAACCTGGAATCAGCCTCCACTCCCATGGACCACAGGCCAGATTCTGAGAATACAGCTCCCATCATAGAACACAGCTCCTCTTGACACCCTCTTGCCCAGCCATTAATATAGCAAATGCAGCATGAGATCAGAAGAGTATAATACTTGTAGAAAGAAAGAAAGAAAGAAAGAAAGAAGGAAAGAAAGAAAGTGCCAGAACTTAAGATATCCTGGAAACTTTCTCCACATTGGCTAGGTGAGGTGTGCAAAACCCAACCAAAGGAATTGTGCAGTTAGGGAGAAGGCATTCTGCAAATAGCCAAACAGCCAAAAGACATAGAAAAAGGGTCCTAGCAAGTATGTCTGAGGACTCTACAGCCTGCCACTGCTTTGTAAAATATTCTAAGGTTCTTGACACACAGGAGCCCCTGCTGAGATTAAATACACAAACATCTCCTTCTGTTTTGTAAAAAGTGATCTAGCTATGTAAACTTAGTTGGAGCAGAGCATGGGTTATGTTTTGTTTTTTGTAAAGTAGCCACACCAACAGCAGAAGTCTGGTTATTATACACCAAAAAAATCACTTCCAAACTCTGAATCAGATGATGATGTGTTTCTGTTGTTGTGAATACAACAGTAGTATGTTATTCCAGTAACATGTTTCCTAGGAAAAGAATGCAGTCATGTCATAGCAAGATTTTCCCTGCTGCACACACTTCTGAGGAATAATCATAAGTTTGTAAAGCCCTGACTCAAATTATCCCAGGTCACTTCACTGGACCATCATGCTCAGCATTCTCTACACTTTTGGAGAACAACTACGACTTGCAGTTGTTCTCCAAAATTTTCTTGGGGGTTTCTTTCTTAGAGCCAACGGTGACATCAGAATCAACCCTGAAACCTTCTGGTTACAAAACAGACACATGAACTACCTTGAAGTGTTAGACAGGGTGGAGAACAACGCACATATTTGGATATATTGGCTCTCCAGATGCTTTGAACTGCAATTCGTATAATCATTTACCATAGGCCATGCTGACTGAGACTTCAAGTTCAAATGTAAAATACCTGGGGGTGAAGCTTCCCACTCTCTGACATATGAGAGAGGAAGAATATGTTGAGCCACCACAAGAGCTCCTTACCCTATCTACCCGTTTGCCATTTTCAGAGTTGCACATACAGCTGTTGAATCAGAAAGTGAGATTTCTACAGGTTCCATTAACAGCCCACAGGTTGAGGCAGAGAAGCCTTGTATCATGTCTGAGCATTGGACTTGGACTAGTGACCCAAGTTCAAGACACACTCAGCTATTGAAACCCATTGGATAAATCACACTTCCAACTTCAGAGGAGACAATCACAAACTCTCTCTCAACAAATCTTACCAAGAAAATTCCATGACAGGGTTTCCATCAGTCAACAATGAAAAGGCACAGCAAATATTTAAGTCAAAGCTGTTGAGGAAACATGTGGCCTTCCAATATTGTTGGACTGCTACACCCGTGGTCTTTCATCAATGGCTAGACTGGAAGGGGACTGATAAAGAGTTTCAATCTGATAACATCTTGGAAGCCACATGTCTTCTTTATTGGTACAATAGAGGACCACCCAGTGCCAACTACAGAGGAGTTACAGAGACTGTTTAATTGTCAATCTAGTGGAGATGTTGGAGGAAATCAGAACCTCATACATGTGCAGACAGCCCTATAGAAACCACTTTCTGCCTTCTTAGCCTCCACCCCCATGACCACCTTGCAATCATTTATCCCCCAAAATGCCAAAGGACAATATCTCACCTTTTTAAGGTTGCCAGCACGGGTTCCAATAAAGACAACCGAGTGGCCGCCATACGTGTAGGCTGCAACACTGGCCATGCCCTCAGTCTTCTCCTCAAGCAGTGGGCGCCCCTCAATGACTTGGAGTCCTCCCAGGGGCTGATTCAGCACCAACCCACAGAAATTCCCATTGATCTGCATAGGCTGGAAAACAGGGAGGACAGGATTTATGGGTCAGTGGAAAATGGCTTCCTACATGTTTCTCCCTTTCCCTGCATTACAGAGTGGGAAGGGACTTACAATGATATTTGATACCCACCTCCCCTCTCCAATATATTTCACTGCCTGTCTGCCCTATTTATAAAGAGAGGAAGAAAGTAATTTTCAAAAACTTAACCAAGAATTCCTGGGCTGCATTTCTCAATTTTGAGATAAACTGGAACCACAGGAATTAAAAGAAAGGGAGAGGACAGAGTGAAGACAACATTCCAAGTGATAGGACTTCTTTGGCTCTACCTCCCAGGGGAAATGGAAACTAGCAGATGAGAAAGTGGGAAAGGACAGAAAATCCAGATAATTTGACCACCAGGTACCGTGTTGATGCAGGGTAGCTCTTTGTTGAGAAGCCATGGGAGGGAGAGACGTCCTTCGCCACGGTAGCATGACTGGATACGCTCTCGAATGCGCTGGTTGACTTCATCCAGGGTGAAGAGGCAGAGAAGGCTCTCCCGAGGTGGCGTGGCTCGGTTTTTCTGGCCCTGTGAGAAGGCAGCATAGAGTATGTCCTGCCCTTCAGCAATGCCCAGTGACTGAGCCAGCTGCCGACCCGCTTTGGCCAGCTGAGCAGCTTGCACAAGGCGGTACTCCACGCCATCCTTGGAGCAGCCCAGGGGGAATTCCACATAGGAGTAAAACTCCGTGTCATTGGCACACAGACGTACAATCTTTGAGGAAAAGAACCGCTCCCCACCAGTCACACCTGGGCCCCCTGGGCCTCCTGCTGGCTCCAGGGGTGTCTGGGCAGTATCTAGCTGCAAGGTGAGGAAATACACAAACCCGCCAGACACAAATGCCGACACGTAGTAGATGTCAAAGGCGGGATAGAGCGAGAGAGTGTCCGAAGGGACCTTGATTTGGGAGGAGACAAACTCGTCCTGATAAACAAGGCTGAACATCTCAGGACTGTTGGCATTGGGGGTCAGGCGGCGGCTGGATAGAGTGGGGAAGTACTCTGAGCGCCCGCCTATGGAGGTGCCCACAAAGAACTGGCTGGGCTCTCTCAGCTGCTCCACAATCACACCAACCATGGCATCCGGTTCCCGACCACCAGAAAGGTAGTGCTCTTTGCGTTGGTGCGGTTCACCCAGCTTGGTCAAATCTTCCAACTGCAACAGCTGGCAAACTCCCTGCCAGACACTGCCGCAAGCCACCAAGCGATTGCCAGCATAGTCAATCAGCAGCAATTTATTGATGTTGTCAGAGGGGGAGAGCCGATGAGCACAGAGTCGCACACCAGGCGGAGGGTAACACCGGGGATCATCCGGCACGGGCCCGGTAGTGTGAGCCCGCAGTTGGGTCAGGTTAGCTGAAAGCTTGTAGATGCGGTTGACAGCTCCAATGTAGACCTCTCCTGTGTCATGGTGGACAGCCAAATGTGTGAGAGCCACATCTGAGACAGTGAAGGCAGCATGTGTGGGCAGGAGGCCTAAGATGGGTGGCAGCAAGGAAAGAAGAACAGCAGATATGGTGGTGATGGTTGTGAGCAGCTGCCACCGCCGCCACATGATCACCAGGGACTTGCCTGGGGTCAGGCTGGACCAGATAGAGGCAGCTCATTCAGCCTGCAAAGGGAGAAGAGGAGAGAGGGGTTAAGGGCCAGTTTGCTATTGCACTGCACAAAGAAAAAGAGAAGCACAACTGTGGCACAGGAGACACTAAGGGCAAGCACACTCAAATTCTAAACCGACTAACTTGTGTATCAGGGCCAGGGGAGAAAATTGTGAGGGCCCTCCAGGTATTATTGGACTACAATTCCAGTATAGGCAGGGATGAGGAGTGGTGGACTTCATAGCTGAACAAAATCTAGAATGCCACACATTCCCCATCACAACCATACAGTGGTACCTCTAACATAAAGCAAGTGTGAAGAAGCATCAGACGGAACATCAGAAAAGGATGGCAAATAGCCATTCAGCTTGTAACTGTTGTCTATTAGCTGCCATTAAAAGGAAGCAGCAGAGGCAGGTGTTAGATTTTCTGCTTCAAGGGCTAAAATGGCCTGATGGCTGCAGAGGACTATCCGCCTTTGACTTGGGGGTTGGGCTCCATTTAATGGTCTGCCTCAGACAGCAAAAGATCTTAGGCCATCTGCTATACTTATACTTGGGGAGCAAGCCATGCAAGCTCAGCAAAACATATTTCAAAGAAGACAGGTATAGGACTGCATTCTAAGGCTCCACAACACCTTTTTTAAAAAAAAGCCTACTAACAGGCTAACAAAGCCCACATCTTGGAATTCTATCTTGGAATTATTATCCTCCAGCTCCAACTAACCCCAACTAACTCCACAAGCTCCCTGGAACCCTCCTGCCCTATATAAAAGCCATATCCCCAAAGAGATGCTTAATGAGTCATGTTTCTACCTAACCTTAGCTGGGGATGTAGATGTGCTTCTCCAGGGAAGGAGCCATCACTTCCAAGGACCTGGTTTGCTCTGTTTACTTCCAACACCCCAACTTCTAATTAGCTCCCCACCACACGCAGCAGAAAGCAGCATCAGCTGCTCAAAAAGTATATCACCACAATGCACACACATACATACACCTGCAACAGCTTAAATAAAACTGAAGGCAAAAAAATGCCACTTGACACACACAAAATGAACAGAGGTGGCCCAGGCTCTTTTTACTTGCTAGGTTAATTCCAGAGACATACCCTTATCACAGCAGTGCCACTCCAGGCAAACACTGAGGGCCTCATTTAAACACAATGAGATCAGTCAAGAAGAACATATTTACATAGAGTTACACACTGCCCATGGTCTAATTTCAAAACTGGGCCCACAGCCACTTGTGTGCCATCTTAGCACACTGGCATAATGTCCACCTAGGATAGAGACCACCTAACACACTAAGTACACATGGAATGGCTCTGACTCCTTATTTCAATCAGATGCCAGGCATGTGAAAGACCACAGTGAGAAGTTCTTTTTCTCTGCTCAGATGATGTTCCAGTTGGGCCTTAAGATTCATACAGGAATGTCTATCATCTGACAGTCAAATCCTGCATATGGAAGTGTGCTACCGTAGATAGAATGACACATTTTCATATCACCTCAAACACAATGCTTTCCACTCGATTAGATTCATATATTCAGCTGGAGAGTCAAATTAAGAAAAATCAAGCAATGTGCATGCATGTGCAAATGAACCGTTATGAGCTCTCATCCCTCAGCTATATGGTGATGTTGCACCCCCAGCTATTTTAAGAGGAACCACACCATTCAGGGTTTTTTTCTCTACTCCTCTTCTTAAACTTGCCGATGCAACATCCCCTGAATTGATCCCCACAAACATTTAGAAAGCAGCCATTTCTCACAAAGCCTGTTTGCAACATCACACCTTTTAAACATTAGGTGAACGGCTGCAGGTTATCTATTTGTCCCCAGGGTCTCAAACAGTACTCCGAATGTGAACATTAGCAAACAGCAAAAAAGTGTGCATAGGATGTATGTGCATGTATGTATACATTCACTCTATTACGACTGATTCCAAGCACAAACATCTGGCTAAAGGATGCATTAACACCAGGAATGGACATTTGTGGCATAAATTTCACTCATCTTCCAGAAATCCTGTCAAAGATTACTCAAAGTGTAGTTAACACTGAGCTCCACTTTCCATAAGAAAACAATGTTTTCAAAATGTTCGTGAAACAACAAGATACACCTTACTTTAACGTTATCTCTCTATTACCATAACTGATATGTATTGGCAGACTTGATCATACAGCCTTTCCAGGAAAACAGAGAAACCTCTTAGAATATGGAGGTTATTCGAACCAACATCCCCCAGGTTAGATCCCCATATTTCCACCTAGTGACGCATACTATGGTGGGCTCTTTTTCAGAAATAATGGATGCATATCCTAGAACCACTGTGTTGAATGTGTCTACACACCCACAGAGTGCGCACCAGTGCCCCCACCCAGCCGGCCTCCACAATGCATAGTTTGGATGAGATCAGACAGACGATCAGTCCAAACAATCTAAGTATTGCCAAAATCATGCAGCTCCTCTCCAGCTTTCCAGGAGCAAACTTTCACAGCCTACCTTAGTACCTGGTACCCTGGAACTACAAACAGCACAGAGCGAACCTGAGATCTTCCATATACAAATCGTGCGCGCTACCAAGAAGCTGCGGAGCATATTTTGAAAAGGAGGAAAGTGTGTAAAAACTGTATGTGGCTGCAGGGGTCTGTTTTGTGGTTTCTCTGAAGGGGAGGAGGAGGAAGAGATGTTTCCCATCCCACAATAAACTGCAGAAAATATGTAAACACACACATACAACACATCATACGCTTGTTAACGCACACACACAGAGCCCTGCAAGTGTATATACTAATACAGATACCACTCCGCTGCTTTCCTGAGCCTTTTCCTAAGCTATGGCTTTGAATCCTCCACACTCGTGTGGGTGCCACGCAGTAAATGCCTTACAACTGACAATACCCAGGACACACTGTCAGTCTCACATCCTCAGCTTCTGCCCTTTTTGTTCAGTGCAACCCCACCCTCAGTCATGCAAGCCACAGACCAGTCAACCAGCAGAAACGGGAATCGCTTCTCAGGATGCAGATCTTGTTCCTCCTCAACAGATCCCAGACCAGAGCCCAGCCTCTTTACCATCCACCCCTTGGCAAAAAGTCTTCCAATCCCTAGTGTCAACCTCTCCTCCCCCAAATTCCTTTTTGTCTGCTTACCTCTCCCAAGCAGACATGAATTATAAACAGACACCTCCCAGAAAGGCCCAGAAGAAGCCTGGCTTAGCACTGGTTGGAACGGCAGCTTCGGCCATTCCCTAAAACAATCCTGTACCTTAAGACCCCAAATATACACTTACACCAGGGAAGGAACAGTCTGGTTTCAAGTGGGAACGACAGTCTTGCAACCCGATCAGCGATTCGCTGTAAACTGTAGTGGGAATGGCCCCTGGGAATCACAAACGTTCCGGCCAAGAGAGAAGGAGAACCAACCTGTTACACAAACATTTCAGAGCCGTCCATCGCAACCCAGATCAGCCTTGGGAGACTGTGCGTTCAAAAGCCCCGCATCGCAGCCACAGATCCTCCTGGGTGAGGTTGGCCTCGGTTGTCCAGGTCTGCAAAATAGGAACAATCCTCTTTGACTTTCACAGAGCAGCTCTTGGGTGGAGTGGGGTGCGGGGTGAGGGAAGAAAAAAGGAAATGCTTGGAGCAAGACATTCAATGCGAGGAAAGGAGAGAACCTGGAATCCTGCTCTCCCGGAACACCACCACCGCCCTCCATCAAGTTGACCCAATTCCCAAAGACCCCCTCCCCATCCCTCCTCTCCCAAGGCTTCGATTCCCCAAGCAGTGGGAAGAAGAAGACCACAAAAGGCAAGGCACCTTGGTCTTCCAACGCAACCCACTTCCCTGAGCCATGAGGAGGAGAAGGTTTGGGGAAATGCTTCCCAAACAACAAGAGGGCCCACTGGGGGTTCCTGGAAAGAAGCTCACCCTGATCCCTCTTCCCCACCATTGACTCATTGACCAAACCCCCCCAAAGGAGGATGCCAAGATCAGTGGTTGTGGGGGGGGGGGCAGTGGTTGCAGCAGAACCCAGGCTGGCTACATACTAAGCAGACCCCCCAAATAAATCTCTTCCAGATGATGGGCGTTAGCCAGCTTTCTCCTCCACCCCAGACTGGGCTGCTCCAAGGGAAGAAGAAGGGAACCAAACCAAACCACTGGAAGAGGAGGAGGAGGAAGATGGGGGGAAAGAGAAGGATTAAAAAAAAACACTAGGTCCCTCTCTCTTTCTCTCCTTCCCCCTGCAACCCCCCACAACTCCCCAGTTTGCTGAGAGCCCCCCAAAACCCTCCACCTTTCTCTTTGGTGGCATTCACACACACAGAGGCACATAAACCTTACCCATTCACCCCATACACACACATATACACACACACATACATATATATATATATATATATGCACACACACATATTTACATATATGTATATATATATATATACACACACACACACATATATAGATAGATATACACACACATATATACATATATATATATATATACACACACACATATATATACATATATATACTAACATATATATATACACACACACACACACACATATACATATATATACTAACATATATATATACACACACACATATAAATATATATACACACACATATTTATATATATATACATACACATATACATACATATACACTCACTCACACATATATACATACACATATATGCATACATATACACACACACATATATATACATACACACACACACACACACATTTCCTTCCTCTATAGCCATCCACTGAACACCCCCCCCCAGGACCCCCAATAAAATGGGAGGGGATTAACCACCCTCCCTGGAATGGGGGGGCATTAAAACACAGGGGGGAGCAAATCAAGACCCACAACCACACACACACACACACAAAAGGAGGGTGGGTGGTTGGGTGGGGAAAAGGCAACACAGATTTGGGGTGTGTGGATCTGCTGTGGGTGCAAAAGGAGGAGGCAAGGGGTCTGTAGCAAAGCCAAGCCCTAGAGAAGGAGAGAGGCAAAGAAAGCAGAAACCCCAACCAACAACCAGCCCTTTGCAAAGAGAAAGGGATGGAGCTGTAGGGTTGTGTTGAGTGTGTTGTTGTGGGTTCAGCATGTGTGTAAGAGAAAGGGGGCCAATGGGTGGTCACCACCACCACCCACCCACCCTATCCCCCTCTGGACTGATCCTGTCTCTCCCTACCTGCCTGCCTTCCTCCTTTATCCCGCGATCGTCCCCCTCCAGCCACTCTGAGAGTCTGCTCCTCCCGCCCCAGCAGCAGCCAGGCTGAGCCCTTTAAACGTGGACAGAACCATCCCCAGCCAAGGAGGAGGGGGGGGGGGAGGATCAGGCATCTGATCTGATAGAAAAAGAAGAGGAGGACCTTCCTAGGAAAAACAGCCTTGTCCTCCCAGGTTCTTCTTCAGCATCATCTCTCTTTTCCCAAGCCTTACACCTGGTCCTTTGGGTTGGGGAAAGGCAAGGGGGGGTCCTCTTCCATCCTGATCATGACCCCCCCCCCTTCTGGGTCTGAAAGTGGTACAGTCCAGGCACTCATTCATTCATCCCAGACCCAGTTTTTTTGGGGGGAGGCTTCCTGGTGGTGGAGCACCTGGGGACTAAAGAGGGGCAGGGCTGGGCTAGAGACTATCCTAGGGATAGGCTTCCATAGGGATCAGAGAGCTTTCTCTCTCTCTTCTCCATCAGATGGATATATATAGCCCACCTCCATCTATCAAGCCTATCCCTTTGTATTGGCATTAAAATGGACCAGGCTGCAAAGGGAGCTTGGACTACCTTGTAGGAAAGGAGCTAGGAGCCTGGGTTTTCCTAGGCTTCAGCCTAAGCCTAAGCAAGTCTGCACAGTCCTAGGGATAGGCTTTCGTATTTATCAGAGATCGGTTCTCAATCAGATCCATCCCACCTTTGTTTAAAGACAGTCTTCAAGCCCATGGTAAAGCATAGGGATGGGATGGATCAGAGTGCAAAGGGAGCTTGGGCCGCCTTGAAAGAACGGAGCTGGAGCCTGAGCTTTCCTAGGCCTCAGCCTAAGCCATACATTCAGTCCTAGGGAGAGACTTTCACATTCTCAATCAGATATAGCCCACCTCCTTCTTCAGGTATACCAGTTTGTATGGTTAAGCATAGGCACTAAATGGATCATTCTGCAAAAGGAGCTTGGACCGCCTTGAAAGAAAGAAACTGGATCCTGAGCTTTCCTAGGCTTGAGCCTAAGCAGTCTTGCACAGTCCTAGGGATGGGCTTTCACATTCATCAGAGATGTGTTTGCAGATATATCCCACCTCCGTTTAAAGACCGTTCACTCTTCAAGCACATCCGTTTGTATGGGTAAGCATAGACACTTGATGGATCAGGATGCAAAGGAAGCTTGGAATATACTACTTAAGACTTGAGCCTAAGTCATATATGCATTGCTGTGGGCATGCTTTCATGTTTATTAGATATCTACCCATCAGTTTGTATGGTTAAGGACAGACGTTTAAAATGGATCAGTCTGCAAAGGGAGCTTGGAGTTTGGACCATACGACTTAGACTTGAGCCTAAGTGGTATAAATCATTGCTGTGGATATCCTTTCATATTTATTAGATATCTATTCTACTGCTACCTCAATTTAAAGATATTTCAGTCTTCAGTTTGTATGGTAAAGGACAGACATTGAATGGATCATTCTGCAAAGGGAGCTTGGACCGCCTTGAAAGAAAGAAACTGGAGCCTGAGCTTTCCTAGGCTTGAGCCTAAGCAGTCTGCACAGTCCTAGGGATAGGCTTTTCACATTCATCAGAGATCTATTCTCAATCAGATATATCCCACCTCCATTTAAAGACAGTTCAGTCTTCAAGCCTATCAGTTTGTATGGTTAAGCATAGACATTGGATGGATCAGGGTGCAAAGGTATCTTGGACCACCTTGAAAGAAAAAAGCTGGGAGCCTGGGCTTTCCTAGGCTTGAGCCTAAGCGGTATAATCAGTCCTATGGATAGACTTTCATATTTATCAGATATCTATTCTCAATCAGATATGCCACCTCCATTTAATATTGTTAGCCAATCTGGGTCCCAGTTCTTCTGGGAAAGAGCAGGATACATAATAATAATAATAATAATAATAATATATTAATAATTATTATTAAATAATGGTGCAAAGGGATCTTGGAGCGCCTTGGACAATAACTGGGGAAAAAAGAAGCTGGGAGCCTGAGCTTTCAACACTTGAGCCTAAAGACTAAAACACACTGCAGAAATAATCCAGTTTGAGACTGCTTTAGACTGCTCTGGCTTAGTGCTAGGGAATCCTGGGAATTGTAGTTTATTGCGGCACAGAGCTCTCTCATAAAGAAGGCTAAATGTCTCGCACATTTCTCAGAAGTCCCTGGTACTGAGGCAAGGCAGTTCAAGGAGTCTACAACTTCTGTAGTGTGCTTTGGGCCTAAGTGGTATATTCATTGCCGTGGATCTGCTTTCATCTTTGTGAGATACCTATTATACTGCCACCCCAATTTAAAGATATTTCACTTCAGTCTTCTGGCACATCAGTTTGTATGGTTAAACATATAAATTTAATTTATTAGTCTGCAAAGGGGTCTCGGAGCACCTTGAAAGAGAGAAGCCATCTCAATTTAAAGACATTTCAGTCTTCAAGTATATAAATCTGTATGCATATGTATTGATTAGGCCGCAAAGGGATCTTGTAGCACCTTGGAGACTTGCTGAAAAAAAGGAGCTGAGAGCCTGAGTTTTCCTAGGCTTGAGCCTAAGTCGTATATTTATTAAAGTGGATATGCTTTCATATTTATCCAACACCTATTCTACTGCCATCTCAAAGCGAATTCAGTCTTCACACTTATAAATTTGTATGGTTAAGCACAGACATTTAATTGATATGTTATTGGTTTTAGAATTTCATATTGATTGTATTATTGACTTTTATGCTGTTCTCCCACCTCGATCCATGGGAAGAGGCGGGATATATAAATAAACATTTTTATTATTTATTATTATTATGATCAGGGTGCAAAGGGAACTTGGAGCACCTTGGAGACTTCCTGAAAGAACGAAGCTGGGAGCCTGAGCTTTCCTTGGCTTGAGCCTAAAACGCTTGAGCATTTTGCAGTCTTTAATCACAAAGGAGGACAAGGCACTGCCAAGCGTAGGCCCTGCCCAAATAAAAGCTAAAACATATATAGTTCTTTGTGGGTTTTTCAGGCTATGTGGTTATGTTCTAGAAGAGTTTATTCCTGACGTTTCGCCAGCATCTGTAGGTGGCATCTTCAGAGACTGCTGGCATGGAAGAGAGTGGGGTATATCTGCTGTTGGTTGAGAGGAAGCGATATACATCTTAATCTGTATATTGTTGATGGCCAGGCCTCAGGGTGGGAGGATATGCCTGGCCATCAGCAACAGAACAATACACAGATTAACAGGGAGATCACTCCTCCCTACCCAGGGTCACACAGAACATTTATACCCCACTCTCTTCCATGCCAGCATTCTCTGAAGATGCCAGCCACAGATGCTGGAGAAACGTCAGGAATAAACTCTTCTAGAACATGGCCACAGAGCCCAAAAAACACACAAAAAACTATGGATGCCGGCCATGAAAGTCTTCAACTTCCTAAATAAATATAAATGTAATCATTATGTTTCTTCGTCATGATTGAGATGGAGGACACTTGGAGATTCCTCCTGGACAGAAGGTGGAAATGGAGGACCAGGTTCTGGAAAAGGAGGACATCTGGTCACATCAAGTCCACCAAAGCTCCCGCTCCCGGCATCTTCCTTTCAGGGAATCTCCAAAGGTGCTCCAAGAAGATGCATCCTGATTTTCCAGATTAAAAAGAAGGACTAAACCTTGGAATTGCAAGGAGGATCCCGCAGTCTGAATTTGGGAGGGAGGGACGTGTGGATGGTGTGTGTGTGTGAGTTTGTAGGACTGGTGGTGACATCCCAGAGGACCTTCTTCTCAGTTGCCGCTCCAAAAATTTGGAATGACCTGCCAGAGAAGACTCCACAGATTATATCCCTCAATGTTTTTAAAAAGGCGATAAAAACGATCCTATTCCGGCGGGCCTTCCCAGACTGACCTCGGCCCAGAACAGAATTCATGGCCCACTTGATCTAGCCCCCTAGGTATCGCCACTTCCGTTAAACAGTTTTAAAACTGTTTCTGTAGTTATATGGATTTTATTGTTGTAATTTTTGTTTATTGAAGGGAGGGTGAGATGAAGGGGTGGGAGGGATTGTTTTTCGTGTTATTATTTTCTGTATCGGTTTTATTCCTTGCTGTTATCCGCCTCAATCCTCAAAAGGGAGAGGCGGGATAAAAATAAATATTTTATTTTTTATTTTATTTTTATTTTGTTTCTCCAAAGCCACAATGTGAAAGGAGGAGGAGATGCTGATGGTGGTGGTTGCACAGCCAGGGCACCCCCTAATGGAAGGAAAAAAACACAACCAAGGGAAAGGATGCTCCTTAAAGAAAATGAGGCTGCTTTTGGTAGTGGTTGGTGATGGACATTAGTTGAATGCCTGGAAATCCCCCCTACCTAAGTTGCCTAGGTCCTCCTTTTCTAGGACATGTCCTCCATGCCCACCTCCAGTCCAGGAGGGATTCCAAAATGTCCTCCATTTTGAGCAGAGCTAAAGGAGAAAGGCTTGACATTCCTAGGAGTGTTTTGGAGCTTGGCCATGTCTTCCTTTTTCCCCCCTGGGGATGTCCTCCATATGGAGGACATGGGGGTCACCCTGGGCCCCCTAAGTCATAACCTTTCCTCTCCCTCTTTCCTCACCCCCTGGATCCTCTGCAAATAAAATTCCTCCTGGGCTATTTTTTGGTTTTAAATCTCTCTTTCAGGAAAGAGCAGTACAAACTTAGCCCTCCTTATCCACGGATTTTTTTATCCACAGATTTGAGCATACACGGCTTGAAAACATTCCCCAAAATTATAAATTCCAAATGGCAAACCTTGATTTTCCATTTTATATATGGGGCACCATTTTGTTGTTCCATTACATTTATTGGGACTTGAGCATCCACGGATTTTGTTATCCACGGAGGGTCTTGGAACCAAACCCCAGCGGACAACAAGGGCCCACTGGGCTAAATGTTGTAAGAAGGACTAAGGGGTGGAAGACTAAAGATTAAGAAGGTATTAGGAAGGTGCTAAGAAGCGAGTTAGGAGTAAATATTAGAACGGAAAAGAAGAGAAGGAAAGTAGACATAATTGAGTAACGAATAAAGAAGTAAATATGAGGATCCCATCAGAACAGAACAGATAAGAGTTAGAATAGGATAATATAATAGTGTGATAAAATGCATGTACAGTACGAACTAAAGAGGTCAAACTAATGTATAGTAATTAATAGATACAAAAGCATTTGTTCACTTGTCTATTTCTTTTTTATCTTATGTGGTTAATATTTGTAGATCCTGTATTTATGTATGTATGTGTGTGTGTGTGTGTATGTGTGTTTTTCTTTTGACAAAATTTTAATTTTAACTAAAATTTTAAAAATCTCTCTCTCTCTCTCTCTCCCTCTCTCTCTCTCACACACGCACAACCTTGCCAGACTCATCCACATCAATCCCTGTCCTCCCCACCTATCCACCCACTTGTGATCTTTTTCCCCACTGATCCACCCTCCCATTCCCCTCTTTGCAGAAAAGAAGGAAGAGGAGGATGCTCCTGTTGCTGCTGCCGCCGTGGTACCATCCAGGGCACGTTGCCATAGCAACAGGATCCAGGAGATGAGAGATGATGGACGCCCCGCAATGTGGCTGTGGTCGAGGGAAGGGAAAAGGAAAGAAAGGGCTGGGCTGGGCTGGGTCAAAAGAGGGCAGTGGGGGTTCAGAGAGTCCCCTGGCTTGGCATGATGGGGAAGGGGGGTACCTTAGGAAAGATTTGTGTATATACTTACAGAGGAATTGGGGGAAATATAGCTATATTTTTTCCTATTGCCTCTGTGCGTATGTGCCTCCTTTGTAGAAAATACGTATGTATTTATTTACAATCCTTATACAATTGGGCCCTTGGTTCCAGGACCCACACACACACACACACGCAGAGATACCAAAATCCATGGATGCTCAAGTCCCATGAAATGCAATGGCACTGGAAGACAGTGTCCCTTATATAAAATGGCCAGATCAAGGTTTGCATTTATTTTGAAGTGATTTCCAAACAGCGGATGCCTAAATCGGTGGATGAGAAAATCTGTTGATATCCATGCCAGTGGTTCTCAACTTTCCGAATGCCGTGACCCTTTAATACAATTCCTTATGTTGTGATGACCCCCCCCCCAACCATAAAATTATTTTTGTTGCTATTTCATAATATGTGTTGTCCGATGGTCTTAGGCGGCCCCGTGAAAGGGTCATTCAACCCCCACCCAAAGAGGTCACAACCCACAGGTTGAGAACCACTGATCTATGCAGACATCTTGTAGCAGCACCTTTGAGACTGAGAAAAGTTGGCAGCATGAGCTTTCGGAGACTTCACTGACTGAAGTCTTCGAAAGCTCTTGCTGCCAACTTCTTTCTTTCAGTTAGTCTCAAAGGTGTTGCTGCAGGTTTTCTCTGATTCTACAGACTGCCAAATCTTTGAATTCTACCACTATAAAGTGGTCTATGTCTACGGTATATTTATATATTGACAATGCTGTATCTATCTATTGCACCCACCCATTAATACACCCGCTGGGTACCATCTCAGGCTTTATTCCTCGCTTTCCTTCTCTCTTCCTTTCCCTCTCTTTTCAGCTTGCAATTCATTCACCCCCAATGAGTCATAAAAGTGTATGCTGGTCTCAGACAAAATTGGGTGTTGGGTCAGAGAGAGGAATAGGGCCAATACTGCCCCATCCTGGCTAGAATCCAAGATGAGAAAATCGGTTGTGGGGATGTTCTGGCCCGGCTGCTGCCTGGCACCACAAGCGCCCAGAAGTGGGGTGGGGGAACCCACTGAAACTCAACACGCCTAAGGCCTCTGATGGGAACCAGATGCCTTTGCAGCTACTGAGAGCAGCTTGGCAGGAAAGGCCGCGTGCTGTGCGTGTGCAAGGCCGTGCGGGGGCCAAGCAGCAACTGTGGGTGTGTCTGGAGAGAACTATTACTGTTTTTATCATTACAAAATAAATCAGCATTGTGAGTGGAGAGGGCGACAGGAAGACAGGCAAGAGAGCAATGTATGTTGGGTGAATTTGCATCAGTGATCTAAGGGTGAATGTGTGTAGAGGCATTCCAGATAGAGATAAATAAGTGTCAGATCTGGACCTAATTGGGATCCATGAAGCACTACAACTGTTGTTGTTGTTATTGTTAATTGCCTTTGAGTCATCCCTGACTCATGGCAACCCTGTGGATGAGACATCTCCAAGCCCCTCTATCATCCACTGCTATGCTTAGGTCCTGTAAATTCACACCCTTGATCTCTCTAATTGAGTCTATCCATCTGGCATGTGGTCTTCCTCTCTTTCTACTCCCCTCCACCTTTCTTAGTATTATTGTCTTTTCTAAATATTCATTTTTCCTCATGATGTGGCCAAAATATGACAGCCTTGGTTTGATCATCTTAGCTTCCAGGGAGATTTCAGGCTTGATCTGTTCAAGGACCCATGTGTTTGTCTTTTTGGCCATCCGCGTTATCCTCTGCACTCTTCTCCAGATTAATTGTTTTTCTTCTCATCTGCTTTCTTCACCGTCCAGCTCTCACATCTGGGCATGGTGATAGGGAACTAAAACTCTCCCCCCAAAAATCTGTTGGGCAGGGTCTTGGCCAAGGAACACTTGGACCACTAATTGAGGAAAGCGGGACCTCTGCCCATATTCAGAGTGAATCCGCTGACAGCCAACCCGTGCGGAAAGGGGACATAGCAGAGGTTTTAGATATTGCATATCATCAGGGCGGGGTGGAGGGCGAGCATGTAATTATTTTATAGAACAGAACCTTTTTCTAGGCTTATAAACAGTTCAACACTGTATTAAGTAGATTAGATCAAACAACTGAAAGAAAAGAAAGATGGAAATCAAAACCAAACCACAAATAACTGGAGAAAAGGGCTGCTTATATTACGAAATTGTTAGGATTAAAAAACAGAAAGAGAATGGGGAAGAGACATCACCAGGATACTTGTACACACAACAGCTGAATAGTCTTTTTTTTTTTCTTGCATACAGAGAACTAGCTCTTCAATCAGTTGACGCAAATAACAGTTGCTGTGTTTTTGTTTTGCTAAAAGTTTGTTTTAGTCTCCATACACCACAGAAAATGGGAACCATCTCTCTTTCTCAGCAGTGGTTTGATCTAAGATTGTTTGTTAAGTTGCTGGTTTGGGGAGCAATTTTGTCCCTGATCAAAAGGGCTCGTATCCTTTCAAAACAACTGCAGATAGATGGAGGTCTCTTATTTTGTTTTCGTTGTACCGTTGTCTGAAATTTTACTGAAATTAAAAGCAGAGATAGAAGCTTTTTCCTCAAAGGCCTAGTCCTTCCTGAGACTACAAACCTTTGTCTAGACTGTACCTAGAGTGGCCAGATGCAAAGAAGCACAGGGCTTATCCGTACTTGATAATTGTGAGAGAGAGGGGATTTCAACAAAGGTAGCTCACAGACAATGACTGGCATCTAGCTGGGGACATACACATGCGGAAGTCATGATACACATGCTGGGTCAAAAAGTCACAATTGCACAAGAGGCCTATTCTGCTGATAGCTGAAGTGGAACTGCACAATTAACGTATTATTCTGTGACTTCGCTTTGCACATTGCGATTGGGCATTATGCGCTGCAGTTGCACACTGTATATTCTGCATAGGCATTGTGCATTATATACTGTGCATTGTAATTGCATGTCTTATATTGTGCATTGCAACGGTGCATCATATACTGTATTATGCATTGTGCTTGTGCGTCATATGTTGTGCATTGTGGTTTCACGTTGTATGTTGTGCATCACATTTGTACAATGTATATTTGCACATTGTGGTTGTATGTTGTACATTGCAGTTGTGCATTATATATTGTGCATGGAACATTATACATTACACAATGACACCTAGTCCTTGACATGTGTTGTGCAATGTTGCTATTCTACATTACAGTTGAATAAAGCCAGCATGGCATAGTCGTTTGAGTGTTGTACTGTGACTGGGAGTCCAGGGTTCAATTTCCGGCTGAGCCATGAAACCCACTGGGTGACCTTGGGCAAGTCACATGCTCTCAGCCTCAGGAGAAGGCAATAGCAAACCTTCTCTGAACAAATCTTGCCAAAAAAACCCATAATAGGTTCACCTTAGGGTCGCCATAAGTCGGAAATGACTTCAAGCCACACAACAACAACAACAACAACAACGGTATCTGAAGATCTCGCCTCTTACACCACATCTGAAATTAGTTGGTTCTCCTCCTGTCAGCTTTCTGCACTGTCCTAACATTTAGTGAATGAGATGTATTTGTGGATAAGAGCTTATTTAGTTGAGTCATGAACATATGCATGAAATGTTTGGAAATGAAGCAATGTTGGGCCACTGTTATTTATCCACTTGCTGCCATTTTGTGCAAATTCTTTCTTCCAGCCATCTTTCAATTAATTTTCTTCATCTCAAAGTACCTATTTTAGAAGCATTTCCCAAGACAGTCCACCTGAGATCCGCACTGGAACAGTACACAGATCCAAATTGGGGACTAAAGTAAAGTGTCAGGAACCGAGGCAAGGGTGCATAACTGGTAGCACTGCTTGGGGCCCCAATAAGAATTTTGGACCCAGTTACATTTCCCTCACATTTCTAGCAGCGCTGAATGAGACGCTGAAAATTGTCCACTCTCAGGAACTCTTATTTGCTGTGTTCTCATTCGCTTGGTCACTTTGCCTGCCTCTTTTGTTTGGATAGCTAAACTGGATTTCTAAGTGTTCAGCTAATGTTATTGCAATGCTAGAAATTTGGATACTGAAGGAAGAAATCATTTGGAGGAAGAGGAATTTGTATGGGAGGGTGCGCATCCCCTCCTCCAAAACCATAGCTGTGACATTAAACAATAACTGCCGTCAATCGTAGCCGCTGCTGAGATATTCTTTAGGTATCAGTGTTGTTTCAGTCTTGTTTCAGTGCCTCCTTAAGACTTCTCAGTATGGACACTGAAGGCCCTGCAGCAGTCACCTGCAACACTTGTGGGATGTTTGTCTTCTTGCCTACAGAGGTGGCGAACTACACCTGCCACAAGTGCAAGTTGGTAGCCCTCTTGGAAGAGAAAGTACAGCAGCTAGAGGAGCAGATATCTGCACTCCAGCATCATAGAGAGCAGGAGAATCTCCTGAACAGATCAGACCAGAATGTCTTGGGTGGGAAACAGAGAGAGGAAGTTGTTGGGGTGGAGGAGGTCACTCCACATACAACAGAGGTAGATGCTTGGAGGAAGGTCACACACAGAAGTAAGGAAACCAGGGAACGTTCTGTGAGCTGCTTGCAGCTGCAGAATCGCTTTGAATCTCTCTCTGTTGTCAGAGATGATGAGGAAAAGCAGCAGGGACAGACATCAGGGACAGAGCAGGAGAGCCTGAGAGTATCACGAAAAGGAACAGCCACTGCTAAGCCTCGGAGGAGGCGCGTGGTCGTGGTGGGGGACTCCTTGCTGAGGGGTACAGAAGCAGTGGTTTGTGGGCCTGACAAGATGTCTCGGGAGGTGTGTTGTCTCCCTGGGGCAAAGATCCATCATGTGACGGAGAGGCTGACAAGACTTGTCAAGCCTACTGACCGTTATCCCCTTCTTTTGGTTCATGCGGGAACCAATGATACTGCAAGGCACAGCCTTCAGAATATCAAAAGGGATTATGAGGCTCTGGGAAGGAAGCTGAAAGAGATGGATGCACAGGTTGTCATCTCATCTCTACTCCCGGTAGAAGGGCATGGTCCAGGAAGGGAGAGGAAAATAGCAGAGGTGAATAACTGGCTCCGTAGATGGTGCCGCCAAGAACAGTTTGGATTCTTGGATCATGGGCTGCGGTTCCATGAGGAGGGACTTCTGGCAAGGGATGGACTGCATCTCACGCCAGTTGGCAAAAACGTTTTTGCCAACAGTCTGAAGAATCTGATCAGGAGGGCTTTAAACTGAGTTATGTGGGGGAGGGAGACATTATACTGGAAGACAAAAGGGATGGAGAGAATAGTCCAAGTGGCATAGAGGGAACAAGGCAAACAGTGCAAGGACCCAACAGTAGGAGGCAAAAAAATGTGCAAAAGCAGCAAGTAAAGAGGACACATGGTCTTAAATGTCTCTACACTAATGCACAGAGTATGGGAAATAAGCAGGATGAACTTGAACTCCTAGCACAACAAGGGAAATATGATATAATAGGCATCACTGAAACCTGGTGGGATGAGTCTCATGATTGGAATGTAGAAATAGAGGGGTATAACCTTTTTAAGAGAAACAGGCCAAGCAGGAAAGGAGGAGGAATAGCATTATATGTCAGGGATATATACACCAGTGAAGAGATGCAGGAAGTCAATACTGGAAGCCAGGTGGAGAGCATCTGGATAAAAATTAAAGGAGAGGGAAATAACAGGGATGTTACTGTGGGAGTCTACTACAGACCCCCAACTCAGGCAGAGGAATTGGATGATGCCTTTCTAGAACAGATGACCACACAATCAGGAAGGAGAGATGTAGTAGTGATGGGGGACTTCAACTATCCGGATATTTGCTGGAAGTCAAACTCAGCCAAATCCTCAAAGTCTAGCAAATTTCTCACTTGCCTGGAAGACAACTTCATTGTCCAAAAGGTGGAAGAGGCAACAAGGGGATCAGCCATTTTAGATCTGATCTTAACCAACAGGGAAGACCTAGTTGATGGGGTGCAAGTGGTTGGATCCTTAGGTGGAAGTGACCATGTTCTCCTGGAGTTTGTTATGCAGTGGAAGGGAGAAGCTAGGCATAGTCAGACATGCACTCTAGACTTTAGGAGAGCTGATTTCAATAAACTTAGAGAAATACTGGGAGTGATCCCATGGTCAGGAATACTAAAAGAAAAGGGAGTTCAAGACGGATGGGAGTTTCTCAAAAGGGAGATATTGAAGGCACAATTTCAAACAGTTCCAATGAGGAAGAAAAATGGAAGATGTCTCAAGAAGCCAGGATGGATGACTAAGGAACTTTCAAATGAGCTAAGTTTTAAACGGAACATGTATAAGAAATGGAAAAATGGAGAAATCACGAAAGAGGAATTTAAACAAATAGCCAGCACATGTAGGGGTAAAGTCAGAAAAGCTAAAGCGCAGAATGAACTCAGGCTTGCTAGAGAGGTTAAGAACAATAAAAAGGGCTTTTTTGGATATGTCCGCAGCAAAAGGAAGAAGAAGGAAACAGTAGGGCCACTGCGTGCAGAAGATGGCAAAATGCTCACAGGAGACAGAGAAAAGGCAGAATTACTCAACACCTTCTTTGCTTCAGTCTTCTCAGAAAAGGCAAAGGGTGCTCAACCTAAGGATAATGGAACAGGAGACAGAATAGAGGAAATTCAGCACAGAATAAGTAAAGAGGTAGTACAGGAATACCTGGTTAACCTAAATGAATATAAATCTCCAGGACCAGATGAACTACATCCTAGAGTATTAAAAGAACTAGCAAATGTAATATCAGAGCCATTGGCAATAATCTTTGAGAACTCCTGGAGAACAGGAGAAGTCCCAGAAGACTGGAGGAGGGCAAACGTTGTCCCCATCTTCAAAAAGGGAAAAAAAGAGGATCCCAACAATTATCGTCCAGTTAGTCTGACATCAATTCCAGGAAAGGTGCTAGAGCAGATCATTAAGCAGAGAGTCTGCGAACATTTAGAAGCCAATGCCATAATCACAAAAAGCCAACATGGGTTTCAGAAAAAGAAGTCATGCCAAACGAACCTGATCTCTTTTTTTGATAAAATTACCAGCTTGGTAGATGAAGGGAATGCTGTGGATATAGTATACCTCGATTTCAGTAAGGCCTTTGACAAGGTTCCCCATGACATTCTTGCAAACAAGCTTGAAGAATGTGGGCTAGACAAGTTAACTGTTACATGGATTTGTAATTGGTTGACTGGCCGAACTCAAAGGGTGCTCAACAATGGCTCCTTTTCATCCTGGAGAGAAGTGACCAGTGGGGTCCCACAGGGTTCTGTCCTGGGCCCAGTGCTATTCAACATCTTTATTAATGATTTGGATGACAGAATTGGTGGCATACTTATCAAATTTGCAGATGACACTAAACTGGGAGGAGTAGCTAATACCCCAGAGGACAGGATCAAAATTCAAAATGACCTGAATAGACTAGAAAGCTGGGCCAGTGCTAACAAAATGAAATTCAATACGGAGAAATGTAAGGTTCTGCACTTAGGGCGGAAAAATGAAATGCACAGATATAGGATGGGGGACACCTGGCTGAACGAGACCACATGTGAAAGGGATCTAGGAGTCCAAGTAGACCATAAGCTGAACATGAGTCAACAGTGTGATGCGGCAGCTAAAAAAGCCAATGCAATTTTAGGCTGCATCAATAGAAGTATAGTTTCTAGATCAAGGGAAGTTATAGTGCCACTCTATTCTGCTTTGGTCAGGCCCCACCTGGAATACTGTGTCCAGTTCTGGGCACCACAATTCAAAAAAGATGTGGAGAAACTGGAGCATGTCCAAAGGAGGGCAACTAAGATGGTGAAGGGTCTGGAAACCTTGCCCTATGAAGAACGCCTTAGGGAGCTGGGGATGTTTAGCCTGGAGAAGAGAAGGTTAAGAGGTGATATGATAGCCCTGTTTAAATATTTGAAGGGATGTCATATTGAGGAGGGAGCAAGCTTGTTTTCTGCTGCTGCAGAGACTAGAACGCGGAACAATGGATGCAAACTGCAGGAAAAGAGATTCCACCTCAACATTAGGAAGAACTTCCTGACAGTAAGGGCTGTTCGACAGTGGAACACACTCCCTCGGAGCGTAGTGGAGTCTCCTTCCTTGGAGGTCTTTAAGCAGAGGCTGGATGGCCATCTGTCAGGGATGCTTTGACTTGGAGTTCCTGCATGGCAGGGGGTTGGACTGGATGGCCCTTGTGGTCTCTTCCAACTCTATGATTCTATGATTCTATGATTCTATGATTCTATGATAGTAGACCTTGTGGCCTTGCTTTGCCTTTGAAACCAAGAAGAGGAAGAATGGAGAATGATGCTGGGAGATACAATCTGACAACATCAGGGGCACCATGTTTGTCCACCCCCGAACTATGTACTCACATTAAAATGGCATGCAATACCAGGAGGCATCTCAGCTTACAAACATGCTATACAATTAGGAGGATTTGGTTGATTTACAATAGGGAACAGGCATTAGATGCGGCTCTTCAGATGCTGTTAAAATGACGTTTCTTCTCAGCCCCAGCCAGTATAGCCAATGGTAAGTAAGATATTAGCTTGTAGGGCATCAGTATCTGGAGGGGGGACATCAGTCTCTACATCAGGGGTTCCCAACCTTTTTGACTCGTGATGCCATTATTGCTATGGTAGAGTCCCTAAAAGGTCTACTCTATGTCTGACAAGTTAATGGTGTTTATATATATATATATATATGGATATACAGTAGTCTTATTCTTTAATTTCATTCCATTTTTATTTATTTCATTTTCCTGGAGCAGCCACAGAGCACCTGGGAATGCATGCGGAGCCCCTAAGGGCTCCTCAGAGCACAGGTTGGGAACCCCTGGTCTACATGTTGTTGAACTGCAGCTCCCATCATCTCTCTGTCTGAGCTATATTGGCTTGGACTGTTGTGAATAGCAGTATTGGAATATCTGGGGGGCCACATGGGTCTCAGATTTTTATCTAAACCAGTGGTTCCCATACTTTTTACCCTTATGACCCTCTTTACATCTACATGCGGATGTCGACTCGCACTCCCCCCGCCTGCAATGTCATATATGAATATAAATATTTTGTTTACTATGCGTATTTTCTTTTGTACATTCTTCTGTATCCACATTTTAACATTTTATAAGGAAATAACATCGTCCAAATTAGAACAGCTTTGCTTAAATAGGTTCAATACTTAATACATGTGTCAATTTTACACATACTGTCTCGTACACAGCCACACTCACATAAACAAGTGCGCACACAGTCATACTCTTTCACTCACGTATACTCATTCACTCTCTCACACATGCAGTCACATCGAAACATTTTCTTGTTCATAAAGTGCATATTTACCCCAGATTTATAACTAATAAAGATTAAGTTGTAACTTAACCTTTTAACCTAATATCTTATAATTTATTTGTCTCTTTTATGTAATTCCTCTATTTTTACATAAAGTTACAGCATCCCATGTTGGGTCCATTAAAGATGGTTGGATTGATGGTATATGCATATGTGAGTATATCAAAGAGATGAAGAGTGTGTGTGTCAGAGAGAGAAAGAGTGAGTGAGACAGAGAGAATTTGTATGGGAGTTTCTGATTGTTTCTGGAGTGTGGATGTGGCCTAAGTGAAAAGTTGAAGCTTGACATGCAGGGAGTCTGGGACTTTCCTTCTAGGACAGAAAATGTTTTGGAAGAGGAGGGAGGGAAATCAGGGCCTCCAAATCTCACACCCTGCTTGAGCAACTAGTGCCTATCATCATTTGAGAACCTAAACAATCACAGGTTTCTCACCACCCCAGCCTAAAGGGATCCAGAGATTGGAAAGTCCCATGTATTACATTGCAACCCTTAGCATGTTCCTTCAAATGATGAGTCCAGTAGAAGGACAGTGTGATGAATTAGTAGTAGTTTGTGTGTTGGACTATATTTCTGGGAGACCAGGGTTCAAATCCCGTCTTGGGCATAAAAACCCATAGGGTAACCTTGGGCATGTCACACACTCTCAGCCTCAGAGGATGGCAATGGTAATCCCCTCTGAAGAAAGTTGCTAAGAAAACCCCATGACAGGTTCACCTTAGGGTCTTCATAAGTCAAAAATGATTTGGAGGCACACAACAACAAGGGTTTACTCCTAAACAAGTATGCGTGAGACTGACGGCTTACAGCAGAGGAGGCAGGGATGAGTGTTACAGTCCAATAGTTAATGGAGGGTCCCATCTTACCCTTGTTTTAAAAGAAAAGGAGCCTGGATTGGGCTAATACATTATGTTTGGGTTGTAGGAGGACAGTCTTCAGTGTAATGTGTGGCAGCACCTTAGGTGAATTGCACAAACACTCCACAATGGAAGGACCCATTTCCTTTTTATATAAAACAGATGTGAAACATGGATGCTAAAGTTATGATGGGTTTACAGTGCCACCTGGTGCCTGAGCAGAGGAGGAGAAAGGTTTCTTTCTTCCTAAGAATCCACAATGTTCTTTTCCGCTCTCCAGCTCTGGTTTCCTCTAGAAGCTTTCGGTTCCATATGACTACAGGTGTAGGAAAAATGCCTGTCATTATAAGGCCATGGATTATTCCCACCAATCTTGTAAGAAGGTGACAGTACTTGTGGCTTCAGCTCTCCCGTCAGCACCATGCTGTGGCTAAATGGCTGCTCCAAAGAGCCTTGGCTAAGAGTTTAAACCACTTGGCCCCTTATCAGACGAGGCTTTTTGCAGCCCCAATCCAGAGTCACTCCGCATCCATCCAAGTGAATTCACATGAATGTGCATTGAATTATCACATGCGAATGCTGTTACTATGAAGCCATTCCAAAGCCAATCCAAAGTCACCCCAGAATTCAGTGGATTCAGTTAACAACCGAATTCAGAGAAATCAGTTCCAAGGTCACTTCAGATTCAATCCGAATTGGTCTGGTGTGATAAGGTTCTTATACTCCAAAGCCAGGATATATTCCAGGAGTCAAGAGGCACAACAAAACTTTAATGATGTCTGTTTCTCTGGCTTTGGGATAAAAGTTACAAGAAGGTAGGCGGGGAGTGGGGGAGAGAGAAAGAGCCTCATGGTATCCATACATAACACTTATGAAATCTTCTATGAGTGCACAGACTGAGATAACCTATGTAACCAAGACAGGAGCTATGCCTTAATGTCAGCTCACTACTGGGGAATTCAATATTAGCTCGAATTACTGGCTGGGTTACGTAGCCCTGGGATCATCCCTAGGTATACCAAGGTTGGAGGCACAAAGGACCGCAGAGGCAGGTCCTCAATGAATTGTCTTTTATTTCAAAGGAGAAAACCAACAATCACTCATACAAGCACACAAGAACTGAGAAATAAAGGTGTTAGGTTGGAACAAAGTATGGCCTTCTAATGAAGATATAACACCTGTTTGAATATACTCTGTTATATCAACTTCTTGATAACATTCCGGGTTGGGATAAAGAGAACTCAATCGCTCCTGAGGCCACCGGAGTTTGGTGAGTGAAAGAAGAGCCTAGCAAAGTAAAAACTGGCAGTACTTCTGCCTGCAAACCAAGTTAGTCCAAGTAAACAAAGGAAAGGTTCATTAATTCATAGGAAATTTATGCCCTGGGGCAAAATCCAGGAAGTTAATGTGCTCAAATGGTCCAAATCTTTACTATGCCTAAGTGACACTTTGGAGAGTGAATGGGTGTATTCCTGCAGCAGGACAGCTTAATATGTCAAGTAGATGGAGTTGTTTATTCTGACCAGTGCCACCCTATTGTCTCACCGCTGGCTCTTCCTCACCTCCTCTGACATGTCCGGAAAATAAATCCTCTTGGCGACTCCTAAGCTAGCTGGTGTGACCTGCTTGCTTTCACATAATGGCGTCCCCATGAGGATGATTTTATAGCAACTCTGATATCAAGAGAAGGGATCGGTTTAGGAATGTTTAGGGCTAACACCCAACACCTGCTGCCAGGTTTTGGGCTGTTTATTCCAGACATGATGTCCCATGCTGTCCCCCAAAGCCTCCTTGTATGTTGTTTCCTCATTTCCTCTCAGTCATATGGAACAGCCTCTCACAGGTGTCCTGCTGATGTGTTTGGACTGTAACTTTCGTTATCCCTCACCAGCATGCTGTCTTTCAGCAACCTTCCCTGAATCATCTTTTTTCAGCTTTTCCTTTCCCAAGACCATACTTCTTATTCTCTAAATTCTTTTTCTGTACTTCTCTGTAGGAGCAAAGCAATTTAACCAAGGTTAAAGCAACTTTCCCCCCTGCTTTGCTTCTGTGATATCAATGCAACTCAGCCAATCTGTGTCAAAAAGCTTCATCACTACCAGCTCCCACACCATGTTTTATAAGTAACTCAGATTCTATAATTTTTACTTTATGGAGCAAAAGTGAGGAAACATATTTATGACTGTTCTATAGCCTCATCTGTACGTAACAAGATGTCACAGTGACATCTTGCCTGATGAAGAAACCAGTGGAGCTTCGAAAGCTTGCAACAAGTATATTGTGCATTTCAATTAGCCAATAAAGGTATCAGTTTGGTGGATTACTGTATGATTGCAAGTCAAAGAAAAGAATGAGAGCAAATCGCCTGATCCAAAAGTAGGAAGATGACAATATGAAATCAAGTTTACTATTGCCATAATGATTATTTGTGTAACAGTCATTTTATCATATAATCATGAGCTTAAATTGTACAGCATGATGAAACATGGGCCTAAGACTCCCAGGTTGAAATCCTAGCCCAGCCAGGGTTGATTATGTCCAGACAAGCAATGGCATCTTCAAGACAATGCTGACAAATATTACTTAATAATACAAGCAAAGAATCTCATTGCTCCCTTAAAAAAATATCCCTGTTTACACCAAAAATAAAGAGGTCATAGCTAGGCCTTCCCCCTTGGACATCTTGCTATTTTGCAGGCATGGCACTTTTTACATGTTATTCAGTTAATCAAGATGGCTGTACCATCTGATCCCTTGTGAATGTATAGTCTCACCTTTAATTCCTATTTGAAATCCTTAGCCCTAAAAGCCTTAGTACAGTTTACTTATGGCATTGTGGCCCAGCACATGTTGCTGGACTGCAACTCCCATCATTCTTCCCCTGACTACAGTGGTCCCCCGGGTTACGAAGGTAATCCGTTCCGGATTACCTTTCGTAACCCGGAAGTCTTCGTTTCCCGGGGGACCGCATTAGGAGACGGATCGCGCGGCCGATTTAAAGGGAGGAAACATATTTATGACTGTTCTATAGCTTCATCTATAGCGTGGTTTTTCTCCATCGGATCCCGGGGGATCCTTCGGATCCCGGGGGATATTTTTTGGTCCCGCTGGTTTCGGGTCCTGGGGATTTTGTTCCCCGGGGGATTCGTAAACCGGGGGACCACTGTATGCTGGCTAGGGTTGTTGAGAGTTTGGAATTCAAGAACTGGAAGGCCATCTGAGCATAAGTAAACTGTGTTATAAACAGAGATATACTACATGTTAGGCTTGAAAAGTGGGACTTGCTTGGTTGCCTGCGGTGACCAAGAATAATTTCCAGGTAACCAGGGATAGAAAGGGTTGAAAAGGAGAAGAGAGTTGGTTCAGCCCTTACCATGCCATCAATGTGTCAAGCTGTTACAGGCATGGTGGTTTAGGTTTAGTATATTTTGTAGATCTTTTGCATGGCTAGTTAAACTTGATTTATTTGCACTGTTGCCCTCAGATGTCAGAGAAAGCATCCTAGAATTTAGGAGGTTATCAGATAAGACTAAAGCTGATTTGATAACAAGTAATGTCTGAAACCAAACTAAACCTTTTTGGCCTTTGACAACTTTAAAAGTTTATTAAGCCATTTCTCACATTTTGAATGGAACTGTACATACAACTCAATTTCTAAAACCCAAGACACAAAGGGACTAAACTGTATCCAGAAGTCATTCTCTGAAATCTAGCTGTGTGGAGACAAGTTATGTGATTATTTGATGATAAGAGACATTCTGCACATGATCAACACACACACCATTTTAGCCTACATGCCAGAATCTAAGTCCCAAGTCTTAAAGTAGATTCCAGCACCAAACCATATGCTCCAACCAAGTTCTCGCTCAGTAGCTTCAGAACTGGAGCAAGAGGGTGGAGAACCTTGTGGGCTCAAGGCAGCACAAGGAGCCACTTCTGGATTGGGAAAGGCAATGTTTATTTCACCAAAGGCTGATACAGTCAGGCATGAGGTACAGATGCAAAGTTGGGAAGGCTGAGCTGGGTTTGACTTAAAGGGAGTTACTGTGGAAAAACCAGGAAGGCCTCAGACAGCCACGAACAATACACGACAGTTGCTCACCGGATCTGTGAGGAGAAACAAAAGAGGAAGAATTATTCCTGCTCCATCTGTGAGAGCTTGTGCATCCCTAATCCCTTGGGCAAATGTAAATGGAGTGGCACTCCAGGCCAGGCCTTCACACCGTTCAACCAAATAGTGCCTATTCATACTTAGGGGGAGCACAGAACAGTAAATGGCTGGGTAATGTGAATTACCTTGTGGACCACTGTTAATAAACATGGGAAAGGGAATGTAAAGATGCAAAGGGCAAGGCCATAGGTGTGCCAATTAAGGATTATAATTTTTGGAAGCAAGTAGGGAAAGTAACATAGCAGTCAAACAAAGCATGTGGCCCAATGGAATCAGCAGGCAAATTTCAAGCTGCCAGTTGAAGATGCAAAAGGAAGAGATTGAGTTGTAATAGACTTTGACACAAAGGTCATATAACATACATAAAGGAAAAGAAACAAAGCCCTTGTTAGCTATCTCCCTCTTGCCTTTGGATACCTGTTTTCTCACACCATCATCATTCCTTCTTGCCATTATTTAAACAACCTTCCATGAGACATTTGTTCCTGCCTGCATCGCAGGGAGAAGATTCCATCATGAAGGCGTGAGTGGTTGCTATGGAGGATTCTGGGCAAAGTTCCACACTGCATCCAACACTGTGCTGTGGTTTGTTTTTAAAATAGAAAGTTGCCACCAGGTTTTAGCAGAGGAGTGGTGTTGTGTATGTGTGTCTGGTACCAGTCTCATTTTACTGTTTTTCCCACTCAAAAGTCACACATCTCCATCCCCACATTGTTTTCACCTGGTGGAGTGGGAAAAGTAGTGGTAACTGTAGCTACTGAGAAGAACAGGAAAAGAACAATTAAGCAGGCAGGGACAAATGTAGCATGGAGGCTTGCTCCCCCTACTGCTTTTTTACTTATTCAAGAGAGTTCTCAGCTGATTGCCCTTTGCCAAAGTGGATAACAAAAATGGATAACAAAAAACAGCCCCTCAATGGCAACACTTTGGATGCCAACACTCTGGACTTTAAGGAAAGATGAAACAATCCATTCATTGGAGATTATCACACAGAGGAGGCAAGTGTCCTCCTCCCATGATTACATAGCCATTAAAACTTCTTAATAGAACAGTCAAGGGGAAGATTATCACACCTCCGCACGCTTCTCCTGTTTTTGTCCCATCTGTAAATAGTAATGGAGGTGTCACTTGGTATTAACAGGAGTTTCCATTAATGTCAAAGAATGCCTCCATAACGCTGTACAAACAGGACAAGAATGGGAGAAGCATGCGGGGGTGTGATATTCTTTCTCCTGATCGTGCTATTAACAGGATTTAATGGCGATTTTATCACGGGGGGAGAACACTTGCCTATCATATTGATGAAGTCTATTGCCTTTTAAAAAACATTTATTGTATGGATATACTGCTCACTTTGGGGAGGGGAGGTCCCAGTGGTTTCCTATCAAAATTGCTGAGTCTGCATCTACCCTAACTCAGTATCTAAACAATCTTGAATCACTCTGCAACACCACATAGCAAATATGTGGGATGGCCACAATCTTTTCCCCGCCACTGTGTCTCCCCTCATGGTGCGAGGCATTATTGGGGGAGGAGGCAAGCCAACTGCTTCAGCCATCCAGTACACTTTTTTCCCCCAAGTATCTGTCAGCCAGGGGTCTCTGGACACTGAGATCCAGGACTGAAAGAGACAGCCATGTAATCTCTTGAGCTGGTCCCTCAGAGATGATGTAACGGTACCACTGAGTTTAGATACCAATTTCTCCCCATATTCCCTTTCAGACCATCCTTGCTCCATGGTACCCATGCCACTGGAGACAGGAAATCAGCAGCCAGGGGCAGGGCCTTCAGTGTGGTTGCTCTGAGGCTGTAGATTAATCTTTGTAGTTGCCCCTCAGTCTAAAAAAAAGTATATAAAAATCATACTTCCTAAAAGCATGTTGGCTGCAAAGATTTCATACTTTTGAAATGTCTTGGATTTGGCAGCTCTTTGTGTTTTTATCATTTCTCCCCCTCAAAAACTGTTGTAAGCAAACTCACATTTTGGAGAGGTGAGATACAAAGTGTTTTAAATAAACAAAACAGAAGGCTGTTGAACCAATCTGCTATTTATAGAAGGTGTTTTTTTCCTCTTCCTTTCTTCTTTCAGGCAATGTCAACAACATTGTTCAGAAGCTGCTGCACTACATTTCCATTCATTCTGAAGGCCAGCTCATGTCACACAAGTTAAAGACGTCTCACAGTACCACCTATGCCATCCAATTTTGTTTATGTATTAGACAGGAGCCGTCAATATCTACTTGGAGAGAAGAAAAGCCCCCTCTTTCCTTTGAGCCAGAAAGCTGATCTCCTTCTGAATGGCAGTAGTCCAACTATGCTGTAAATGGCTGCAGCATAAATTAAGTCTTATTTTTAAATCAATGTTAAAAAATGGAAGTTTCTGCCAGAAATATATTGTACAATTAGGCTTTAGTGTTATTGCATTACTACATAATTTAGAAAATGAACACTCTAGTAGAATATGAATGGGGACTCACTCACATTCCAAATGTTGTTGGACTGCAACTCCTATCATCTCTGACCATTAGCCATGCTGCCTATGCTGACAGGAAGTCAAATCCCGTATCATTTGGCTGGTCAGAGGTTCCCCAGCCCTACACTAGGAAGTTCTCCTTCACAAGCCCCATTAGTGTTGTGGGCAGGATTAAGAGGGCTATCGCTCTTCAGCTTCAAGGAGTTTTGGATGAAACTGATTATCTGGATCCATTTCAAACCGGTTTTAGGACAGGATATGGAGTAGAGACTGCCATGGTCGCTTTAGTGGATTTTCTTCCTCTGAGTATCGACAGAGGTAGTGTAAATCTTTTGGTACTCTTAGACCTTTCAGTGGCTTTCGATACCATCATGGCATCCTTCTGGAGCACCTGGGAGAGTTGGGAATTGGGGCACAGCATTACAGTGGTTCCGATCCTTTCTCTTGGGCAAATTCCAGAAGGTGATGCTTGGGGACAGTTGCTCCTCAAAAAGGGAGCTAAAATTTAGTGTCCCTCAATGTGCCATTCTGTCACCAATGTTATTCAATATAGATATGAGGCTGCTGAGAGAGATCATCTGGAGACAAGGGGCAGGGTGTTATCAGTATGCTGATGATACCCAGATATACTTCTCCATCACATTACAGCATCAACTACGGATGGCATCTCTCCTCTCAATGAATGTCTTAAGGCGGTAATGGACTGGATGAGGAAAAACAGATGGAAACAGAATCCAGACAAGACGGAGGTACTCGTTGTAGGGTCCCCTAATCCAGATACAGAGATATGATAGCCAGTCCTGGACATGGTCACATTGCCCCTAAAGGACTGTGTTTGCAGTTTTGGGAGTACTCTGGACTCATCACTTCAGATATCAAATTGGATAAATGCGAAGGTCAGGAATGCTTATTATCAGCTTCGGCTGATATGCCAACTGCGTCCGTTCCTGAAACCAGGGGAACTGGAAATGGTGGTACACGCGCTGGTAACCTCATGACTTGCCTTCCGTAATGCACTCTACATGGGGCTACCCTTGTGCCTAGTCCGGAAAATTCCGTTAGTTCAAAACATGGCGGCCACATTAATCACCAGAAAAGCTAGAAGAGACCATATAACACCACCTCTAAAATCTCTTCACTGGCTGCCCATTAGTTTCCAGGCACAGTACCAAGGTGTTGGTGATGACCTTTAAAGCCCTTCATGACTCCAGTCCAGTCTACTTGAGGGATTGTCTTATTCCATACAATCCATCCCACGCACTTAGGTCCTCTGGGAAAAATCTAGTGCAGCCAAAAAAGACTAGGCTAGCTGAGGTTACCCAGAGGACCTTTTCATCTGCCACTCCCAAATTATGGAATGGCCTGTCAAAAGAGATCCGATATACAGTGGTCCCCCGGGTTACGAAGGTAATCCGTTCCGGGATTACCTTCGTAACCCGGAAGCTTTCGTTTCCCGGGGGACCGCTATATTCAATGGACCGCACGGCCGATTTAAAGGGGCCGCGCAGTTTTTTTCCCTGTATCCCGGGGGATCTTTCGGATCCCGGGGGATACAATCGCGGTCCCGCCGGTTTCGGATCCCGGGGTTTTCGCAACCCGGGGGATTCGTAACCCGGGGGACCACTGTATCACCAATCTTGATAGCTTCAAAAAGGATATCAAGAGGGATCTTTTCTGACAGGCCTTCCCTGCATAGTTCACCCAGACACCCACTGATATGGACCTACCTACTGATTACTTCAAGGTGACCGTCTCCCTGTCTCTGTTTTAATGATTTAAATTGCATTTTATTACTGTTACTGTTATGTGGGAATTATTTTGCTGTTTATTTAAGGGAGGGACGGGATAGTGAGATTTATTTTTATACTGTATGGATTTTACTACTGTTGTAAGCCCCTCATCGTATTGGGCTAAAACTATATTATTATTATTATTATTATTATTATTATTATTATTATTATACGATCAGTAGCTATCTGCCAAGACAGTCAGAAACCCAGACTGCTAAACAGTAAGAGATAGAGATCATCGTCACAGACCCTTTCACATGTTAAATTCTGGTGACAACTAGCATGTGAAGACACAGAATAGAATTGAATGGCCAACTAAAGTGATGAGAAGGAGTCAGGAGCTCAGAGGTTTCCAGTTCAACCCACATCAGTTATGCTTACTGCATGAGTACAGACAGGCCATTCATTCTCAGCCTCCCATGTCCCATCAGAAACACAGGGATAACTGTACCAGCCTACCTTATAAGGTTCTTGTGAGGATTACAAGGTCTACAGACTGCCAGTGCACGCAACGGTTGGAAGTAAAATAGTCTGTGGCTGCTGCAGTGTTTTTGATCCCATGGTGGGGAGTGAGAAACATCTGGCCTTGTGGAGGGGTCAAGATTCCCCCTTCCCTCTGGCTGGGAAAGGGAGTTCTCACCCTCTATGATCACAGAGAGAATGGGAACTTCCTTTCCTTAGCCAGCCAGCATTTGTAAGTCCTTAAGTGCCTACTAAGATTATTTCATTCCCCATGCAGGCAGATCAAAGCTTGCCAGACCAAAAATCACCACCTCACACTTTGGCTGGGAAATTGAGTTGGTGTGGCCCCATTTGTGGCCATCATCTGGACTTCAGGGGACTATAGGTAAGGAAATCTAGCCCTTTACTCTATTTTAATTTCCCACCCATTTTAGATTTATGGTTTGATTGATTTTTGATGTGTTTCATAGTAATACTAGTAGTTTGTATGTGACCTGAAATGCAACATATACATCTTTGGCTTACAAGCCAATAAGTAAATAAATAATTTAGTTGGCTATGTAACAAAGTAAAATATGAATATAAATCTGAATGATCAGATCAGCTAATTTTGTGTTGTCATCGTTTCGGAGATGGCTTCATTACCTGCCATGCCCTGTCCTGATTTTCCCATCCTCCTGTCACCTTCCCCCAGCCCAGCCAGATCACTCCATTCCCTACCGTATACTTGTCCCATTTCTTCTCTGGGTCATAAGGTTCCCATCGGCTTGCAGGGAAAATGTGTTTGTTCTTCTCATACCAGCTGCGAAGCACAACCTTGCCTGCATGGGACTGGAGAATGAGGAAGAGAAGTCAGTGTGGCCGTGGCTGGGAGATCAGTGCTCATCTAGCTCAGAACAGGAGTGGGAGCAGTAAAGTTGTTCCAAATGACATGGTTTTGCCCACAAAATGGGAAAAGAGAGGAATAGAATGGTCAGCCTGGATTTAACAGCAGGAGAGGTATTGACATTGCTAGGGTTGTTGTTTTTTTAAATCAGACAGAGTGTTTCATTCAGGAAATAGACCTGCAGAGCATGAGGAGTTAAGTGAGATCCATTCCTCTTCCCCTTACCTCATCTTTTTCCACCGTTGCATCACTCAAAAGCCGAACGTCATCATGAACATCAAAATTGAAGAGCGGCCCTGGATAAGAAATTGTGGACATGTATGAGAAAAGACACATTATGATGTACAGTTCCTGTCCCACAAACTGAACCCCTTCTCTCCAAACATCACCTAAACCTGTGATACTCCATAGAGCAAACTGAATACTTTCCAAATCCCTCCTCTTTTTACATTGTTGCCTCAGAGAGTAACACTGCTCTTCTCCAATTTAATGCTCCTGGTTGGGTTCACTTACAATCCTCACAGTCCATAAGAGTGAGGAGTTATAGTGCAACGCACGCAGAGGGCACCACGTTGGGCAAGGCTGCACTACAACTTTCAATTTTCCTCATATTGCTAGGTACAACATTTCTTAAAACTGGCCTTTTCCATGCCTCTTTTTGCACTTTTGACATTCCCTGTCTGCTCCCAATCCCAGTGTCCCCTTCTTTGCTACAGGTAACCACAGCCCATTATCAACCATCACACCCTTCTGCCATTATACGAACCCTTCATCCCAGAAAGTCTCCAAGACAAGGAAGGCAAGGACTGGAAAATAGGAGACAGAAGAGACTTACCACTTTTCCCCCGAGCCTTTGTGACAATGAAGTCATAGAAGCTGTGATGCTAAAAGGGTAGAAAGAAAGTGTTTAAGGTACCTCAAAAAAATAAAAGATATCTCATAAAACTATTTCTTGGCCAAGACTGAAAAATCTGCCCAGCGGACTCACTCCTATTTGTGAAGATGGCAAATGCTACAATAGGTGTAGATACAAGAACTCAAACAATGGTTGATAGAAAAGCCTAACACATTTCTGCCTATGTTTACTAAGGCCTTCCTCAGGGGGCTACATAAAATCATAAAAGGACAACAGGTAAATACAGTAGCCCCTCCATTTTTGTAGGGGATCTGTTCTGCCCCCCCCCCCCATGAAAACAGAAAATCACTGGTATTCAAGCTCTATTGGCTTGAATGGCAGCGTGCACCCTATTTTGTCCTCTGTTTGCTGCCTGCGAATGGGTGAGGACGCGGATTCAACATCTGCAAAAACGGAGGGGTGACTGTACATATCTTATTTATATAGTGCCTATAATCTGTATATTGTTGTTGTGTGTCTTCAAGTAGTTTACAACTACAGAAATCCTATGGCAAACCTACCATGGGGTATTTTGGGCAAGATTTGTTCAGAAAAGATTTGCCATTGCCTTCCCCTGAGGTTGAGAGCATGTGACTTGCCCAAGGTCATCCAGTGGGTTTCATGCCCAAGCTGGGAATCGAGCTCTGGTCTCCAGAGTCACAGTCCAATGCTGAAACCACTATGCCATCCTAGGTCTCACTTTGTACCTACTTACAATAAAACTGCAGAGACTGCATTCTAAGTAGAGATGTGAAGGCTTCAGTGAATGTACAAATGTAGTAATAATTTCATGCAGTGTGCTACTATGTATTTACATGCTTTCCTTTTATGATTTTACTGAGCCCTTTAAAGGCTTTAAGAATACATGTAAGGCAAAACATGATGGATTGTTCTATCAATAAACAATCATCTTTTGTGCAGCCTGAGATGCATCTCTTGTTTTTACTGTAGATTTATTGGCTGCTACCCAGTTTTTCCTTCTTCTGCAGGTATAAGAACCACATCTTCCCCAAAAGGGAGAGGGAATCTGGGTTTCGTCCAGTAGATAAAGTAAGGTAGGGATACTGTCCTTTTTAGGCAAACCTATCCCCACACCCCAGGCACAGCCATAGCCACCTCAGTCCTTTTCAGGTAGACAGAACAGAAACTGTCTTGTTTCCATTTGGCCCTTAATTTGGTCAAGAAAAGCTTCTACAGGATTGCTGGCTGGCAGGTGTAGCTGTGCAGCTCTCTTTTCTTATAGTAGCAACTTCTCAAGGTGGGCAGTAAATCTCTAAGAGAAAGTTCAGGTAGTCATGGCAGACAGCACAATAGGAAAGTGCAGAAGAGCAGAGTAAGTCACCCACTCACGTGTGGAATTATGAGATCTTCCTTGATGTACATAAGTTGTTCCACACCAGCTGACCTGCAGAAGAAGACATAAATTAGAGACTGAACATAGTAGTTTCTGCACACACTCTTTCTCTCTGTGAAGAGGCAGAACTCTTCCAACATCACCAAGAAACCCTGACTGAAACATGAGTCTCTAACCACATTCATTCCTCCTGAGGTTTGCTTATTATAACCATGTACTGTATGTGCCTCAGTTTTCTTAAAAAGTCTGCACGAATGCTCTAAAACACTGCATCACAGTGGTGTGTTCTCTTCCTTTCTTTCATCTACCATTAGAGAGAGGATATGTGTACATTCTAAGCTTTACAGCTTCAGCTAATTGACTGTGTGTATCTTAAAATAAAATATTATCCAACTGTGTATCTGACAATCTCAGGGTGAGGTATATTATGTACAGTGCCTTACTTGGTCTGTAATTATGGATTAACGAATCATTCCCATTTTACAGATTAAGATTTGAGGATGACAGACAGTGACTTTGCACAAAGCCAGGATTTGAGCCTGGGTCATCCAGGGCCAACTCCAATATTAGTTAAAACACAATCACTCTGCACTTTATAGTGTACACATGGTCCTATAAAGACTATGGGAGAGAGAGAAATTTAGTCATGCAGTTCTCTCAACAGTCTCTGTACCCTACCCCATGGGAGCAAATCCTGCTCTGACAAGGCCTTTACCGAAGTTCACTGAAGTCCTTACGCAAGATCTCCAAAGCCTTTTGTAGAAACTGCTGAATGGTGTTCCCCTTCTTCATCTGCACTACGGGGAAAACAAGAATCAGTCTGGAGGGGATTGCTCTCACCGATACAGAATGCAAGCCAAAAACAAGACCCTGCAGAATCCTCAACAATGTCCCGTTTGGGTATTCATATAAATATACCCTGCTTCCTGCAAGCACTTCAAGGCAGTGTATTTGGTTCTCCTCCTCTTTATCCTCATAACCACCTTGAGAGGTAGAATAGACTAAGAGTGTGATTGGGTAAGGTTCACCCTGTGAGCTTTATGTTCCCATGGAGATTACAACCTGGACCACCTGTTTTTCTAGACCAGGAGGTGGGAAAGGTGCAGCCCCACACTGCTTTTGTACCCCACCATGAATTTCAATTACCAGAATTTTGAATGCCCCCTAATGGTTGTGGGAGGCACTTTTGTCACGTTTTTGTCCCTCCAGGTCATTTTATGCCAGGTCTCTATGAAACTCATGGGTTGCCATAAGTCAAGAAGAGCCTTGAAGGCATATACACACATTTACCTGTTGCAAAAGAAATCCTCTTGTGGAGTAAAATAGCCCAGAAAGGGCCCAAAATGTGAGCTTATTCCCACATTCTCTAGGGGGCATTGGAAGGCATTCAAGCAAAGGATGTGGCACCCAAACCCCCGATTGCTGCCCTGACACTCTGAATCAGCCCCGACACTGATGCATTCAACTATTAATCTCATCATATCCCAACATAACCATGTTATCTGGGGATGGTGAGACCTGAAGCTCAACAGATCTGGAGATTGAGAAATGGGGAAAGCTGCTCTTGAAAACCATATCCAGAAGTTCTGGTCTCTGTCTTTCCCTCGCCTTCCTTTATCACAAAAGCCTATGCATTGATATAAACAAGACTTACAACTTCAACTATATTTAGTTAACTAAAATTAGGTGCAGTCACACACACTTCCTCTGTCTTGGTGCAGGAGGAAAAGAGACTAAACTAAATCTGTCAAAGGTGCCAGCAAGGGATCTGGGTAGTGGCATGGCAGGAATTTTTAAAAGTTACCCTGAAACCCAAAATGTGTAGAGGAAGCCACACATTGTGAGTCAGTGTGTTGAATGAAAATAGTACACTGACCCCTAGTATCTCCCACACTCAGGTACCTGCTCCTTTTATGAAACTGTGGTGGGAACCCAATACTGGCAGGGAGCGAATCTCACCTTGACAGTTCGGCGGTGTCCAGAGCCATCCCAGTAGCTGAAGGTAATTTCAATTTCTTCACCTAGCCAGAGATGGGAGGAAGGGGGAAAAAACCTTGAGGGTAAAACCAAAGCCTGACCTGAAGACTTCTGGTGACTCCCTATAAGCATGGCCCTCCTGCCTGTGACTCCCTGCCAGGCCTGCCATCCCTCACTCACTCTTGATTTTCTCCTGTTTGGCTTCCCACTCCTGACGCAGCTCTTCCCGCAGACGGTTTTCTTCTTCCTGAAAATAGGAGGGAAGGGGCAAAAGCAGCCCATTAGTTCATGCTGCAAAAGGGAGCCATCCACAAGGTGAAAGCAGACAGTAATGTGCTTTGAAGATGGAGTTGGGCAACCAGTTGTATTCTCTCAGGTGAACTATTTATTTACTACTAGTCATGACTTTAGGCAAGCCTCAGGAGAAGGCAATGGCAAACGTCCTATAAACAAATCTTGCCCACCCCCTCAAAAAAACATGATAGTTTCACTTAAGGTCAGAAGCAACTTGAAGGCACACACCATCACAACTTTATATCCTGTCTTTCTTCCAATTCACTATTAATTACATTTCTAACCCATATTTCCTCTGCTGAGATTAAGACCAGTGCATGTGGTCCATTTTCCCACCATTATATTCTCACACCAATCCAATAGCTTAGGCTGAGAGACAGTCACTGAAGGAGTCATGCCTAGATGGGACCTAGATCTCCCAAGTCCCAATCCAGAATTCTAACCACTACACTGACTTTCAATGGAGGGCATGTAAGCACCTTACCTCACGGTCACGGTCAGGCAGAAAGCTAGTATCTACATCTGGGTTCTTCCCCAGTTTCTTCTTCTTGGGAGGCAGCTCTGAGAAAGATGGAGAAAGCACAAATGAGTGAGGAACTAGTCTCAGAATTCCACTACGTAAACCTAACAGCCACCCCCTTTGTTCTCCATGCCCTGACTGCATTTCACTATCATTATTCCAGGTCTACTCAGGCGCTTTCCATCTGCAAATATCCAGTTGTCCGTGCACTGGTAACTTTTCAATTAGATTACTGCAATGCACACTACACGGGTCAGTTCCTGAAGATGACTTAGAAAGTGCAGCTGGTGCAAAATGCAGCAGCTTGAATGCTCACTGGAATTCCATCCAGTTATCATATAGCACCAGTACTTAAAGAACTGCACTGACTACCAATACATTTCCATTCTGAAAAACTTATTCTATTGTAAGCCACCCTGAGATCATCTGATAAAAGGAAGTATATAAATATTTTAATGAATAAATAATAAAAACTTCCTGTTCCTCACCTTCCCGCTCCAACTCTGCTTCCTCCTCCTCCTCCTCAGCTCCATCCTCTTCCTCCTCTTCATCCAAAGTGAAGGACAAGCTCGAGATCTTACGTTTCTGCTCCTGTTTGCGCTCCCGTTCCCGCATTCGCTCCAACTTCCTGTAAGGGCCAAAGCAGAGTTTCTGTGTAGAATAGGCACACTCTGGGAAGGGGAAATGAACTCTACCAAGATATTTGAGAGATGCAGGGAGCTGAGAAACATTAAGAGAATGTTAGAGGAAAGGAAAGGCTACATCCTTATGAGCATAAAAACAACAACAGTCAGGCTTTCATGGCCGGCATCCATAGTTTTTTGTGTAGCTTTCAGGCTATGTGACCATGTTCTAGAAGAATTCCCTTTCTGACGTTTCGCCAACATCTGTGGCTGGCATCTTCAGAGGATGATAGCCTGGAAAAGGAAGAAAATCCAGCAAATGCTTCGCTCAGCCAAGGACAAGAGAGACCCTCTTACAGCCGCAGAAGTCTACCGCATTCCATGCAGCTGCGGACAGGTCTACATAGGGACCACCAAACGCAGTGTGCAGACAAGAATCAAGGAACATGAAAGACACTGCAGACTGGGTCAACTGGAAAAATCAGCAGTAGCAGAACATGCTATAAACTATCCTGGGCATAAAATGCTGTTTGAAAGCACTGAAATTCTGGACCATGTCAGAATGCACAGGGAAGCCAGTGAAATCCATAAACACCTGGACAATTTCAACAGGAAAGAGGAAATCCTGAGGGTAAACAAGGATTGGCTACCAGTCCTGAAGGACAGCAAGGTCAAGACTCAACCTATGCAAATGCATGGGGTCAGGGGATTCCCAGCAGACAATGAGCACCAGTTAGCAAACATTAATCCTTGTTTGCATATCCTCCCACCCTGAGGCCTGCCATTAGCAACAGAACAACACATTTGCAAATTTCTCCTTCCTTCCCAGGGTCACACAGGATATATATATCCAATCCTTTTCCAGGCTATCATTCTCTGAAGCTGCCAGCCACAGATGCTGGCGAAACATCAGAAAGGAACTCTTCTAGAACATGGCCACATAGCCCGAAAGCTACACAAAAAACTAACAACAGTCTTCCTTGATTTGTCTCCATCCTGTAGTAATCATAGAAATACTGCCTCTGAGCATGGTGGCTTCATCAAATTAGGTAACCAACCCCACTACCAGCTTCTGTTCAATAGGGGTAAGCTGTCCTCTCTCAATATACATGAAGTAGAAATCCAGGCTACTTTAATTGCTTAGGCAGTGAATTCTATAAGTTAATTATACAATGCATGAAGGAGTACTTTCTTTAGTCTATGCTAAATGCGCTGCTCCCAACTAACAGTTTACATCAGATGTGGGGAACCTCAGGCCCCAGGGCCAAATCCAACACTATTAGTGCTCCAATCATAATCCCTTTTACCCAAAACACCATCACTGGTTCCCATATTTTGAATTTTTACTCATTTTCAAAGGTTGAAATGTCTCTTAAATCTTTTACAAAGAAAATTTTTAAACAATAGCAAAGGTTTAAGAGAAAATATGCTACTATTTTTGGTCCCACTCTCTTCCAACTAATCCCATCCAGCACTAGGGTGCATCCCCCAGAATCACTCTGAAACTGAATGTGGTCCTCAGCCTTAAGGTTCCCCACTTTGGCTTATAATTCTTGGCCAGTGAAGTACTCCAGCTTGAATGAATACAAGCCTACCCCCACCACTCACAGCTGAAGTTCTTTGGACTGCTCCTTCTTCGCCAGCTGCTTCTCCCGTTCCTTTACAAGAGCTTCTTGCTTGGCCTTCATGTCATTCAATGTCACCAGGCCTACCGAAGAAAACAAACTATGTGTCGGACACATTAGGGTTGAGCGTTCAGCACTAGGCCAGGAACTAGAATCCATTCAGCCAAGCTGAGATTTAAAGGAAAGATTCCTGAGTTCTTTTTCCAAATGTAGCTGTGCAAAAAAACCCACACTCACCAACTGTGCTGGATTTCAGCTCTGCTTCCACTGCATCGTAATGGGCAGAAAACTTCTTGTCAATATTTGACTTCATGATGTTTTCCTGACATGAAAAAAGGACAGATCATGATTCCCTACAAGAAGGGAGAAGCCCCATAAATTTCCAACTCCTAAACCAACCTTCTTGGACTAAAACCTGAGCTTGGAAGACTTCCTATTTTGGACCACAAAGGCTATGCTGAGTAGAGGATCCTGAGTGATGTAGTCCAAAAAAGTAAAATATTCAAGCTCTGGATAAACTGCAGAAATCTACAACTATCCCAAGGGCAGGAGGATCAAAGTGCAAAGCCAGGGCAAGGGAAGTAGCAGTTGTCTAACAAAACCTCACATGACATCAGTGGGCTAAATCCAATTGTCAGGCATAACTAGAGTAGGCCCACTGAATCAATGGGAAATGTACACATACATGAATTATTATGCCTGGTAACTGGATCAATGGTAATTGCCACTGGTTCAAGATGTCTGCTCTACTTCACTGGTGAAAATAATTGCTCACATTTTATTAGCAGGACCCACCCTAACTTAAAGATTTGTGAGGAATTACATACTTTCCTTCCCCAAAACATTTCAATATCCCCCTCTCATCAAGGAAAGAAGAAATTTAGTTGGAGATGAACACATCTTCAAGGAGAATTTGCAGCTACACAGGTGCTGTTGCCAGAAGGAATTCCACTTCTTTGATCACAAGTCACATTCCATGAGAAAGGAGAAATGGCTATGGCGAGAAGGCCTTTACAACATACAGAGAACACCTTTGGCATTGTCTCAGCAATCCAAACAGGAAATTTGTTCACTATCATCTAAAAGGATGGGAGGTAAGAACCAAGCAGGAAGATCTCCAGTTGCATTTGGAAGGCAAAGTGCTTGCAGAACAAAGCCCAAGACAAGGCAACAGGAGAGCATCTATTTCAGAGACTTCCACGCAATCGTACACAGTATTTTGGAATACCAATATAGAGGAAACAAGCAAGGTGAGCAAAAGGTTGTCAGAAGCAGACCTTGGCGGAAAAGATCTAAAATACTGGAATACTATTATTATTATTATTCAGGGTTGTAAAGGCAGGGAAAGGAAGAAAAGAGCCAGTAAATCCATGCACTGCAGTAGTAAATGATCACCCAGTTCCAGAATGAAGAGAATGGCAATACCTGTGAATGGATCTGAGTCAAAACAAAGAAAGAAAAATCAATGTAAATGGCAGCTACAAATCCACATATCCATCAAACAGTTGGAGGAGCCATTCTTTAACAACTTTGCTTGTTTCCTGATGCTAAAATCACTGTGCAGGATTAAAATATTACTGATGTCAACAAAGTTGTTCTTCTTTTCTTAGGAATACAGAATAAGTATTAGGATATTTCAATCCAGACATTCATTTAAAATCTCCCTATGCGTTGACAGAAAAGGCAGCTGTACCTGATGGGGAGGGTAAAGCATGTTAACTTAGGTGCAAACACACTGCAGGAACAGTTTGTTTGACAGAGAAGGCTAAATATCTCACAAAACTATAGTTCCCAGAATTTCCAACCATTGAGCCAGGGCAATTTAATAGCCCCCCCATCTCAGTACCCACCAAGGTTTCTACTTCCACTCACCTCCGCAATGCGTTGCCTCATCTGCTCCATATGCTCCCGCTGCCTCTCCCGCTTCTTCATCAGCTGGAGCGCCCGGCCAGCCTCGCTGGCAGCTCCCTTGTATTGTGCCATGGTTGTTGATGAACCTGGGAGGCACAAAGTACAATATGATTTCACAAAGTTACCTTATATTTTCTATCCTGGCCCCCTCCCTGCTTGTCTTTCAACAGCAGGCTAATAGCAATAGCAAGTACATTTCTATACCGCTTATCAGTGCACGTATGTACTCCCTAAGGGGTTTACAACATGTAAGCTAATTGCCCCCAACAAGCTGGGTACTCACTTTAGCAACCTCCGAAGGAAGCAAGCCTGAGTCAACCCTGAAGCCCCTGGCTGGGATTGAACTCAAAACTTTGCAACTGTGAGTGAGTTGCACCACCAGGGCTAAGATGTTTTTATTTAAGCAAGCATTTCAAACATAAACATGCCAGGGTGGTTTTATATGGAGCATGTGTATCTGTCATGCCTTTGAACTTCTGCGTATTTTCAATGTAGTTTTATATTGTTTTTCGATTATTTTAACTGTTTTAAATTTTATTGTAATTTTTTTAAATCTGTGAGACACCTTGGGTCCATTCGGGGAGAAAGGCAGCATGCAAATTAAACAAAGAAATAAATACCATAGCAAGTAATGCCTGTTCATAAACATTCACCGCTTCCTCCATCATTGCTTTAGCGTAGGACTGAGGCACTTTGGTTCTTCAAGTGTTTTGGACTTCAACTCCCATAAGCCCCAGTACACATGGGCAATGGCAAAGGATTGTGGGAGCCGCAGTCCAAAAAATCAGAGCGGAGGGTGTCTTCCCCCCATTTTGTTGTTGTTGTTGTTGTATGCCTCCCAGATACTGTTTCCCTTCATGTTGTCCCTGACTCCTAAGTCTAAGACAAACCTACAATGGGGGCTATAATGAGACTCTAAGGCAAACCTATAACAGGGTTTTTTTGGCAAGTGTCTTCGGGGAGAGTTTGCCATGGCCATCCTTTGAGGCTGAGAGAGTGTGACTTGCCCAAGGTCACCCAATGGGTTTGATGACTGAGTAGTGATTTGAACCCTGGTCCCCAGAGTCACAGTCCAACACACAAACCACTGCACCGCCCTGGCTGTCTATTTTTGGGTTACGGCGACCCAAAGTCGACATTATCATAGGGTTTTCTTGGCAAGATTTGTTCAAAGGATGTGTGTGTGTGTGTGTGTGTCTGCCTTTGCTGTTGCTTTCCCCTGAGGCTGAGAGAGTGTGACTTCTTCTTGCCCAAGGACAAGCCCAGTGGGGTCTCATGGCAAGATTTGGACCCTGGTCCCCAGAGTCACAGCCCAGCCCCTGAGACCCCCCCACTACACCCCATAGAGATAAGATGATAGGACCAGGGTTCTTGCAATGGGGTCTTTCTTCCTATGGCTTTTCCCATGGACCCCTGATCCATGAGACCCTGATCCATGAGAAAGAAACCCAAGAGACAAGAGAGTGAGCCAGGAGGAGAAGAGGGAGGAGGGGGGCTGTGGGCCTCACCTGGCCAAGGCTGCCTAGGAGAGAGATCTCCTCTTCCTCCTCTCTCTCTCTCTCTCTCTCTGGATCTGGATCTGGAAGGGAAGGAAGCCTCCTCCTCCTTCAGACAGAGAGAGTATGCCCCAACTACGTCATTGGGAGGGGACCGGAAATGGCCTCCTCCCTGGACTTCCGGCAGCACAAAGCCTTGGCTCTCTCTGGTTCCTTCTCCACAGAGTGGCGCCTCTCTAGGCCTTCACGTCTCTATGGTCCAAAACACACAATAAATAATAATAATATAACATAATAATAATATAATAATAATATTAATATAATAATAATAATATAACATAATAATGATATTAATATAATAATAATAATAATAATACAGTTTGAGACAGCTTTAGCAGCCTTGGTTCAATGCTAGGGAACCCTGGGAACTGTAGTTTTGTGAGACATTTAAGCTTCTCTGTCTGGGGCCACAGTAAACTACAGTTCCCAGGATTCCTTATCACTCAGTTCAAGGCAGTCAGAGTGGTCTGAAGCTGGATTATTATTATTATTATTATTATTATTATTTATGCAGTGTGGGGTTTTTTGGGGGGCCTATTTGTGCCTCTTTGTTGTTGTTTTGTGCCTCCAGGGCGACTCTGTCTTGGGCCCCAGAGTGACACCAGAGGCCTTGGCCACAAAGGAGGACAAGGCACCACAAAATGGAGGACATTATGATCAAGTGAAAATGTGGCACAGTGGTCACCCCAACTGTGTCCTTTTTGAGGGATTTTATTGGACTCCAGCTCCCAGAATCCCAGGCTGTTGGCCAACATGGCTGAGGGCTTCTGGGAGATGGAGTCCAACCTCTCTTAAAGTTTGGGGACCACTGAGTAGCACATTGCAAAATAAAAAAGCTAAAAACACTCTTATAATTATATCTTCTTCCTGCTTCTGAGTCAGGCTCAAAATGGTGGACATTTCAGAAGGCTTCCTGGAGGACAGAAAGTGGACATGTAGGACAGGTCCTGGAAAAGGAGGACTTCTGGTGGCTTTGATCTTGGGGTTTTCTTGGCAAGGTTTGCTCAGAGGGGGCTTGCCATGGCCATCCTCTGAGGCTGAGAGAGTGTGACTTGACCAAGGCCACCCATTGGGTTTTTATGCTCAAGCGAGGACTCGAACCCTGGTCTCAGGATGTCCTAAAACAGAGGACAGGACTTGCCCATAGGGACACCATACTTGCCCATAGGAAAAGCACACTTGCCCAGGAAAAGCATACTTGCCCATAGGGAAACCATATTTGCCCATAGGGAAACCATGGTTTCCCTATGAGCAAGTACAGTATGCTTTTCCTATGGGCAAGTATGGTTTCCCTATGGGCAAGTATGGTGTCCCTATGGGCAAGTATGGTTTCCCTATGGGCAAGTACTGTCCTTTGTTTGAGTACGTCCCTCTGGTCTCTAAGAGTCATAGACCAACACCCAAAGCAGGACTCCACATACTGGCTCTCTGCAGTGCAGAAAACAAGGCAGTTGGACACCACTTTAAGTGGTGTAGCTCCATCCTAGGGCATGGATGTGTAGTTTTACAAGGTATTTAGCCTGCAGGGTATAGTGGTTTGAGCGTTGGACCAGGACACTGGGAGACCAGGGTTCGAATCTCCAATTAGCCATAAACACCTGCTGGGTCACCTTGGGCAAGTCACACTCTCTCAGCCTCAGAAGATGGCAATGGCAAACCCACACTGAACAAAGCTTGCCAAGAAAAAAACCATGATGAGTTCACCTTAGGGTGGTCATACGTCGGAAATGACTTGAAGGCAGAAACAACATGAAATAACAAGATCTTTCACCTTCCCTCCGATAGAGTACTGATGCCTTTTAAAAAAATGACAAATCCCAGGATTCTGTGGGATGATGAGGCCATGGAGTTAAACTGGCGTTAAACTGCATTATTTCTACAGTGTAGATGCACCGGCTGCGTCCCTGGCTTCATTCTACAATTTTTGCACTATCAAGACAGTGCTATCCCAAGAACCAACGTAGAGAGAAAGCAAATAGATTTATGTCCGCTTATTTTTCTACATAGGATCTCAATCTCCAGAGCAATTCATAGAGTTGCCCCTGTATTGCAATACCTGAAGAATGTCCTTTAGATGCAGATAGGTATATGTAGTTTCTTTTATTTTTTCCTTTTAATTGGACTATATTGGCCAAGGTTTTGTATAAGCCAAGCTACGGCATGTGTATAGCGTACACAAAACATACATTAATTTCATGTTTAGACGTGGGTCCTATTTCCAAGATATCGCATGATGTCATTATTCCAAAATCTAAAAAAATCCAAAGTCCAAAACTTGGTGTTATTGGTTGGTTGTTGTTGTTAACAAGTTGTTGGCCTGAGTCATGGCGACCCTGCGGATGAGACATCTCCAAGGTTCCCTATCCTCCACTGCTCTCTGCTTCGCTCTTGTAGATTTAGTCCCATAGCCTCCCTGACAGAGTCTAACCATCTGGTGTGCTGTCGTTCTCTCCTTCTACTGCCTTCTTTCCCGGCATTATTGCCTTTTCTAAACAAAATATATCATTAAAACCGTGTTTGTGTTGTTTCTAGGATGGAAAAAAGTTCCACCTAGTAAGTAAACTTGTCTGGCGTATCTTTCCAAGCTACTAACATCTTAAATTGTTGACGTTCCTTCCTCCAGTTTTTACATCTTCTTCTTCCTGATTTCTGTGTACAGTTGTGAAAGCTGGGCAGGAAAGAAACCTGATAGGAAGAGAATCAACTAATCTGAAGTATGGTTCTGGAGGGGGGTTATGCGGATACCATGGACTGCCCAAATTACAGGTGCTAGAGTACATCAAGCCTGAACTGTCCTTAAAATCCAACATGATTGAGATTGTCATACTTTGTCCATATCACAAGAAGACATGACTCACTAGAAAAGACAGTTATGCTTGTTGAAGTAGAATGGGAGTAGGAAAAGAGAGAGGCCGCGTTACCGGTGGACAGACTCCCTCGGCCTTACCTCAATACCAGGAAATGTCTTACAACGGATTATATAGGAATCTGTCTGCAAGTATCTTGATGACAACGCAGTGTTCAGGAGGAACCACCATGCGTTTGTCAAGAACAAAACGTACATCATTTTTCAATCAAGTCACTAGTTGAGCAGATGGTGAGAATGCTGTGGATGTCATTTATCTGGATTTCAGCAAAGCATCTGATAAGGACCCTCACAATATTTTGATTAGCAAGCCTATCAGATGTAGAAATAGATGGAACAGCATCACATGGATCCATAATTGGTTGGAAAGCCATTTTTCAAAGAGTTGTAATTGGTGAGTATGCTTCAAACTGGAAGCAGGTCTCAAGTGGAGTGCCACACAATTCTGTGTCCTGGAGCTCATGCTGTTCAGTATTTTTTTTTTAAATCAATGATTTAGAATTGTAGATGATGGAATATAGGAAATCCTTATCAGATTTGCAGATGATATAAAACCGAGAGCAGTAACTAACACATTGGAAGATAGGAACAGAAATCGGGGGCAGGAAGGGATTATAAACTAGAAAACTGGGCTGAAATTTATAAAATGAAATTCAACAGAGACAAACGCAAAATTCTGCATTTAGGATACAAAAAATAAGCACAGCTATAGGACAGGGATATTTGGCTCTGCAGTATTCCATGTGAAAAGGGCCTTGTTGATAATAAATTTAACATAGTCAGCAGAGCATGCTTAAGTAAAGAAGGCAAATGCTATCTTAGCCCGCATTAATATAAATTCAAATCAAAGTACAATGGTCCCCCGGGTTACGAAGGTAATCCGTTCCGGATTACCTTTCGTAACCCGGAAGCTTTCGTTTCCCGGGGGACCGCTTTTTTCAATGGACCGCGCGGCCATTTAAAGGGGCTGCGTGGCTTTTTTCGTTTCGTATCCCGGGGGATATTTCGTATCCTGGGGGATACATTGCCGGTCCGCCACCTTTCGGATCCCGAGGTTTTCGTAACCCGGGGGATTCGTAAGGCGGGGGACCACTGTAATCATCCCACTAAATTCTGTGGTAGTCAGGCTTCATCTTGAGTATTGCGTTCAGTTCTGGTCAACTGGTTTTAAGGATATAGACAGGTTGCAATTAATTCAGAGAAGGACAATAAGGACGATGAGAGAGATATGGAGAACAAAACATACGATGAAAGTTTGAAGGAGCTGGGCATCTCTGGATGAAGATGAGTGAAGGGTGACATGATTGCACTTTTTCAATAGCTCAAGGACTGGCACAAAGAGAAGGGTGCAGGCTTGTTTTCTGGTGCCCCAGAGGCAGTGGTGTCACTATGGGAGTGCAGACCGCACCAGGTGACCCCCTCAGGGGTGGTGACACCACTTCTCCTCAAACACCTACCTTTAGGCAGAAACGTACTGTGACACTCATCTGCTTCTCTTTAAAATGCTTTAAGAGATGGTGGGAGTGGGGTGAAGCTCAGTGGTAAGAGAAGGGAGATGTCCCAGAATTTTGTATAATTAAAATTTCAAATTTCAAAATTTTTATTTTAAAAAAATTCAAAATTTTAAATTATTTCAACATTTCCTTTAAAAACATTACATTTTAACTAAATCTTCACTATGTATATGCAAGGTTGTGCACATGCTATTGTAATTTAAAGGTATAATTTTAATTTGGCTAGTTGTTTATGTCACAACTATTTGCATTCTATTCAGTAGTATATGGGAATTACGATTTACGAGCAACATTAGTGCAAAAAAGCATTACTAAGTCTTCTGTATGGTGTGAAATGGGAGGAGGTTAATGAGCGGTGACACCATAAATCCCAGCACTGGGTGATACCAATTCTAGGGATTCCACTGCCCAGAGGATAGATCTAGGGGCTTTAAGATACAGGGGATACATTTGAACACTAGAAAGAACTTCTCAACATTGAACGCATTTTAGCAATGGATCCAGTTGCCTGGAGAGGTAGAGAGGGTCTCCTCTTGACATCTTTGACTTTGAAGAGAGACGGGACAGCTACTTGCTGAGGATGTCCTAAGCAGAGATCCTGCATTAAGCAGGTCTCTTTCAAACTCTGCGATTCTAAAGACGCCACAGCCTTGAGTCTGCTTATTTTAGGGTGCCTTGGGAGGAGGTCTCATTCATAGGGTTGCCATACATCGAAGTTGACTTGATGGTAGTTAATCACAGCAAAATCTTTTCAAGCTGGAGTTCTTACTACTCATCCTCTTCTGGCCTGTATGTATAGAACGTGTTCTCTGGTCGTGGAGGATGGGACATCTTTAAGCACTCATGACACTAGGCATTTTCAAAACCTTTCCCTTAAAAGCGGCCATGTAGCAATTCAACAGGTAAAATATTTTCCATCACCGCATTTTACATTGTCGCTCGTCACAAGGCTTTAAAAAAGCACAGAAGGCTGGGGAACCCTCTTGACTTGGGTTCACGAGAGAATTAATTTTACAAATTTTTTTTAAAAAGCATTGCAAATGGATCCATTAACACGTTTGGACAGTGTTTTTTTACATGGAACTTGAAGCATTTGTTACAAGCACAAGCTTTCATGAACTACAGCTCACTTGCTCTGCATGTGGAGGATTTTATGGACCGCAGCTGGAAACAAGTGTCTACATTTTTAATGCTTTCAGATGGTCCTTAAATGAACATTTGAAAAAGCAGGAAACTGGGAGGCTTCTCAACAATGAAGCTTAGTTACAGATTCCAAGGAAAAAATCCCCCCCTCCATGATCATCACATTTTGTACTTTGAGCCGTTTTGTTTACATTTTCCACTGTTCCTCTCTATTGTGTTGGGTCTGTGTCCAACAAAAAATTAACTACAGCTACTGATTTTGATTCTCTTAATTCAGTGTTTCTCCAAAAACATTTTCCTTTCCTTTTGCAGAAGCAAATAATTTCAAATGCACAGCTTGCTTTTGTTTCAGCTGAATGTATGAAAAACGAACATTGGCTTACCTTGTGAGATGTTTGTTTTCAGCGATGAGGGCGGAGTCATCCTTCATGAGGGTTGGTTCCCCCTGTTTGCTCCAATCAGGCAGGACTATGACTTTTGGGCGTGTCCACCAGGGGAATCCATCCCCCTTGTTTGCCCAGTCAATGTATAGCCAAGCAGAGAGAGTTTATAACAATGAAGAAATACTAACAACAATAGAGAAAGTTTAACCATTTAACTATAACAATTCTAGACACTAGAACAAGGATCCTATTAACCTTACAACACCCCCCGACACCGAGAAAAAATTCCTCAGTTACGGGTGGGCAGGATGACTCCGCCCTCATCGCTGAAAACAAACATCTCACAAGGTAAGCCAATGTTCGTTTTTCCAGCGTTGAGGGCGGAGCCATCCTTCATGAGGGACATACCAAAGCTCCCTAGATGGGTGGGAACTGAGGTAAGGAATTATAGGATGGATTGAAGGATCCGTCTACCAAATGATGCCCCAGCCAGTTGGAAGGCATTGATTCGGCAGCGATGGATAAATATGGAAGGAGATGACCAAGCGGCCACCCTGCAAATATTGGAGAGAAGAACATTAGTGGTTAGGGCGGCAGGTGTGGCAGCACTGTGAGCGGAATGAGCGCTGACCCTTCCTTGCAGCGTATTACCCATCATCGACTCACACTGAGAGATGCAAGCCCAGATCCATCAAGCCAGGGTCGATGAAGAAAAACTTCCCAGGTATGTAGGACCGAAGGAGACAAATAGACTGTCTGATTTGCGCCATCGACAAGTGCGTTTGATGTAAATACACCGAACTCTGCCTACATCTAGTGTGAGCCAAGTCTTTTCAAGTTCCTTTTTGGGGTCAGGAACGAATGAAGGGAAAATGATCTCCTGTGCTCTATGAAATGTGAAGTTAACTTTAGTCATGAACATCAGATCCCGTCAAGCAGAACTGAATCCTCGCAGAAGATGCATATTTCACTCCTGTGGCTAGTGCTCCTGGTTCAGAAAACCTTCTAGCTGAACTAATAGCATTAAAAAAAAATACTGTGGTTTGGTTAATGCCTGAAGAACTACATGAGGGTACCAATTAGGGTATCTGTGAACTGTGGGAAGTTTAATAAGAGAAGCTGTTCTCAAAACTTTATATATACACCCTCTCTCTCACACACACACATATATATGAATGATTAGACAGTTTCTGGGACAGTATGATTGGAAGAGCTGATGTCCAGTAGGTGCCTTTCAATATCCACATGTGAAGGTTTAATCCTGGATATGGTATTTGACCTTGAGTTAAGAGATCTTTGTGATTGGAAGACGAACTGGTTTCGTGACATCTGGAAGATCTCTGGAAACCCTGCCCTTCTGAAGTCACGAGAGACGAGACCGGAGCATCTACATGAGGGATCTGGAGTTTGGCTATTGGGAGCCACAAACATGCTTCCCGTCACCCTAAGCTGGCATCCAACCTTATGTGGAACTTCAACAGGGCCTAAATCAGGCAATCCTCTACAACTGGCAGCAAAAACCACCATTCAAAGAGGTTTGATTTAATCAGTGTATGTCAGAACAGATTATTTATGTGTACCATCTGTTTTTTGATACAGCTAGAAGAACTACTGTAGGCTCCTGGCATGAAATGGTGTTCATGCCAAACGATTAACTGAAACAGATCAGGCAGTGTAGATGCACCAGTAACACTAGGTCCAATAACTGGGAACAACCTACCTGCTCGAGGGTGTTCTTCATGGATCTTACCCTTTGCTTGGTCAGGTAGACTGGTCAGCGATGTGTCTACAACCACTCCAAAGTGATGCAGGTTCTGAAATGGAACTAGGTAGTTCTTTTCGTAAATTACCAGAAAAACATGTCTGGATAGGAAAGAAATCACAACTCGACATCTTATATATATCCTATGGGAGAGAATGAGATCTATCAGGACATTTGAAATTATGGGTCTATATGAAGGTCCCACTGTTTTCAAGACGTGTCTATCTGTGTAGTGCGTGTCACAGAAGAAAACAACAGACTGAATGGTAGAACCTTGTATGGAAAGGTTGGTAAGATATTTGTGATAACGTGGTAGCTTGGGCTGTGGGCAGGAGACCACTACCCAAAAAACAGGAACACACAAAAATCTTGGAGGAGACGTGTCTCCAGACTTGTCTGGATAATCTCCCATCTGAACCTGTGATTATTATAACTCAATTGTTATTAGATAGATAGTATAGTGTTGTTGTTGATGTTTTTATGGCCTCAATATCAATCAGACATTTTGTGACTTTTATATCAATCTATGTTTGTTTGCCTTCCTCTACCTTAAGGAGGCAATGAAAAGTCATATGAATGGTATAGAAAAATATATCAAAGTATATTTTAACAAACAGCTTCATTTCATTTATATACCGCTTCATACCCTTAAGGAGTGTCTAAGCGGTTTACAATTGTAAGCTATTTGCCCCTCAACAATCTGGGTACTCATTTTAGCGACCTCGGAAGGATGCAAGCCTGAGTTGAGCTTCAGCCCTTTGCTGGTCTTGAACTCGCCACCTTATGGTTTTGAGTGAGTGGCTGCAGTACAGGCATTTAACCACTGCGCCACCAGGGCTGACATTTAAGGATGTTGAGGTCTTCTTATTATTCCTAGTCTCAGCCAAGAGACTTTATTCCAAACAATTTGTCCCCATTAAGTGGTGAGAATCTTAGATATTTTTTGTAATGGGCATTTTTATGTGTCAGTTCTTTAGTCAAAGTCTGTCCTTGAACTGGTCTTGGATTACATCCAATCTCATTTAGGCTAGTGTCTCCAGACATAGCCACTACCTTTAACCATAGTTAATACCCTGATAGTACTTTATTTTGACCTTAAGTGTTTGTTTGTTTGACAAGTGGGCTAGGCCACACATGTTTAGCCCCAGAAAAAAAGGAAATAGCAGACACCTTAGTTGAGCATAAACTCTGGCAGCCACAAGTGGCATCTGTTGATTCTCATGACAAAGAGGGCTGAGATGTAACCATATATATGTAAACAGCTATTGGATTTAGAATCACAATAATAAATTATGGAGGCCTTGTTAATATCCTCATAAAATCTGCATGAAATGGAGTATTTGGTGTTGAAGGCCCAGGCTTGGAGGAGGGAGGAATATCCTTCCCTGAGGAAATCAGGATGGATCATCCTCTAGCTTCAACTGGTCAGAGTTGACATTAAATTCCAATATATAAGTTGTACAATAATACCATAAAACAAGTACAGTAATAATAAACAAATACAGTAATAATGAAGGATCATCAGACCCCAAACATCTAACAGATTTCAGGAGCTTTCAGGAGGTACTGAAAGGCCCTCATCTTTATTTTTTATTTTTAACTCTTTTTCAGATCACATTCCTCTTCTGAGGAGTGAACTATAGGTATTATTTTCCTTTGTTTTACAAAAGGCATATTAGTTAGCAGAAGCAGCAGGCCTTTCCTTTTCTGCCTAGCTGCCCTTAATCAAAATGGCTGCCACACCTTCAGTTCCAGCTTTGCCTATTATTTTTAAAAAGGCAAGCACAATAAATAAATGTCTTTTTGGCCAAATTCTCCCAAGGAGAGATTGACACCTTAGACCAGGGGACAATGGGGCAGAAGCAGACTCCCTGCACCTGGAAATCCTTTTGTTAATCCTCTCTGATCCCTTCAGTCTGAGTGGATCTTGGAGGAAGGAGAGGAGAAGGCAGTTGGTTTTGGAGGGAAACTCTCCATTTGAATCTCTGAAGCAACTGAAGCCTCCTTCAAAGCTGGCAATGCAAGTCAGAAACAAATCTCTTGGGTAAAGCTTAACCCACAAACATAGGATTAAGGACTGAATCCTCACTCACCTCTTGAAATCTGCCTTCTCTCTCTCTCTCTCTCTCCCACTGTCCAAACCTCTTGCCGGGTTTGATGTCCGCAGTGGGGCGCAATCTGGCCAGGGACAGGGCCTCCAGCCGCGCCAAGGTCTGTCAGGGTCTCTATCTCACCACCCTGGGGCTGGTGTTCTGGCCCCCCTCAGACCATTCTCCCTCAGAGGCAGAAGAGGACTGAGATTTGGAGGGAACATCCTCCTCTGAGGATTTTAACTGCAAGCATAATTTTTGCTTCTTAGCCTTAGATGGCGCTCTCCATTATGTTTATGCTTGGAGGAATAAACCTGAAGTAGCATAGGCATGGCTCCCGCCTTTTTTGAGTTTGAATTTGTGCGCCAAGGAGGAACGTTTGGGTGCAAATTTGCCCTGCTCCAAAGGGGAATGGCATCCCTGGAAGAGCGGGAGGCGGGGGGGAAAGAAGAAGAGGGTTCCCTAGGTCTCCTGGAATTGTAAAGGAGCCTGTCCCTCTGTGAGCCCGACTCCAGGGGCTGAAGGACCACTGAGCTCCCTCCAGTGAGCTTGGGGTCCATCTTGGAGGGACGACTTTCCAAGGGGAGAAGGCGTCCCTCGAGAATCTGAAGAATGAGGGAGAGGAAGATAATTCCCTGGCCCTCCTTTATCTCTGAGTCCTTTCTGCCTCTGACCCTGACTCTTGGGAAGAATTCTCTGCCACGGCCTTAGCCTGAAAACGGGCCCCTCTCTGAGAGGAGACCGTTTGGGAGGCAATACAGGATTGCGCCGGCTGTAAGGCTAGTAAGGAGGAGAAGGGAGCCGACGTTCGGGAGGGAGAGGCTGCAGGGTACCCAAGCTGCTCACTGCAGCATTACTCACATTTCTCTTGGCGTCCTCCTTGCCGACCGCACCCTCCCGATTTCGGGACAGGTTCCTGCGGTCTCTCTCGTCCTCCTTGCTAACCGCACCCTCCCGATTTCGGGACAGGTTCCTGCGGTCTCTCGCGTCCTCCTTGCTAACCGCACCCTCCCGATTTCGGGACAGGTTCCTGCGGTCTCTCGCGTCCTCCTTGCTAACCGCACCCTCCCGATTTCGGGACAGGTTCCTGCGGTCTCTCGGCATCCTCCTTGCTAACCGCACCCTCCCGATTTCGGGACAGGTTCCTGCGGTCTCTCGGCGTCCTCCTTGCTAACCGCACCCTCCCGATTTCGGGACAGGTTCCTGCGGTCTCTCGGCATCCTCCTTGCTAACCGCACCCTCCCGATTTCGGGACAGGTTCCTGCGGTCTCTCGGCGTCCTCCTTGCTAACCGCACCCTCCCGATTTCGGGACAGGTTCCCGCGGTCCGGCGCCTTCAAGCGCGGAGAAAAGGGATATCCCTCCTCCGGCTGCGCCGAGCGGCCTACAGGCCGCACCTCCCGGGTCAGGGCTGATCCATTCCTCTTGTGGAGAGCCTGGGTAGCATGGCCAGATTCCCCAGACATGCCTGGGCCCTCTAGCTCTTCGGACCTTAGTCGGCCCTCACAGAGAGAGAAGAGGTAAGGAGTAAAAGGAGAATAAAGAAGATTTTGTTTTGTGAGTAAAGGAGAGTTAGGAAAACACGACCTGACGGAGCGAAGGCAGGAACTAGACTGGGCAAACAAGGGGGATGGATTCCCCTGGTGGACACGCCCAAAAGTCATATTCCTGCCTGATTGGAGCAAACAGGGGGAACCAACCCTCATGAAGGATGGCTCCGCCCTCAACGCTGGAAAATGTTAGTATCCCTTTGCTGCCTTAACCTCTGATTCGAGCTAAGGTTTCTGGCCAGCTTGGAAGACACGCATTGTATGCCATACTAACCAATGTATATGACACTTGGATTCTTCAGCTCCAGCCCCAAATATTTTCAGCCGTATTTCCTTTGTTCAGACATTACTAAAATAATATTCAATTTGGTTTGAACTACAATAGTACTGGCATCTTCTAAATCTTTAAACCAGGGTAAAAATCAGGTAGATTTCCAGATGTTAAGGCTTCAGATCCCATGAACTTTAACTGGGAGAACCAATGGTTGAGTAACAACGAGAGCTGCAGTCCAAATAACCCAGATCCCTGTATGATTTTCATCTTGGCTCTAAATGGTCTTTTCTGGTATGTCAAGCGTACTGTACTATGAGCATAAAAAGTGACTTACTGAAGAAGACAGAAGTATGTTACAAGGAAAATCTATTGTCAGGCTCATATTTTCACAGAAAGGCAAAGAGAAGAGTGGAGAATGAGGTCCACACTTCTGCAAATGACTCCTTGCATCATTTTAACTATTTTATTTTCCTCAACCAGGTTTTGTAACTGAGATTACCTCCAGGAAAGGGTCCAGAAACTATCCAGGGAAATTTGCAGGGGAAAACTGGGCCTCTGGGGAATATTTTCAGGGGAAGTATGAATAAGGGAGGGGTTCAGAACCATTCTCACTTAGGGGCTATACAGACAACCCCCAAAAGGCAGAATGCAGCCGCCCGTTTTACACCCAAATTGGTGCTGTGGCAACCGCACGCTGCAGCCCTGATCTGGTCTGTCCAGGGCACAATAGCTGTGGCACCACGGTTTTATGGCGCTCCTTTGGTGCTGTGTTGTGTGGATGTAGCGCCAGAGGAGTGCTGTGATGCCATGCACTGCAGTGTCATGGCACCCTTGGGGCAGAGCTGGAGCATGCATCGTGTAGATGCTACGCCCCGACTCTGCCCCCAGGCCAGCCCAAACTGCCAGTCTGCACAGGGCCTTAGTTCAGTCCTTAAGTGCCAACCTGCCCCAATATTATCTTGGCAGACACTTTCTATTCCAAAAGAAAAGGGTATAAGACAACCAGCCAAAAAGGCCTCACACTTACCATAACTAAGGGTGCATCTACATTGTAGAAATAAAGCAGTTTGATACCATCTTAAGTGCTGCAGTTCCATCTGATGGAATCCTGGGATTTGAGGTTTTACAAGGTTTTTAGCTTTCTCTGCCAAAGAGTGCTGGTGCCTCACAAAACTACCAATCCCAGGATTCTATAGGATGGAGCCATGGCAGTTTAAAGTGATGTAGATCCACCGCTAGACGTGGAAATAACAGAGCAACTTTCCACTAGATACAGCTTAGCGCTAGGGCAATATTTTGCAGTTTGCATAAAGCCAGGAGTGTGTGTAGTGTAAAGGGCACAGTCAACTTCCATACGATAGCTGATTACAGTTAAGGGACTACAACAATTCTGAGTTAGAAACAGGAAGGCAAGTGTACTGTTCTGACTACACAACTGATTAATGTGGTTACTTTCCCCTCAGTTCCTAAATTTCAATCATAGATTATACCTTGCATTATTCTTAGCATTCATTGCCCAATTTTTGAGGGGGAGGGGAAGTGGATCCTGTGGACATTTGCAACCAGAATAAGCTTGTGCAAATTAAGTTCCAGGTTTTATGGGTACTGTAGTGGAATTTTTTCCAAAAAATTGAGGCACATGTGCAGTTTGTGGTGCTTTCCCAACTCCCCAATTTTCCATTTCATAAATACAGTGGGCCCTTGGTATCTGCTGGGGTTTGGTTCTAGGACACCTTGTAGATACCAAAATCTGTGGATATTCATGTCCCATTAAACAAAGTAGATAATAAAATGGTGTTCCCTCTATAAAATGGCAAAATCAAGGTTTGCTTTTCAGAATTTAGATCTATTTTTTAAAATATTTCAAGCTGTGAACACTTGGATCCATGGATAAAAATTATGTGGATACGGAGGGCTAACTGTACTGCATTTTTCTTCCATCATGGTCTCTCTCTACAAAATGCACCCTACTTCTCTGAGAAGTGTCTGGGCCTGGCCACCCTTCTCTCTCACCCACATGGCAATGGTACCAGACAGAAGCCAAGGATAGACTAAGTGAATTTATTATCTTGAGACAACTGAGCAGCTGTGGGGTGGAGGGAGCGGACCCCTCCTATCCCCCTAGAGTTACAGACAGATTGTTAACCATAAGCCAGCTCTGGCATGAAGGAAGCCTCTGACACAAAACAGGCCCCAGGCCATTTTGCTGATGCCAGGGCTTAACTCCCCATCCAAATTCATTAATTCTCAGGAGTATCAACAAAAGTTTGACCTGCTTCGTTAATAAGTTACAATAAGTTACAGCAGGTGGCAGCAAGTGGAAGGGGACAGAATCACCACCCTGTCCCTATGTCCAGCACACAAGAGAGAAGGAGAGAGAGAGAAAGAGACATACACACACACACAAATCTTCCCACATTTTAGGCTAAAGGAACCAAGAGGGATTGAGGGGACAAAATAGACGCAAGACAAACAGAGGCCTGTGGGAACCTGAAGTAGCAAGGTGGGGACATAGGACTGGCTAAGGGGACAGCATGTGCAGAAGAGATGGTTCAGAATGGCCTTTTCTGCCTCCACATCCTCATACTGTAGTGGTAGCTATTCCAGTCTCCTCTTGGTATAAGGAATGGACGTTCAAACCACGGTAAGGATAAACAGGGGAAAGAATGGCTATTTATACATCAGGTAAGGGAGTTGGAGGAGGTCTGTCACAAGTGAAGCAGAAGACCAGTTCACTGGGATCAGAATTGGGACAAATAAAGGTTGGGGAGTGGGCTATGAGGCACAGAGAAGCAATGATGGGGCACAATTGGTGGACAGAACAAAGACTTCTACAAAATGCACGGTGGGGGGCGGGGAGCTAGAAGAAGAGAGAAGAGGATGAGAATTTCACATTAGCAGCAGGAATGAAGGCCAGACTGCATGTTACATGCAATGACATGCATTTAATCCCCAGTGGTTGCTATTTCTAGATTTAAATAGTTTGCAACGGGACAACTTGAAGTGCAAAAGTGGTGAGTGTGCTTAATTCTGCCTCCTTTCAGATGCGTGTTTACCGTTGCAAACATGCAGTGAGACCGTAAGGGAGAACGAGTTGCTGCAGAAAAGTGTGCCAAGTCACCCCTGTCCCAAACTGCTTTTTTTCCTAGATTAGGGTAGAATTTAAATGCATGCAATTGTATGTAATAGGCAGCTTGGTCCCAAATGCCTAGAACAGGCACTGTAAGGAATGTAAGACATGGATTTTGAAAAGGTTTGGGCTACCCCAAGTTTGATCCAACTGCAATCATGGGGCAGTTGGGAGAAGTTTGGTTTTTGTAGGCAAAAAGACTACCAGGAGGTGGCACAGGAAGGATTCATCTAGAAATGTGTCTTCTCCTTATAGTTTAAGGGGACTGGTCCCAGCAAGGAGAAGTCTGGCCTAGTGGAATGAGGATTTGGAGGACAAGCCAGTCTAAGGTGAAGTGTGGGTTAAAGCCAGTCCCTAGTGGGAGTATGGTCCCTTGCATGGGGATAACCCAGGGAGGGAAGGGACAGGGAAGGAAAAGGAGTGGTCACTGTTCGTCCTCGCCAAAGACATCATTCTGGCGCCGTTTCATGCTTTCGAAGTCAAAAGGAGCCCCTGCCATGCGCCGGTAAATGTCTTTGATGTCATCGCATGTTGTCTCGAAGTGAGTGGTAGCATCATATGATCGTGAGCAAAATATCTGCAGGGAGAAAGCCAGGAGACAAAACCAAAAGCAATTTATTGGATGAGAAAAGGAAATGGGAAAGAGAAGCCAGGACCCTGCCCAGTGCCATCTCTGGACCCAGCTAAGCATGCTCTCTCTGTCTCTGTCTCTGAAATGCTTCACCTGACTTTGGAGATTCTCACCTGACTTTCAGTTCCATCATCAGTAGGTTCATATATATCACTGATAGCCACAAACCTATAGGGAAGAAAAGATGAGTAAGAAAGCCTATCTCCCAGCCTAAAGTACAAAACAGATTTTGTGTCAGATAGCTTAACAGAGTTCCATAACCAGACACCCACAATGTATTTGATTCCAACTTCTAATACAACCAATGTTGGCAGGGAATGATGGAAATGGTATAACACGCTTAGGTGTCCTAAGGATAATTTTTACACACACACACACACACACATGCTCCCCTTATGCCAATTTAGGGTTTTTCCCCCAGCAAATAGGTTTGCTGGTTTTTGACAGTCACAAAAACCAGTTAATCCTATTAACCACAAACAGGACCGAGATTAGCACATGCACCAATGATGATCTTCCTTTAACATATATACCTACCACCTCAGAATTTCTAAAGTCTTTGCTTTCACAGATTCAGTTCCACTGCCAACACTCTGCCCCAGAGGATGATTCATCATGCCTTTCTTTTGTCAAGGAATATGGCCATTTTCAGATTTAATATAAGCCTTTCACTTTATTAAACTGCCATCTCTCAGTAATCTTCCAGCACTTCATCTTTGTATCCTTACTTCTTACTATACTTCTAGCCATTTTGTTTGTTAAACTGCTTTTGTATCCTCACAAGGCTGGGTTGAGACAAAATGGTAAACATGTATCTGCATTACAGAATGGGTTCATTTGATAGAATACCTGAATGCAGAGAAAGCCAATACACAAAGGAAATAGTAGGATTAAATCTTTGTTCCTGCCATCACAGAGGCCTCTTTTGGTATGGAGCACCCATCTGCATTCTGAAGGTACCGGCTGAATAAAAAATTGTAATTACATTTACAAGAACTAGATTGAGTCCGCAATTTTTTCTCTATTGTGATTGTCCTGCTTGGTCACTCTCCTTGTCTCTGTTCATCAACTCCTAAACTTCTCTCATGGGCTAGGATTAAATAACTGCAAGCCCTCCAGACATTTTCAAGTGCTAATTCCACAAACACTCATCACTGGGCATGCTGACTTGGGCTTACGGGAGGTCACCATTTTGTCCACTTTTGCCTTAGGCTTTTCTTTTTAACTTGATATGGATAACTTCTCTCACGAATTACCATCTGAAGCCACCTTTAATGTAGTGTTACTGATGTGCCTTTCTTTCATTGTGCTCAAGTATATGTTTGTGCGGGCAAGCACACGTGCTCATCCTTTTCTTCCAAATATTGTTGGATGGCAACATCACCATTTGTTAAGCTGGTTGGGCTGATGGGAGTTGAAGTCCAAAAACATTTTGAGATACACATGATTTCCCTTTCCCTGCTTTAGCATGTGAATTTCAGGCAGGAAATCACCTCATAAATCACAATTCCATACAGCATCCTTCTTTGAAAACTCACTTTTGGTCAATAGGTTCAAGCAGCTCAAGGGCTGGTTGCACTTCATTCTCTGGAGAATCCGTCTCCACAGTAGTGCTCGCGATGGCAATGTACTTGCCCTGGGCAGCCACATTGTGGGCAGACGAGATGAGGCAGACATAGATATCTGGATGGGAACGAAGTAGAAAGAAAGTCAGAGGGATCACCATAGCAGCCTCCACAATGTACTCTAGAGCCATCACTTTTGCTATAGAAAGACCTAGAAAACAGTGTTTTGCTGTTCAATAATCCTGTGAAATAAAGATCTGAGAAAATGTAGTGTTAGGAGGCACTTGTTACATGGCATGTCAGCCTGCAGAAGAACCCTACAGCCCAGTACTTTCCTGCCTTCCCCATTTCCACCTTCTAAATTCCATGTCTATTAACTCACCAGATTTGCGTCCCACTTGATTCTGAGGGATGATGATCTGACAGGAGTTGGCATCACTGGTGCCTTTGATGGGGTGGCTCAGAATACAAATGACACGCACAACCTTGCCCGCTGGACGCACTCGGTCTGGCACATAGCTGGGGTCACAGATCAGCTGTTTGCAGCGTGCCACCTGGGATAGGAGAGTCACCATTATCAAAGGGATGTGGGGAGAGACCCATCCTTCCTTTCTCGCATGCTTTGAAGACAAGTGACAATATGCAAAAATTCTGCCATTCTCCATTCTGTACTATTTGTTTTATTGTTTCAAATTTGACTACTTTGTACATCTTGATATTGAACAGTGGCATATAAAAGTAAGCAACAAATAAATATAGTTTTTTTTCTTTTTAAAATTTGATTATTTGTAATGAAGGAAGTTTTTTGGGGGGAGGGGGACCAGGAGCAGATTTTTTTAATGAAAGGACCGTGGCTTCAATTCTGGTGCTGAAAAGAACACACTTCTGAGTCCATGTTCAGGGGGAATCTCAATCCATAAACCTACATTTAAATTTCGGAGCTACTATTTTGTACTTCAATTTAGTTGGCAGATATGGGAATTCTTGTGTAAATGTTTCCTCACATGCTCTGATTTCAGCTGCCAATGTAGGCACTAGTAGTAGAAGCTGAAACATAATACAGTAAGGAGCTTCTGCCAGGTTTTACTATATTAAGAGTGCAGCTGAAGGAACTGTGTTTTTCAATTTATCTCCATATCAAAAGCAGGACCACCTTAACATTAGGCAGAGTGCCTCAATAGAAGCAAATTGTTCTTTATTTTTTCATTATGGTATTTACAGTGCTTTGTTATTGTTGTTTCTGACTCATCACAGGGTTTTCTTGGCAAGATTTTTTGGAATGGGTTTGCCTTTGCCTCCTCTGAGGCTGAGTGAGTGTGATTTGTCCAAAGTCACCCAGCAGGAATTCAAACTCTGGTCTCCAGAGTTGTAGTCCAATCCTGAAACCACTACACCATGCTAACTCTCAGTTATAATGCCAGAGATGGAGAAAATGTGCTTACGACATGAGCATTGAGGCATCTCATAACAGAAAGTATCTTTTTAAAGTTAGGTACCTCCTCTTTAAAAAAAAACAATCTTCCCATTACTGCCACCCAGGTTCTCCGCCACATAGGAATGAAAGTGCTAGTTTCCCATTCTCACCTCGCCCTCTGATTTTACCCCAATGACTTTGCCGCCTTCCATGACAATCTCATCAACTGGCTTGTTCAGCATGTAGGTGCCACCATAGATAGCGCTGAGCCTAAGGACATGAGGAGGGCAGCTGATGAAGGGTACTGATCTGATCTCTCCCTGCACCCCACTCCAAACACAGAGCATGCAGTTCATCTTAAGGACAAAATAGTATCCTGCCAACCCCCCAAATTAAAAAATCCTTCCCATCTACCCAATGGGTTCCTTAATTCCTGATATATCCCCCAGAGCTGGTTTTATTTATTCCGCTAGTATCAAACATCCGCAGGCAGAGGCGGGAAGATAAGAGTTTAGCTTTCTAAAACAAAAATACTATTCTTTAAAAAGTAGTGGCCAATTCTTAGTCTGAAAAAGTATGAAAACAGTTATCTACAAAACAATGTGCAAGGAGTTTCTGTAGTCTTCTTATGTTTTACTCCTCCGAAGTACTATTCAAGGTTCAATTATTTAAAAATGTCTCCCTGACATATCCATGTCTCCCCTTTGTCCACCTCTGTTGCAAGCAACAATTATAAAAATTAGATTCGCAAGCCTGGCTGCTGAATTCAGAACAAATGCATACATGTTTATGCTGAGCCTGCAGATTTGATTTGAGCAACCCATGGAAAACTGAGTGTCTGAATTTTTTGGAACAGAACAAGCAACTGGGATCAGTGCCAGTCTTATCTTCTGGTCTATGATAAGAAGCAGGTCAAAGACAAGAGTTCTACTATGCCAAGAATAATCATGAAGCCTTCCAGATGTGAGCTGGATTTACAACTCCCAGAAGACTTGAGTAGACTAGCCATTGGTGAGGAAAAGGAATGTTGCGAGCTGCAATCCAACAACATCTGAGGGTGACACAAGTCCCATCCCAATTCTATGTCCTTGATTTCCTCATGAGATTCAATACCTGGCAAAGCCTTGGGGAAGCTCACCCAGACCATAAAGTGGGTAAAGGTACGGGCTCTTCCCATAGCGGGCCAGGGATTCACTGTACAGTTTGATACGATTGATGGTCTCCAAGCAGGGCTGATCCAAGTAACTGTGAAAAGAGAGGGGGAAACAAACAGGGTGCTTTGGTCTAGCCTGGCACAGAAGGTAGCAGTAGACAAAATAATAGAAAGTTTCTTAGGCAGCAGATCAGTAGTGTATTTTTTAGCTTTGGTTTTGCCTTAGGAAGCCAATGGCCCACTGCTTTGGGGGCAAACTCCCCACTTGTTATATATGGTTTTCCTAGGAAGTCTTTCCCCCTGTCGTAGAACCTACCAACCAGTGCCGGAAAGGACATTAACATCAGACTACCTTCCAGGTTACCCATCTCCCAAGAGCAAGAAATTGCTAGTGGAGCCAAGGGGCACAATGTGTTATTTGCCTTGGGTCCCTTTGGCAGGAGAAAGGCAGGATATAAACTGAATTAATTAATTAATTAAAAAAATAACCAGGAATGAAGGGATACAGAGTGAGCCATGCTACAATACAGGAGGACTCTGGTGAATCACTCACTCATCAGTACGGTAGAGCGCCAGCGCGTGTCCTGTAAAGTCAATGACATCCTGGCCCAGATCAAAGCGCCGATAGACCTCACGCATGGTGGTGCTGTGAGGGTCCACACCTTCCAATGTCTTTGAGTCATTCTCATCGAAGTTTGCCACAAACACCAGGAACTTGCGGAAGCGTCTCTTCTCAAACATGCCCATGAGATCTGAAAGGGGTGGGATAAGCAGAGAAGATGGGTGGGTTGGAGACATCACACTGGAGAGTTACACTGAATTACTGTGGCCCTGGCTCACTAGAGAGAGACCCTATTTTCCCTGCAGAAGGTCCCAGGTTCTCTTTGTAGTATCTCCAGCTGAAGAAACTTCAGGCTGACAACAGAATATAAACACTGCTCCTTTAGGAGGAGAAGAGAAAGAGATGGGAGTCACAATTCTCCTTCCAAGCCTGACGGAGATTTACTGAGCACCAGCACAGTGTTTTTGAATTTATGAAAGGTAAAGATTAGTACTGTTGTTCCATTTCCTGGATCCCAGTATCTTAGATAACAACATGGAATGAATAAAGTGCATCAGAAATGTTTCTATTTAGGTAAGTGATTGCAGCTCAGCAACAACCTTTTGTAGAATGTGTGTTTCATGAAATTAAAGATATTCAAGAACCAAAGGTTTCAAGTACTCATCCTGCAAAAAAGGCTGCCCAGTACACCTCTGTACAATTTGCTGCTCTGGCCTTGACTCTTCTGGGGCTAAGTAATTTGGTTCCCCATCTACATCAGATTCAGTCAATGATTCCCAGTATATAAATGCAACATCTGAATCTGCCTGCCCTCAAAGGAGTCATATCCATACGTGCCATTCAGATACATGGGGAGGGGTAGGTAATTGGGCTCCTCTGGGTACAGGTTGTTCTCAAATGATAAACCTTTACAGATGTAAGAGTGAAGCATGCTTTCAATTTCCATTCAGAAAAGAATTAAGTATATCTTGGCTACCAGAGGTTTCAAAAGCATTGTTTGTAGGCTGATCTTGCCAATACATTAGTATGGGCTGGCTTTAAGTGATCTGGGGTTGCACTCTTCTAGCTCTTTTACAACGGATATGCCTGTCTGTGCTTGTAATTGCTTGGAAAGCTCATTAACGGATTATGAATCAGAATATATATTTTAAATTAAAAGTAAATGCAAACTAATACAGACACAAAGCTGTTCTGTATGGTCAGACAGAGCAGAATTTTGCAGCAGGCACTTGTTCAATCCAGATCCACTCACTGGATGCCAGGGCTTCTGTCTCTGTTGATGGCACCTTGTAGATCTTTCCTGCCTTGTAAACAAAGCTGCCCTCCACCACTTTGAAATCCAGGTAGCGTGTTACTTCTGTATAGAGCAGCATCTTCACCAGCTGGCCTACATGTGAGAAGACAATCATTTACAAAAAGATTAGCCAAGATATTATTTATTTGCAACCTTTACCTATTACCTCTCAGCTCACCAGGGCATTCAATGAGCAACAAACGAAGGCATTTAACAAATTAAATACACAAAGAATAACACTGAAAAATTGGCAAAAAGATTTTTTTAGAAATAAGGATAGAAGATTACAAGAAGCTGCAAACAGATGGTGAAAAGCTTGTGTGCCTTGAATGTACAGGTGGAGTTGTGGGACTAAGCAGCCAAGCTCCAAGGATTGCAGAAACAATGTGTGGATGTTTGCCTATCGGTGCCAGCCAATTGCATGCAAAGTCCTGGCCCACACTGATATACCAACACATCTTATGGCACTACTAGTTAAGCTTAGTTCTTAACCACTGTGGATTGTTCTCCTACCACAGAGATAAGAACGGCTGATCCTCCAGAAATTTAGGATTAGAATCCCACAATCCCTTACCACTGACCAAACTGAGCTGGACTAATGGGCACTACAGATTAAATCATTCAGAGGAACTGTTCTACAGACATGTGTTTTTGTAACTTATTCTGACCTCTCTTTCAGGAAAAAAAAGTGGGGGCACCTCCTCTTTGGCTAACAGATCAAATGGAAGAAGGCTTACCATTCGCCATGAGGAATTTGGGGATAAGGTCAACATTCCAGTCTCTGCCACGCCCCATGGATTCAGGAGGACCCTCTGTGATTTCGAAGCGCTTGTAGAGCTGGTGATTGTGAGAGGAAAAACAATGCATTATACACACTTAATGCAGCTTATTGATATAAAACAACAGTTTCAGTGCCAGCAAAATAAGAGAATTGATTTCAGCAGTACCAGCCAAGGAAAGGCTGCTAATTTTTCTTAGAGAAAAGAAATAGCAGTTAGTTCCATAAATAGGGGTTCTCCTGGCCAAAAGGCTTCAGAATCCCATTAGCCAATACCCACTGTATTGTACTATATTACTTTTTCACAGTCTCCCTAGTGTAAGAATAGTGCTACTGCACTGCTGTATGGTGTTTACACCAAAACTGGCACACAAATTTTCAACAAAAGCAGAAATGCACACACACTGCTACAATGCCTCACCTCTTCCAGGGGGGTAATGGATGAGCTTTCGCCCCCATAGTATGGATTCCGGTCCATGTGCAAAACTTTCTTGCCATTCACAGACATGATGCCTGAAAGGATACATTCCTAGGACAAAAAAGAAAAAGAAAAAAAAGGGGGGGGGTTAGGTTTATGTTTTCTCCATAATAGTTTCAGATGTGCCACAAGAGGTACAAATTTTAAAAAATATTTTAGGTTTTTCAAATACTTCTGGATGTTCAATATAAAATGTAACTCAAACTATATTCAAATATTTATTTAATTTTAATTTATTTAAGTAGTGTTAAAAATAGGGGAGGGTTGATGAAGGAGAAAAACTACATGTTTAGGCTGGGTCCTCCGAAAGTTGCAGGTCAGTCCCATTAAGTACAGGCCAACATGCAGACCTAACTTCTGCTATGATTTAACTGTCCTTCACAATATGATTTCATCTATATAAAGTTATTTCAATTATCTTTAGTTACCAGAACAGCAAGGTATTCAGGGACAGGGAAGTGGCGATCATGCTATTTCTCAGTGGAATTCAGTAACAGGTCTTGGGCAAAGTCCAATGTTAGTCCTTATGTGAGTAGATTACATGAAAATGAAAGGGACCTTTTAGTCACTACTTATGTGACATTGACTTCAGGTGTCTCCCCCATTTGGGACAAACTCTGAATTTAGCCCCATAAAGTTATAGTCTCTTAAGCACCAATCACATCTGACTTAAGCATTCTAAGGGTGATAGTGTAATTTGTTATCAGTGATATTATAGGCGTTACTTAGGAAAAGTACTTTTTTTAATTACAACTTTCATAATTCCCCAGCCGGTAGCAAAAGGTGGGGTATTCTAGGAGTTGTAGTTCAAAAAATCCCTATCTTTTCCAAGTTGTGACAACAATTACAACAAACCTTGCTAGCTGTACATTCTTTTTTTCCCACCGTAACAAGTGTTGTTTGAGTGAGGGGAAATTGTGGGATGGTTTCTGAAACAGTAATTTTTGCCACAGATATCCCCCTGTGACTGAACTGTGAGTTGGAAGAGGTCCTTTGGGCACAGCATCATTACAGATTTTCACTGGTTTAATGAACATTTCACCTCCCCAGCAGTTCTGTAGCTCTACAAGGGACTAAGAGAAAATCCTGAGTACCAACATCCACCCTGAGATCCAAGAATTACTTGGGAGAAGCCAACTGTGGTTAAGCCATCATGGCTAACCACAAAAGATGTTTGCAGTGACAATTTGCTATTAAAAGTCAATGCACTGTGAGTGCAGAAAGAGAGGCAGACAAATGGATTCTCCAGAGGATATCAACAGCTTGGATGTATCCAAGAACCTGGATCTGGGCATAGGATGGGGAGGTGTCAAGGGAAAGTAGAGAAAAAATGGCAGAAGACAACTTGGGCTGCATCTAGATGGCAGAATTAATGCAGTTTGACACCACTTTAACTGCCAGCTATGTAATTCTGGGATGTACAGTTCTGTGAGGTATTTAGCCTTCTCTGTCAGAGAGCTCTTGTGCCACAACAACAAATAATAATAATAAAATGTATTTATATCCTGCCTCTGCACTCAGGCAACCAAGGCGGCTTACAACAATTCCAGGATTCCATAGGATGGATCCATGACAGTTAAAGCAGTGCGTTAATTCTGCAGTGTGTTAGCAGCCTCAGTGTTTTCCCTTCCTAAAAGGTTGACTCTTTTCCCCTTCTACAGAACAGAAATTAGATGGTTTCAGAGTGAGGGGTCAGAACAGCTCAACAACTGAATACACATGTAGGCAGATCAGGCATGGGTAGGAAGGACTTGGTCTTTACACCATTTCTTACATTCTGGAGATGTAAGAAATTCATTTCCTCCCATTACCCAATAGGACTGTAGGCAGTAGATTTAAACGTGGTGTGTCTGTATGAACCCTTTTCCCTCATTTGATTACCATTCTCAGGGTCAGAGCATAGGAAGAGGAGAACAGATTGTGCTTCCTAATCTAGGAACAGCAAAAAAAGGAAAGGAAAAGAAAGGAGCTCATTTGAATAGGCACCCAAATGAGGGCCTTGTGGTCTCTTCCGACTCTATGATTCTATGATTCCTTGAACTTCTATAAAAAGAAGAGAGATGAGAAAAAACAAAGGCTGAAATCAAGGGCCTAAACCATGCGGCTGTCTAGATATGCCCCAGACAACATAGACAATGTGATGAATGCTGGCAGGGTGATCAGACATCCTCCTTTTCCAGGAGATATCCTATATTTCAACCTTCTGTCCAGGTGGAATTTCAAAATGTCCCCCATTTTGATCATGATTAAGAAGTATAAAATTACATTTATATTAGTTTTAGCTTCTATTTTGTCACGTCCTACATTTTGTGGTGCCTTGTTCTCCTTTGCGGCAAGGGTATCTGGTCAGCCTGAATGCTGCAGTCCAACAATATCTGAAGAGGCACATGATTCCCACCCATAGCTTAAAGTCACCTAGAGTAGACTCACTGAATAAACTGTTGAATGGTAAGCCCTGGTCCTGAGTTTGTAAGATCTGAGCAGGACTGTCAATTAACAGTTTCTCTTGAATGTCTCTGATTCATACGGTTACTACAAATTGGGGCCAACTTGACAGCACCAACAACAAAAATCCATACTTAATTGGTCTACTTTAGCTAGCCGTTGAATTCTCAAGAGTGCAAAACACACAGAAGTTGTAGGAAGATCTTCCAATTATCCAAGGAGGCAAGGCTTCAGCCCATCCACTGAAGGCAGCAAGAGGTGCCCAGCATTGGTTTCCAAGGCAGAAAAACCCCATCCCTGTAGTGCTGTGGGAATAGGAGCAAACTAACACACTGAAAGCTGGTTACAATTCCCCTTATCGTAACAAGCAAAATAAAGAGATTAACCGTCAGAAAAACATGTGTTAATCCAGATCTGAGAAAGACTAACAATTATACAAAACTAAGATGATACAGAAAAAAAGGACATAAGGACACTTTGAAGAAGGAGGGAAAATGAAGGTGCACTATTTAAACTTGTGATGAGAGAAACATGCACATCTGCGCCAGGACAAGGCACTAGACACCTTTGCACTGCAGACCCTTCAACCTTGGAATGGTGATAGGGTGATGTGTTAATATTGTGACTCAGGGATTTGGGAGCTGAGAGTTGAATGGCTGCATGAAGGGTGGCTGCAGGGATGTTGTGGGATAGATGATATGCAAACCCAAGGAACACCAATGATGCTATTGTCCTTTTCCCTGCAATTTCTCTGCTGCTTCCCTATCTAGTGCCTTTAGCTGCACAGTCTGCAGAAAAAAAGCAAGAAGCTTTGCACAAGAGAGAAGTAAGCACTATGATCTATGCAACCACCGCACAACTGTAGAAGCCAAGTGATGTGCTGGCAATCTCATCAGAATGTGCAGGAACATCATGTGGAAGTACTGGGAAGAAAAAGAAACGGGAAGAGATGCCTGCAATTGGTATTCACCAGTGCCCGCAAACAGGGACGGCGTCGGGTTGCATCAGAGGAGCTGCAACGGGGCCAAACCCATCCGTTAGGTTGCTGGGAGGGGAATGGAGTGGAGGAGATGAATACATGATGCACACACAGCTCACGGCTGGCAGGAACAGCTGTAATTCAGGGTGGAATGAAGGAGCAATAGGCGCTTAGAAAATAGGAAAATGGGCAGCTACAATGAGATATTAAATACAAAAGGTTGGATTGTCCAAGCCATTGTATTCCCCATCACCATGCATGGATGTGAGAGAGCTGGACAGTGAAAAGAGCTGGCAGGAAGAAAATGGATTCATCTGAGATGTGGTGCTGGAGAAGAGTGCTGAGGATACCACAGATGGCTGAAAAGACCAACGGAGGGGGTCCTAGACCAGATCTGCCCCAAACTCTCCCTGGAAGCCAGGATGGCTACATTGATATTGTCATCCTTTGGCCATATCATGAGAAGAAAGGATCCACTAGAAAAGATAATAATGCAATAGGCAATCGGAAAATAGGAGAGCCAGTGTGGCCTAGTGCTTTGAGTGTTGGACTAGGACTATGGAGACTACGGTCTGAATCCCAGCAAAGCCATGGAAACCCATGGGGCAAGCCACGCACCCTCATCCTCAGAAGATGGCAATGGCGATACGGAGATCAATTTTATGGGTATCAATTTTACAGATATCAACAGCAAACCTCTCTCTGAAGAAACCAAGAAAATCCGACAGGTTCATCGCCTTAGGGTCTATCAAAAGTCGGAAACAACCTGAAGGCACACAACAGACAACAGCAGGGAAAGAGGAAGACCGCATTCCAGGTGGATAGGTTCCATCAAGGAAACCCGGACATGAGTTTGCAAGGCCTGAGAAGGCCACAAATGACAGGGGGACTTGGAGGCCTCTGATTCATACAGGGGGACCAGACATCCTCCTTTTCCCAGATACATCCTACACTTCAGCCTTCTGTCCAGGAGGAATTCCAAAATGTCCTCCGCTTGGAGCATGACGAAGAAGCATGGATTAATCTGTATATGAGTGTTTTGAGCTTTTGTTCGGGTCGTGTGTCCTGCTACATTTTACTTGAACGTTGTACATTTTGCAGTGCCTTGTCCTCCTTTGTGGTTAGGACATCTGGTCACAAAGGTCTTCATGGGTTGAGGGCACTTCACAACAAATGGACAACAAGCAGCTGCAGTGAGGGAGACGCACAAAAACCACCACCATCCCCATTGCCAGGTTGTTGCAAAGCTGCAGCCCCTGAAGGCTTGGCAATGATGGCCTTCTGAGAGGATGCATGCGAGATGCATCTCCATCGGGTAATCAGATGTGGGAGCAGGCTGGCCAGATGTCCTCCTAAAAGCAAAGGAGGACAAAGCAGTGCAAAATGGAGCACCTTCAAGGAAAATGCAGGAGGAGGAGACCAGTGAAAAGCTCAAAACACTCATAGAAATGTAAATGCATGCTTCTTAGCCATGCTCAAAATGGAGGATGTTCAAGGAAAATATATTAGGACCAAGGAAAAAACTCAAATCACTCAGAGAAATGTAAATGCATGCTTCTCAACCATGCTCAAAATGGAGGACATTTTGGAATTGCTCCTAGACAGAATGTTGAAATGGAGGATGTGTCCTGGGAAAGGAGGACATCTGGTCACCCTGGGCCAGACATCCTCACCATAAAGGAGGGCAAAAATGGAGGACACTTGAGGGAAATGGAGGGTGCGACCAAATAAAAACTCGAAACAATGCTTCAAAATGGAAGATGTCTTGGAATTCCTCCTGGACAGAAGGCTGAAATGGAGGATGTGTCCTGGAAAAGGAGGGCACCTGGTCACTCTGGGTCGGATGTCCTCTCTATAAGAGGAGGACAAAGCACTGCCAAATGGAGGACATGGAGAAAATAAATGTATCAGGACACAACCCAATACAAAGCTAAAGCACTCACATACAAATACCTGTAAATAAATATTAATATGTAAACTTTAATGTCAATTCATAAATATAAATGTCAACCCATGCTCAAAATGGGGGGCTGAAGAGGATGAGAATGGAGGACGTGTCCTGGGAAAAGGAAGACGCCTGGTCACAACAAAAGGAGGACAAAGCACTTCAGAAATGGAGGACGCTGGAAGGAGAGGGGGAAAAATGTAGCAGGAGATGAACAAATAAAAAGCTCAGAACACTCATCTATAAAGACAGAGAGAGGTAAATATTGAGATAGATATAAAGAGATATATAGAGAAATATATATATATATATATACACAGAGAAAGGTATATATAGACAGAGGGAGATAGAGATATGTAGAGATAGATAGAGTACATATACATAGAGAGAGAGAGAAGTAGAAAGATATAAAGAGATAAAGAGAGAGAGAGGTAAATATATATATATATAGATATAAAGATATATATAGAGAGAGAGATACATTTATAGAGATGGAGACAGATGGATGGATATATGGGTATATATATATATACAGAGAGAGAGGTAGAGAGAGAGAGAGATGTAGATATATACAGTATAGAGAGATAGAGAGAGAGGTAGATATAGAGAGACAGACAGATAAATGTAAGATATATATATATATTGAGAGAGAGAGAGGCAGATATAGAGAGATAGACATAGAAATAGAGAGAGAGAGATACAGAGAGAGAGAGAGATAGCTATAGACAGATAGATACAGATATATATAGAGAGAGAGAGAGAGATAGGGATAGAGAGATACAGATATAGATATAGAGATATAGATAGATTGGATAGAAAGAGATTAGATAGTAGAGAGATAGATATTGATAGATATAGATAGATTAGATACAGATAGATAGATAGATAGATACAGATATAGAGAGATATACAGTAGATTAGATAGAGAGATAGATATTAATAGATATAGATAGATTACATACAGATAGATAAACAGAGATAGATAGATATAGATACAGATATATATATATATATATATAGAGAGAGAGAGAGAGATAGGTATAGATAGAGATAGATAGATAGATAGATACAGATATATATATATATATATAGAGAGAGAGAGATAGGTATAGATAGATAGATAGATAGATAGATATAGAGAGAGATAGGTATAGATGGAGAGGTACAGATATAGAGATATATAGATATAGATATATACATATATATAGAGAGAGAGATAGGTATAGATAGATACATATAGAGATATATAGATATAGATAGAGAGATATAGACAGATTAGATACAGATAGATACACAGAGAGAGAGAGAGAGAGGTGTCAATTCATGCTCAAAATGGAGGGCGTGTTGGAGGGGGGGGGGTTGGGTCCGGGAAATGGAGGACGCGTCCGGGGGAAAAATGGAGGACGCCTTGCCCCCAAAAAAAGGGGGGGGTGCTGCAGCTGCATCAGCCTCCACAGAAGGAAGAAAAGGAGGAGGAGGGTGACCGGGAGACTCACGGTCAGGCCGGTGCCCAGCACGATCACGTCGTAGGCCTCGTCCATGGTTGGCGGTGCTGCTGCTGGTGCTGCACACACACACACACAGACCCCTCCGCCGCCCCAAGCGGAGCCTAACGAGATGGGGCCGCACCACCACCCACCCCACACTGGACAGGAACACAGTCACACACGCCGACCGCACCACCGACAGAGGAGGGGGGGGGAAATCCCTCCGCCGGAAACGAGATCCGGCAACACAGTGAGGAGGGAAACGCCTCAGTCGCGCGCGGAGGGATTCCTCCCCGCCCCGCCTCTTCACCTTCTTCCGCGGATGGGGAAAGGGGAGGAAAATGTAAAAGAAAATAGTGCTAGAAGGGTCTCTCCTTCCAATTGCTTCTATTGATAAAAGGGAAAAGAAGTAGTTCCGGCTAATTGTCACTCATCTTAGTTCTGAGGCGATGAGAGAGAGAGAGGATTGGAAAAGGCCTTGCTGGATGATGGGCTTCCTTTCCCATCTCTCTCCTCACCCTGGAGACCAGCTCTTGTGCAACCCATAAAAATAAAACCATAAACATGAAAATAAAATAAATATATTTATTTACATCAGGCTTCTCTGTCAGTTACAAAATAAATAACCCTATGGTTTTTGTGTGTGTGTGTGTGGTTTTAATAAAGGGTTTTTAAAAATCCTTTACTCAATTTCCCCCCCCCCTCAACATTATTATTCTCCACATCATTTCTCCATCATTTTACAAGCTTAAAACCGCAGAACTATATCAAATGAGAAGAAGAGGACTTGTAATAGCTTTGTGATTTTAGATTGTAAAATGAAGGAGAAATTATTGTGTACAATCTTCTCATTTATCTCATATTACTGTGATTTTTTTCTTCTTTATATTCTTCATCTTTCCCCCCAATCTTCTTTCTTATTACAATTCCCCTTACTCTTAATATCCCTTCAGTCCTCATTTTACTATGAATTTTTCCTTGTTTATATTCATCTCCCCCCCCCCCCCCCATCTTGCTTCTTATTACAATTCCTCTTATTCTTAATAACATCCCTTCAGGCCTCGCTTTACTTTGATTTTTCCTTCTTTATATTCTCCCCCCCCCCAGTCTTACTTCTTATTACAATTCATCTTATATTTACATTTTATACATACCATTTGTTCAAATGCACAGGCAAAATATAATATTTTATCTTTCACATTGATTGCCCCCTTATAGTTCTGTGATTTTTAGCTTGTAAAATTAAGGAGAAACTATGTGTATAATCTTTTTATCTTCTTTTATTCTTAATAACATCCGTTCTCATTTTACTATGATTTTTCCTTCTTTATATTCTTCTTCTTTCCCCAGTCTTCTTGCTCCTTATTACAATTCCTCTTATATTTACGTTTTACACACATACCATTTGTTCACCTCCCATCTACCTCTTCTTCCAACATTCATTTTCTTTCATTTTCCTATCTTTAATTTTTCTTTTCTTTATTTAAAAGATCATTTTTATTGAATAGTTTCGCATGTTGACGTATAAACACAATAAACACAAATTGACAGAATATACACAAATCACCACTTGCAATACACTTAACTACAACTACAATTTACCTATAAACTAAAACTTCATCTTAATTACCTTCTTATTTTCCTTCCCAAATTCATTCTCCCCTCTGCTCCTCCTTCTCTTTGGACTCTTTCACACGGGAGGAATTTCTCCCAAACTTCGAATGGAGCCAATGCGAATTCCTGTAAATTCGCTTGTTTAGCAAATTTACAGGAATCCCCATTGCATTCAGAGTAACGTTCCATTTCCTGAAAATGACCCCTCCTTGCCCAAAATTGCATGCGAAGCTTTAATTCACAATAACGTGAAACCCATGATTGCGTTCGAATTGACTTCCCTTTAGCCCGAAATTGCGTGCGAAGCTTTAATTCACAATAACGTCAAACCCTATGATTGCGTTCAGATTGACCCTAGATTATACTTCCAATTCCTGACGTCTGAAAGAGTCCTTTACCTTCTTCTTTTTCTCTCCCATCATCTATCTTCAATCCTTATTCTGTACCCATTCCACTTCCTCTTACTTTCTTTGTGCCTGTTTTTAAAGTTGAAGGGTATTATTTGTAAGGTGGCCAGATGTCCTAACCGCCAAGGAGGAGAAGGCACTATAAAATGTAGGGCACTGCAGAAATAAAAGTAGGATGTAACCAAGCAAAAGCTAAATATGAAGTTGAAGGCTTTCACTGCCGGCATCCATACTTTTTTTTGTGGGGTTTTTAAGGCTATGAAGCCGTGTTTGGGAAGTGTTTATTCCTGACGTTTCTCCAGCATCTGTGGCTGGGATCTTCAGAGAATGCTGGAATGGAAGAGAGTGGGGTATATATACTATTGGTTGAGAGGACGTGATTTGCATGTTAATCTCTGTGTTATTCTGTAGTTGATTGGCAATGCATACAGGGTGTCCATTTAATAAATGATCCATTGTCTGCTGGGAAATCCGCCTGACCCTGGGTGGTTTTCATTTGCAGGGACTGGGTCTTGATTTTGATGTTTTTCAGGAGTAGTAGCCAAACTTTGTTTAAATTCAGGGTTTTTTTCTTTCCTGTTGAAGTTGACCATGTGTTTACAGATTTCAGTGGCTTCCCTGTGCATTCTGACCCGGTAGAAGTTGGCATGATCCAGAATTTCAGTGTTTTCAAATAGCATTTTATGCCCAGGATGGTTTATAACATGTTCTGCTAATGCAGATTTTTCTGTCTGGCCCAGTTTGCAGTGTCTCTCATGCTCTTCAATTACTGATTGAATACTGCGTTTCGGTCCCTATGTGTAAACTTGTCCATAGACTGGCCTAGTGAGAAAAATCACATGTAGCTGAACATGTTATAAATCATCCTGGGCATAAAATGCTATTTGAAAACAATTAAATTCTGGACCACGCCAATAACTATCAGGTCAGAATGCACAGGGAAAAAGCCACTGAAATCCACAAACACCTGGACAACTTCTACAGGAAAAACACCAAACCCAAGACCCAGCAAGTGCAAATGACAACCACTCAGGGTCAGGGGGGTTTCTCAGCAGACAATGGACTGCTAATTAAAGTGACACCCTGAGGCCTTGCCATTCAATAACAGAATAATACACAGATTAACAAAGCACATGCTCTGAACCAACGGTCACACAGTATATATATATATATATATATATCCCACTCACTTCCATTCCAGCATCCTCTGAAGATGCCAACCACAGATGCTGGAGAAATGTCAACAATAAACTCTTCCAGAACGCGGCCATATAGCCTGAGAAATCCATTAAAAAACCTATAAAAGCTAAATACTGTACACTCCTACAAAATAAAATGCATGCTTCTTAGCCATGCTTAAAATTAGGACATTTTGGAATTGGACAGAAGGTTGAAAATGGAGATGTGCCCTGGAAAAAGAGGACTTCTGGTCAGCCATGACCGGGTGTCATAACTGCCAAGGAGGATGAGGCACTATAATATGTAGGAGACTGAAAACGAATATAGGAGATGGCACAACAAAAGCTAAAAACCCGCACAGAAATGTAAATCCGTGCTCCTTAGTCATGCTTAAAATGAGAACATTTTGAAATTCCTCCTGGACAGAAGGTGGAAATGGAGGATGTGTCCTGGAAAAGGGGGGTGCCTGGTCACCCTGCCTCATGGACGCTTTTTCCTCTTTCTCATTTCCCACTGGATTGCTATTCAGTCAGAGGAAAGTAATCCTCTTTAACCCCCGCCTCTGCTAAATAATTCACACAATAATTCACATTCTTGTGTCTGTGAGTGTGAATTATTCCCAGTTGCATCAAAAACACTCGTATTTAAATCTCAGTGGGGCATAGAAAAGGCTCCCACTAAGGCTAATAGGGATATTTCATGCGCCTTAGGAGCTTGCTGCTCTTTAATAGGGCTGCCATCCCTCCTTCAGGGCGGGAAGGCTGAAGATGGATGGGTTTCTCCCCAAGCAAAGCCCAAAAAACAACCAGGGGTTGATTTGTTGACCACATAGTAAATCTGGGAACAACAAAAATCCACCAAAACTCCATCCACCTCCAGCTGCAAAGGGGCCTGTTGCCTCACAAAGGATGGAGACATATTGGATTGCAAAGGAATTATCTTTTTTGTGTTGCAAATGGATGTAAAATTTCCTGGACTTTGAGAATCTCCCAGTAGACACATGGCCAGAAGGAAGGAGGAGGTTCCAACCTGCAAGAGATACACCTCCATACTATCTGAACTGAGAACAAAGACAGCAAAATGCAGGACTATGGCTAACGTCTTCAATTTTCTTTCTCCTATATGGTTTGTAACACCTTGCCTGATGAAGAAACCAACGCAAGTTTCGAAAGCTTGCAACATGTGTATTCTGCATTTTGGTTGTCCAATAAAGGCATCACTGTTTGGTGCATTTTTGTTATTGGATTTGTTATATGGCCAACATGGCTACCCCTGGATCTTTTTGGAAATAACACCCAAGTAAAGGTTAAAAATGTCTGCGTAGTGTGTGAGCACACCTCAGAGGGTTGCTTTACGAGCACACCCATTCACACAATGCATTTCACACAAATATGTTTAGCTTTTGTCAATTGAATATTGTTGCTGTTGTGTACCTTCAAGTCATTTCTGATTTAGGCCTACTACAATGTTTATTTATAAAGCCCTGACTGGTTACTTCAGATAGTGAATGGAGATGTGCATACCATTTATTCCACTTTAAAAATGATGACAGGATTCTCTTTGGATGGGTAACTAGATGTACCTTTCAGAATATGCTTGATCCAAAACACACTGCAGAAATACAGTGGTCCCCCGGTTTACGAATTCCCCGGTCTATGAAAACCCCGGTCTAAGAAAGAAAACGGCCCCGGTTTATGGAAAAAAACCCGGTTTAAGAAAAGAAAGCGGCGGGAAATTCAAATGGTGCGGGGGCTGGTTTAAGGGGCCCCGGTTTACGAATTTTTTGGTTTAAGAAAGGGGTGCTGGAACGAATTAATTTCGTAAACTGGGGGACCACTGTAATCCAGTTTGAGACAACTTTAAGTGCCCTGCCTCGGTCCTAGGGAATCCTGGGGACCGTAATTTTGTGAGACATTTAGCCTTCTCTGTACAAGAGCTCTGGTTCCAAAACAAACTACAATTCCTAGGGTTCCCTACCATTGAGCCAGGGGATTTAAAGCGGTTTCAAACTGGATTATTTCTGCAGTGTGTTTTGGACCCTTGTGGCTGCCAGTTTAGCAAAATGATACTCAAGCATAATTCTACTGAAGTACACACAAAAGGCCTTGAGTAGATTGGGTTTTAGATGTACTGTATTTTGGAAAAGCTAAAACACTTTCAGCTAATTATTCCCTTTAATTATTTGACTTCAATAAGTTATTTGGGGAGAGGGACTCATTTACATCAACAATAAAGAGGATATTATTGAATATAATATCAGCTAATGGCAGTTCTCTTCCTCTCAAACATTGTTGTTGCCAATGGTAACGAAGGAGCACACACAACACACACACTCCTTTGGCAAAACCCTCTCTCTGGACTCTTTCATACAAGGCTAAATTGGAAGTATAATTTAAGGTAAATTCGAATGCAATCATGGGTTTTACGTTATTGCGAATTAACTCTTCGCATGCAAATTTGGGCAAGAGGGAAGCCAATTCGAATGCAATCATGGGTTTTACGTTATTGCGAATTAAAGCTTTGCATGCAAATTCGGGCAGGAGGGGGTTATTTTCGGGTATTGGGAAGTAATTCCGAACGGAGCAGGGGTTCATGTAAATTCGCTAAACAAGCAAATTTACATAAATCCGCATTGGCTCCATTCGGAGTTGGGAGAAATTCCTCCCCGTTTGAAAGAGTCCTCTGTGGATATGTGTGTGTGTTTCTGTGTACTGCCTTGCAACACAAATGTTCACCGCCAAACCCATGAGAAATGCAACGGAGAACAAAAACTCTCGTTGCTTTTCCATGGTAATGTTGTGAACGGCAGGGGAGCCAGAAGAACCACCTCACAACATTGTTGTAGGATTGAAAGGGAAGCGCATCAGCAGTGGCGTCCCCAGGGTTGGTGTCACCTGGTGCGGGAACTCACAGTGTCACCCCCTATCCCCGCATTGACCTCCTCCAATTTTACACCATACTCAATCCTTAATGCTTTTTTGCATTAATGTTACTCTTAAATTGTAATTCCCATATACCTCTGAATGCAATGCCAATAACTGTGACATAAGTAAAAGGTAAAGGTAGTCTCTTGCCATGAATGTCTAGTTGTAACTGACTATAGTGGGAGATGCTCACCTCCATTACTAAGCCGGAGATAGTGCCACTCTGTTCTGCTTTGGTCAGCCCTCACCTGGAATACTGTGTCCATTTCTGGGCACCACAATTCAAAAAAGATGTTGGGAAGTTGCAGTGTGTCTCGAGGAGGGCAACTAAGATGATGAAGGGTCTGGAAACTATGCCCTATGAGGAGAGACTTAGGGAACGGTATGTTTAGCCTGGAGAAGAGAAGGTTAAGAGGTGATATGATAACCCTGTTTAAATATTTGAAGGGATGTCATATTGAGAGTGGGGCAAACTTGATTTCTGTGCTTCAGAGAATAGGAAGTAGAATAATGGAAAAAAGATTCCACTTAAATGTTAGGAAGAACTGCCTGACAGAGCTGTTTGATAGTTGAACACATTCCCTCAAAGAGTGGGGGTGTCTCCTTCTTTGGAGGTTTTTAAACAGAGGCTTTGCTTTCTAAAATGTGAGGTTTGTCTTCATGTAGTTCTTCCTTGAATAAATGTCATCTTTTTTTATATAGTTCTTCTGTGTATCGTTGCCATGGTCTTTTTATTTCAGCTTGGTCATGTAATGTATTCCCCTGCTGATTGAAGAAACATCCTCACTCTTGGTTTAAATTTCCTTTTGGTTTTTCACATCTTGTGGAAGGAGCCTCTTCCTTTTGTTGTTATCTTCCGCTTCTGTATATTGATTATTATAGTAGTTCTCTTTGTCTCTGTACACAAGTTGCTGAACAGTTGCATTCAGGGTTCTGACCTTATTTCTGTCCCTGTCTACTTTTGCCTTAACTGCTTGAGGAATTTAATCTGTCATTCTCTGGAGTTTATCATACGATGGAATTTGGGGGTATAATGCAATGGCAATCCGAACGCAATCATGGGTATTCATGTTATTGCAAATGAGTGTATCTCACTCAATTTCGGGCAATGGGAAGTCATTCCGAACGCAATCATGGGGTTTAACGTAATTGCATATTAGAGTATCTCAGGAAATTTCGGGCAATGGGAGGTCATTTTCAGGAAATGGGAAGTCATTCTGAACGCAATTCGAACGCAATCAGATTTCACGTAAATTCACTAAACTAGCGAATTCACATAATTGCGAATTGGCTCCATTCGCAATTGAGAGAAATTCCTCCCACGTGATAAACTCCATTGAGGCTTCGATTTCTTTTTGGCTGTAGAGTTTGTTTTGTAGCTCCTCCATGACGATGTCCTTGGATGCAGTCCAGAGTTCTTCTGGTTCACAATCAGTTAGGCTTAATAATGCAATTTAAACAATGTAAACAAACATTATCTTTAAATTCTATGGGGATGTTCTTTAGGTTGTACTTTGGCATAAAAGCTGGTTTAGTATTCCTCTTTAACTTTACTCTAATTTTTTATAGTAGTGTTCATAGCCTGTGCCATAATCAGCTCATGGTCATGCTTTTGCAGAGATAATAGAACTTCCCTCTTTTCTGCTTCCAGTTATGTACTTGATTTCTAAATTGGCCATCAAGTGATGTCCTCTACAGTTGCTTGAAGAATGTTGGCCTTGCAAAAGTCAATAATTGAGTCTCCTTTTTCATTTCTTCTAGGCCAAATTTTCCTACAATGTTTTATTCAACTCTATTACCTATTTTTGCATTTCAAACACCTATGATTATCAAGAAGTCCTGTTTTGGTGTGCAATTAGTTTCCTCCTGGAGTCCAACAAAAATCTTTCAATTTCTTCTGCTGCTTCTATAGCTGGAACATAAACTTGGATTAAACTGAAAAACCCATTTAAGGTCATTCTCAAGCAAACTGTACTTTTGGTTACTCTTGTAGGTCTAAACCAAGTGTTAATCTCGATTCATCTGATTTTTAAAAACTAGTAACTGATTTAGGAGCGTTTGGCAACAATATCCTGATAAAGGCTTCTGAATTTTAACATCCTAAGTGTATTAACTACTGCATTGACAAAATAGGTAAGCAAAAGCTGGGTTCCTTCTTATTTAAATTGGTTAAAAGGAAGACAGTTGCAAGTACCATTTGATCAAAGAAAGCAGAAACAACAAAGCCCTTACTTCCACCATTGCTAAACTAAGGAAATCAGACACATTGTATTAAAGACCAGCAGTATCAAGCTACCTATAAAGAGCCCTGGTGGCACATTGGTTAAATGCCTGTACTGCAGCCACTCACTCAAAACCATAAGCTTGCGAGTTCAAGACCAGCAAAAGGGCTCAAGCTCGACTCAGGCTTACATCCTTCCGAGGTCACTAAAATGAGTACCCAGATTGTTGGGGGGCAAATAGCTTACAGTTGTAAACCGCTCAGACACTCCTTAAGGGTATGAAGCGGTATATAAATGATGCTGTTTTTGTCATAAAGATAGGAAATAAAGGGCAATGGAATCCAAATTTAGATTTATTCATAGAGGTTTAGAAGCTGAGGAGACAGATGAAGCTAATAGGACATATTTTTCCTGCAGTTTCTGTTTTGCCTGTTATTGTTTGGCTTTTCTATTTTGGTGCAGTGTGTACTTAGCCTGGTCTTTTTATTTTTGGTGGATTGCTTGCATGCCATGGGTGGATTTTTGACCATTACCAATTTTTATTATGTGAACTGAGTACAGTATTTTTGTTGTGCTTCGTAGGAGAAATAGAACAAGGCCTTCTTCTACCTTGTACTGTTTCTTGACCAAATTATTTGTCTCTGAGTTGCACCAGTTTGCCTTTTGTGAAGTGACTGAAATGACCAGAAAACAGTAGGGCTTTCTAGATTGGCAGGAAAGTGTGACATGAAGTTGCCTTTTCCTTAATGCTTAGCAGCTGCACCACAACCTTTAAATGGAGCTGCGCTGTTCCGCAGTTTTTTAAAAAGACGCTGGGAAAACCGGCACCTTTTTAAAGGCGTTTCTTCTCCCCTAAAACGCAAAAAAAAAAAAAAAAAAAAAAGCATTTTCATGGCACACTTTCCCTTTTTCTCATCTAAACGCTAGACTTTCATGCAGCCATGAACACACTTCTTTTTGCCAATCTAGAAAGCCCCTTATGAATTCAAAAGAAAAGTTTCAGCCTCGAATTTCTACCTTTCATGCAAGTTCTTCAGCAACCTACTTTTCTTATTCATCTCACATTGTGGCAACTATTTTGTGTGTGTCCATGGCACTCTCAAAATTCAAGATGTATCCATCAGCTCCCACAGAGTTAGGATGTCTGGTTTAATATATCATAGGACAGGGATGGTCCACCTGCAGCAGCCATTGGACTTTTTGAAGACCTATCCATTCTGATTCATTGCATCACTGTTCAAAACAAGGAGAATCATGCTCCTGGAAGCCTCCAGACCTTACTTTAGTGAAAGTGAGATGTCCCAGTGTCAATCTGCCCCAAAATGCATCTCCTAAACCCCCACTTTTGCACCCCTTAAGACCCTAGACTCCTAAAAAAAAGCAAGATTTTCTCCATGATATTTTCCCTGAAAACACACGAATGCCCAAAATGTGTAAAAACACACCAAACCCACTAAGAAAATCCACCCAGAATCTCCCAATACCTCTATATTTAGCAGAATTCTTTCCAAAATAGTCGCAGGAAGTGAGATGACATCAATTCCTGTCATCATTTTGGAACGATACCGATGAAGGTAGAAGTATTTCAGAGTACTGTTGGGGGAAGAGTTCATATCCCAAAGATTCAACAAATGTTGAACCCTAACATACAGGTACCGCATATACTCGACTATAAGTCGACCTCATGTGTAAGTCGAGGGCAGGTTTTGGGGCCAAAATTATGGATTTTACCATGACCAGTGCATGTCAAGGGTAAAACCTGGAGGCTCCTTCAGTGTGCGTATGTGTGTGTGCAGCAAGAGGGACTCTAATTGAGGCTTTTTGCTTTGTGTTTCAGCTTTGTTTAAAAGCAATCACCCAGGACTCTTTATGCTTGGCTCAAAAGCAAAAGAAAGTGCTCTCCCAATCACATGGGGAAATATGAAAGACCTGCTACCACATTACCATACTGACCCATAGGTAAGTTGACCTGGGATTTTGAGGTCAATTTTTGGGTATAAATTTATCAACTTACAGATGAGAATATATGGTAATGGAACAAAACCCTAACATATCCCCAAGATTATCAGCATGGTAGGCTATCCACTCATTGGTCTTTGAAATTTACAATACGTGGTTGTGGTTCGGGGAATGGAAGACAGATTAGTAGTAAGTCATTATCCAATGGCTTAGAAACAAAAAACAAAAGGTGCTTTGGGATTTGTTTCTTTGCACAACTCCCAACAGTCCCCCTCTCACACCTACACACAGACAGATTTGACTATTTGTCGTTTATTCACATCTTTCAAGTTGATGAAATAGCAGGGGTTATAGGAAGGAAACCCCACTCACCCCTGAACAACAGCAGCAAATACGGAGTCCCAAATACTGAGTCACTGTAAACAGAAGTAATCACAGGAACCAAAAAATAAATAAATGAGGAATGGGGGAAGAGAGAAGGACCATCTAAAAGCTACATAAGAGGATCTGAGTAAGAAAGAGACATTTAACACAACAATGTAGGAGAGCATGTACACCACATTACAAGGCAGTACTACTTTTGTTCCACTGGAAACCCAAAGGGATGACAATGTGTCCCTGAAGAGTTCTGCCCTCAGCAAAGTTCATGGCAGATAGCTGAGACACTGCACTTCATGCAGGATTTGCTTTTCCATCCATTGGAAAACTACACATCCCCCTTATTTCCATCACGTCCACTGGACTATTTGAAGCTGGGGTAGTGGGAAAAGATTAGAAGCACAGAAGAAGTGATAAAGGAATGTTAATGGGGAAGCAACTACTGGGAAAGGGAACCTGAAGGTAGAAAAAGGTAAGGGGGTGAGACAAAACAGGACTTTAATGGATTGTGTTGTGAGGATGTGGCAATGGGTGGAAAGAGCAGAACCAGCCCAGTATGGCTACAAGAGGAGGGAGCTACTCGGTCTGCGGCACAGAGATGGTAGGCCCTTTGGGGTCATCAAAACGGTCCATAGTCTTGAGACTCATGACCATGTGGAGGCCATAGGTAAAAATGGCAACAAGCAACAGGGAGGTCAGCAAACCCATCCAAATTCCAGGAGAGAAGAAGCCGGCACAGTCACTGGCATAGGAGAACTGTTCGCCTGTCACATTGAAGCTCTGGATCTGAAAGGAACAGGTGAACACATTAGCGATGGAGCCTAATTTCAGCTGCACCCCACAACTCACAACTTTCCAAAAAGAAGTCAACTTATTTCATCATTCAGAGTTTGGAAATGTTGCTGGCTGGGGGATTCTCTGAGTAACAGTGTCAAAAAGTAACATGCATCATGACAATATAAAACAAAGACCCAGTTTTAGTTTAGCTGCCATTTGCAAACCATAGAAGACAGGAGTGGGAACTGTGTGGCTCTCCAGGTGTTAACTGCAATTTCCAGCATCTCTCACCAATGGCGCTGGTAGGAATGGTTGTCCAACACCTCTGAAAGACTATGTAATTCCAACCCCTACTGCAAGGAGGCAGGATATACACAATGAGGGACTATAGTGGTACAATTTCTTAAAGTTCAGTCAAAGAAAACAAGCAATGCCCAGCCATTTCCTGGTGCCAGAAGAGCTTATGAAATAAAGAGGTGGTCCAAAGATGGAGACACAGAACAACAAACGATTTGGAAAGTAAGGATGTGATGTCTTCCAAAAGGGACCAAGCACCAACACACTATTCTAAATCTACAAGAATATAGTGTACCATCACAGCATACCTGAAAATTCGTTATCACCACCTTCCAATGGTTGGCATTGGTGTGAGGTACCAAGATGGCCCCAGAGGCTGGCTGATTACTGACATGGGCACAGCTGAATGAATAGTTGCTGGGTGCTGTCATCTGGGTGGCATTAAAGACTGCTGGGGGATTTGGAGGCCTGTGCAGCTGCACAGTTTGGACAGTAAACCAGTGCCGTGCTGAAACGGAGTAGCGACGGTTTGTCATGCTGAACCTGGGAGATAGCAGGGGAAGATGAGAAGAATGTGAAATCAAACAGATGGGCAAGATCAGCTTGAAGAGGTCTTTAGCCCCCCCCCCTATTTATATCTCTAAAAAAAAAAAAAAAAAACTCTCTGGAATGTGCCATATGAGATATATTCTACCAAGTAAAATAATTCTTTTCTCCCCACCACCATCTAATTTCTAAACTTTTCTTATTTATCTCCCTGGATTCAAAAGGAGAGAGATCTTGATTGTCCCTAATGCTACTGTGCCTGCACTAGGAAAAGAAACAAAACCTTGCCTATCAATTTGCCTGAGCTTGCAGAGCGCGGGGAATGGGGCAGATAAAGCATGGGTTATATCACCCACCCTTTTCTAGAAGACTGTTGATTGGCCTTCAAGCCATTTACAACTTATGGCAGCCCTAAAGCGACCCTATCATGGGTTTTTCTTGGCAAGAATTGTTCAAAGGAGGTTTTCCATTGCTTCCCCTGAGGCTGAGAGCATGTGACTTGCCCAAGGTCACCCAGTGGGTTTCATGGCTGAGTAGAGAATCGAACCCTGCTCTCCACCAATCTACACCAATCTGATTACTCTGTAAATGTTTCAAATGGAAATAAAAACTCAGGAAAGGCCAAAAGGGTATATCTGTATCCAACTAGTGATTGCATTATCAATTTTAAAAAAGAAAAGTCTGTGTGTGGGGTAGTCTTCCAAACTTGATGAAGACAGAGACTCAGCATAGCTAATTATCTCCATATATTTAAAAGGACAAAGACCAATTGCTAGAAAATGATGTCAATTAGCATAAGAAAGGAACTGGAGAAGAGGATGTGTCCACTGTACTTACGTGACTGTTAAGGGTTGCCCACCCACATTGGGATAACTCAGTACTAACCTAAAATATGGAAAGAAAGCAACATAAATATTCAAAAGCACAGATATCCATCAGCCAAAACCTGCATTATCCTTCAAAAACAGTACTTCCCCACCCCATGTCTCACTTTTCCTTAACAAAGGTTGTAAAAACCAAGTATATGATTAGATTATGCAAGCATAGAATTTGTTACTTGGCAGATGAAAAATATAGGACAGTGTCCCAAAAATCAAGGTGTGTACATGTGTGTCTTTAAGTCAAGCATCTATCATACAGCAGGGAGAAACTCTTCTGGGGAGAAATGTAGGTATCCCTGGTCAAAACCCAGAAATGTTGTTCATACCTGTGGAGAGACAGGGAAAGTAGGAGGGCCATTTTACTAATGGCTGTTTATGCAATGCTTTCCTAAGGAAAGTCCACTTGGCCCCAACATGATGGCCAAGTTTCTACTCCTAGGCATTTTATATCCATGGATTTTTTATCCATGGATACAAGCACCCACTGCTTGAAAATATTCAAAAACTATAAATTTCAAATAGCAAACCCAGATTTTCCATTTTTTATAAGAGACACCATTTTGCTATGCCACTGTATTTAATGGGACTTTTTTGTTATCCACGGGGGTCCTAGAACCAAACTCCAGAAGATAACAAGGGCCCACTGTATATAAACAGATAGCATAGTTTCATTTGAAATCTTAATTTGGCTGTTTTTTTGTACAACACACGTTTGCAACATGCGAACACCTCAACGCACACACACGTTGATCCTCAGCACCCTAATTGCTAAGATCCAACAAAATACACCACACTGAACCACATCATGCAATCACTTCCAGCTCTGTCCTTCTTCCATTGTCCATTAAGAACCTTTTCCCCTGGCCTCCTATCCCTTCCCTTCAACTTACTCAGAAGAATTGAATGTCCATTTAGACTTCTCCACATCAACAGGGACTCCAAATGTGAGTTTGGTAAGGTCATGCCATGTGTCGTTGATAGCCACCGAGAAGTTGCTGGCCCAGAAGAGTATCAGTGGGGTGCCTGTTTTAGGGTAACGGACTGGTGCAACTGTAGTCTCCTTCTGGAGTAGCTGTCGGCCCAGTCTCTCCGGGGCCAAATCAGACACATCCCGAACAACCTGGAGGTCAAATGTTTATTCATTTTATACAAGGCATAAAGGGTAAAGGTAAAGATAGTCCCTTGACATGAAAGTCTAGTTGTAATTGACCATAGGGAGTGCTGCTCATCTCTAAGCCGAAGAGCCTACATTATCCAAGGACTGCTCTGATGGTCACGTGGCCAGCACGACTGCATCTAATGCTGTTACCTTCCCACCAAAGTGGTACCTATTTATCTACAGTGGTCCCCTGGGGTACGAAAACCCCGGGGTACGGAAAAAAAAGTGCCGGCCCTTTAAATTTGGCACGCAGCGCAACAAACAAAGCAGTCCCCCGGGTTACGAACATTTCCGGGTTACAAAAGGTAATCTGGAACGGATTACTTTCGTAACCCGGGGGACCACTGTACTTGCATTTGCATGCTTTAGAACTGCTAGGTTGAAGTGATGTCACTGTGGGGTGTGGGGGAGGGGTTAGGACTGCACAGAGTGACACCCCAGAAGGGGGGGTGACACCTGGTCCGCCCCCGCCACCCATGCTCCTTGGGCCTGTGGGTGCTCCTTAGGGCTGCACAAGTGCCGCTCTGGGCCTTGGGTGTGTGTGTGTCTCCAGCCCAGGTGGATGGTGGGCAGCCGTTTATCCCACCCACGTGGTGCTTCTTCCAGTGCACATGGGTACCTTCCCCAGTCCATGGGGCCATTTTGCCAGCCCCACAAGTCCTGCCCTTCAGTAGTTCTGTCCCTTGCATCGGGTGATACCCGCTACGGGATCCCCACTGCTAGGTTGACAGAAGCTTGGACTAGTGCCAGGAGCTCACCCGGGCCTCAAACTGCCAACCTTCTGATCCTCCCATCATCAGAACTGGTGTCTTAACTACTAAACCACCGCATCCCCAAGGCACAGGTTGCAACAAGGCATATGTTGCTCTATAACCAAATTCTCTGAGTGGTTTACAACAATGCTACTCAAACTGGTGGACCAGAGACCAGTACCAGTCTTCAGTCTATTGGCTCCAAGATTCCAGGAAAGAAAGAAAAAACTTTTAACTAATGGGCACAAATATGGTGCCAGTCCCTGACATATTGGGTGGGAAAAGCACCTGCCAGTTCCCTACATCAGATAGCTTAAGAAGCACAGGTTTACAAGGATCAAAGCAAACAAAATTATAACAAGACATAAACTATATATTATCCTCATAAAACTCAAAGAAATAATGTGAGAAGAGAGCAGAATGACAGATGAGAGAACAAGAACATGGACAAGAGAAAGAGTTAAATATGTATATATTATTCAGATCACAAAGATGCCAAAGGATCCTGCCTGGGATTTAAAAGGGAGGGTATACATGGAACAAATGAAATTAATGAAGTGCAAGGACAGTCACATCCATTCCCATTAATGGATCAAGTAGTCTTCCAAAGCAGAACAGGAATCAGAAGGTCCACATACCCTTGAAGGCCGTAAAGCAGTCAGGATAGCAGTATAGGGAATGTCCTCTGACTGAAGGGCACTTAGAACCTGCCCCAGGATTTCATCTGCATGGAGAAATCTTGTTAGAGAAGAAAATGGCAGAGAAAATATCCATCCCTTTATCCTCTCATGCATGGGACATGTACAAGCACATAAACACTGTCAAGCAGTGCCCATCTACTCAGATTCCCCTCCTATTTACCCACCTCCCTCTTTGTCAGTCTGCCTCACATCAAACTTCCTGACCACCATAAAGGGCTGCTGCTTCTTTCCACAGAACACTGGGCTGCTTGTTTGCATGCATTAATAATTTCAGAAACATTCATATTTTACAGCTCTCAGACAACATGCATCTGGTCAGGCAACTGCATACAAGGACAACCTTCGAGCCAGCATTAACATCAGCCAAGCATTTGCCCAAGCAGGCTTTCCAGATACCCACACCAGTGGCATCTCTCAGAGAGTGAATATTAAACCCAGCATGCCCACCCCTAAGTGCCTTAAGGGGCCATTCATCCCTACTGAGTTATGGGTTCCTTGCTTTTGCTCACCATTGCTGGTTAGAACTTCTTTTGGGGCCATCAGACTTGAACTGTAGGAGTAAACAATAAAGAGAAAGGAGGAAGATTAGTGTTAACCCCTTTCAGGATGAAAACTAAACTCTTGGACCCTCAAGATATTATTGGACTACAACATCCAGAAGGCTGTATCTGCACTGGCTAATTCAGGACAGGGGTGCATCCATTCACACTGGAAGAAGAAGGAAGTACTGATCCCAGGAAACATGGGCAGGCTGTTCAGGGTGATACTAGACAACGATAAACACACTAAAGAGGTTGAGGTCTTGGGAGGATAAACATGGATAGCTCAAATATCAAATTCACTAACTCTTTGGTGCTAGAAACATATTTTCTAAAATGATAGTGAATTATCTGAATAATAAAGCCAATGCTAAATAATGAATTCTGGGCATGCAAGTTACCCTAGCAGATTTACAACTCCACACATCTCACTTTGCACCTGGTGATGCAGAGAGAAAAGCACTTTGCCCCTTGGCAATATTAGGAAAGTTCCCAAAAGGCAGGTTACATACCCAGTGGTGTATGGCAGTCGTATCAACAGCAAGGCAGGTAGGCTGGCATTGAGCCGCAGCTCCTGAAGGGTGTTCTGATCCACATGGAGGGGTGAGATGCCCAACTTGGCCTTCAAAAATGCCGGGACAGCACTGGCTGCAAACCAGTCCACAGAGGGAAGCACTAAGGAGGAAGAAGCTGCACCAAGCGCATTCTGTTGGGAAACATAGGAGAAAAGTGATTGCTATTGCCAACAGGACACCAGGCTATAAAGTGATCATGAGCCTCCCTGTCCCTCAACTATTCATTATTTCTGCAGGAATGAGAAGACTGTAGCCCTCCGGATGCTGTCAGCCTCCAGTGCTCATGACTCCCAGCTAATGGTCAGGGACGACAGCTACAATCTAGCACCTGGAAATTCACAAGTTGCCCATCCCTAGTTTAGTGCAACAGTGACAGTGACAAAGCACCTCTCAAGGCATCCAAAAACCTGTGTGGCTTCAAATGCACACTAATTCAGGAAAGCCTAGCCTATCTAATTGTTATCATCTTGGAGTTTCAGAATTTCATCTTTAATTCATGTTAGATTAACAGAATATAGAAATAACTAGCAAAAGTAATTTCAATTTTTAAATTTTATTTAAAATTTATTTAGTCTACACACATGTGCACACACAGACACACACTCTATGGCAAGTTCCAGAATCCATTCAGTTTCTTGCTGTATGAATATGTTTGTTTACTTCACTTCGTGGCCTGGGCACTTAAACACTGGATGATGATGGCAGGAGCCAACACGTTGTGTAAGAAGCTGGCCTGTATTTCTGAATGGGCAGGATGTATAATAGGAAATAAGCAAGTTGTTTCAACAATGAGGGAGGAATATTATGCCATTTTGTTGATGAAAAGAGGGGTAGTTTCTGCAGTTAGAATTCCACTCCTCCATTAATGGACAAAAAATTTCATAGACAGGTTGGCTGACTTGATTCTCAGTTGTGCAAAAAAGGTGGAGCATACATAAAGATGAGGAGGAAAAGAAGGGGAAGGAGGGGAAGAGGAACATGAAGCAGCAGCAGAATAACAGTCATAAAAAATATCCAACGTGCTTCTTATTGTTGTTGTTGTTGCTAACTGCCTTCGCATTGACCTAGACTCATAGCAACCCCATGGAGGAGACACCTCCAAGATCCCCTGTCCTCCCCTGCTCAGCTTAGGCCTTGTAAGTTCAGACCCATGACCTCCCTAACTGAGTCTATCCATCTAACATGCAGTCTTCTTCTTTTTCTATTTCCCTCCACCTTTCCTAGCATTGTTGTATCTTTTCTGAGTCATGCCTTCTTATGATGTGGTCAAAGTACAACAGCCTCAGTTTCATTATCTTGGCTTCCAGGGAGACTTCTGGCTTGATCTGTTCAAAGACCCATTTGTTTGTCTCTTTGTATACTCAGCACTCTTCTCCAGCACCACATCTCAAATGAACTGATTTTTTAAAATCCGCTTTCTTCACTTCCAGCTTTCATATCTATACTTGGTGATGGGGAATATGATAGCTTGTACAATTCTGACTTTAGTGCTCAGTTGTATGTCTTTACTCTTTCCAAAATAAACCAGTACAGTATGTGTCAGGAGGCATATAGTGAGAAGTGTCAACTGCATTGCTTTCCCCCTGTTCAAGCTAACACTATTCTGTTAGTTTTAAATATTTTTCTTGACTTTCATATCTCAGTAAGCCACGAGATTTCCATATTAAAAATAATAAAGACATTTCATACATCCATTTCTGCTTACAGATATATAAATTCCTGTATATTTCCAAATTCTGTTTGTCGAAATGATTTCTTTTCTTTTGGTTTTAACACACACCCCCCCATTATATCTTAGCCTTGTAGTTTGGATTTAAGGTAGAGGATATATATACATTTAATATTCTTCTTAAAATCAACAGTTTCTTTGTTCAATCCACTTCTTATACCAATCAATTTGTGATAGTATGTGACTATGCATCCTTCAAATAATCATTTGTACACCTTATAAGTTGTCTTCTGTTACTTTTTCCTGTCTTATACCTTTCTTATATCTATTAATAGGTTATGGCATACTGTTTTTCTTAACTAGTTTCTTTCTTTAACATCTTATTGCTAGTTTTGAGTTAGACTTTTTTTAACACTAACACCATTCTGTTAGGATGCTTCCAGAGGACTGCTTCTCTCAGCAACAGCAATAAGAAATGCAGGAGGCAGTCTACCCGCTTTTCACCACAGATGAAGGACTAATGGCCATGCCAACAATTAAAGAATCAAAGATTGAAGGAGAGCAGTTCATGTACTCACTGTTTCCATGGATATAACTGCATGCAACACTAAAAACTTCTCTCAAGCCACTGTTAGGTAATGTACATGCACTTTTGCACATTTAAACATCTCACCTTAATTTAAGCAGCTTCAAAACAATCAGTGTATTTCTTATTTTCTTTAGATTTTCACTTGTAATTTCCTTTCCTAAATAAATATCTTGGTGGTTTGCTATTTTGTATGTTCTGGACTGTTTGGAAGAGCCAATGTTCAAAAACAAATACAAACAAAACAAAACTGTAGGCTTTTCAGAAACAAGCTTTTTTGTATTTTTTTTAAAAATGTTTAAGACAAAAACAGCTGAAGTAAAGAAAAGTATGCATATGCTTTTTTGGTCTTGCAACTAACTGCAGGCATCTTCCTAATTCAGCCAATACAGAAAGAGCTCACCCATCTTTCAAGAAGTAAAACAAGCTACACCTCTTTAATATTATGTCTGGAAACAAGTATAATCTAAATTTTATTCTGCTCTTTCTTCAAAAAGCTCAACAAGGGAGACAAATTTTTTCAACCAACCCAACCTTTCCTTACAATTACCCTGTGAAGTAACATGGGTCCAAAGCAGATATAATCCAATTTGAGATGGCTTTAACTGCCCTGGCTCAATGCTTGGTAATTCTGGGAAATACAGTTTTGTGAGACTTTTAGCCTTCTCTGTCAGTGAGCTCTGGTGCCACTATAAACTACAATTCTCTGGATTCCCTAGCAATAAGCCAGGGCAGTTAAAGCAGTCTCAAATTGGATTATTTTTGCAGTGTGTTTTGGACCCTGATAACTACATCACACTAGCTCTCCAACCTTTTGAAAAAATGGGAGTGGGGAATATTCTTAGCCATCCTGTTTAGTGCTGAGCTTGGGAAAAGTTATTTTGGACTGTAATGTCCTGAATTCCCCAGCCAGAACAGTGACTGGCTAAGCTGAGTGGGAATTTTTGAGAGCTGTGGTAAAAGCTTACTTTTCCAAACTCAGATTTAAGATAGTAGTGTGAACTCTAATTACTTTCTAAACTTTTGAAAAATGGGGAGTGGGGAATATTCTTCCCCATCCTGTTTAGTACTGTGCCTGGGAAGTTATTTTGGTCTATAAGGTCCTAAATTCCCCAGCCAGAACAGCCACTAATGTGCCGGGCGGAAAATTTTGAGAGCAGTAGTAAAATCTTCTTTTTCCAAGATCAGGCTTAAAACAGTAATCTGAACCCAAATTACTGCCCCTTGTCTTCCGTCGTCTGTTGGTACAGTGTCTAAATCAAAGTAATCATCAAGCTGTTCTGACTTGGCACTGGAGGTCACAGAAAATGAGGAATGGAAAATGAGCTCTTGCTGGTTAAGTGGGAGTTTAAAGTCATAACTGTATTTCAAGTTCCTCTTTTGACATCCTTCTTTGACATGCTGAACAATTCACTGGAATGCAGTGAACCATCAAAAGTGATGTTGTTCATGTATATATATCAGGCTGCCATGGGTGGTGGTGGTGGTGGAATCACTGACTTACCCAAGCGTATATACTCACCATTTCTCACTCACTCACCTCTAGGTTGGGGAAGGCGCTGTCTGGCTTGTTTCCGAATACCCCTCCATAGGCAGTGAAATCCTCAACACTGAGCTGAGAGGAAAAGCCATGTTTAGTTGACACTCTGAAACAGTACTACTGTATTTTAAAATATCTAAACACAATCTTCTTGTCCGTTTCAACTGTTTGTCAGCTGCTACAATTCTAGAAGAAGAATGGATGAAAGGAATAAAAAGGTCTCAGGGATGGAGATAGGTCAGCTACTCAGACATAGACTCATAGAGTTGGAAGGAACCACAAGGGGCACCCTAGTCCAATCCCTGCCATGTAGGAATATACAACTAAAGCACTCCTGAGAGGGGCCATCCAGCCACTCTTTAAATACCTCTAAAGAAGGAGACACTGTCTATCCCACTGTTAAATAGTCAAGAAATTCTTCCAGATGGTTAGGTGGGATCTCTTGGTTCATGTCCTAGGCTGCTGCCACACTGCAGAACTAATGTACTTTAGCACCACTTTAACTGTCATGGCTCTATTCTATCGAATCCTGGGACTTGCAGTTTGTTGTGCCACCACTGTCATGGCTCCATCTTATGGAATCTTGGGATTTATGTTTGTTGTGGTACCAGTTGTCTGATAGAGGAGGCTAAATAGCTCACAAACTACAAATCCCAGAATTCCATAGCACTGAGCCATGGCAATTAAAGTAGTGTCCAACTGAATTCTGCAGTGTAGATGCAGCCATAGTCACTACAGAAGCAGAAAACAGGCTTGCTTCATCTTCTGCATTTTATTTCTTCAGGTTTTTAGATACTACTATCATATCATCTCTCAAAAACAAAAACAAAAAAAAGTCGGATGTTGATTTGCTTAAAGTGGCATATTCTAATTTCCTTATACGGAAACATAATTAGATTTTTAAAAATTATTTAAACAGCATTACAATGCCTCTCATCTGAATGTGGAAGACTGTGAACCAGTGTGCTTACTGATGCTGAGTCTGCTAACCAGGTGCTGTCTGGTGATGGACATGTCCCTGATGTCTCTCTTATGGTTGTTTATCTTGAAATAAGACTTGGAGCGGACAGCCTTTCAGACTTTGAAAGACACCAACAAGGGGAGGGCTATACTATGTAAAAAAGGGTCCATGACCCTAGACTGGGGTGGGGTGGGGGGAGAGGTGAGCAGCTTTTGACAAGAAGTGCTCTCTAGTTCCCTGCCACTCCAGATTAGAGGAAAACTTTTATTCTACCTATTTCCCCCCAGTCTTTTAAACAAACAGATAGAGAAAAATGAAAATGAAAACACCAGCACCCTACAATTTGTTTCAAACATCTGAGGCCCTAGCAAAGGGAGGACCAGACAGCAGGGGAATAGATAAGTAGTATGAGGAAGTGATAAATGGAAAGTCATGAGGCTCCTGGCTCACATGACTAGGGCTAGGAAGCTTGCTCGCCTTGACTGCTATGACTATTGTGAAATCCTATCTCCCAAGCCTGGCTTTAATCTTCCTCAAAGTTTTGGGTAACACAACCATTACTTGAATGGTTGCTTTTTAGATATTTTTTTTTTTTTGGTATTGATCCAGTAAATTATTATATCTATTGTGATGCAGAAAATGATAATAAGTGACAAATACAGAACAGAATCTCCTTCTGAACCTTGAAAAGGGACGAGAAATAGTCTCTGAATAGTGAACTCAATTATGGAATTATGTAAATTATACAAAGGTATAATATACTCCAGAAGAGTATTTACTCCCAGAAATGCATCAGGACTTAGGAAGTGGCATAAGTTAATCCAGACATCCACACATACCCGGACGGCCTTTCCCAAATTGGGGACATCCAGATGTGACGAATCACAAAATCTATCATGCACAATCAGATCAACCATGGTGAGTGGGGATGATGGGAAAAGATGGAACCCTGACACATCTGGAGGGCCTCAGTTTGGGAAAGGCTGCCCAAGGTTAAATAATGCAAATTTCAAGACACTCAGCCTCCCCACATAGATTTGAAGTACTTTCCCTGGAGAACAATTCCTATGATTCTCTAAGAAAGGAAAACTGCTCACTGAGGTTGGTCCACATTTCTAATGTATCTTAAGTGCTCAGGTGAGGACCATGGGGCAGTGACCTTCCCCAGCAATGCCGTTCTCCTCCTGAGCAAACCCAAATATCTCTCTACCTCCATTGTGCCACCTCTTGTCCCCATTTTGAGAGGAACTGCAGAGGAAAACTGAGGTATTTGGGGATAGGGCTGTACTCTGGGGTGCTTGTCAAGAAGGGATATTTCATGTGTTTTCATGCACCTGGGAAGGGTTTCCTCTGTGATTTGGGGGCAAAAATTGACAAAAAAAGTGTCATTTGTTTTAAATGGGGGGCTTTGGGGAACAGTTGTGGGACTACAAAAGTAGGGTCCGGGACCAGAATGTGGTTTACAAGCTGTTCTTTGCCCACCCCAGTATACGCCAAGGGCCAGGAAACATATACTCACTTTCTCCTGAAGGAAAAGCAACACATTGTGAGGTCCGCCGTCTAGTGCCGAGTCCAGTAGTGATGCCAGCTGAGTTTCTGTCACCACATGCCCCTCATGTGGGGCTGCCAAAGGGGACCACAAGGATCTGTTGCAGAAAAGACAGACAGAGCAAAGGGGTAAAAAGGAGAAGAAGAGCTAGGGAAGAGAAGAGTTTCTGACACAGAGGTGCTCTCTCTTATTCAGGGACAGTGCTCTGACTTCCTTCAGCAAAGGTGCTAAAACCCAGCCCAAAATGGTTTCAGCAGAGCCAGTTCATCATCCCACTGATATTGGAATGACCAACTTCCCCTACTCTTCAAATAGGGTGGACAAACTCTGCCCCTCCAAGGTTGTTTTGGTGGCCCTTGACCTCTCCAGAGTGCTTGAACTGACCTTGTTTGGGATCCCCAAAGGGGCAATTTTCCTCTTTTAAATACCAAGTTAACTTGTATTAACTTGTATTAACTTACAAGTTAACTTGTAACCTGCAAGTATGTTATAGCCCCATTCACATGGTTTAAATATCAAATAATAGCCATTTTTCAAAAGCAGCAGTGAAACTCCAGTCACTTCCATTTTTTCATCCTTTTCTGGAAGTCTACATGGTCTTGGGAAAGTCCAAGAGGTAGCAAATTTTCTCCCAGAACCACCGAAATTGCCCACCCCTCCTTTAGGCTGCATCTGCACTGCAAAAATAATCCAATTCGACATGACTTTAAGTTTTAATTTCCAAAGACACATTTCAGACTGGACTAAAACCCCAATTTGACCATAGGCTGAGGAAATTACTATAATTTCAACTCCTGCAACTATAAAGTATAAACAAAATCACAAGGTTACAGGAAAGAGCACTCTCAAAAGAGTTATTGTAGAGCTGGAAAAGGACAGAAAAAAGCAACCCAAGTGACAAAGGAGATGAAGCAACTCCTCTTTGAGGAAAGGTTTCAAGGTATGGATCCCTTCAACTAAGGAAAGAAAACAGAGGAAAGGGGTGTATAATGTAGTGGTATAAAATTATGCAAGATTTGGACAAAGCAAACCAGAGGTTTTTGTTGCCTTTCAAAATGCTAGCACCTATAGAATCATGCAACAGTGGTGGACAGTTTTGGACAAATAATCACAGGATAAGTAGTATTTGGTAACATCAGATGTAGTGGACGGTCATGAACCATGGATGGCTTTAAAAGGACATGAATCATAGCTACAGAGAATAAGACCATCAATGACTAGAAACTACTTCCAGCATTGGGGCATTATGCCTCTCAGGCCCAAAACACACTGCAGAAATAATCCACTTCGAGACCACTTGAACAGCCCTGGATGGTAGAATCTGTGGATAAATAATGTGCGGACAGGGACGGCTAATTGTAGTATTTCTTTTAAAGACAGAATCTTGCCATTGAACCAGGTATATCCCATGTGTATGGTGTTTTCACCTGTCCTACACACCTGTAATGCCAGAAGAAGACCAAACTGCTGCTCTTTCCTAAATATCACTCTTTAAGCTATCCCATTGTGGGAAACCTTTCCCTTCATTATGCTTTTAGTGATGACAGTGGTACAGGCAATGACATTGTCTGACTGACAAACAAAATACTATAAACATACGTTTGCAAGCCTCTGTATTTATATATTTGTATATTATATATTTACGTATTTACATGTAAATATATCAGAAGGCAGAACTGGATGCAACTGTCTGCCACACAAGCATGCAGTGGAAACATTTCTGCAACTACTTAATGTGGAAAATAATTTTCAGAAGAAGAGACTGAGCCTGTGGCCAAGGAATGCACTAGATTCAGCTCAGTCCCTTTCATCTACATTGAGGAAACTTTGGCCCTTCCAGTATTTTGGACAACTCCCCCCACAATCCATTACAACCAGGAATGTACAATGGAATTTCTGGAAATTGAAGTTCAAAATGTTTGGAAGTCCAAATTTTCCTAATTCTTGCTTCATTTAATCCCATTAAATTTTCCTGACTCCCACCCTGTGGTTAAGATAAGGAATATGTCAGAAAACAAAAATTAACTTCCATAAAGAGTAACAGCAAAACCATTGCCTACTATACCATGCCAGGAACCCTATAACCAACCTCATGCCCAACACTAACAGTGTACATTTCTACTCTTCCCCATTCCCTATCACACACCATTTTTACTCAGCTAGCACTTTGTATGCATATGTACCTTCATGTCGGACATATGTTGGCCCCATGGATTTCATAGAGTTTTCTTTAGCAAGAAATACTCGGAGGTGGTTTGCCAGTTTCTTCCTCTGAAATATAGCCTACAGAACCTGGCATTCCTTGGCAGTCTCCTATCCAAGGACTTACCAGGGCTGGCCCTGCTTAACTTCCAATCTGAGATGAGATCGGGTACCTCTGGGGCATTTTAGGCCTGCTCATAATCACTTTGCCTCACGCTATAACTCTCCCCACTTCTAATGCATCACCCCCTTCCTATATAACCCCACTCCATTTGCATCATGTTGTTGTGGGCCTATGGGGACCTTAAGGTGAATGTATCACAGAGTTTTCTTGGTAAGAATTGCTCAGAGGGAAGTCTGCCTTTGCCTTACTCTGAGGCTGAGAGAGTGTGACCTGCCCAAGGTCACCCAATGGGCTTCCATGGCCCAACAGAGATTTGAACCCTGGTATCCAGAGTCATTATTGACTCCTGTGTATTCTGTGTATTAAAACTCAATAACGAGGCACAGGTTCACTGCCGATCTATGCGGAGCATGTATTCCTACTGTGTTACGTGCAGCATATTCTCCCCTTGGTTGTGGTCAGAGTGTTTAATGGATAGGCTGCTCATTGTGATCTTAATTAGCATTTTTAAATATACACATAGTGGGCCCTTGGTATTTGCTGGAGTTTGGTTCCAGGACTCCCCATGGATACCAAAATCTGTGGATGCTCAAGTCCCATTAAATACAATGGCATAGTAAAATGGTGTGCCTTACATAAAAAGCCAAAATCAAGGTTTTTATATTGCCTTTTACCTGATGCTGTGAGCCACCTCGATCCTCTGGGAGAGGCGGCATATAAATAAAATTATTATTATTATTATTATTATTTAAAAAAAATTTTCAAGCTGTAGATGCTTAATCCATGGATTAAAAAATCCATGGATACGGAGTGTGTGTGTGTGTGTTTAGACCTGAAGGCAGGCTTTCTGGGTATGATTGGGTGCATTTGTTTTCTGGACCTATAATGCTACAAGAGCCAGTGTTTGAGTATTGGATTACGACTCTGGGAGACCAGGGTTTGAATTCAAGCTTGGCCATGGACCTTGGGCAAGTCACACTCTCTCAGCCTCAGGGGAAGGCAATGGGAAACTTCCTTTGAACAAATCTTGCCAGGAAAACCCCATGACAGGTTCACCTTAGGGTCGGCATAAGTCAGAAAGGACTGGAAGGCACACAACAACAACTCTGGATAGTCCAGTGCCCAAACCACTACAACACACTGGCTCTTTTAGCATTATAGACCCAGAAAGAAAATGCACCCGATCACAACCAGAAGGCCTTCTTCCCATCTCTGAACTCACATATACACAGGGCCCTTGGTATATCTGCTGGGGTTTGGTTCCAGGACCCTCCATGGATACCAAAATCGATGGATGCTCAAGTCCCATTAAAAACAGTGGTATTGTAAAATGGGGTCCCTTAAATAAAATGGCAAAATCAAGGTTTCCTTTTTAGAACTTACATATATATATTTTCGAATATGTTCAAGCTGTGGATGTGTGAATCCATGGATGCTGTAATGCACAGATATGGAGGGCTGACTATATAATTTATATATATATATATATATATATATTATAGTGTGTGTATGTGTATGCCAGTTAAGATAATAAGTCAGCAGCCCATCCATTAAACACTCCAATAATAATAATAATAATAATTTATTTATATCCTGCTCCTGCGGCTTACAATAAAATACGTTATCAATACAGTATCCTATCAAACATTATAACCCAACCCGTCCCATCAATAATAATAATTTAAAAATACAATTAAATTATCAATTATTAAGACAACCATTAATACATTAAATAATTAACAATTATTAACCATATATAACCAGGAGGAACACACACTTTGCACAGACCACCCACAGCTAATCCATGCCTCCTTGGCTGCATCCACACTGCAGGAATAATAATAATAATCCAGTTTGACCCCACTTTTAACTGCCATGGTTCAATGCCACATCCACACTGGAGAAATAACCCGGTTTGGTACCGCTTTAACTCTTTGTCTGACTCACTGCTATGGAATTCTGGGAGTTGGAGTTTGTTGTGGGGCCCAGAGGGCCCCACAAAAAACTCCAACTCCCAGAATTCCATAGCCTTCAGCCACAGAAAGAGTTAAAGAGGTACCAAACCGGGTTATTTCTCCAGTGTGGATGCAGCCTGGGTTAGGAGGACACCCAATTGAGAGATCTGCCTATATACAGTCCACACTTCCCTAGGAACCGCTTTCATACCGCCTACCTGTGGCTGGACCAGGCCAGCAAGGGCACCTGCCCACTCTGCCCAGCCACCAGAGCCAGGCCCAGCAGCACAAGCCCAGCAACCTCCTGCAACGCCATCTTCCTCTCTGTGACTCTCTCTAGTCTCTGCTGTACAGCTCCCTACTCCTGCGTTCCCGGTGCGCCGTAGCCAATCAGAAGGCGAAATGCTCTCAAGATTCCAAAGGACCAAGAGGCGGCAGCCAATTAGGACGCGGAGCAGGAGAACCATAGCCAATAGGAAGGCATTTCCTCTATGGTTGCTTTCTGTGACTTCCTAGAGGAGGAGGAGGAGGTTTTGCAAAACAGCAGCTGACCCTCCAAGACTGAGCCAAGGGCGCTTTGATTAGGAAGGGGAGGGCTGAAGCACCTTCAGAGATAATCCAGTTTGAGACCGCTTTAACTGCCCTGGCCCAGTGCTAGGGAATTCTGGGAGCTGTAGTTTTGTGAGACATTTAGCCTTCTCTGTCAGAGAGAGCTCTGGTGCCACAATGAACTACAATTTCCAGTATTCCATAGCACTGGGCCAGGGCAGCTAAAGTGGTCTCAAACTGGATTATTTCTGCATTGTGTTTTGGACCAAAGTCTACTGGGCTGCATCCGCACTGTGGAAATAATCTAGTTTGAGACCGCTTTAACTGCCATGGCTCAGTGCTAGGGAATTCTGGGAACTGTAGTTTTGTGAGACATTGAGCCCTTCTCTGGCTGCATCCACACTGCAGAAATAATCCATCTTCAGACCTCTGCCATGTCTCAATGCTGTGGATTTGTAGTTTGTTGTTCCACCAGAGCTCCCTGACAGAGAAGGATGAATATCTCACAAAACTACAGTTCCCAGAATTCCATAGTTTTGAGCCAGGGCACTTGAAGTGGGGTCAAACCGGATTATGTCAGCAGTGTGGATGCAGCCTCGGCTTGTGCTCCCAGGGTGCAAAACACACGGCAGAAATAATCCAGTTTGAAACCACTTTTAACTGCCCTGGTTCAGTGCCATGGATTATGGGAACTGTAGTTTTGTGAGACATTTAACCTTTTCTGTCAGAGAAGTTTGTTGCCACAGGAAAATACAATTCCCAGGATTCCATAGCATTGAGCCATGGCAATTAAAGCGGTCTCAAGATGGATTATTTCTGCAGTGTGTTTTGGCCCCACGTAAAAATCATGACAGGATTTGTGGACAGAATCAGCTCTGAAGCATTTTGGCTGCCTCCACACACTGCAGAAATAGTCCAGTGTGACACCACTTTTAACTGCCATGTCCCAGTGTGTATGGGATGCTGGGAATTTGTAGTTTTGTGAGGCTTTCAGCCTTGTCTTGTCAGAGAGCTCTGGGGCCACCACAACAAGCTACAAATCCCAGGATTCCATAGAACTGAGCCATGGCGGTTAAAACGGTGTCAAACTGGACTATTTCTGCAGTGCAAACACAGCCACACGGGGAGGGAAACAGAATAACTACAGTCGGCCCTCCGTATCCGCAGATTTTTTTTTATCCGCGGATCCAAGCATCAGCGCCTTGAAAACCTTCAAAAATATATCAATTCCAAAAAGGCGAAGCCTGATTTTGCCATTTTTATACGAGGGGCACCATTTTACTATACCATTATATTTAACGGGACTAGAGTGTCCACGGATTTTGTTATCCACAGGGGGTCCTGGACCCAAACCCCAGCAGATACCAAGGGCCCACTGTATTATCTTGTTGAGGCTTCAGCCAGAAATTAACAATTTTGGTACACTAAAATATAACCTGGTAACAATCTTATTTTACTAGTGAACATAAATCTCCGCTTGGTAAAATAGGGCCTGAACAGACAGGCCAAAATAAAGCTGCTTCGGGTCACTTTGGAGGTAATGCTGTTTAAATGACACACACATCTTTAGAGGCCAGAAGCTGCACCTAAATTGCGATCCAGTCCTTAAGGCTTTGGTGTGGCTTCCAGCCTCTTAGGATGCATGCATCATTTAAACAGCATACCTCCAAAGTGACCCAAAGCAGCTTTATTTTGGCCTGTCTGTTCAGGCCAGGTCTGTTATTCTCCAAGGTCTGGTGAATCTGAAGATTCATGTTCTGGCTTGACGGAAGACTGTATAATTCTCATCTTCAGGAGAAAATGTATTCTGGAATACCTCCTGCCATCTTAGCATTGAAATAGGCCTTAGTGCTGCACCCAAGCATCCCCCAGATGTTTCAGATTGTGGCAGGCTGAATAGGCCTGCTAGGTACTAGAGTCCAAGGTTCAAATCTCCCTCTAGTCGTGAATCCCAGTGGGTGACTTTGGACCAGTCGCTGTCCTTTAGACTTAGCTACTTGATAGGCACACAGTAACAGCAATAAATTTGACAGAACTGTTGGAAAAAAGTGAAAGGTAAAGGAGCTAAGGACTCTGTAATCTTCCTTAGGCTTCTTGGAAATGAGTTAACAAACAAATATAGTTTGACCAAGATTTTAATGGAACACTGTCAATACGATCTCCATGGTGTTCAAGGCTGTACAAGGGGGGTATCATAAAGTTTTAACGATCACCTTTTTAAAAAATTGACAGAAAGTTTGTTTTGATTTGTAGTTGTTAACGTATCTCTATGTAGTCACTATCTAGATTTATACATTTTTCCCAGCGTATCTTGACCCTCCAAATACCTGATATTGTAGAAGTCTGCAGACTGCGGCTGACAAGGATTTTACACTTTAGTCACTTCTGGCAGAGCCAGTGACAAAAATAAAGGATGCAATGAGTTGATTTTCTCAGCAACGTTCACTTAAGGACCAAGGATGATACTGACAAAATTTCATCAAAATGCCATAATAACTTCCGGGTGATAATTATTACTTTACGATACCCCCTCGTAAGGCGCAATCTGCAGACTTCTACAATATCAGGTATTTGGAGGGTCAAGATACGCTGGGAAAAATGTATAGATCTAGATAGTGACTACATTGAGATAAGTTAACAACTACAAATCAAAACAAATTTTCTGTCAATTTTTTTAAAAGGTGATCATTAAAACTTTACGATACCTCCTCGTAGAGTACACTTAATGTAATATATAAAGAAATCTTAATCATTATGAACAAAGAGAAGAGAGAGAAGAGCAAGACCAATGGAAGTATTAATGATATTTATATTTAATATGTTTTTTTAAAAGGCTGCATCTACACTGCGGAAATAATACAGCTTGACACCACTTTAACTACCATGGCTCCATCCTATGGAAAGCTGGAATTTGTAGTTTGTTGTGACACCAGAGCCCTCTGACAGAGAAGGCTAAGTATCTCACAAAAGTAACCCTACCCCACCCCACCCCACCCCCCGAAATTTCATAGTATTAAGCCATGGCAGTTCAAGTTGTGTCAAACTGCTTTATTTCTGCAGTGCAGATGCAGCACTAGTGATCTGGTGTGTGTGGTCCCTGTGAAGTTTTTGGATTGGGTCTCTCATCATCCCTCATTCTTGGCTATGTGAATAAGGGCTCATGGAAATTGCAGCCCAGCATCTACAGAGCCGTATCTTCAACCCACCTGAAATTCCAACAGGAAAATATTCAGTAGTTGGCCAGAAGAAAAAAATATGTGAGATATCTCCTCGCTTTGCTTCCATGTTCTTATTCTGACCCTCAGACTTACAGCAACTCTCTCATATGTTTTTCTTGGCAAGATTTATTCAGGAGAAGTTTGTGCATTGCTTTCCTCTGAGGCTGAGAGGGAGCGACTTGCAGAACAAATACAATTTGACATTATTTTAGCTGCTATGGTTCCATCCTGTGGAATCCTGGGATTTGTACTTTGTTGTGACCCCAGACCTATTTGACAGAGGCTAAATATCACACAAGGGTCCAAAATACACTGCAGAAATGATCCAGTTTGAGACCGCTTTAACTGCCCTGGCTCAGTGCTAGGGAATCCTGGGAACTCTAGTTTTGTGAGTCGTTTAGCCTCCTCGGTCAGAGAGCTCTGGTGCCAAAATAAACTATAGTTCCCAGGATACCCTAGCACTGAGCCAAAGCAGTTAAAGCGGTCTCAAACTGGATTATTTCTGCAGTGTGTTTTTTATTTATTTATTTTTGACATTACTACAAGCCCTAGGGTTCCATAGCATTGAGCTGTGGCAGTTAAAGTGGTGTCAAACTGCATTAATTCTGCAGTATAGACGCAGCTTTACTCATCCACTGAGGTTCCATGGCTGAGTGGGATTCGAACCCTGGTCTCTTAGAGTCCTGCCCCAGCACTCAAACAAATACATGCTTCCTCCTCCTTCACTTCCATATAGATTTTTTTATTCTCTACTGGCACAATTTGGAATTTATGCGACTTTAAGAAGACACTATCTTTCTGGGAAGGTGTTTAATTTTGTACTACAGAAACTTAAAAAAATTAGACTTTTCATATACAAACATTTGTCTGTAGTCTGTTATAAGTGTGGGCTGTCATTTTTAGTACAATTTCTGGGAAATACCATTTGCAAGACCTTTCCTGCATAACACACCATTCTCCCTATAAAAGGTCCTCCAGAGACCAGAGAAGGGGAATACTGTATCTAGTTTTCCAGACATTATTGGGTTGCAGCACCCATTACTCAGTATAGAAATAATGCACTTTAACTGCCATGGATCAATACTATGGAATCCTCGGAATTGTAGTTGTTTCTGTCACCAGAGCTCTCTGACAGAGGAAGTTAAATATCTCATGAAACTACAAATCCCGGGATCCCACAGCACTGAGCAATGACAGTTAAAGCAGTGTCAAATTGCATTATTTCTGCAGTGTAGATTAGACCTTTGGCTGGTCGGCACAGTGTGGAACATGCTGAATGACTAGAAAAAGAGGAAGCATCTCTCTTTGCATGTACATCTCTCTGCAAAGTGAATGCAGAAGCCATCCTCAGCCTTGATCTGAATGTCCTGCCCATCTCCCATCACCAAAGAACTTAGCACAGACTGAGGCAGGGGTTGGAATCATTTATTGGAAAAGTCTGAAGTATAAAAGCCACCTACAGGCCAATATTTTCACCTAAAAAAGGATCTCTATCCCTCTTTCCCCCAAGCAAGGGAAGCTGGTGCAAAGGGGCATCACTGCTACAAGGGGGCAGGATCTGCCCTTACCTCCCCCCTCAAGCTCCCCCCAGTTTTTGTACATGCCTCACCAAGAGACGCTAACTTGAAACGTCAGCAACCCTAAGTTCTGGCAATGGAGAATGCTACTTACAAGAACAGTTCTGAGTCCTTCCTCGACAGGCACAATGAGAGGGCACACCAATGGGGTGCAAGGCTCAGGGTGATACATGGGAACCTTCAACCGGTGCTCTGCATGCACTGCCAATATATTTGTGGCACTGGGAAGCACAGGTGGCAGGTGGAAAAGTGGGAAGGTTTCACTCAAGAGCTAAGGTTAGAGGCTTTCCACGGAGGGACTTCATTCCCCATCATGCTTCTGGACTGCCCATTCCGCATTTCAGTGGGAGGGCCTCCGAGGCTTATTGACACCCCTCCGTTGCTAGCCCTGCAGCTTGAATGTCTGATGCAGTCTCTCAGCCTGGTCCTTCAGGGTCTGGATCTCCTCCTGAATGAAATCTGTCAATGCTTTGCGCATTTCCATCTGCAAGAAGAAGCAGCCATTGCAACACACACTGTTCACATGTAGAATAGAAGTTCTGGCAGAGCTGTGATTCCCACTTCCACTGTCCAGGAATATACTGACAAGATACCATCTGTACACACAAACGAACACAACTAAGACATATCCTGAAACAGAGTTTGGAATCTCCAATACACTAGATCTGGCAAAATCAGATTGATGGACAAAGTTTCCCAGTCTGAAAGCCCATCTTCTTTTGTTCCTGGGACATTCTTTCACTGCTCTTGTTGGACAGCTAACTTATTCTAAGAGTCTTCTCCCATTTGGAAGCATGGCTACGGGTTTCTGATTTTGTAAAAAAGGGGAAGAACCCCCTGCCTCCAAATAATTTTGAGAGACGGACCAGCAACAGAAGCACAACTTTAACTTCATGGGGAAAGTTTGATCATTATTAATCACAGAAAAACGCCCAAGAGAGTATGAAACTTTCAAGTCAACAGTCATCACCCTAGCATCTCCCCACTGTACTCACCGCTGACTTGTTTTCTGCTCGTAGGCGCTCCAGCAAAGGCCGGCAGCTGAATGGTTTCCCAATTAATACAGTGATTTTCTGTAACAAGAAGGGCCATTAGAAAACTGGAGGCCATTTCTTTCCTTTCTAGGTTTCTTTGCCGTCTTGCAGGCTGGAATCCCCTGGCTACTTCTTCCTGCAATGCTAACCACTCCACATCCTGCCCATTTAAAAACACTCACCTGTCCAAAACGGGGCACATAAGGGGGTGCATTGGGAAGTACATCATTCATCCCTACAGAAATTGAAAAACCAGATGAAATTGTCAGTTTGGTTCAAACCATTAAATGCTGATCACACAAGGTAGTTAAAAAGTTTTCATGTTCAACAGATAGCATGGAAGCTTCTCAGCACTCTTCATTAATATCCCCTCACCATCTGAAAAGGGTCACTAAATTGAGAGCTTGTATAGCCTTGCTCACACCCAGCTGAAAAGAAAACTGACACCAAGGAAGCTATCTCTACCCAACAGGATGATATCATCATCATCCTGGACTCTGAGGATAAAGGCCAGAGGGTTCAATACTGATAAGTCAAATGAATCAACAAATAAAGGGAAGGCCGACATCAACCATCATACCTTTCTGCCTCAAATCATTCCAGTTACTCAGAATTCTTTCCCACATCCTGAATTTCAGAAGTCTCATCAAACTACTTCTGAGAGACAAAATGGTGGTTTGGCAACCATGATGAAGAGCTTACTTGCAGCAAGTGCTGCCTCCATTCCCTATATATCCATTGGGTGTTTTCAGGCCCACACCAGTCTTGGCTCAGAGAAGTGGTCTCTGCCAAATGTAACCAGCTGTTAAAGGAACAGGAGTCTTGTCTCACACTGAATCTGACAATTTGCCCACACAAATTCCACACAACCTTCTAGAGGGGGATTTGCTGGCAACCACATTTACACTTTTACTGGTACTCTCAACCAAAGTTCTGATGTAATGTCAACTGGAATCACTTGCAATTGTGACAAATAAATCCAACTGATGTGATGCTCTCTATTCTGTTTTGCTTATCTTTGTACTTTTTAACATTCTTACTAAGTCGATGATACTTGAATAGCACCTATGCACTATTGTTTAGTTTTGTTACCTTAACTAAATAAAACTTCTAAGAAAAAAGAATCAGTCAATTTGAATCCACTGTCCCATGACTACTGTCAAATTTTGTTCCTCTCCTGTCTCCCTCCCTTGATTCAGGTCTCACCTACATGCCAGAGTGGCACTATGATAGGGTGCAGGCGGCACTCAGCCAGAAGGCGTCCAATGCCTGGAAAAAATAAGAGGAAGTGGAATTAGAGAGGAGAAGAGTACCTCAGAACGTTCTCCTCCCCATCCCCTCAAAAAAAAATACTCACCCCACTTGAAGCGTACAAACTCTTGGGTCATGTTCACTTTTCCTGCAAGAAGTTGAGAGAAAAATTAAGGTGACTGGGAGCACGGAAGAATGGCTTTGTCCATTGTATTTTATCAAACATAGCCCTTTGACACACAGATGCACCCAACGTGTCCCTTTACCTTCTGGGAACACATGTACCCAATCCCCATGGTTGAGCTTCTCAAGTATGTAATCCATGCCTTTCTGGTAGACTCCATCTCCTGCAAAGAGAACAAATAAGCTAGTGACAGTGCCATCACATATCGAGAGCAAGATCTTCTCTAATTATGAGTTGCTGACCCAGTGGTAGACAAACTTTGCCCTCCATAATCCTTTATCGCTGGTCATGCTGGGACTGATGATAAGAGATGTGGTACCAAACATTTAGAGTATATTTAGTCCTGTCAATAGGCAGAGTGAGTGTTTCAGGCAGCAGGCTTTCAGTATCACAGAAGAGATTATTATTTTATTTTTACTGCTAGGGATGAAAAGAGGTTCTTATTGGGTTTTCTGTCTTAACTGCCAAAAATAATTTGGACGGCTTTGGGCCATACACCTTGACTGGGTGACACCAAGCATGGTGTAATAGTTTGAGTGTTGAACTAGAACACTTGGAGACCTGGGATCAAATCCCCACTCAGCCATGGAAATCCACTGGGTCACTCTGGGCAAGTCATACTCTCTCAGCCTCAAAGGAAAGCAAAGGCAAAAACCCCTCTGAACAAATTCTTCCAAGAAAACTCTGTCATAGGTTTGCTGTAGGGTCACCATACATCAGAAATTACTTGAAGGCACACAACAACAACAACAACAACAACAACAACAACCTCCTTGACTGGGGTGGGTGGGGACTGACATTTTCTGTTCTGCCCTAGGTGGCACAATATTTTAGGCCATCCTAAACTCTACTCATATATTTCCATGTAGTCCATCCTCACCTAATGCTTAGAGAAAAAAAAAAACACCTCATAATCATTTAAAACAATCTGTCTTTCCCCCCTATAAGTGAGTTATTTCTAGCCGTTTTGATTCGTAACAAAGGCTGGCAATCTTGAAGAATATTTGGAACAATCACATCACACTGTCATTATTGTTCCCATTTGAGAGATGGCAGTGCAGAAAACAAAGGCTTGGAAAAAGAGGTCCAAGGTTCTGCAGTTGCACAAAAGCATAGACTCTGAGACAGAACAAAACTATCTCTCAGGTCTGGATCTGGGTACTGCTGTTCAAGGTCTTAATCTCTTCTGGACAGCTGTGTCATCTGTACCACAAGTATTGGACAAGCCATCCATCCACTTACCACGACAGACAGGAACACATCGCCCAAGGCTGAAGAAACGAGAATGCAGCTCCTTAGTGAAACAGATGTCTGCAGCTGTGGGGGTCCTGGGCAGGAAAAAGACAAATAAACCATATTCACAACATGCTACACTAAACTTCTGTTTACAGTCTCAGAAAATCCTTGAAGGTTACAGCATGTAGAATGGAAAGTCTTGTAGGAAGCCACAAACTTAAGTCCATTCCTTTCTCTTAGGGAAGAGTCACCATTTCCCATACTTACCACCTCATCTTTTGCAAGTTCCAGACATGTCTTAATTTCAGGATACCTTTGAGAGAAAAGAACAATGAGATTAATATTTGGGAGCAATCTAAATTATGACCAAGCTAGAAAAAGAGAGGAAAACAGAACAAATAGTTTAGCAGTTAGAACACTAGATTGGGGAGATCCCTGTTTCAATTCACTCTCAGCCATTAAGCTCTCTGGGTGATCTTAGGCCAGTCACTCATCTTCAGCCTTATATACCCGCAAGACTTATTGTGAGGATAAAAATGGGAGCAGAGGATCAGTGTCTCACCTGTCGGTGCTTGGAGGAAAGGTATTTCACCATTCCAAGAGGCTAGGCTGGTACAGGAGACAAAACTTTCTCTATAGCCAGATGCCAACTGTGAAACTCCCTCCCAAGGGAAGTCAAGCTGACTCCATCCCTCTTGGCATTCCAGTGGGCAGCCAAAACTTTCCCCTCAATGTAAAGACCCAAGTAATATCACCCTTTGCTATCCACCAGTTGACAGCAGTTCTCTCCTAGTACCATACCCCAGAGGTGTGGATCATCCATGCAAGATTGGTGGTTGCAAATGGTGAGGAGGGGGATGCCTGGCTCACGCTTCTCAATTAGGTCATACAAGACTTCTTCATTATGGACGTTCAGCTGGTTCATATATTCTGAAGGAAAGAGAGCAACATCAGAGCTCTGGAAGCACCAAAATACAGGAATGTCGCAGGAAGGGGTATGGAGTTCCTAGGATCTAATTAAGAGGGGAGCAGAAGAGCTAGAACCAACTGTTACAACATTCCCATTGCTCCGTATACAGTTATATTAATACTTAGGAGTCACACAATCAATCTGAGTATTTGAAGCATTTCACATACACAGGTCTACCTTGGAAGCTGTCTGATAAACTGAGCTAGGCACTAGCCCATCTAGCTCTGTATTAACAACGCTGACTAGTAGTGGCTCTCCAGAATGTCAAGTAGGGATGTTCCCTAGATCAGTCTAGAGATTAAACCTGGGACCTGGGACACACAAAGCACCTACTCTACCACTAAGCTATACTGTAGTTTCAAGATATGCTGTCTCACTGTAAGCCTTGAATCAAACCTGTAAGATAGGTTGGCGCAGGGAAGATGAGGGTGGAGGAAAGATGGGCGCACTCAGCTAGTGCTTTGAGAGAACTCAAATGGCTATTGAAACACTTAAGAAGAGGTGCTTCATTCCCACCCACCCTTTCCCAGCACAGGAAAGCTGTGAAGAAGAGAATAAATCTGGGTATGTTCTCAAGAGGGGTCCCTCTATATCAGCTGAATGTGCTTTTTCCCTACTCTCATCTCCTTTCTGAGCAAACAGGGTTTGAGAGAATTTATGTGGGCTGGACTGGAATCCCAGTAAACCAGATTAGGTCTACAGGCTGAAGTGCCACCCACTTCCAGATCTAAAGCTACCTCTTTTATTCCAAGCACAGATGAGCTACACTATCCATCATTCGGGGTGGGGTGAGGGTTGGTGGCAGATGGGTGAGCAGGAAGAAAAGAGGGGGGGGGGATTATTCTCTGGGGACCAGGCTCATACAAAGCCTGGGTCCAGTAATTTGGCAATGCGCAGGCAAAGCCTATCAATGGGCTATGTGGTGGAAAGGAGGCACATTATGTGAACAGAGTACTTCAGTGAATGTTAAACTGACCTCACACATATATCACTGCTCCTTTCCACCCCCCAAATACCGACTGCCACTGTTAGTCTAGACTTGATCCCTGAGAGCTTAGTAAAATGAGAGCTTTCTCTCACAATTTATCTGCACCAATGCACAGAAGCATCAAGGGAGGAATTGGTTCTCTGAGGTTCTGCTTGCTCAGAAGGAAGATGACAGTAGGGAAAGAAGAACATTCAGCTCATACTTTGAGAGACCCCTCTGAGAGTGTGCCCAGATTCATTCCCTTCCACACAGCTTTCCTATGCTGGCAAGGCAAGGGTGCGTGGGAATGAAGCACCTCTGCCTAAGTGTTCCAACAGACATTTGAGTTCTCTGAAAGCATTGGCTGAGTGTGCTCAGCATCATATCAAGGCACACAGAAATGTAGCGGAGTCTCCTGCTTCAACCCAGCCTAAATGGTCCTGCTCAAAGCCCCCCTTCTAAATGGCCCTGGCTCCAATTGTTTGTCTGATCTGTAATGCTAGCAATACAGGAAATGAGGGTTACAGGTACTCACTGGTCCAGAAGCAGCTGTAGGTGCCCACCAGTCCCATGACCAGCCTGCTAGCCAAGGTCCAGGGCAGATGTGGGGCCTGGGGAAAGGGCCATTTCACCTCAAGGGGCATCTTCCCATCCCAAGTGATCCTCTCAGGACTCTAGCACCAGCTGTACCTGGTAAAGAAGAAGAAACAGCTTAATGCTTTCCAACCTGCCACTTTTGTGATGACTCCTAGCTTACAGAGTTCTCCCCAGAACAAATACCTCCCACTGCCAAGAAATCTCTGTTCTGACTTGCAGATGGCATCATACTCCCTCAGACTCACCTGTGCCAGAGGGCTGACACAACATAAAGAAAGAAAGGGGAAGAAAGACTGTCCTACATATCTTTTAAGAACATTTACACTCAGACAGCACAGGGTCAGTACCAGAACCCAAAGATCACAACCCCTCTTTTTTATTTCCCATCAAAGATCACTTTTCTGGTTCTGATGTATTCATCAGCAGCATTAAACAGATATATCACAAAGGAAAAGATACTATAACTGAAACAAAATTGCATAAACATATAGATTGGCCAATATTATGACACATAATACATGGCATGTAGAAACTGCAGTTAATTCCACCCACAACACAAAAAGGGTTATTACCAAAGCACATTATTTGCATTGATCCACCCCAGTTGCTGGTAACAACACTCTGAAGCATCAAAGGATAGTAAATACCATGATTCCGGGGGAAGCAAGGATTCTACTAAATAATGTATAGTATATGAAAGCAAAATATTTTAAGCCAAAGCAATGATTAGGGAAGCAAGGATTGTACTAAATAACGTACAGCAAATGAAAGCAAAAGATTTTGAGCCAAAGCAATGTATCTGAGTATTGAAGCTGGAATTTTGCAACAGTGGCCTTTAGTTTTGACAGTCTCCGTGCCAAGCCTACCGAGGGCGAGAGAGAACTGCCACATGCAGTTACCACAGTATTGCAGTTAGAACACTGCCAACTCTAAGCCCATAGCTAACCGCAATCTCTGCCTGTAGTCTCTGAATGCCACTTGTTGCTTTGCTTGCCACTTTTACAACCAACCAAGTCTGTATTTCTAGTTAAGCTTGATATGCCATCCTCTTCTATAAAAGGCTATCCTGCTGTCCAACAAGTCTACATCTCCCTTTCCAGTGCTATACAACTTTTCCAGCACATCCTTTTCCTGATGCAAGATTCCTATTGTTATCCCACTATACATGGGGAGAAGGGTGAGCAACGGGACTTGGAGAGTGACACAAAGCAGCTGCATGTTCCCTTGTGTAGCTGCAGCAAGGTTAAAAACACAGACTCTAGGTTGCAAGCTGGCTCTGTACCCTACTAGCCTTTACTTACTTTTTTCTCTACAAGCAAGCCACACCACAAACCATCTATTCCCAAGCTCATTGCTCCTTTTTCATTACTTTTTGATCTTGAGGATTGCATCATTCTATTGGGAACCATATGGGATAACTGATCTTCACAAATATATCCTGAATATTTTTCTATCGTAATGATGGGAAACGTGTTGCCCTCCGGATGTTGTAGGTCTGCCGCTCCTGTCAGTACTAGCTAACACCCAATGGTGAGGGATGACAACAGCTTCAGTCCTCAATATCTGGAAGACAACATAATCCTCATCAGGGCTCTGGGGGGCTGCTGCCTTGCCTTTGCAAGCCCTCTTCTGCCTTGGACAAACTACCACCCAACATTTTCAGCAGGTGGAATGCACAAGGGAATTCCAAAAGAAAACCAGCATGTGCTTTATAAAGGCAAAGTTTTATATACAGCAAAACCTTTGACTACATAGATTATGGACGGCTACGGAATGCCGTTAAAGACATAGCAGTGCCAACACATCTGAGAGTCCTGATGAGGAATCTGTTCAGAACAGAACACGGAGAAACGGAATGGTTCCCAATTGGCAAAGGGATCAGACGAGGTTGCATCTTATCACCGTACCTGTGTAACTTGTACACAGAACATATTGTAAGAAAAACAGCCTTGAACACAGAAGAAGGAGGAGTGAAAATAGGAGGAAGAAATATCAACAACTGAGATATGCTGATGACACCATATTGCTAGCAGAAAACCTCACAGACCTTGAACAGCTGCTAACAAAGATCAAGGAAGAAAGTGCAAATGCATGCTCACCGTTGAACATAAAGAAAACAAAAATAATGCCCAGGGAGAATCTACACAAATTCAGACTAGACAATGAGGAAATAGAAACAGTAAAAAGAGTTCTCATACTTGGGATGAAATATTGATAGAAACGGGGACTACAGCCAGGAAATAAGAAGAAGATTAATAATGGGGAGGGCAGCTATGAAAGAACTAGAAAAGATCCTAAAATGCAAAGATATACAAATGAACACAAAAGTCCGAATCGTACAAGCCATTGTATTCACAAGCCATTGTATTCCCTATTGCCATGTATGGTTGTAAGAGCCAGACAGCTAAGAAACAAGATAGGAAGACAATCCGTGCATTAGAGATGTGCTGCTGGGGAAGAGTGTCAAATGTGCCATTTGTCTTCTTGGCCATCCATACTAACCTCAGCAGTCTTCTCCAGCATCACATCTCATAGGACGTTATCACACAGGGGAAATTGGAAGGCTAATGCAGTATCATCCTGGGTGCAATCATGGGGTTTCACGTTTTTGCGGGAGAGGTTATCAAACGTAATCGAAGGCAATCCTAAATCAATTCAAACCCAACCCTGGGGCATCCGAGAGAAGGGTAAATTCGGGGAAACATAGAATTTACAAATCCTGTTGCACTCCAAAGTTGCGTTCAATTCGCATTTGCCAGGTATGGAACGCATGTCTCAGTCACCCTTATTTATATTTCCCGACTCTCCCCATAGATCGATATCCTATTCACACATACGATAAAAATTAATACAATGGACTTTTATCGCACAGGGAAAATCAGGGCTTTAAACAGTGATTATCCTGTGAAAATCGTGCAATTGCGATTAAGATTTCCACGCAACATTGCGATTAAAGACTCATTATCCTGGTAATAACTAGGCAATAAACAGCAACAAATCAATTATGGGGAAATCCCATGAATTATTTGTTGCTGTTTATTGCCTGGTTGTTCCCGGGATAATTACTCTTTAATTGCGACGTGTGTAAAAAACTTAATGGCGATCGGATGATTTTCATAGGATATCACTCTTTAAAACCCCGATTTTCCCTGTGCGGTGAAGTCCAACGGCTTCTATGATTCTATAACTTTCGCGCTCAGTTGTATACCTTTGCTCTTCAGGATCTTTTCGTGTTCAGTTGTATACCTTTGCTCTTCAGGATCTTTTCTTGACTGCCTAGCTGTCTCATCCATCCATGATAATAGGGACTACAATGCCTTATATGAGTTTTGTGCGGAGTTGTACGCCTTTGCATTTTAGGATCTTCTCTAGTTCTTTCATAGCCCACCCTCCCCATTCTTAATCGTCTTCCGACTGCGGTCCCCATTTCTATCCATGCCTGATCCCAGGTATGGGAATCCAGTTTGACACCGCTTTAACTGCCCTGGCGCAGGGCAAGGGAATCCTGGGAGTGGTAGTTCACTGTGGCACATCTAACGGAGAAGGCACAATGTCAGGCAGAACTACAGCTCCCAGAATCCCCTAGCATTGAGCCAGGAGAGTTAAAGTCAGTGTGTTTTTGGAGCTCACTGAAGGGGTCTCCCCTGCAAGGGAGGTGTTTGCAGAGGCAGGGATCCAGGGATCCACCAACATCTCTGCCCACCCTGTGCCCCATATATTGTGTATTCCCCCCCATACACATAATAGTCCCAGGGGCTTTATGAGCCCCCTTTTAACCCAGTTCCTCCTCCATCTCACCCCACTCACCCCACTCTTGCAAGGCAGCCCAGCTTTGCCACCTCCACCACAAGCCAATGCCCTTCTTCTTCAGTGTCTTCTCTCCACCACAAGCCAAGGCCTCTTCTAGTATATAGCACTTAATAGGAGAAACAACAAGGGACCCCCCCTCTTCTATGATTCTATGATGATCCTCCTCTTCTCTCTCTCTCTCTCCCCCCCTCCCCCAGAGTCTGCCTTTTGCGACAGTGTCGCAAAATGGCAACCCCAGTGACGCATTTTCAGGCAAGCCCAAAAGGATAGAGACACAGGGATTCATATAGTCTGAATGGTGGGCTTAAAACACAGTGCAGGAATGCTTCAGTGCCCCCCCCCCAAAAAAACTGTGCCCTTTGTTAAGAGATTTTGGACTTCATCTCCCAGAAGCCTCAGCCATGTTGGCCAATAGCCTGGGATTCTGGGAGATGGAGTCCAAAACCCCTTAATAAAGAGCACAGTTTGGGGGCCACTGAGGCCTATAGAGCCTTAACCCAGCTCCAATATGTATCCATTGTCCCCAAACTGTGCCCTTTAAGAGCTGTTGGACTTCATCTCCCAGAAGCCTTAGCCATGTTGGCCAATAGCCAGGGATTCTGGGAGATGGAGTCCAAAACCCCTTAATAAAGAGCACAGTTTGGGGGCCACTGAGGCCTACAGCAATGTTTCCCAAACTATTTTGGGCTTCATCTCCCATTATTATTGACTGTTGGCTATTGGGGCCTCTGGGAGTTTAAGTCCCAAGTCCTTAAAGGACCAAAGTTTGGGAACGCACTGCCTCATGGAGCCTTATCCCAGTTCCAATATATATCAGTGGTTTCCCAAACTGTGCCCTTTAAAAGATTTTGGACTTCATCTCCCAGAAGCCCTCAGCCATGTTGGCCAATAGTGTGGGATTCTGGGAGCTGGAATCCAAAAGAGCACAGCTTGGGGAACCACTGTTAAATGGTGAGGGCCAAAAATAGTTCATGCAGAATTGTGAGGCCCAAACAAAACACACTGCAGGAAATAATCCAGTTTGAGAGACTTGTTTTAACTGCCCTGGCTCAATGCTAGGAAATTCTGGGAACTGTAGTTTTGTGGGACAGATTTAACCTTCTCTGTCAGACAGCTCTAGGGGCCCCACAATAAACCCTTCCCATTGCTGGAAAACAACATTTCCCCAACCGAGGTGGTGGAAGGTAAGGGAGAGCCAGCTTGGTGTAGTGGTTTCAGTGTTGGCCTGCAACTCTGGAGACCAAAGTTCAAATCCTCATGAAACCCTCTGATGACCTTGGGCAAGAAGTCACACTCTCTCAGCCTCAGGGGAAGACCATGGCAAACCCTTTCCAGACAAAGCTTGCCAAGAAAACCCCGTGATAGGGTAGCCGTAAGTTGGAAATGGTTTGAAGGCACACAAAACAAATTATGATATATTTATTTATATGTAGTCATAATAATAATATAACAACAACAACAACAATTTATATTTCTTTCCTGCCTCTCTTCAAAGCAGGGTGCAACATGTTAAAACTGTTGTTATTGTGTGCCTTCAAGTCATTTCCAACAGCCGAGGCGAACTTATCATGGGGTATATATTCCAAAAATATATTCCAAAAGACAAAACTTTTTTTTTCATGGGTGGCTGAGATAGTAGAACCTTTAGTTTCTGATGGTTCAACATACAGAAACCTTGTTTCATCACATATCAAATATGTATAAAATTACCTTTAGGCTACCGGTATGTGTATCAGGTATATATATATATATATATGAAACAAATTAATTATGTGTTTAGACTTAGGTCTTGCTTCTAAGGTATCTCATTATGTATGTGTATGTATATGTATATGCAAACACAGGAATTGAAAACCCTGTTATATAAATATATAAGTAAATAAAATAAATTTCAAACAAATCTGGTCTCAAGCATTTTGGATAAGCAAGACTCAGCCTGTGAGTTGGTGTGGTGTATTTGTCTTAGACTATAACTCTAGAGATCAGGGTTCAATTGCCGTTTGGCCAGGAAACCCACTTTTTTCTTTTTTCCTCAAATAAGTAAGGAATCCTTTCCAAAATTCTTTCAACTGGATATTATGAAATTGAAGCTAGCTGTATTGATCTGTAAGAACAAAACAAAATCTGAAATCCAAGGCCAGCGACACCTTTATTTCTAGCGTGGGAATCACAAGAGCAAGACTGATGGAGACAAGAGTCTGGTCTGGTATAAGACAGCTTCCTACATTCGTATTCTGCTGCATATCTGAAATAAGGCAATCATAATGTTAGCCTCTTTTACTGGATTATTTTAAGGATTGTTGAAATAACATTTTAACATTTTAAAGTGGTATGTAAATGCTCAATACTGTTGTGTTTGTATGTGCTTTCAAGTCACCTGTTGACTTATGGCAACCTCATTAATTTCATAGAGTTTTCTGAGGCAAGCGGGAGCTAAGCCACCTGCAATCACCAGATGGCCAATATAAAAATCAAATAGATTACATAATTGGAAGCAGAAAATGGAGGAGTTCCATTCTCATGGCCAAAACTAGACCAGGCACTGACTGTGGCACAGATTGTGAACTAATAAAATATTTGAGTAAAGCTGAAGAATGAAAGAAAAAACAGCCACTATACCAAAATATGTCCTGAAGAACATGTCCTTGAATCAAACATTGATCAGAACAGAGGATGAAGTCAAGAAATCAGAAGATTAGGATTGGGAAGGGCAGCTATAAAATAAATAGAATCTTAAAGTGTCAAGATATACAGCTGAACACTAAAGTTAGAATCGTTTGAGCCATTGTATTCCTTATTACCATGTACAGATGCAAGAGTTGGACAGTGAAAAAAACAGATAGAAAGAAAATTAATTCATTTGAGATGTGGTGCTGGGGAAGAGACCTGAGGATACCGTGCACAGTCAAAACAAACATACAAAAGGGTCCTTGAACAAATCAAGCCTGAACTCTCTGTGGAAGCCAAGATGACTAAATTGAGGCTGTCATACCTTGGCCACATAAATGAGATTACACGACTCACACTCATTTCACACTCAGTGAAATACATCTCGGCTCAGCAAGAAACAACTATGGGGTCACAACAGCCAACTAACCCTAGGAAAAGCTATCTCAAATAACTAAATGTTAATTGAACAATTTAAATAATGTAGAATGTGCAAGACAGACTTCACCTTACAACAATTTACTTTCTCTTCTTTTTTAAACATATTTTGTTGGGAAGCTGTCTTGGGAGAAATAGAATTTGCTTTCTTGGAAGATGACAGGGTTGATCTTTCAATAGTTTTTATTCATGCCACTGAAGATATATCACACAAAGGAATATTGTTCCATTGCCACATCAGTTGTGAGCATTGCAACACAGTTTCACAGAATGTGATGACATTGTGGTTGAGCATCCTACATTTACATCTTTTGCTGGGTGTAGTTACACGACTTAACATTATGATGGAACCAAGCAGGATTGCATAGCATGGAAATGGGAATTGTGCAAATGCTAAGAGAAAAAGAGAGAGAGAGAGTGAAGTTCAGTGTGTTTCACCTAACAATGTGCACATATAAAATGAAATAACTAGATAAAGTGAACCTTGCATAAGTAAATGTATTTCAATGTGTGCTCAGTAAGGGATTCTGGAGGGAGTTGCTGTTTACCTCACCTTTTGTAGGAAGGCACACATAAATACAGTAGAATTGGCTAGAGTAAAATCCCAGTTTTCCCATTTTAAGATTAATTTTTACTGTATACATTTGATGCTGAAAAATAGTGTGTCTTCAGCCCTCCTTCACCATGTGTCTGGTGCCAATGCTGCTAAAAACTTTGTAGCTAGGCAGAGTTTGAAGACGAGGAAGGTGGGATACACAGGCATAAAAAAGATTTTGGCTGCAACTACATTGCAGAAATAAAGCAATTTGACACGCCTTTAATTGCCACGGCGCAGTGCTATGGAATTATGGGATTTGTAATTCTGTGAGATATTTTGCCTCCTCTGTCAGAGAGCTCTGGTGCCACAACAAACTACAAATCCCAAGATTTAACAGGATGGAGTCATAGCGGTTAAAACAGTGTTAAAATGCATTAATTCTGCAGTGGGGCAGCAGCTTCAGTAAAAGGATGTTTCTTTCTCAGAGGCTTTTTTAATGGAGGTCCAAGCAAACCACAGAAATAATAAATTTTGAGACTGCTTTAACTGCCTTGGCTCACTGCTAGGGAATTATGGAAACTGTAGTTTTATGTGGCCTTAAGCCTTCTCTGTCATGTCAGAGTCTAGCTCTGGTGCCACAATAAACTACAAGGGCAATTAAAGCACTCTCAAACTGGATTATTCCTGCACTCATTCCTAAATGGGTTGTGCATGTCATTTTATGGTCTGAAGCTAGTTTCTAAGGTTTTTGTTCCTTAACTCCCTTAAGGAAGCATTTTCCTAATATCAACGCTGCCAGCCATTTGGGCCCAGTCCCTAGCTGGTGTCAGGCACTACTGTGGCAATGGTTCCCCAAACTGTGCTCTTTATTAAGGGATTTTGGACTCCAGCTCCCAGAATCCTAGACTATTGGCCAACATGGCTGGGGCTCCTGGGAGATGGAGTCCAACATCTCTTAATAAAGGGCACAGTTTGGGGACCACTGATATATGGGTTAAGGCTCTATAAGGCAGTGTGTTCCCAAACTTTGGTCTTCCAAGGACTTGGGACTTCAGCTCCCAGAGGCCCCAGCTATCCTGGCCAACAGTCAGGGATAATATGGGAGATGAAGCCCAAAATAGTTTGGGAAACATTGCTGTAGGCCTCAGTGGCCCCCAAACCGTGCTCTTTATTAAGGGGTTTTGGACTCCAGCTCCCAGAATCCCTGACAATTGGCCAACATGGCTGAGGCTTATGGGATATGAAGTCCAAAATCCCTTAAAGGGCACAGTTTGGGGACCATGGATACACATTGGAACTGGGTTAAGGCTCTATAGGCCTCAGTGGTCCCCAAACTATGCTCTTTATTAAGGGATTTTGGACTCCAATTCCCAGAATCCCTGGCTATTGGCCAACATCTCTGAGGGCTTGTGGGAGCTGGAGTCCAAAACCTTTCAATAAAGGGCACATTTTGGTGTGGGGAAACCACTGCTTTCAGAGAGTTTGGACTCCATCTCCCAGAACCCCAGGCTATTGGCCCAACATGGCTGAGGGCTTCTGGGAGATGGAGTCCAGAGGGAACAATAACTGGGTTATGCTTAGGTGTGACAGACAGTGGTGTGTGTTTTGGACTCAATTCTCGCGAGAGCTCTGGCCGCCCTGAGGGGGCGCTTTCCTATTCGACCAACCGCCTCTCCCTTCCAGTTCTCGCGAGAATAACAGAGGCTGTTGGTTTCTGGCTTGCTTGCTGGAGGAGGAGTGTCCGAAATGGCGGCGCTGGCGGGCTCCCCTTCCCCTGGGCTCCCTTCCTTGGCTCCTGCAGCACCCACCACCACGACGGCGACGACGACGGCGTCCCCGAGCCCTGCCCCGGGCCCTCCTGGCTACCGTCCCTTCGAGCCGGAGTCTTTAGGGCTGAGCCCCGGATGGAGGCTCACCAGTTACGGGGAGCTGAGGGGCTGAGGCTGCAAAGTCCCCCAGGAGACGCTGCTCAGGCTCCTGGAGGGACTCGGGGCCCCTCCTCCAGCTCCACAGGCCGAGGAACAGGCAGGGGAGCCCGGGGGGGCAGCAGTAACACCAGCAGCCCCTACCCTTGGTGAGGATGGGAGAAGGAGCAATCCCAGAATTCCATAGCACTGGGTCCACACTGGAGAAATAACCCGGTTTGGAAGCGCTCTGACTCTTTGTCTGATCAGTTGCTATGGAATTCTGGGAGTTGGAGTTTGTTGTGGGGCCCTCCGGGCCCCACAACAAACTCCAACTCCCAGAATTCCATAGCAGCGGATCAGACAAAGCGTTCCCTTCTGTGTTATTTCCGCAGGGTGTGTTTTCGGACCCTGGTCTGGAGATAACTGTAACGCTGGCCTTCTCTCCCGCAGGCATTGGGATGGACTCCTGCGTGATCCCGTTGAGGCACGGCGGCCTCTCCCTCGTACAGACGACAGACTTCTTTTACCCGCTGGTGGAAGACCCCTACATGATGGTGAGCGTTGAGGGCGGGATGGTACAAAACAGAATCATAGAAGAGTTGGAAGAGACCACAAGGGCCATCCGGTCCAACCCCCTGCCGTGCAGGAACTCCCAATCAAAGCATACCCAACAGACAGCCACCCAGCCTCTGCTTAAAGACCTCCAAGGAAGGAGACTCCACTACACTCCGAGGGAGTCGAACAGCCCTTACTGTCAGGAAGTCCCTCCTAATGTTGATGTGGAATATCTTTTCCTTCAGCTTGCATCCATTGTCCGAGTCCTGTTCTCTGGAGCAGCAGAAAACAAGCTTGCTCCCTCCTCAACGTAACATCCCTTCAAATATTTGAACAGGGCTATCATATCACCTCTTAACCTTCTCTTCTCCAGGCTAAACATCCCCAGCTCCCTAAGGCGTTCCTCGTAGGGCATGGTTTCCAGACCCTTCACCATTTTAATCGCCCTCCTTTGGACACGCTCCAGTTTCTCCACATCCTTTTTGAATTGTGGTGCCCAGAACTGGACACAGTATTCCAGGTGGGGCCTGACCAAATCAGAATAGAGTGGCACTATTACTTCCCTTGATCTAGACGCTATGCTTCTATTGATGCAGCCTAAAATCTTCTTTCATATCGAACACTGTTGCTGCTTGTGTCTCGTCTAGGGCCGGATTGCCTGTGCCAATGTGCTGAGCGACCTCTACGCCATGGGCATCACAGAGTGTGACAACATGCTTATGCTGTTGAGCGTGAGCCAGAAAATGAGCGAGGAGGTGAGAAGAAGCCATGCTGTCAAAATCAAAAGCTGTCTGTATATCCTTTTATATAACATTCTGCATGTAATCAGACATCCACCAAGTAAGGACATGACTTGTTTGGGCAAACTTGCTACACCTGAAACTGTTTTGTTTTTTTTTTTTTTAGCCTGGATGTTGCCAGGGCGATGTAGCCAGTAACTAGGGTACATTCTGTATGTAAAGAGATCTTGTAGCACCTTTGAAACTAATTGAAAGAAAGAAGTTGGCAGTGCGAGCTTCCGCGGACTTAAGTCTACTTCCTCAGGTGCAATAATTCCACTGATACAGTTATTGGGATTGTTGGGACTAATAGTGGGAGTCGTCATTAAATTTTAGGGTTTATGTGCTTAAATACATTAATGCAGTTTTTCTAGGACAAAACCTAACAGGGACTTGTGTCAGTGATTATTTGCTGAGATAAGATCAAGACACCCTGAGTCAGTTCAAACATCATACTAAATCTTAGTCTGCATTGATCTTGGTTCAGAACTCTAACCTGGCTTGTTATATCCATATGATTAGTCAAATTATGGTTAACAGCGGTGTAGCTGCTTTTGTTTTCTGTACAGGACTCCTGTTTCTGTGGTGAATCAGCTTCCACTAATGTGAAGGAACAACTGAAATGATGTTGTGCCAGTTTGCTGAATCTTTTATCATATTTTCATCCAGGAACGGGATAAAATCATGCCACTGATAATCAAGGGCTTCCGGGATGCAGCAGAAGATGGTGGCACCTCAGTAACTGGTGGGCAGACAGTCTTGAATCCTTGGATTATTGTTGGAGGGGTTGCAACAGTTGTTTGTCAGCCCAATGAATTCATCATGTGAGTATTGAGATCTAAGTGTGAGAGAATTTGAGAAAGTTGCATGTGTATTTGTAGAAAATATAATTGTTTTGTAGTGTCAAACTGCTGAGAGATAGTGAGAATACATGCAAGATTACAGAGTTGCTAAGTCACATTGGAAGAGAGAAAAATATCCTAGTTGAACTTGGGATTGCTCAGGTTTGCAAGCAGAAACTGTTAGTCTGGGGAATGGAAAATCCTCCTTCCAATTCCAGGGCAACCTTGGTATATGGGCCCTTATGGTGGCTACCAAATTGTGTGCAAAATGAAACAATAGTGACCCTAAAATAGTCGCAAACCATATAATGTCATCTGGTGCTGAAAATAAGCAGCACAGGCTTTGTAAATAATACTGGATAGGACATTTTTTAAAAATTACATGTAAACACTCCTCTTGGAGCTTCATGGCCATGATTGCTATAGGACTTAAATACATTAATGTATGGTGCTGGTGCAATATATGTAGCAGTAGACATTGCTGGGGCATACTTATCAAATCTTGTACAAGATAAGTATTGCTGGGGCATACTTATCAAAGTATACTGGGGGCATACTTATCAAATTTGCAGATGACACTAAACTGGGAGGAGTAGCTAATACCCCAGAGGACAGGATCAAAATTCAAAATGACCTGAATAGACTAGAAAGCTGGGCCAGTGCTAACAAAATGAAATTCAATGCGGAGAAATGTAAGGTTCTGCACTTAGGGAGGAAAAATGAAATGCACAGATATAAAATGGGGGACACCTGGCTGAAAGAGACCACATGTGAAAGGGATCTAGGAGTCCAAGTAGACCATAAGCTGAACATGAGTCAACAGTGTGATGCGGCAGCTAAAAAAGCCAATGCAATTTTAGGCTGCATCAATAGAAGTATAGTTTCTAGATCAAGGGAAGTTATAGTGCCACTCTATTCTGCTTTGGTCAGTCCCCACCTGGAATACTGTGTCCAGTTCTGGGCACCACATTTCAAAAAAGATGTGGAGAAACTGGAGCATGTCCAAAGGAGGGCAACTAAGATGGTGAAGGGTCTGGAAACCTTGCCCTATGAAGAACGCCTTAGGGAGCTGGGGATGTTTAGCCTGGAGAAGAGAAGGTTAAGAGGTGATATGATAGCCCTGTTTAAATATTTGAAGGGATGTCATATTGAGGAGGGAGCAAGCTTGTTTTCTGCTGCTGCAGAGACTAGAACGCGGAACAATGGATGCAAACTGCAGGAAAAGAGATTCCACCTCAACATTAGGAGGAACTTCGTGACAGTAAGGGCTGTTCGACAGTGGAACACACTCCCTCGGAGTGTAGTGGAGTCTCCTTCCTTAGGGGTCTTTAAGCAGAGGCTGGATGGCCATCTGTCAGGGATGCTTTGACTTGGAGTTCCTGCATGGCAGGGGGTTGGACTGGATGGCCCTTGTGGTCGATTCTAGACAAGTATTTTCTGGCAGAAGAGGTTGGTATGCTTGTTTTGTCAAATGGACAGTTTGCAGCTGGATCTAACACAGGAACTAATTCTCTTGAGAGAGGGCAGTCTCAGGCATCTTAAAGTTATTGTATGATGCCACTGAAGAAATATACCTTGGATCTGAAGTATGTGGCAGCTAACATTTAATTCTTGAGGAGAGTGCTTGATCGAGTTACTGTTGGCCAATTTCAAATGCTTTTGGATGAAACTGAATCTTTCAGTTGAGTTTCAGGCAAGTTTTGGTATAGAGATAGCAACATGCTGCTGATAGGAAGATAAGGTGAAAATCTCTAGGTGCATAGAAGAGTTTTATGTAGACCAGTACATGTTGACATAAATCCTTCTTTAGGGGTATTTTTGATTGAAAATTCTCATAAAACCACCACTACAATAGGCAACAGCTTTTTTATTTTCCTAGGCCTCTTAATGTACCTTTTATATTTTTCTTTCTCTAGGTTTATTTTCAAGCAATATTAGCACTGTTCGTGTTGTTATTATTGAACTAAAGTTGCTATTGTTAGCCACCCTTAGAATTTTGTTGCAAAGTTATGTGTAAATATTGGAGGGGGGAGTATGTAAATAAGGTACCCTGACTCTGAGCTTCTTGACATTCTTTTTATTTTGATTCTAGGCCAGACAGTGCAGTTCCAGGGGATGTTCTTGTGCTGACCAAACCACTGGGGACTCAGGTGGCTGTGAATGCTCACCAGTGGCTAGATAACGTAAGTGATAATGTAATGTTGTATCTTTGGGGAAACCTTGGAATTGCTTTGGTGTTCCTGTGTGCTGCTGAGGCGGGTGTGTGTGTGATTCCTCTTTACACTGATGGAGAAGGGACAAGGTAATAGTGCAGGGATTAGTGAAGGTCTTAATCTGAAAAGCAGAATGGAAACTGTGTGGCCCTTGATGATAGGCTTCAGCTATCACCATCCCTCACTGTTGGCTATGCTGGCTAGGGCTTCTGGAGAATATAGCAATAACAAGTACATTTCTATACTGCTTATCAGTGAAATAGCCGTTTACAACTTGTAAGCCAATTGCCCCCAACAAGCTGGGTACTAATTTTACCAACCTACAAAAGGATGGCAGGCTGAGTGGACCTTGGGGGCCTGCCTAGGATCAGACTCACAACCTTGTGGCTGCAGCAGTGGCATTTAACCACGACACCACCAGGGCTTCCCTAAGTTGCAGTTCAGCAATGTCTGGAGCAGTACAGTTGCTCACTGGTGTTAAGAGAGTTACAGTGAGACTAGGGAGAACTGGGTACACACTTCAGCCCAGCCCCAGTGATGTCTGGGTGATCATCACTGACTGTCTGCCTATCTTACTGTAGAACTAATCCAATTGTTAATATTTTTAGGGGTGTATGTATGTATCATTCTTAAGCTCTTTTAAAGAAAGGGCAGAAAAAAATATATGATTATGGATTAGGAAATAGGACTGTCAGCAATGGTTAGACATAACTGAATATTCAAAATTAAAATGTAGATTTAAGATTCAAAATGTAGATTAGTGCAGATCTGTAAAGAGCTGCATAATTCCCATCCCTCCTGTAAAATGATGTCCCCATCCTCAAGAGCATTTACCATATGAAGAGAGGCAAGTCATTGGGCAAGAGATTGGTCACAGCAGCAAAGCTACTGCCTTCCTATCACTAGAATGGTGTTATGAAAGTTTTATTAAGATGTGCTGGACTGACTTGATTTGGTGGTGGGGTGAGGTCCCCGAATATGCTAGTGCATAGAAGTCTCAGAATCATTTTTAAAATCCCTTATTTCTGTTCCAGCCAGAGCGGTGGAATAAGATTAAGCTGGTGGTTTCCAGAGAAGATGTTGAACTGGCTTACCAGGAAGCCATGTTCAGTATGGCTATGCTGAACAGAACAGGTAGGGGACCTCAAATGCAGGCTTAGATCTGTACTTAAATTACAACTCAAAAGTACTGAGGACTGGCTTCAGTTAGCAGCTAGGGCAATAAATCCTACCCACATTTTTAGAACGTAGAATATTATATTTTGGGAATGTTTTGTGGTAATGCTTAATCCACCTTGAATGCTTAGTTGAGCCAAAAAGATGTGGGGTAGATTTTTAAAAGAGAGATGTAATTTTTTATTGTTAACAGTCGTGTGTATTACTCAAGATTCTCAGAGCATTTGAGTTTCAAGTACAGGTTTAAGGAAAAACTACCCTTAGATGAGCTTCCTAGATGCTACTTTTATCTCACCTTCATATTCTTGCTTTAAAAAAGAGAAATATGTTTTAAAAGTATGGAATCATGACAGCCTTGTTTTTACTGATATACTAGAGTTCCTTCATTTTTACACAAAGAATTCAACCTATTTCTCTTTCCCACAAAAAGCTGATGGAGGGATGAAAATCATGAATTTCAGATCTTCAGAATTCTGTGGCAAAGTAACTAGATGATCAGCACTGAGCTGTTAAATGCAGCTATGGATAAACCAAACTAAGTCACAACTTTACATTGTAAGGTCACAGTGACAATTGCATGGTAAAACCCAACACAGTCGGTTTGTTAGTGTTGTTAGTGTATATAACAAGAAGAAGTGATGCTTAAATTGATTGGGTAGCTGCTAGCTTAGTATGCCTCCAGGTTCTGGTTTCCTGAGCCTGATTTTCTTGGAAACTTCTTAATATGAAGTATTGTCACCTGTATTTGCATGCTACACAGGCTGTTGCCATCATGGAAGTCCACAGGTTGCCCATCTTAGATCTGATGGAAGAAGCAGAAAGGACTACCGAATAGGTTTCGTTTTTAGTTGTAGGCCAGGCAACAGTTATCAGTTGTACCTCTAAATTTTCTTCTCACCTTCCAGCTGCCAGTCTGATGCACACTTTCAATGCTCATGCTGCCACAGACATTACTGGATTTGGGATTCTTGGTCATGCACAGAACTTGGCCAAACAACAACGCAGTGAGGTGTCATTTGTCATCCACAATTTGCCCATTATTGCCAAGATGGCTGCCATCAGCAAAGCATGTGGCAATCGGTCTAAACTCCTACAAGGAACATCTCCAGAGACATCTGGTAAGAATAGATAACATAGTTCAGAAATGGACAGAGGATAGATGAAGAGCTACCAGTAAATTTTGGGGCAATATGCATTTGATCGAAGATTTCTGATTTACTGTTGCTTTTACAATAGCAACAGAAAGTGGCTCATCATCCTAAACTATGTATTGCTGAAATGAAGGAAAATGAGTAATAAGAAGTGGCAGGTTTTTGAGGAAGAATTGAGCTCTTGTTTTGGCACTGACAACAAATATTTGGATTTAGTTCTTTACACCAAACTGTATGTTATCCTGCAAGTCTAAAACCTGCCCACTCTGGGTGGAGTAGGGATGGTGGGAGGGTTAAACCTGTGTGTGGCCTTAATTTGCTAACCTTTTTTTATGACAGGGGGGCTGCTGATCTGTTTGCCTCGAGAGCAGGCTGCCCGCTTCTGTGCTGAAATAAAGTCCCCCAAGTATGGAGAAGGACATCAAGCCTGGATCATTGGCATTGTGGAAAAGGGCAACCAGACAGCTCGCATCATCGACAAACCACGTATTATTGAAGTGACACCTCGTGGAGCCAGTGCTTCCCCTCAAGATAACAATTCTAGTGCCAGCCCTGAAACAGCTTCGTGAGGTGGCAAAATGACTTTCTTCTGTCCACCATAGATTCTGATCTTGAAAAGGGAATTGCCCTGATATTCTGGCTTAGAGCACCATTGCCTTCTATATCATTATGGTCCCCCAAATATGGTCTATCAGTTGGTGACTGGTTCTTTCCTGTCATTTGATGTTAATGTTGAAAGTGTGAGAAGGTAAATTGCTGGCATAATTTGATCTGAAGATGATAACTTGAATTATTTATTAGAATCATTCTGCCTGTTCTTGAGCTCCCCTAGCTTTTGGTCAGACTGAGCAGCTGGTCCAAAAGGAGGGTGGGTGATTTAAAACCCATTTGGTTGGGCCAGAGGTCTCTCCTCTCTTCATGAAGCACCTCCCTCAAAACCCAGTTGTGGGTGTGGAGGAGCAGAAAAACCCTAGAGGAGCAGTATCAAGCTCAGCTACATGGATTGTTCCTTGGGTTGTAAATTATTGGTGATTTGAATGAATTAAAAAACTTCATTTCTACAGGCAGTGAAGGACAGTGTGTTTTTATACTGTTGACACAGGTGGGAGGTGCCTGGCGTAAGGAAAGTCACTGCTGCTCTTGAACTTTGCTTTAATTCACGTAAGATAAAATGAGTTTTACAGTGGCTCTTGATATCAAGGAAGGATTAACAACAAGCAGTTTCAACTGGGAACACCTCTTAAAAAGCAGAAGAAGAAAAAAACTTGTTCCCACCCTTTTGTGTGGTTTACCTTATCACAGCTTGGCTGAAGAAATGTTTAAGGCACTGTTAGGGTAGCCTGGGGTGTTCTTCCTGTGAGCAGGGAGGCACATATGAGAAAGAACTAGTAGTCTTCATGTAGAAGAAGGTTCTTCTTATCACCACCATAAAGAGAGCTACTGGCAGATAAATAATCAGTGCTTGTTATCCAAAAGGTGTGGCCCAATCCCATGTGTCCCTGACATACCACAGATCAGACACTTGTTTCACATAAACCAAGAATAGTGCAATTCCCCTTTCCCCATGGCTATGGTAGCCAGGCCCTGAAGAAGGACAGCAGCAGGCTCAACCATTCTCATAGGAGGAAAAATTAATAGCGTACATGGGCAGGAGCAAACAGTCCATGATCTCTGCTCTACAGTCAAGTGTCAGTAGCTGAACCGCTTGGTCCTGCTTAAGGCAATGTAGCAAAAGCACATAGACTGGAACTCTCCTTCCTTCATGTCACTGGATGCAGTCCATGACATGGATCTGTAGTGTGTCCATGTCTGGAGCTTTGTACTGGCATTTAGGACAACAGTAGTTAGGCTGTTCTTCAGCAAAGCTTTGTCTTTGACTTGCCATTACCAGGGGTGCTCCGTTCCATCCCATTGGGTAATCTGGAATGACAAGGAGGGGAAATTAACAAATTAGAAAATGCCACACTGGATACAGAATGAAACCTAATCTACATCGCTTGTTCCTCTTGTGTGTATGTGCCTTCATGTCCCTTGTTTATTTATGGTGACCTCACAAATATACCAGCCCTTTATTTCTAGCTAGTAATAATGGAATTGGTTATACACTGCACTTTTGGTAATAGCTCTATGCAGGGATAGGCATCTTGTAGTCTTCCAGATGTTACTAAACTAGTTCACATAAGCCCTAGCCAGTATAGCTAATGGCAAGGGATGACAGGAATTGTAATTGAACAATAACTGAAAGTCCACAAGTTGCCCATCCTTGATCTAAAGAAAGCGGAACAGGAAAATGAGACTGTATCACCTCTGCATGCTTAGAGTGTCTTTAAATACCATATTAAGAGAAATGCCTAGGAAATAATTTATACTGAAATTCAAGGAGGTGCAAGTGTGGTTAACAAAAAGAGGGACATACGAAAGTCAGCATGGTGGCAGTTTAGACCATTAGACAACTAAGGAATATTGTTAAAGAATAGTGAGGAACTGAATCAGTTGTGAAGCTGAAGGCTTTCACAACTGGAATTCATAATTTTTTAAAGGGTTTTTTAGGGCTATGTGGCCATGTTCTGGAAGAGTTTATTCCTGTCATTTCACAGATACCTACACAAAAATTCCAACCATCGCCCAGGACAAAAAAGCACAATAAAAATACTGGTAGAGCAGGCAAAAAGGATCTGTGAACTGCACTTCCTGGAAGATGAAGCACCTGGACTGAGCTCTACAGGCTAATGGTTACTCCAGATCAGATATCAGAAGGGCCTCCAGACCAGAGTGAAGATAAACTACTACCCAAAGGGAAGATATTTTTACCATACATCAAAGGAGTCACAGACAGAATAGGGAAACTGGTGAGGAAACCCAACCTCCAGATGATCTACAAACCAACCAGTAAAATCCAGTGAAAGACAGGAGAGACCCTCTCATGGCCGCACGAGTTTACTGCATAACATTCAGCTATGGTCAGGTCTACACATGAACGCAGTGCTCAAACACAAGGAACTCGAGACACATTGCAGACTGGGTGAGCCAGAAAAATCATCATCAGCAGAACACATTATAAACCATCCGGGGCATAAATGCTGTTTGAAAACACTGAAATTCTGGACCATGCCAACAACTATCAGATCAGAAGGCATACAACAATAGGTGCAGAAAAAAGATGTAGAAAAAGAGAACATTTATGCAGTAAGAGGTTTATTACAGTATGCACTGTTTAGCACATTAAAGAGAAATTCTGGTACTTGAGTGCTCTCAATAACTTAGCAGGAGATTCAGATGTACAAAATACAGTAGTTCACATATTAACTATGAAATTTGCAACCAAAAATGTGGCATCCAGTTAAGTAGTCTGAGTGAGGACTGGGCAATTTCATGGTGGAAGATACATCATGGTTGTTGATATGTCATAGGTAGTACTGTGCTGAGCAGCAGTTCCTAGAAGGCAATAGTGAAACACAAGCTATTGCCTTCAGGTCCTCCTTGCAAGCTTCTGGAGACACGTGGTCATTGTCCAGGAAGTGAATAGTGGACTAGATCAGGTGGAGCAGCAGCGTCTTACATAATGCTTTGGTGGCATAAGTGTTACTCAACTGCTTATAGTAGTCAATTTTCCCAGTACAGTATAGTATAATATAGTTGTATGCCTACAGGTCATTTCCGGCTTATGGAGACCCTAAGGTGAATCTATCGTGAGGTTTTCTTGGCAAGATTTCAGAGGAGGTTTGCTGTTGCCTTCCCCTAAGGCTGAGAGCATGTGACTTGCCCAAGGTCACCTAGTGGGTTTCATGGCCAAGCTAGGAAACCAAACCTGGTCCCCAGAGTTGTAGTTCAACACTCAAACCTCTATGCCACATAGGGTTACCAACAGAAACAAGTACAGTCTTCCCTCCGGATTTGCAGGGGTTAGGGGTGGAGGGCCCTCGCGAATCCGAAAAATTTGTGAATAATAGGGGGGACTAGTGTGTGCGTGCGTGCCTTTCCCCTCCAAAACTCAAACAGCTCTAGCAAGCTGGTATACTCTAGCAAGCTGTTTGAGGTGCTGGAAGGGCATGGGAGCACATGCTGGCAGCTTCTTCCTTCAGTCCCAAGGTTTGAGAGAAGTCTCTGGACCTCTCAAACCTCGGAAGCGAAGGAAGGAGGGCTCACTGGCCACTTCCTCCTTTAGTTCAAGGCTTCAGGGAGCTCAATTATTCCCAAGTCCTTAGCTATGTGCGCTCACCCTTCTGGCTTTCCCCCTCATTCACAGGGGGAAAGCCTGGGAGGAATGGAGGAGGAGGAGTCCTTGCACACACAGCTAGGGACTCGTGAATAATCGAATCCATGAATCCCAAAGCTGTGAATCTGGAGGGATGCTGCAGTGGTAGAACCCTTCAAACCGACTGGCTTGAGTCATTCCAAGGCCTCATTAAGCATTTTTCCATGAATGAAAGAGATGTTACTGGAGCCCCATGTTTTGCTTGTTTTCCTTTCTATTTGTTTCACCCTCTGAGTTTATTTCTTGGTACCCAAGGTGATTGAAGATCTTGAGACAAGTACAGCACTTACCTGGTAGTGGAGGAGGAGGACGCACATCTGAATGGCGATTCCTCATCTCTTCCATAAGAGCCCTATTTGGTTAAGCGAGAAACATAGTTTGGTTAAGGGAGAAACACAGTTTAGGTGCAATACTAACTTCTTCTATGGCAGAGATACAAGCTTATTGCCTCTAGTCATTGGCCCAGGGCTGCCTCTGCTGATAGCAATTTTAGGAAAATGCTTTGTATTTCCATTAGGCTTTGGCTACTAGGCTTGAACTCTTGTGCTCATGATTGCATTGAACGGCAAACTGTCATTTTGCAAATGTGTTGGTCAATAAATAAGAAAGCCAGATCCCACTTCCACCTTATCCAGGGTCAAAAACTAAGCATAAGACATTAATATTGCTGCTGGGATAGACAAATGGCTGGACCACAAATTATGTGCTCCTCTCAGTCCACCTTTGACTACTCACCGGCTGGCCCCCTCAGAGTCTGCTTTCAGTTTCTCATAATCTCGTTGCAATTGTGCAAGTTGTTCCAGCAGGGCCTCTCGCTGTTCATGTAGCTTTTCACGAGCCTGCCGCTCTGCCAGGAAGTCTGTCTTATAAATATCAGCCTGAATGGAAAGGATGAGATGGCAGTTCCTTTTACTCTAAGCTCCACAAATGGTACAGGCCCCTCTATCCCTTTTCTGGCATGGCTACTATATTCAGATACAAGTCACTTCCTACTCACTTGGGCCTTGAGGACAGGGACTGTCTCCATGATAGCTTTGTGGTGTTCAGCCTCCTCTTTCAGCTTGTCAATTAGCTCCTGCTTGGCCACCAGAGCCTCCTCAGCCTCCTGTAGTTGCTGAGACAATTCAGCGAGCTGCAGGTCCAAGCCCTACAGAAAAGATAGGGAGACAGTGGTTGTGCTAGAGGAGAAGTGAGGCTCAACAGGCATAAACAAACCCTCCTCCCACCCTTGGTTCTGTTTAATCTTATCCCAAAGGCTTATCCCAAAGAGGAACCAAATTCTCCCACCGTCCATTCCCTGGTCATCTCTAGCAACAAGGTTTTACATTACAGTAAATCTAGCTTCTCCCACCTTGCTCCGCTTCTCACTTTCGACGCTGGTTTTGATATGAGTATCATACTCCCGGAAGAGCTCGTGATAGGCCACTTGGAGCTGGGCTAGCTTTCTCCTATATAGGGGGAAGGGAACAGAAATGGGGGTGCATTATTGTCACAGGGCTCAGATCCTCCTCCATCCTCCATCACATGTACTCTCTCTTCCTCTGGGCTTTGCTTCTCCCACACCTGCACTTACTTTTCCTCTTTGCCACTCTGCCGTTCCACACGTAGGGCACTTTCTAGGTTTTGCACCTGCAGCCGTAACTGATCCACCTGCACGCTGTGCTGTTTGGTACGGTCTTCAGCCTCTCTTTCAAGCTGCTGGAGTCGTGCACTAGCCTCGTGGATCCTGTACACAACATGGCACAAAACACAATTTTACCTTTTTAATCTGCTAGCCAAGATTCCAGGGTGGACAGAACCTGCCCCACCCCTTCACCTCAAAAAACATGTACCATGACAGCATTAGTTCCAGCATTGTTTGGTTGAGTAAGTTTTCTGTGTAGCTTCTCGAATCTTCCTCACTGGAACCCTCACTGCCATCATCGCCTTCTGAAACTTCACATGGAAAGTGTGCCATGTTTGAGGATGTGTATGCAACTGGGGGTCGCTCTGACCTTTCCATCATGGCTCCTTGCACTTCTGAAGAAGCAATTTGCCTACCTCTTCAGCAGTGCAAGTGGATGGGGTGTAATCACCAAGGAAACATCTCCAACTCTTCAGCATTTTCTATCATTTTTTTTCCCTTGTGATTTCATGGAGTCTCTGAAAACACACAAGAGGAATAGCAGACCCCCTTTCCCCTGGTTTAAAGTGTAAGAATGACTTCTATTAACTGGGGAGCCTTGTCCGAATGACTTCTATTAACTGGGTCAGCCTTGTCCTTGGACAACTGGCTTATTCTAGTGAAGATCAAACCTGTCTCCTATATTTTTCAAGATAAGACTCAGATACGCCAGCTTTTTGGCATTCAGAAGAGCCATAGATGAGAAAGGGCAATTTGTTGGTAATTTAGATCCAGGACATATTTACTCCCCAGCTGTGCAAGGGTTATTTCAGGATCTCTCCCAGTCTGAAGTCAGGGTGTGTGAAGAGTAAAGGCCAAGCATCCAGCCTCCCTGTCCCACAGCACTCCCAGCTCATTGTTCCATAATGTCTGCATCACTGCAGGCAAAGAGAGCCTCCCTCCAACCACCAGCCCCCAATATAACCAAACCACACAAGGCTCTGGCAGGCCTCTCACCTCTCCTCCTGTTCTTTCTTTTCCTTCATAGAAGCTTCCAGGCGGCTTTGACTTTCCAGCAACTCCCCCAGCAAGGAAGTCACCTGGGCCTTTACTGAGGCCCTGTCCTCTCCAAACTGCTGTAATGGGAGAGGGAAGGTAGAGTCAGTCTTTCTGAAATGGGGCATACAGAAGTCATCTCTAACCTTTCCCCCCAGCTTGTAGGGAGGAAGTACTGGACAGGAAGCTGGGCACTTATCTACCTCCAACTGCTTGTTCAGTGTTTGCAGCTTCTGCTGGGTCTCCTGCTCTTGGGATGCCAGGCGAGCCAACTCCTTCTGGGCCAATGCCAGCTGTTGATGAAGGGCTGAACGCCTGTGGGTGGTGGGTTAGAATGAGATGACAAACAGCAAATACACACCTCCTGGTCTTCACCACCCAGATGTAGCTTGTTCCAATAAATCCAGTACTAGCCACCACAAAATTCCATCACTCAGTAGTGAGTTTTTAACAGTGTGCTCAAATTTATTTAGTTAGTTATTTAATTAAAACATCATATCCTGTCCTATATCCTCTACCCAAAGATCTCAGGGCAGCTAACAATAAAATCAATGTAAAAATAAATAATAATAATTTAAAAGGCTAAAAATATATTAAATCCTTTATCAGTTAAAATTAGACTAATGAAAAATGATTAAAACAATTAAAAATACTGCCAACCGTAGCACATGTGAAATCTGGAAAAATCAATTAGGCCTGAAGGCTTTTAAAAAAGCTAGGTAAAATAGCCAATTTTGACTTGACACCAAAATTATACCAACACTGTCACCAATCACCACACAATTGAGATGAGATGCTGTGACTGGGCACGCATACTAGGACTTAATATTCTTTATCATATTCTGTTATCTAATACTTTCTACCTCAGTACCCCCAAATGGCTATACAGGTACATGATCCACCATGCTGACCAGTGGTAGGCCTTGGCCAGGAAACCTCAAGGTCCTGCTCCCTCTCTCCTCCATTTCTTTTGTTATGATCCTGTTTGCTTTGCTGTCCAGACTTCTCCCCACTTTCCAGGCCATGCTGGGTGCTCAGTGTCCTCTTTGCTAGCCAGTAGGAAAGGACAGAGTCATAGAACCTCACAGCTGGAAGGGGCAGTAAGGGTATCTAGTCAAACGCCCTGCTTGCATGAATATACCATGACAAAACTCCTGAAAGATGCCCATCCAACCTCTGTTTAAAGACCTGTTTAAAGACCTCCAAAACAAGAATAGGATCACCTCAATGTGTTTTTTAATAAATACTTTTTTGCAAAGTCTATCCAGTGGACTGGGCAGCCCAAAAAACTCGTACAAATTATAGAAAATGACTGAAAACTGTGGTCATCTGTCCATTACAGCTTGCATTATACTTCCACCACCCACAAGCAAGATTTAAAACAATCTTTTACACAAGATGTCAGGTTTGGCACCCTTGGCATGCCCAATCTCTTTTACGTTAAAAGGAAAAGGTGTTGCAGCTCCTTGTCACATCCTCATTTTGGAGACTCTGGACTCTGGGTTACCACAGTGTCCCTAGCAGTCACCCTTTCTATGGAAATCAACCTGTACTTGGTTTCTCCTGTCTCATATAAAAATTCCACTTTTCATGTGGAAAATTAATGATCAAAAGACCCTCTCTAACCAAGCCTTTTTGGTGAAGAAGAAATGGTTGAATCACAAATTTACTACCTCAGTGAGAGAGAATTAAGCCAAAGAACTGCTATTCATTTCCTAGCATTTGCTTCTAAGAAATGAATGTGTGGCTGTTCTGAACACAGATTGAATCTCCCTTAGCCAGAATTCCAAAATCCAAAATATTCCAAAATCCAAAATTACCCACATGGATGGCCGAGACCTTTGCTTGCTGATGGCTCAGTGTACACAAACTTTGTTTCAAGCACAAAATTATTATTTTTAAAATATTGTGTATAAAATTACCACCAAGCTACAGGAATCAGATTTACATGAAACATACATGAATTTCATGTTGAGAATTAAGTCCCACCTCCAAGATAGCTCGTTATGTATATGCAAATATTCCAAAAATAAAAAACAAACACTGAAATCCAAAATATGTCTGGTCTCTAGCATTTTGGATAAGGGAGACTCAACTTGTACTGTAATTACCAAAAATCCAACTGATCACACTCCCCATTATCCTTCCTTGTGGATTCCCTCCTCCTCAAAGCAAGACATTCTCCCTCAGTGTTAGAGGCTATCATGGAGTGTGTTCTTTTTCCTGAATGTTTCAGAGTCTGGCCTATACTAATTTAATTTATAGCTGGTCCCATTCAGTCAAGAGGGACTCCCACAGTTCCAGTCCTGTCTGTTTTACTGCAACAAGGAGTTCGCACTGCGTTAACTAGCTGTGCTAGTAGCTGGATTCATGGATCTTTCTTTCTTCATGGATCCCATCCTCCAGAAAACACCCCATTTGCCAGAACCTGTATCATTCCATCCAAAATGTGTTCCTGCCTAACAGCTGGGCCCACCTAGAAAATTCCAGTATATCATCATAAACTTACTCATCCTCTGCTTCCTTCAGCTTTTTGGACAGCTGCTCAGTCTGGTCCTCACCAGAACCCTTTCTGTGAAAACAGAGTGATGACAGATTGTCACAAATAAAGTCCTCACTAACTGATTTGGAGCATCAACTTTCAGCAATTTGCAAATGCTTCACAACACAACATCAGCCAAGTTTCAGCTCTGACGCTTTCCCAAGAGGGGTGGTTTAAGGGATACCCTAGAGTTTTTGTGGAGAATGCCAGTTCTGGGGCCTTGTCTGCATGGGTGGGGAAGCTGATAGCTCCAGAAGTGATTGAAAAATGATGGCTTAGGGACTGAAATTAATATGACAGAATGCAGTGGTGATTCCAAATGCAAGACCACAATCAAACATGTGTACATAACGCAACTAGAGAAAAGGTTGGAGAAAAGGTTACCCTCCAACACTGGACTGCAAATCTCATCAGCCACAGCCAACACAGCTAACAGTAATAATTAATCAGAGATGCATCTGAAGGACCCCACCCTTGACTGAAGACTGAAACTGAGGCTGCATCTGCACTGCAGAAATAATCCAGTTTAACACTGCTTTCACTGTCATGGCTCCATGCAATGGAATTCTAGGATCTGTAGTTTTGTGAGACATTTAGCTTTCTGTCAGAGAGCTCTGGTGCCACAACAAATGATAGTTCCGAGAATTCCACAGCATTCCTGGCAGTTAAAGTAATGTCAAACTGGATTATTTCTGCAATGCAAATGCAGCTCTGGTAGCACCCTGCACGGAACACTGTATTTAAACAAAAACACTACCACAAATCAGCGGATACTTCTCAGGTTTTCCCATAATTTGAACTATGGCTGCATCCACACTGCAGAAAATAAACAAGTTTGACACCACTTTAATTGCCATTTGTAGTTTTGTGAGAGATTTAGCTTTCTCTATCAGAAAGCCCTAGTGCTACAACAAACTACACCATGGCAGTTAAAGCAGTGTAAACTGGATTATTTCTGCAGTGTGAATGCAGCCCAGGATTGAGGGCTATGAGAGAAAGGGTAATGGTGGCACTCTAGCTTAGGAACATTCTCTCTAGAAAGGCTTGCCTGGTGCCAGGTAAAGACCTTTTAATTTCTACAGGTTTATTAGGCTGTTTTAGACTAATGCAAGTATATTTGTGCGGCTTTAAGATTATTTTTCTGCATTATATGTTTGTTGCATTTGTGGTAACTTATTAGAAGCCACGTTTGATGACTTGAATGAAAATGGGAGAGTGCTTAATCTTAAAATCATGCTGAAAGTTAGAAAGTAAGATCCACATGGAAATAAGGAATTTGGCCCAGAAGGGTAACTCCCTCTGCTTCTCCATCCTAGGTCACTTACCTGTCCCCTGAGCCCTGCAAGGACTCCAACTCCAGGGGCCGCTCTTCTCGAAGCCCATTCTCCTAGAAAAGCAACCAGATGACAACGTGAGTTCAACCCTGAGCTGCCCCCAACCTGTCTTTCTAACTGTATGTGAAGTTTACCCCCTTTACCAGCCTTTCGCTCCACAGTTACACTCACTTTAATTTTTATTCCACAGTCTTCTGTGGGCAATGTGGTCTGTGCTGCTTGTTTTAGTGCACAGATCTCAGCTTGCAAGGCTAGCTTTTCTTTCTGTAAAGCCTGATTGGCTTCCTGGAGCACCTTCAGATCTTCTTCCAACTGTCCCTTCTTTTGCTGTGTTGATTCAAGGGCCTAGGAAAAAGGAGAAGTGCAGAGTCTGCATGGGGAATTTAAACAAGCCACTACAATGGGTTATAACATCTAACCTTCCAGTGCTGCCTACAGTCTAAGAACACACATCTGATACTTGTGACAGATGATGGGGTGAGACAGTAGTCTCTAATCACAGCCAGGTGAGCAGTCCCTTCAGGCCAAACTCCAGCTGTGCTCCTAGATCATGTTTCTTCAAGCTGGTGTCGTCCAGATGTGCTGAACTATAGCTCTCATTTTCCACAGCTAGTATGGCCAGTTACTGGCTAGGAGTCACTGGCCATGGCGTTTGAAGGGTATGCTACATTGGAGGAAGGCTGACATAGATGGACACAAAGCATTTCTCCTTACCACAGCAAGTATGTTCTTTTCTTCAGTAATGGTCACAGTGTCTTGGTCATCTTGTGCTCCAAAGGCCTCTTTCTCTGAGGAATGTGGCTGAGAAGCTGCCTGTGGGCCGGAAAAGAAAAAATCCAATATACAGTACATAGGTTGGCAACAAAGACAAAGGCTCACCAGAAAGATAAGACAGACAGACAAGAAATGTGGAGACATATTGGTATGTGTAAGTGTAGGATTTCATAGAAACTTACAGTTGAGAAAGATCTGCAGGAGTCATTTAGTCCAACCTCCTGTCATGCAGAAATACACAACTAAATCGCCCTTGAGAGATGCCCTAAAACCTCTCTCTAAAGACCTCCATAGAAGGGGAGTCCACCACCTTCTGAAATACTCCTTAAAGAGCTCCACAGGAGAGTCCACCACTTCCAAGGCAGTTCATGCCTTTGTCAAACAGTGGGATCTCTCTTCTTCTAATCTGAATATATTAGTTCACATTCTGGTCTCTGGAGCAGCACTAAACAAGTTCGCTCCATCTTCTACATTTCAAAGCTTCCATTTACTTTCAAAAATCTCCCTTTATTCTGTAGAATGAACTGCTTTCTGTGACACTCTGTTTTGAGTATTGTGTACGTGTGGGCATCAAGGAGACAGATCTACCAGTAATAACAAAAAGTGTTAGTAAGTGAATACATATCTATGTCAGACACCCATAAATACATACTTGTTCATCAACATTGTTTTACTGTCTTTACTGGTGACACTTAGTCCTTGATGCCAACAGACACGTTACAAAATACACAAAACACTGAGAATCCCAGGAAGGGTTTCTTTAGGCAACACCACTAAGCAACCACAGGAAAAGGGGAGATGTGGGAAGGCACAGTTACCAGCTGTTTCTTTAATTGTTCCAATTCCTGGGCAGCCTGCTCCAGCTGTTTTTTCAGCCCTGTCCGTTCTGAGTGCAAATTTTCCACCAGTAGTCGAGCCTCCTGGAACTTGCGCATGAGGAATTCCTTCTCCTCCTTGTGGGAAGCCTGGAACTGCAGGAACTCTCGGTAACGTTCCCGAAGCATGTGGTTGCTTTGGCGGATGGCTTCTGTACAAAGAACAGAGATAGAGGATGTTGGACCTTTTTGCTTCAGGAGTGACAGAATCACTATATCCTCGCTGCTCATGGAAATGAATGAACTGGCGGGGGAGGGAATTGCCTTTCTTTCAAATCCTCCCTTTACACTGTAGAAAGTTTCTACTGTTCCATTTTGAGAATCCAGCTCTCAGTATTAGCAGCACAATAATCTGTTCTCACTTATCACAAGCAACAATTCTAAGTACAGGCTGAATATCTCTTTTCCAGAATTCCAAAATATTCCAAAATCCAAAATTATCCACATGGGTGGCTGAGGTAGTGACACTTCTGCTTTCTGATGGTTCAGCAATACAGCAAACTTTGTTTCATTTGCAAAGCTATTAAAAATATGTATTATGTATAAAATTACCTTCACATTATGCGTATAAAGTATATACAAAACATAGATTAATTTCTTGTTTATACTTGGGTCCCATCCCTAAGATATCTCATTATATATATGCAAATATTCCAAACTCCGGAAAGAAATCTAAAATCCAAAACATGTCTGGTCCCAAGCATTTTGGATAAAATAGACTCAACCTATACTAGGAAGACATTCTCAAGACATTCAGACTGTCTGAATCAAGAGGCTAGAAGACCATAAAATCTAATCCATACAGGACAGGACACTATCTTCCACTCCTCAGTCCCCTGCTTCTTCCTCCATTCAGATTAATCTACAGAGGTCAAAAACACACTACAGAAACAATCCAGTTTGAGACCATTTTAACTGCCTTGGCTCAGTGCTAGGGAATCATAAGAATTGCCATTTATTGTGGCAGAGAAGGCTAAATGTCTCACAAAACTACAATTCCCAAAATTCTCTGGCATTAAGCCAGGGCAGTTAAAGCGGTCTCAAACTGGATTATTTCTGCAGTGTGTTTTGGACCATAATCTAGCTATAAAATCCCACAAGGAATCAGACAAGGTACACATAGACAAAATCTTACATATGTTTTTTTCCCAGACTGTTGAATTTACATATGGGAAAGTGCTCATTACTTTGGATTACTTACCAGTTGTATATAGGTTGATACAGGCTAATTCTATTTCCACTGCAACTACAGCATTACCGTATATAAGTCGACCTCATGTAAGACTATAAGTCGAGGGCCTAGTTCATTTTCGTAATTTCCAGGTACAAGATCAATTGTGATTTAACAATTCCCATTTTCTTGTGATTGTAGTCACTAATTTCAACTATAGTTACATAAATGCAGCTTCCTTACTGCATTCAAATAAAATCACAAAAATACTGTTATTTATACCCAGGCCACTTTGGTTTTTATGCACATGCCTGACATCCTGACAACCAAAGGGGTCAGATATTCTATGCTGGTGAGTGAGTGAGCTTACAGGTAGGATGCTAGAATGCTAGTGGAATGCATCTTTCCCTTCTCCACACTCAATTCAGCAAGGAAGTTGGAAGACGGAAAGGGACTCTCTGACTTATAACTTTTAATTCCCTGTAGACTACTATTTTTTTGGTGGGTTTATTTGCAGGTCTGCCCGAAACAGGGGTTGAGTGTGATTAGCTTCTTGAAGTCTCTGCTACAATGAAAAGTGAGTCATAAAACAGAATACATGAGGCCTTACTGGGATGAAAACCACTCAGAGCAAGTAATGCTCCCAACAGTTTAGTTCAGATTATGCCTTTTACTATAGCACAAAGAAACACTGAGGTTTTCTGTTTTTGCAATATGGCTTCTGCCTGAAAACCAAGAGCTCCACTAATCTAGAAGGGGGTGGGGGGTTTCTTTTGGATTACAGTTCTAAGGGTCCCTAACTAGTGAGCCTGGAGCAGCTGTGAGACGGTGGGAGCTGTAGTCCAAAAAAGCAACTTTTCTAAGCTCTGCTCTAATCACTCGTCTCATTCTAAAAGGATGTTGACAAGCTGGAGCGTGTCCAGAGGAGGGTAACCAAAATGTTGAAAGGTCTGGAAACCATGCCCTATGAGGAATGACTTAGGGAGCTGGGGATGTTTAGCCTGGAGAAGAGAATAGTTAAGGGGTGATATGATAGTCCTGTTTAAATATCTGAAGGGATATCGTACTGAAGATGGAGCAAATTTATTTTCTGCAGCTCCAGAGAATAGGACCCACAGCAATGGATTCAAACTACAGGGGAAAAAAATCCACTTAAACATTAGGAAGACCTTCCTGGCCGTAAAGGCCGTTCAACAGTAGAATATGCTTCATCAGAGTGGTGGAATCTCCTTCTTTGGAGATCTTTAAACACAGGCCGGATGGCCATCTGTCAGGAATGCTTTGATTGTGTATTCCTGCATGGCAGGGGGGGGGGGGTTGGACTGGATGGCCCTTGAGGTCTCTTCCAACTCTATTGGGCTTTCTAGATTGGCAAAAAGAAGTGTGTTCATGGCTGCGTGAAACTCTAGTCTTTAGATGAGAAAAAGGGAAAGTGTGCCATGAAAACGCTTTTTTTGCATTTTAGGGGAGAAGAAGCGCCTTTAAAAAGGTGCTGGTTTTCCCAGCTTCTTTTTTAAAAACTGTGGAACAGTGCAGCTCCATCTAAAGGCTGTGGTGCAGCTGCTAAGCATTAAGGAAAAGGCAACTTCATGTCACACTTTCCTGCCAATCTAGAAAGCACTTATGATCTTTTCATCCACTTCCATTATCTTGGTTTCCACCCCATTTGATTGCCTCCAATAGACATATATTGGAAAAGTTGGCTTCCTATATCTAGTGTGCCTTTAGTATCTGCTGGGGTTTGGTTCCGGGACCCCCGTTGGATGCCAAAATACATAGATGCTCAAGTCTCATTATATACAGTGATGTAGTAAAATGCTGCCCCTTATATCAAATGGCAAAACCAAGGTTTGCTTTTGGGAATATTTTTGTGTGTGAATAATTTCAATGTGGATGGAGAATCTGTGTATATGGAGGGCTTACAGTATCTGACATGGCTGAACTTTGGTGAAAACCAAAATATAGAACCAGCTTCTAGATAAATTCTGTTTACCCCTTAAGCTCAGAACAGAAAAAATGCCAGGTTCATTCACGGAAATGCCCACAGTGAGAATTGGGGAGTGAGGATAAACCAACTGGTGGACGTTTATTCAGTCCACCTGAATAAGCCTCTTCTCAACACTCAGTCCGTCCTGTCCTTACCTTTGAGGTCTCTGTTCTCAGCCAGGAAATGCTGGACAGCTTCATGTCCAGCCAGTTCAGCTGGCAAATGAAGAGCGCTATCTTTGCCAAGAGAGGAATCATCCCCCATCATGCTGCAACCACTGTTGGGACAACTGCCTGGCTGTACCATGTCACAGCTCCAGCCACCTTGGGCTGCACTCATCCATCCAGGTCCTGGAAACACAGATGAAAAATAGGATAGACACACACAGAAGGCAAAGTCCAGTTCATTCAGTCGCATGGGCCTCCATCTAACATACGTCATGACTTAAACGAGAGGAATAACGGGACTTCCCCCTATTTCTCAGTGTAACCATAAAACACCTTTGCTGGGCCATACTGCTTCAAACAACGTGCAAAGTCTCATTCAACCATTTTCTCCATGCAAACAAAAACAATACATAAAAATTAGCATGTCATAAATCAAGTTGACACTTTATCCCCTCGCAGCACAGATTTCTCTCCATGTGTTTTACCTGGATTGATCCATGGGGAGAGGTGGGTAAGAAATAATAATAATAATTATTATTATTATTAGATGGTGGAGCACTTAATGTGAATCTTCCCGTCACAGGTTGGAAAGCCTAAGAAATACTCAAGTCTGTACTCATAGAAACAACTACATCTTCAACCCCCAATTACAAAGAGAAAGTGAAGAAACTGGACTCTTGCATTCATTGAGCCTAGATTCCTGACACAGAAGCTGATCAGGCAACTTGTGAATCTTCAGTCGTTGCTAGACTACAACTCCCAGCATCCCTCTCCATTAGCTATGCTGACTATGTCTTGTGGGAGATGCAGTCCAACAACAAAAAGCCAAAAAGCCTATCAACAACTAATAGACATGACTACCTTCAGTGTCCAAAATCTAAAATGTTGATTTAATATTAAAAATTTAGATGGCTGAGACAGCCAGTGTGGTGTAGCGGCTTGAGCTGAGACTCTGGAGACCAGGGTTCAAATCCCTGCTCTGCCACACAAACCCACTGGGTGACACTCTCTCAGCCTCAAAGGTAGGTAAGGGCCTTTTGAACAAATCTTGCCAAGAAAACCCCTCGATAAGGTCGCCATGAGTCAGAAACAACTTGAAGGCACACAACAACAACAGAGTACTGTAGTTCTAAAAGAGAGCTTGGCAAAGCTTCTGTTTGGGACTCCAGTTCTCAAAATCCCCCAAAGTCACAGTTTGCTGGCTTGACAGCCAGCAATGGATTATGAGAGTTGTAGTCCCATAATCCCGTAAAGCAACTACTGTATCCTGAGCTCCTTCACCTACCGCCTTTACTCCTGACTGTTCACCAAGGAGGAACCCACATCTAGGGTTGCCACCGTACTTCCTACTTGTGCACTTCCAAAAGCGCCTGGCTGGCTATTGTTGAGAATGGGGTGCCAATTCGAGAAGCCTACCTTGCTTGGGCGAGTCACACTCTCTCAAAGGAAGGCAATGGCAAACCCCCCTCTAAACAAATCTTACCAAGAAAACTCTGTTGATAGAGTCACCATAAGTTGGAAAAGGCTTGGAGGCATACAACAAGGAGGGCAAGTCACACTCTCTCAGCCTCAGGCAGAGGTCACAGCAAACCTCTGGTGAACAAACCTTGCCACGAAAACCCTCTAATAGGGTTGCTAGGGCAAGTCACACTCTCTCAACCTCAGGAGATAGCAAACCTCCTGTGAACAAACCTTGCCAAGAAAACCCCGTAATAGGGTCGCCATAAGTCTTGAAAGCGACTTGGAAAGCACACTATTCCAAGGAGGGCAAGAAGTTACACTCTCTCAGCCTCAGGGGAAGGCCATGGGAAACCTCCTGCGAACAAACTTTGCCAAAAGAGAACCCTGTGATAGTGTCGCCATAAGCTGGAAAAAGCCTTGGAGGCACCCAACAAGAACTAGGGCAAGAAGTCACACTCTCTCAGCCTCAGGGGAAGGCAATGGCAAACCCCTTCTGAGCAAACCTTGCAACAACAACAACAACAACAAAACCCTCTGTAATAGGGGTGCCACACGTTGGAAAAAGCCTTGGGAGGCCCCCAACAACAACAACAACTAGGGCAGGTCACACTCTCTCAGCCTCAGGGGGAGGCAAGGGCCAACAAACCTTTGCCAAGAAGGAAACCCTGCCATAAGGGGTCACCCTCAGTTGGAAAAAGCCTTGGAGGCCCCCAACAAGAACTAGGGCAAGTCACACTCTCTCAGCCTCAGGGGTATTAGGTCACAGCACACCTCCTGTGAACAAACCTTGCCAAGAAAACTTTAAGGAAGAAGGGAAGGGAAGGGAAGGGGAGTCCCATGTTGCTGGGTGTCCCAGGTTGAAAGCCCCCACTCCAGCTCCCATCATCCCCAGTTCCCAGGCACAGAGAGAGAGGGCAATGGGGGGAGCCCCACCTCAGACTCCAGCCAGATCCCCCCAACTCTCCAGCTCTTTTCCTCCTCCTTCCTGGATCCTTGTTTTGTTATGAGCAGGAAGTGACATCCAGAAAGAGAAAGCAAAGCAGCAGCAGCAGGAGGAGGAGGAGGAGGAGGAGGAGGAGGGCTGGCTGGGGCGGAAGTGACGTCAAGGGAGGGAGGGAGGGGGGTCCCCTAGTTTGGGGGGCAGAATGGTATGATTTGAGGCTTGGATGGACTCAGTATGTTTTGACTCTGCTTGCTGTTCCACTTTGGTTGCCTCCTGTTGCATTCTGGGGTTTGTAGTCCAGTGAGAGGCCTAAGGGCTCTCTCTCTCTCTCTCTCTGGGTGAGGATCCTTAAAGAGGCCTCCTCCCTAAACTACAAGTCCCAGAATGCAACGGGAGGAGGCAGTTAGAGCAGTTAAAGTGGAACAACAGCACTGTAAGAGTGTATGTAGTGCAGTGCTGCTGTTCTGGGACTCCAGCTCCCAGAATCCCAGGCTATTGACCAACATGGCTGAGGGCTTCTGGGAAATGAAGTCCAACAGCTCTTAAAGGGCACTGTTTGGGGACCACTGGTGTAGTGCAATAATAGGACTGAGGGGGCCAGGATTCAGTTCCCAGCTTAGCTATGGGAACTCATTGGGCAAGAAGTCACACTCTCTCAGCCTCAGGGGAAAGCAATGGCAAACCTCCTCTGAACAAGCCTTGCTAAGAAAACCCCATTATAGGGTTGCCATAAGTGTTTTGAAGGCCCTCAACAACAGCAGCAGCAGCAGCAGCAGCAAAAGTTTTGTATCTTCACCAGTGGTCCCCAAACTGTGCCTTTTAAGAGATTTTAGACTTCATCTCCCAGAAGCCTCAGCCATGTTTGCCAATAGTCTGGTATTCTGGGAAATGGAGTACAAAATCCCTTAAAGAGTACAGTTTGGGGACCCCTGACCAGTTTGGCTTGACACCACTTTTAACTGCCATGGCTCCGTTTTCCAGAATCTTGGGATCTGTGGTTTTGTGAAGCACCCGCACTCTTTGGCAGGGAAGGCGAAAGACCTTGCAAAACTACACATCCCAGGGTTTCCCTAGTATGGAGCCACAGCACTTAAAGCTGCGTCAAACTTCATTGCTACCACAGTGTGGACTATGTGTAGAGCCAGTGTTGTGTAGTGGTTGGAGTGTTGGACTATGACTCCGGAAACCAAGGTTTGATTCCTTGCTTGGCCATAGAAACCCACTGGGTGACCTTGTGCAAGTCACACTCTCTCAGCCTCAGGGGAAGGCAACGGCAAACCTCCACTGAACAGATCTTGCCAAGAAAAAAACATGATGGGTTTGTCTTAGGGTCATAAGTTGCAAAAGACTTGAAGGCACACAACAGCAGCAGCAGCAACAGTTGCATCCTAAGGGCTGCCAGACTGAAAACTGGAGAAGGTTCCTGTCCTTTTAAAGTACAGTAGTGCTCCTTCTGATGTTTTTGACTTCCGCTCCCAGAATTCCTGACTGTTGACCCTGTTAGCAAGGGGATTCTGGGAGCTGAAGTTCAAAAACATGGGGGCAATCAAAGTTTAGGAACCACTGCTATAAGGGTTGGGCACAGACGAGGGATTTCAGCCAGCGTTGCTTTGTGCCACAATAAACTACAATTCTCAGGATCTCCTCGCACTGAGCCAGGACAGTTAAAGCGGTCTCAAACTGGATTATTTCTGCAGTGTGGATAACTAGACTCAGAAAAACCTGTAGGGAAAAAAAATAAGTTCAAAGTTGTCACTCTTTGTACATAGGTCTGAGGCCTTTAAGAGGTTGGGAAAGAAGGCATGAAGGAAAAAAGAAAAGTATAGTGGTCAGGGCTTAGATTTGGGGATTTCCAAAGATTTTCCACCAGAAGGGGAAAACCAGCAGCTTCTCTTGCTTGCAAAACTGCAACTGAAACCAAGTGGTTGGAGCACAATTTGTGTCTTTTGAGATGGAGAGCGAAAGTGAAGGGGTGGTGGAAACTTCTCCTAGGGCTGCATCTACACTGCAGAATTAATGCAGCTTGAGAATGCTTTGAATGCCAAGGCTCAATGCCAAGGAATTCTGAGATGTTAGTATTTTATAGGTCCAAAACACACTGCAGAAGTAATCCGGGTTGACACTGCTTGAACTGCCCTGGCTCAGTGCTAAGGAATTCTGGGAACTCTAGTTTATTGTGGCACCAGAGTTCTCTAAGAAAGAAGGCTAAATGTCTGACAAAACCACCATTCCCAGAATTCTCTACCACTGAGCCAGGGCAGTTAAAGCAGTCTCAAACTGGATTATTTCTGCAGTGTGTTTTGGACCAATGCTGTGTTGTGCTTTGTCATCCATCTTTATTAAATATATTTTTGATATTAGTGGAAAGGGCTTTATAATAAACAAGTCTTATTATTATTTGTAGGTTTATGAGATATTTGCCTTGTCAGAGAGATTTTGCCTTCTCTGTTTGGTGCCACAACAAATTACAAATCACAGGCTTCCAGAGTATTGAGCCATGGCAGCTAAAGCGGTATCAAAATGTAGTACAGAAATGTACTTACTATATTAATTCTGTAGCTTACATTCAGCCTGTCTGCCCTGAAACTTGTGTACTGCGTGCGCTATATTGTTGTTATGTGCCTTCAAGTTGTTTCATAGAATCATAGAGTTGGAAGAGACTCCAAGGGCCATCCAGTTCAACCTCCTTCTGCCATGCAGGAATACACAGTCGAAGCACGCCCAAGAGGTAGCCACCCAGCCTCTGTTTACCGTAAATAAGCCCAAAGAAGGAGACTCCACTACACTCAGAGGAAGACTATTCCACAGTCAAACAGCAATTACCTTCAGGAAGTTTTTCCTAATGTTTAGGTGGAAACTCTTTTCCTGTAGTGTGCATCTGTTGTTCTGTGTCCTAGTCTCTGGAGCAATAGAAAAGCTTGCTCCTACCTCAATATGACACCCTTTCATATATGTAAGCAAGCAAAATTATGCTCAAAATTCTGCAACACAGACTCCAACCATACATGGCGAGAGAAATCCCAGAGGTTCAAACGTGATTCAGGAAAGGAAGAGGCACTAGGGACCACATTGCAAACATGGAGCGCACTAAGGAATTCCAAAAGAAAATCAGCATGTGCTTTATAGACTATAGCAAAGCCTTTGATTGCATAGACTATGAAAGGTTATGGAACACCCTTAAAGACATGGGAGTGCAATCAATCTGTACATAGGACATAAGGCTACTGATAGAACAGAATATAGAGAAACCAAATGATTCCCAGTCGGCAAAGGGGTCAGGGAAGATTGCATTCTTTCACCCTTTCTGTTCAATTTTGTAAGCAGAAAATATCATACAAACACCAGGCTTGGACACAGAAGGAGGACGAGTGAAGATAAGAGGAATGAATATCAATAATCTGAGATACGCAATGACATCTGATATAATTGTCTAGCATAAAAGGGCACCTGATGGGTTCAGAGGACTGAGGGGGCGATTTAGAGCCCCGTTTTCTGGGCTGCATCCACATTGCAGAAATAATGCTATGGATTTATATGCCACACACTGCACCGCAAAGTTGTGGAGGTGGAAAAGCTGGCTTTTGCTATCTTAAAAAGGAGCGACGTTTTGCTACCTCTTTTTGGGCTGGCGAAAAGCTGGATCGGGTCGGCAGCATGCGGCTGCCTCAGCCCCGATCTGGCTTTCTCCAGGGCAGCTTGAAGCCACCCCTATGGGGCCATTATTTTGTCCCTTGTTTACTTTCAGGGTTTCTTCTTTCCTGTTGAAGTTGTCCAGGTGTTTGTGGCTTCCTTGTGCAGCATTCTGACCTGATAGTTATTGGCACGGTCCAGAATTTCAGTGTTTTCAAATAGCGTTTTTTGCCCAGGATGGTTTATAATGTTCTGCAGTGTTCTGCTACTGCTGATTTTTCTGGCTGACCCACTCTGCAGTGTCCCTTGTGTTCCTTCATTCGTGTCCACAGTTGCACAGTATGTGGTAAACTCCTGCATCCACGAGAGGGCATCCTTCACTTAGTGCAGGGTTTGCTAGATTTTCTTGGTTGGCCTGTAGATTATCTGGAGGTTGATTATTCTGTCTGTGACTTCTTTAATGTATGGTAAAAATACCTTCCCCTTTGTTTATCTTTACTCATCTGTTTTTTTTCTGGGTCTGTCAGTCCTTCTGATATCTGAACTGGAGTAACCATTAGCCTGTAGAGTCCATTCCATGTGTTTGAATTCATCTTCCAGGAAGTGGGGTTCACAGATCCTTTTTTGCCTGGTCTACCAGTGTTTTTGTTGTGTTTCTTTGTTGTCCTGGGTTATAGTTGGAGTTTTTGTGAAGGTATCTATCCGTAAGTGCAGGTTTTCTGCAAACCATGTGGCCTAATCTTTCTGTCTCTCTGTTAGTCTCAAAGGTACAACAAGATTTACTGATCCAGACGACATGGCTAAGTCTTTCAGTTCTGTCTCATTGTTTTACAACTTCGATTGACCCAAATTCTGAACAAGAATCAGCATTTTGATTCATCTTATTTTATTGGGTACTCTTCCAAAAACAAAAGTTCTATCAAATCCTTCAAGCTCAGATGTTTTGAAAACCAAATCAACTTACTGCCTAGGGCTTTGCAGATCTAGTGAAGCCAGTGATTTGACAAACGAGGAAGAATTCGCAAAAAAGAAAGGAGCATTTATATTGTGAGGAAGCCACCAATAAAGCCACACAACAATCTGCTTACTTTCCGAGGGATTTTTCTTTTTTTCTGTGAGTACATGGAAATGATGGAATGTCTGCTGTTCTTGCATTTCCCCCTCTCTTTTAAAAAACAGATCTGGTTGTAGATCGAACCACAGGTATATAGATTGTATGTATGTGTGCCGTGTATACATGTAGGATAAATCCCAACAATTCAGGTGAAATATCGTTGTATAAAGCAGCACTTCTCAAGCCATTTGATACAAAGGATCAGTATTTTTAAAAAATTGCCCCAGAGATCTCTACCTTCTGTACCCGGGAGATCAGGATTCGAATCTCTGCTCAGCTGTGGAAACCCATCAGTTGACCTTGAGTAGTCATATTCAGGGCCATGCAACAAACTACAAAATCCGCAAAAGAGCAATATCTTTATTGGTCAACCAAAATGCTGAAAATATGTCATACAATTCATACAGAAGAAAAGTGACAATGTTAGAGTCACAGGCCTATGTTCCATCTCAGATGTTATTTCTGCTATCTGTTAAAATGGTGTAGACTAGGAATATCAATGCAGGCAAAGGCCACTCCTCTTCTTGGCCATGTGGGGACAGGGATAAAGGGCAATAAAATAATTGAAATGTGCTAAAGATGTCTTTCATTATGGATGGATTGCTGTATGGAAGCATGGAATAGAATTTTGAATTATATCCGGAATGGAATATTATATTGTCACCGAGGAAGACATGTGTGTGTCAAAACAGCCACACAATTTGCTCCGGAGGTAGCTGTCAAGTATCCTTCACAGTCATATAACTAACATGTTGATGTACCAACACAGCAAAATTTCTTGCTGCCTCATTCATTGAGAATCTACAAGATATTGGCATTATTATCAGACTCTTTATAGTTTGACCTACCCTTCGTTTACACTTTGGCCTCTATATTAGTATCTCCTTTTATATTCATTGTTATTATGTACGGTCGTTTGTCAGCTCTTTGTTATTGTTATATTATGTATATTCATGTAGCTTTATCCTTACACATTATACTTTATAGCTATATTGCATTTACACATTGTGGTTCCTGGTGATTTAGAGTTCACCCAGTGGCCTGTTTGCTCCCAAAACTACAGATCCCAGGATTCTGTAGGATGGAGCAGTTAAATGGCAGTATTTCTATAGTGTAGAAACAACCTAAGTCTGCCTAAAATATTTTCATTCTGATATGGCTGTTATAGCAGTGGATTTACTGGGAAATCTGTGGGATTTACAGGTTTGGATTCAGAAGAAGGAGTAAAGATAGGAGGAAGGAACATCAACAAGATGGAAAGAACAAAGTCCGAAAATAACAGAATGGCTATAGAAAGTGTTGGATTAAATAGAGATAGACTGATTAGAAACAAATCATTAGAGATATTTAAGAAAGAATGGGTGGAAGTGATAGAACTACTGAAAGGAACATTACCTAGGTGAAAGAGAGAAGGAATTAGGAAGCAAAAGTTTGGTAAGGAAAAGAGAGAGAAGTCTGCAAGCAAATAAGGCAGAGTAAATATAGAGAAATAAAGAAGACGGAAAGAGAGGAGACAAAGGACCCATCCATACTAGCCCATTTGCCCTGGTTAGATCCAGATCAGATCGTGCATGCGAATGAATCTCTCCGGAAAGAAGTTCATACTATCTTTTGTCCTGATCGATGCTTCCCGGTGCATTTTACCACGCTGAAGTTCATACATGCAAAAGTAACGATTCAAGATGGAGCCTCCTAGTTGTCAATCAAATGATGTCATGGTGACGTCTGATGCAGCCATTGGCTGCGCGAGTGCTCCATCCGGCACTTTGATTTTTTAAAAATTTTTTTTGCATTTGAGTGATTATGCACATGGAGCATAGGGCTGGGAGCGGTGTGGATCCTTTCCCCTCCTCCTCCTCCATTTTTCTCAGCACCGAGTGCTTCATTGGGCACTCCTGCATTTATTTATTTATTTATTTATTTATTTTTATTTTATTTTTACAATTTGAGAGCTAATGCACATTCTACATGGGGCTCTTTAAATGGGAGGGGGAACCCACAGTCCATATATGGCTAGCTGGATTAGGGTTCCCTCACCCTTTGTTTAAATGCTCAATATGAATGGGGCTTTAAATGAAGGGAGAGGGAACCCCAATCCATATGTGGAAATCAACTATCCATATATAGACTGGGGGTTCCCCCTCCCGTTTAAAGAGCCCCATGTAGAATGCACATTAGCTGTCAAATTGTAAATAAATAAATAAATAAATAAATATAAAAAAAAAATTAAAAAATGCAGGAGTGCCCGATGAAGCTTGAAACTAGTTAGATTAGGCCCATTGAATCAATTGTTAAAGTAGGTCAACACTTGGAGAAATCCCATCCATTCAAAGGGTCTACTCTAGCTGGGATTGTGTAGAAGAGTCAGGCTTGGATGGGACTCAAAAAGCAGAACTTGATCCTAACAAATATTTCTGGTAACTGTGGCCCCATTTGCCCTGGTTAGATCTGGATCAAGCCCCATAATGCGCATAAGCTATAACATTGTAAAAATAATTTTAAAAAATGCAGAAGTGCCCGATGCAGAAGTGCTCCTGCTGCAAAAGGTATTTGGCAGCACCGGATTAAAGCCAGTGGTTGCAGGGAGAGGAGGCATGTTCCGCCCCCTGGCCTTTACCCCTCCCCTGAACTTGACCCGATCATGATTGGAGCCAAGTTCACATTCGATTGAAACTTTTTTTCTGAAAAGAAATGGTAAATACCCCGCTTTCGGAAAAACCGGGTTTAGGGGGATTTGCACCGCATCAGGTGTGCAAGATCCGGATTCCCTAGTGAAAAAACCGGCACCAGTATGAACTTCCCGATTTTTATCCGGGTTACAAACCGGTTTGTATGGTAGTCTGAATGGCCCCAAAGATAAATAAATGTACAAGTAAAGAGTAGAGGTTTAGGAAGTCACTTTTGTTTCTTTAAAGTAAGAAAAAGAATGTGATGGTAATGTAATTGATATGTCAATGTCTTGGTTTTGTGAAAGAAAGGAATACATGGGATAGATAGAGTGTGGTTGTTTTTCCTTTTTTTAAATTGCCATATGTGAACAACAACAACAATAAAATCTAAGATACGCAGATGACACCATACTATTAGCAGAAAACATCACAGACTTGGAACAATTACTAAGGAAGGTCAAAGACCAAAGTGCAAAGACAGGCTTACTGTTGAACATAAAGAACAAAACAAAAATAATGACCATGGAGGATCTACATACATTCAGTCTAGACAATGAGAAAATCAAAATAATTAAAATATTTCCCGTACCCTGGATCAAACATTGATCAGAATGGAGATTGAAGTCAGGAAATCAGAAGACTAGGAAAGGGAAGGGCAGCGATGAAAAAACTAGAAAAGTTCCTATAGAGCAAAGATATACAACTACAGTACATTAAAATAATCCAGTCCATTATATTCCCCATCACCATGTACAGGTGACAGAGCTGGACAGTGAAGAAAGTTAATAAAAAGAAACTCATGCTGGAGAAGAGTGTTGAGGATACTATGGATGGCCACGAAGACAAACAAATGGATCAGTGAACCGATCAAGCTGGAACTCTCCCTGGAATCCAAGATTATTCAATTGAGGCTGTTGTACTTTGAACACATAATGAGAAGGCATGAATAACTGGAAAAGAATAATGCTAGGAAAGGTAGAAGGCAGAAGAAAGAGAGGAAGACCACATGCCAGATGGATAAAGTCAATCAGGCAGGTCACAGCCTGAATTGACAAGAGCTAAACAGAGCAGTGGAGGATAGAGGAGCCTGTTGTCTCATCCACAGGAATGCTATGAGTCGGAGACCGGCTTGAAGGCAGCTAGCAACAACAACAATGCAGACACTAGAGAGAGCTAGTGTGCTATAGTGGTTTGAGTATTGGACTATGACTCTGGAGACCAAGGCTTGAACCCTACTTGGCCATGGAAACCCCCTGAGTGATCTTGGGCCAGTCACATTCTCTCAGTCTCCGAAGAAGGCAAAGGCAAACCCCCTCTGAACAAATCTTGCCAAGAAAACCCCGTGATAAGTTTGCTCTGGGGTGCCATAAGCTGGAAACAACTTGAAGGTACACAACAGCTTACTACTACTCAGCCCATTTGTTTTGTACCCACTGGGCCTGAAATGTTTAACTGTTTTTAGCCAATGAATTAAGACAAAATGTGTGACACATTCTACTTCTGGAGAAGAAAGTCCATTGTTGGAAGTGATTGTAGCCGATTAAAAATGTAGATGCGATTCGGCAGAAGTGTCTACTTTCTTCCTTCAAATTTGTAGCAGGAAAGACAAGACTTTACAATGTTTCTACGTAACTTTCTCTTTATTTACATAGTACTTCCCCCCTGAAGTCGTACACATTTGGAAAGTTACCATACTAATTCATGCTGATAGAAGCTATCATTATCATACCTATATGGCAGGCGACAGGGCCATGGCTGAGAAACTGTGGGTATGCTAGTTTTACAAAGCTGCCTAGTGCTGTTATACCCACTTTGCTGAGAAGAATTTGTGTGTGCTATGACAATAAAATGACTCCATTGACAAAAATGTCCAGTCTCAAAAGAATATTTGTACAGCTCAAACTTCAAGTAACATAAATATTCTTTTATGGTCCCTCGGCAAAGAGGTGGCTGATAATAATGGGGAAAATGACATGAAGAATCAATCCATGTTCTTCTAAAACCCTCAAGATTAAACATAGCCATTTGTCCCCATCCTGCCAAAGACAGGCATTATCAACTCTACTGCTGTTCCTTTCAGATGTTTCTAACTTGAAAGAAATAATGCCAGAACGGAAAAGTCCTTTTACTGACAACTCTTGTGAAGCTATCATGATAAAAGCCGTATCTTGGTCCACATAAACTTTTTGGGGAGTTCAGGATACTTCTTGTGTGTGTATATACTGTGAAGCAGTACTAAATGAAGCACATCTCATTATACATACAACAAAAAGAAAACATTTAGGTGTATTGTAGAGGCACATGCTGTGGACATGAAGTATATGCATAGCTTTGAGGCTCTACACTGCCCCACACCCCCAAAATTCCCTGGAGAGACACTTTTAGTGTGGCTGATCACTTCCATAACAGGGGGGATGGTGTGAGTTGTAGTCAAATGCACACCTGCAGGGCAGCAGGTGGGGAAGGCCAGCTTATTTGTTTTCATGTAGCATCAAGTGGGACTTCACTTATGGCAACCTTCTGAATGAAAGACCTCCAGGATATTCTGTTACTAAAAGCCCCGCTGAAGTCTGGAAAATCAGGCTTGTGTTTTCCATTATTGAGATCCACCTGTAGTTATTTAAACTGTATAATCCAGCTCCCCCTCGTTCGGCCCTGAAGTGGAGGCCCCTGCAGGCAGAAGAGCCAGCCCCCCAGAAGGTAGGTCCCCAATGGGAGGCCTAATGACTACATGGTGCAGCCTCTGTGATGGTCCTGTGGGTCCCATCCTTGCAGCACTACAGTGACTAGATGTGTGACCCGATTCTCCCTTCCCCCAAAGCAGATGAAGATGGCGGTGACCCCAGACCCAGCCAATGACTAGTGACTGGTGGACGGGAAGGTGATGTCCCTGTCTCCATGCTGGCCTACCTCCTGGAAGTCAGGGACCAGGACCAGGAATGTGGTAAGGCTGGCATGTGTGTGTGCCTCTGTGTACTCAGTGGAGGGACTGCATAGGGGGACCAGGAGACTCTGCCCATTGCATGAGGTGTTCGGGTCCACATCTCTCTGCTAACCACCCGTTTCCTTGTTTTTCCCTTACAGATCACAGAATGGAGCAGAGGATGATGGCAATGGAGGGTCAGATGCACCAACTCCAAACACCGTGCACACCATCCTTGGAGCACCTTGGCCCCCATCAGCCCTGAGACACTACCTGCACCTCCCCTTTCCCCCTCTCTCCAAACACTCCAACCCCCACCCCCTTTGCCCCAAACATGTAAATACCTGTATGTAAAAAGTTCTTAATAAAACTTTTTTTTAATTTTTCTTAAAAAGGACATCTTCCTTGTATATGCGCATAGGTCATAGTAGCAAAGGAGGCCAGGAAGGCGGGTATGGTGGGGGTAGTCAGGAATAGGCTGGTGTTTGGTAAGGGGAGGTGCTGGCAAGGACACTGGTGGTGGCTCTGGGTGGTGACAGCCATGTCACTGGGGATGGTTGTTGGGTCGCCTGCCTCTTCTGGCTGTCCTCCCCTGTCGGGAACCTTGCCTTCTCATTTGGGGGTGGGAAGGGGACTCTTCCTCTGCCAGTCCACTCAGGAGGCTGGCAGATTCCTCAAGGGGGGAATCCTGGGTGTCCACATCCATAGTGGGCCCCTCCTCCTGGTCTTCGAGGATATCCCTCCCTGTCTCCTGCTCTACATCTTCCCCTCTGCCACCCTGGGCTGGCCTCATGACTTCCACGAGGGTGGCCAGCAGAGCGGTCTGGGCCTCCAGGGTGGCACTGAGACGTTCCTGCTGCTGGAGGGATCTTTCGACCACCATCCTGTGGCGCTCCCCCTCCCGCTCCAGATGTGCCAGGAGTTTCCTCATGTTTTCTGCGTTTTGTTCCATGAGGCGATCAATGGCACTAGCAGCCGCCATCGCTGCTGGCCCGCGCACCCTGGTCCTTCGGATCTCAGACAGGTGGGCCACCGGGGGCAGTGTGGCTGTACGGTTTGGTCTTTCTTGGTCTGTAGGAGATAGCACAGGGCACTGGTTAACCAATAAAGAAATACTCCAGGGTACAGGGGTAACTGCAAGGGCGGGTTGGTGAGGGAGCCTCGGTCCATGCAACCGGCACTCATGCAAGGACGCACACAACCATGCACCCCCATGAACACTACCCTTGGTGCATAGCAGGACGCAATAGCAGTGTGTTGTTAGTAGCAGAATGTGCATATCTACCCCCTTACATGCCACTGTTACATGTATCCATGCACACATGCAACGCGGTGCATTTGTTGTAATTTTCAGGGAATGGATGTACCATGCACAGCTGCTGCTGCCTACCACAGCAGCTCAGATTTGCCCTCACCCGGTCTCTCTTCGTCCTGGCTGTCATCGCTGGCTGCCGTGGCGGCCTGTTGGAGAGGTGAGCGGTCCCGGTGCCTACTGGTCCCTTCTCCACAATGGAACGATGGGATGGAAGAGGTGTCCAAAGCTCTCTGACTGGTGGATGTCTCATCCGAGTCCGGGAGGTCTTCCTGTTCACCTGTGCAATGAGAGATGCAGTTCATGGCTGCCCCATTCCCACCCGAGTGCCATGATCCTCCCGCTCATTGATGTAGTTCACCCCTGTTCACCAAAAATGTCCCTCCTGGGCTTGCCTATTTTAAAATTTAAATTTTAACTTGCTTATTTTAAGTTTTTCTATTTTAAATAGTTAATGAATTTAAATTGGAATTTGATGATTGTATTTTAGTTAAGGAATGAGGGATGGAATTTTAGTTTGTATACATTAAATATCGTTTAGGTATTTTATTTACCCTATATACTCGACTGTAAGTTGAACTTATGTATAAGTCGAGGACAAGTTTTGGGGCCAAATTCATAGATTTTTATAAAACCCATGAATAATTTGAGGGTAAAAATTAGGGGCATGTAACAAAGAATGTAAAGGATGAAACAAACCAAAACAATGTCAAAGAACTTACAGAACTCCAGCAGTTATAACTGTTTGTGGTCACACTAAAGCCTGGATGGATGAGAGAGAGCAGAGTGTGATCAGTGCTTCCAGGTCAGATTATATTTTTGCCTTTCACCAGGGGATGGTTCCTTTTTTGATAAGATTTAAAGTACAGTACAGTTGGCCCTCCTTATCCACGGATTTTTTATCCATGGATTTGAGCATACACGGCTTGAAAACATCCCCCAAAAGCATAAAATCCAAATAGCAAACCTTGGTTCTCCATTTTATATATGGGACACCATTTTCTTGTGACATTATATATAATGAGACTTGAGCATCCATGGATTTTGTTATCCATGGAAGGTCCGTGGATAACAAGGCCCACTTACATTGTGGCCTTGGATACTGACGTTGACCCTTGGATAAGTCGACTCGGGTTTTTGGGTCAATTTTTTCGACTAAAATTTCTAGACTTATACATGAGTACATACAGTATTTGGCTTATGTAAATTGTGTATCTATTTGTTTATGTAATTTTGTAAACCGCCTTGATCCTTTGGAAAAGTGTTGTTCATAGAATCATAAAAGAGTTAGAAGAGACCACAAGGGCCACCCAGTCCACCCCCATTCTGCCATGCAGGAACTCCCCATCAAAGCATCCCCGACAGATGGCCATCCAGCCTCTGTTTAAAGACCTCCAAGGATGGAGACTCCACTACACTCCGAGGGAGTGTGTTCCATTGTTGAACAGCCCTTACTGTCAGGAAGTTCCTCCTAATGTTGAGGTGGAATCTCTTTTCCTGTAGCTTGCATCCATTGTTCCGGGTCCTAGTCTCTGGAGCAGCAGAAAACAAGCTTGTTCCCTCCTCCTCCTCCTCCTCCTTCCACCGTGGCCCTCCATCCCTTCCCTGGTACGTGTTACCTGGCGCGGTCATCCACAATTACCTGGAGCGGTCTCCAAAATCTCCTGGGATCCTCCTGCCTCGAGGGAGTCCTCCCCGCCTTCGGCTTTGACCTCCTGCCCGACGAGGACCCGGGTGATTTCGTACCCGGGGTCCACCGCGCTGGGCCTGGAATCGGGGTTGAGGAAGGCGTGGAGCTCCTTGAAGAAGGGCACGTTGGGAGCGGCCCGCCCCGTGCGGGCGTAGTGCTCCCTGGCCTTCTGGTAGTCCCCCTTGAGGGTCTTGCACTTCCTCCGGCACTCCTCGGCCGTGCGCTGGTGGCCCATGGCCCGCATGGCTTCGGCCACTTCGTTGTAGGTCTCGATGTTGCGGTGGAACTGCTTCAGCTTCTCCAGGACGCTCGGCTGGCCCCAGAGGGCGATGAGGTCCGACGTCTCCGCGTAGGTCCAGGACACCCCTCTGCCCCTTTTCGGCTGGCTGGCCGGCACCTCGGCCACCAGGGTCCCCGCCGACCCGGAGGGCGGCAAGCCCTGGCCGTGCATCAGGACGACGGTGCGCACGTGGGGAGGGACGCCCAAGGCGTAGGCGCCGGGGCGGGCGTGCGGGTCCAGCTTGGAAGCGGGACGGGGGACTCCCTGCCACTAGAAATATCCGCCCTCTTCCTGGCCCCCCACTGCTACTAGGCCACTTTGGACTCCAACTCCCAGGATTCCTCCCCCTTGGCCCTAATGGCCGAGGATTCTGGGAGTTGTAGTCCAGAACTCAAAGGAACCCCTGTGCTAGAAAAAGGGCCCTTGGCTCCTATGTTTCCACGCAATATTAGGCTCGGGATGGAGGACTCCCTTGGGGCTGCCCTGGCGCCCGGGTGTTTAGACTCAGAGCCCGAGCCCTGCCTAGGATTGCTCCGGATTCTGTTTAGGCCGCCCGCTCGCCCTTTCCTGGCTTAGTTAGTGCGCGCGGCCTCGGCGCAGCTTCCGGCCGCTTCGGGGGCGTGCGTCACGCCGAGGCCACGCCCCCCCGAAAGCGACCGGAAGCCGCTTTATCCAACTCCTGTGTTTTTTGTGTACTGTATATGTGTGTTCCAAGTACGTACGGCGCTGCCTGAGGGAACCGGCTGCGCATTATCTCTGGCCGCTTCCGATTGGTCCTCGGGGTTGAGCCGAATGTAACGGCGCCTCCCATTGGGCGGGGCCTGGAGCCGGTTTGGGGCAAAGGGAGGAGGAGGAGCATCTGTCATCACTAGAGAGGATCCAAGAAAGAGGCAGCAGCAGCAGCAGCAGCACTGAGGGGCGGGGAATGGGGAGCAGAGCCAGTGTCAGTGGAGGAGAGCAGCAGCAGCAGAGGCAGGAAGAAGGAGAAGAAGAAGAAGAAGAAGAAAGGAGGCGCAGGGGGGAAGGTAATAAGGGAAGGGAAGGGGGCTGCAGGAGGAGGAGGAGGAGGAGGAGGAGGAGGGGATGGGGGTCAAGGAGGGTCCCTAGGTGTAAAGGGGTGAGTTGTGGGGATGGAAAGAGGGGCTGGGGGTCGAGGAGGGTGGGGAGCTCATGTGGGGAGGAAAAGAAGGGCTGGGGTCCTAGGTATAAAGAGGTGTGTGGGGGGAAAGAGGGGCTGGGGTGGAAGAGGGTCCCTGGGGGTAAAGGGGTGAGTTGTGGGGAGGGCATGTGGGGATAAAAAGAGAGGCTGGGGCTTGAGGGTCCCTGGGGTTACAGAGGTGTGAGGGGCATGTGGGGGTGAGAAAGAGGGGGTAGGGGTCGAGGAGAGTCCCTAGGTGTAATGGGGTGGACGTGGGAAGATCACGTGGGGATGAAAAGAGGGGCTGGGGTCCTAGGTATAAAGAGGTGAGGGTGAAAAAGAGGGGCTGGGGGCCAAGGAGGGTCCCTAGAGGTAAAGAGGGGTGGGGACATGTGGGGGGCTAGGGATGGAAGAGGGTCCCTGAGTATAAAGAGGTGAGTTGTGGGGATGAAGAGAGGGGCCTGGGGCCAAGGAGGGTCCCTTGGTATAAAGATGTGGGGGGCATGAGGTCATGAAGAGAGGGGCTGGGGCTTGAGGAGGGTCTCTTGACTGTAAAGAGGTGGGGGATGAAAAGAGGGACTGGGGCTTGAGGAGGGTCCCTGGGGGTAAAGAGGTGTGTGTGTGTGGGGCATGTGGGGGTGAGAAAGAGGGGCTGGGGGTCGAGGAGGGTCCCTAGGTGTAATGGGGGTGAATGTGGGGAGATCATGTGGGGATGAAAAGAGGGGCTTGAGGAGGGTCCCTAGGTATAAAGAGGTGGGGGATGTGGGGATGAAGACAGGGACTGAGGGTCAAGGAGGGTCTCTGGGGGTAAAGGGGTGAGTTGTGGGGGGACATGTGGGGAGGAAGAGAGGGGCTGGGGCTTGAGGAGGGTCCCTGGGTGTAAAGTGTGAGAGAGGGCATGTGGAGATGAAAACTGGGGCTGGGGGTCAAGGAGAGTCCCTGGGGGTAAAGAGGTGTGTGGGGGGGGGTGGGATGAAAAGAGGGGCAATTTTTTTTGGGGGGGGGGGGAACATGTGGGTATAAGAAAGAGGGGCTGGGGCTTGAGGAGGATAGTTCCTGGGTGTAAAGAGGTGGGGAGGGGAGGGCATGTGGGGATGAAAAGAGAGGGGCTGGGGGTCAAGGAGAGTCCCTGGGGGTAAAGAGGTGTGGGGGGTGGGATGAAAAGAGGGGCAATTTTTTGGGGGGGGGAACATGTGGGTATAAGAAAGAGGGGCTGGGGCTTGAGGAGGATAGTTCCTGGGTGTAAAGAGGTGGGGAGGGGAGGGCATGTGGGGATGAAAAGAGAGGGGCTGGGGGTCAAGGAGGGTCCCTGGGGGTAAAGAGGTGAGTTGTGGGGATGAAGAGAGGGGCTGGGGGTCATGGAGGGTCCCTTGGTATAAATATGTGGGGGGGATGAGGGCATGAAGAGAGGGGATGGGGGTTAAGGAGGATCCCTGGGTGTAAAGGGGAGAGTGTGGGAAGGGCAAGTGGGGATGAAGAGAGGGGCTGGGGGTCAAGGAGGGTCCCTGTGTGTAAAGAGGTGAGATGTGTGGGGATGAAAAAGCGGTCTGGGGTCTGAGAGGAGAGTGTGGAAGGGGTCAAGTGGGGATGAAAGAAAAGGTCTGGGGGCTGACAGGTGAGGGGGGAGGGAAATGTGGAGATGAATAAGAGGGTCTTGGGGTTGAGGAGGGTCCCTGGGTTTGGAGAGGTTAGTGTGGAGGGGGGCATGCGGGGATGAAAAAGAAGGGCTGGGGGCTGAGAGGTGAGTGTGTGTTTGGGGGGGGGGAACAAGAGATGAAAAGAGGGAGTGGGGGGGGTCAAGGAGAGTCCCTGAGTGTAAAGGGGTGAGTATGGGGCGTGAATAAGAAGGGCTGGGGGTTGAGAGGTGTCCCTGAGTATGGGGCAAGTGGGAGAAGGGGATGCTTGAAGTGCACAGTGGAGAAAGAGCTATGTATGTCTATGGGGTGAGGGGAGTGCTGCCTGTAAGGGGGCCTAGGCTGAGGTGGGAGAGTAAGGACTTTAACCAGATATTTGCTCCCTCCTTTTGTTTCTGGAATCCATGTGCAAGCCAGCACTAACTCTCTCATGGGGCAGGAACTGGAGAATGGGGAACAATGGTATTTAGTGGAGCGTGGTGAGGAGAGGAAGAATAAACAGAGGATGGAACAGGGTCAGGAGGAGGAGGTTGTGGGGAGGGATCAGATAGGTGTATGAAGGGAGTGAGGTTCAGCAGCAACTAGATCTACAGAGAAGGTGGAGGTAGACAGCTCCCATCCTCCTTGGTTTGAAATTTTGGACTGAACTCTTGCCATGCACCAGCCGTGTGAACAGCCCTTTGCTGGTTCTGTCTGCTGATCTGCTCCAGCTTGGGAACACGTGGCCAGGTGCTCTGTTGAACTTTGTAGCCTATGCGAGTCTGAAAACATCCCCATGAAACACATCATTTCTATATGCTGATACTGCCTGATAGTATCGACTGGTAGAGATGTTGGTAGGCAGAATGTGGAAAAGTTAACTTTTTTTTTAGGCTACACTTCCCAGAATACCCAGCTAATGGCCATGCTGGCTTGGGAACTTGGAATATGTAGTCCAGGAAAGTAACTTTTTCCATTTTAACCGGCGGCTTCCTCAGCATCAGCTCAAAGCTTTATTGTCTTTCATCCCCTCTTTTTTACTTTTTGTCACTTTTTAGAGTACGTGGTATGTGGTATGTTTGCACGTAAGGTGCTCCAAAAGCCCCATTTTAAGGTTTAAGGTTAAAATGCTGTAAATAAAGTATTAGTGAATAAAACAAACACTTGCATTCTTCTCCCTGTCAGAACTACCTGCCAGAAGCTAAGTTGACTTATCTTGCAGCAAGTTGAAACTTATGCCTTGGAGACCAATTGAGCATTGTTGACCTAACTGACACCCATCTAACTATCTCTATTAGTGTCCTCCTGGAAGGAGAGTTGCTCACCTAGGCAGCATCTTCAGGGTGGAGCAGGGAGGAAAGACAAGGCAAGAAGGTAGGAGGAGCCTTACCTGTCCAGCCCATTTTCTCCTCAGAAAATAACAAAGCTGCCAACATGAGTCGGATCCCTCGCCAACCGCAGGAGGAGCTTACCCAAGCAGACATCTGTGGGATGCTTCGTGAAGAGCTGTGCCAAGGGAATGACTTCCTCAAGTCAGATACCCACATCTTCATCATCTTGGGGGCTTCGGTGAGTTTCTTTCTTCTGAGACAAGTTGGGCTTCATGAAGAATGTATACCACCCTGAGACCATAGGCATCTTGGGTGTTTTAAGGCAGGCTGTGAGAGTTGTGTGGCCCTGTAGTTGTTTGTGGACTGTAATACCTATTTGCCCTAACCAACATAGCCAGATGTGAGGCATACTGAGAATTTCAGTTCAACAATCTCTAGAGAGCTAAACAATTTCTACCACTGTTTTAGGATTTTTGGTGTTTAGAACAGCTGTTATAAATTATCTGGAGAAAAACTTCTCAAAGTAGCAAACCTGTTCCCCACAGAAAGGGAATCTGGATGGGAAAGCAGCTGTATAATCATCTATTAAAACTACGCGTCTTTCTAAAGGATATGTTCAGGATAGGTGTTGATGGAATGAAGGGAAGAGGAACCCTTTCAGTTCAACACATGCACTGTAGAGAATTGGTTCCCAGTTCTTCCCATCAGTGGTATTAGTGTTAATTTATTATCATTAGGTCTAAGGTTATTTTCTGTTTGAAACACTCAGAGATTTGTGTGCTCAGTGCATTTGGAGTTTTTATTCTGCCAACAGAACAATAAAAGCAATAACTATAAAAAGGAATAGATTGAGAAAAATAACCTGTGAGACTTTTGACATGATAAAGTTGCCAGAGAATGTAACTTTTATTTTGACTCACTAGCATTTACAACCGTGTTTCATGTTTTTGAGTCACTATAAGTTGGTGCTAGAGCATCTATTCTTCTCCCCCCTTTTCCTTTTTTTCTTTCTCTCCTTCAAACATTTATCTTGATGAAAAAAAACCTGAATGGCCTGGAGGACTTCACCTGCATGGCAAACACAAATTGGATCATTTGAAAGAATGAATGTCACATACTCTGTAATTGTTAGCTTTAGAAATGGATATAGATTCCCTCTAGTTTTTTCCCTTCTAGAAGTGAGAAGCTTGGTGGGCTCTTTGAGGCAGAATTCTATGGATCATGTGGCAGCTGTCAAAAATGGCATACCTGTATCAAGTTTTCCCCCTTAAAATGTAGGCTCACTTATCACATACTCTTATGACTTCATGCATTTCTCTGTAAGCAGCATCCAACTATATGGGAGTAACAGGAGTATGTGATCCTCCATGGTACATAAGAGAGAAAATTTAACATAGAAGATGTAGTCAGATGTGACTGTAAGACATAGTTTTTGTTAACCAAGATTTATCAGAAAGTGCATGAGGGATGATCAAACAAATAATGGTGTGTCTTCTCCATTTCTGACTTCTGTTGTTTTTTCCAGCTCTTGTTTTATTATGGGCAACTAAGAAGCAAGTCAGGCAAGCCATAATTGTAGTTTCAGGTGTCACAACAAGTTGTGGTTAAAACAACAGAGTACATAACCCACCAACAGACCATAGGTTCAGGTCATGGTTTGTGGCTGAATAACAAGCTGTTGTTTGATGTCAGAGCTGTGTTGCAAAAATCAATAAAATAGATTTCAGTGAATTACAGTTGCCTCTCCATTTTTGCCAGGGATCTGTTCCAGAGATCCCGCAAAAGTGGAAATCTGCCTATATTCAAGCCCCATTGTTGAATGGCAGTACACGCCCCATTTTGTCCCCCTCCATTTGCTGCCCACCAACGGGTGAGGAATGTGGACTTCCAAGTCCGCGAAAATGCAGGGGCAACTGTACATTATGATATTACTGAAAAGAAACAGGGTTAAGAGGAAGAAATAATCTTTTCCTATGAAGAGCCTGTAGTTCCAGAGAATTATCTTTTGTTTTATTCCTTTACAGAGCTCTTTCCTGTCACTGCACTGTCTCTGTTGATCTCTCTTCTGTCTTGTTCCTCCATCCTTTTTGTCACTGTGGTACCCAGGGTGGCATCTTCCTGTCCAGAGCTGGGTTACATAGTGATACAGGATTTGTGTCTGGTGACAGGATGCTGGTGTGGCCCAAATACCAGAAGCAGGTTGAACAGCTATGCTGCCCTGAAGCAAACCATGACTTGTCTTCCTGCCGCTTGTGCAAGTGTCTCCTTGAGGTCAGATGCGGTTGGGTAACCCAGCTGCATGCTTACTGCACAGTGTGTAATCTCCCTCCCTTTTGGTCCAAGGGTGGGGGTGTTTCTGAGCATGCTTGAGGGGGTAGGTAGCTAATCCTGACATATCTTCTTGGGTTTAGTAATGTGTCAGTAATCTGGTGCCAGTAAAGATCAGCCTAAAGGAGCTTGGTTCCCTGGGTGGATTTGCTTATCACTCTGTCTCCTTGTAATTGTAAAGGGTTATCTGCTGATAGTGTAAGGATTTTTTTTCTTAATGGAGAGCAATTTCTGTAGATATACAACCTACTGTGCTCACAACACTAAGCACTTGAGAATGTGCCCTTGATTTATTCCCTGGATTGTATATTTCTGTACTCTGGTTTGCATTCATATGCAGAGCTACATGCAATTTTTAAATATGAGACATAATAAAAAATTCAATAGATACTCTCATACCATGGGCTATTAGAATAAGGTTCAGTGGTGTTCCAGTGATAACGCTATAAATTTTTGCTCTTAAAAGCTTTATATACCTTTTTATTGTATCATTTGGAGGCAATCAAGGGAGATATAGACTATGTTTAATTTAAAAATAGAGATACTTAGAGGAGTATTTCGATGTACTGTGGATCCAGAGTCCTGCTTTTTTGCTGCTTGGCGGGGGGGGGGGGGATAAGTTGTATTTTTCAGTGCAGAGTGAAAGGCACTTTGCACATATTCAGAAGCATTTAACATGAATTAGATTATTGTGATATTTCTGTTTAATGAAGGGAACAGAGCAGAAATGAGAGGGGTGAAACTTTAGTTGGAATGGTTAGACTTGAGAATGAGAGGCAAAGTTACAAAATAAAGACCTGCAACAGGTTATTTTTGTTGTTGTATTTAATGACAATTTAATAAAAACGGCTTTGCTTTGTTTGTTTTCCCCCCTGACCCTTTGTGTGACATAGTAGAACGGTGTCCACATAGAACTGCTTTCCCCAATCAGCAGTTGTATGAGTGTGTCATTCTGCACAATATTCCTCCCACCCTATATATTTATGTGTACAATAGCGTTCCCAAAAATCCCAACCCCCTTATACTTTGGGGAATTGCACGTGGCTGCCAAAAGAATTTAAAAATCTCTGGTGTGTTTTTGAGTGGTGCTTCCTCCAATTTCTCCTTCTATAGTGCTGTAGCCTTCAACTGGTTGAGCAACCTGCTGAGTGGTTCCAGTTCATCACAAGAATAGAGAACAAGCTTCTCACTGTATGCAGGGGGGCAGGGAAGAAGAGGCAACACAGCTTCAGTAAAAGCAGAAACACTAGCGTTTGCTGAGTCACTAGAGAGGAAGGTGTGGTGTTCAGCTAAGGTGAGAGAGGGAAGGCGCCAGCCCTCCCCTATTTCTTCTTCAGCTGATGGATATACATCCATGTACTATAGTTCATAACTTACGAACTGTAGCTCATTAGAACAGGCAGTTAGTCTGGGAGAAAAGCAGGGGCTGCTTCTTCAAAGATACCTTTGCACTCCCCTTGTGCAACCAATGATGGTAGTGGTCCCATCCTTTCAGATGTATCAGCCATCAGCAGGGGCTGACGTAAGCTCAAGTATCCAGCTTCTTTGGCTTGAAAGCATATAAACAGCACACTAAGTCCCTAAAATTAGAAGCATCAAGGCTGATAAAGCCTGAATTTTAGATCCTTGATCTTTTCTAGTTGGTCCAGTGCCTTTGAAGCAACTGACTAACTGCTTCAAAGCACTGAGTGCCTACAAATTCTGGTAGAGAAAGGGAGACAATCCCCCTTTGGATTTCCACCAAACCTCATGGACTAACAGGATTTGGGAGAATTCGCTATAATTGTACCTAACAGCAAGTGCAACACAAACTCTCTGCAACCTGTTTACAAACTGTAAACAATACCTTTTAAATGACACATTTCCTGATTTTGAGGCCTACTCTGCTGGCTTTCATTCCTACCAAGGAATCTGCCCTACTTATGCCTGGCATGGACCATTTCGATGGGAGGACTGACACTATCAAATACAGCCACACACTTATGCATACCCAAAAGATCCCTGTGTATAGAAAGTCCATATGTAAGGAAGAAGGCTAAGCTAGAACCCTTCTCCCTGATTTGCTAGTTTTTTATATATCATTATGTGACCTTGGGCAAGTCATACCCTCTCAGCCTCAGAAGAAAGTTAAAGCAAACCTCCTCTGAACATATCTTGTCAAGAAAAACCTGTTACAGATTTTCCTTAAGGTCGCTATACGTTGGAAATGATTGAAGGCCCACAATCACAAAGTTGATTACCAGAAGCATTGTCTTTCCACTTCGGTAAAGCTAACTTGTGGCAACTAAATTGCTTTATCTTCCTCTGGATAATGAAACAATTTTAAAGAGGGGGGAAATGCTACAAAAATGGAAGATTCCACTCAAGATTACTGCTCCTGACCTTGCAAACCACACAGGATTTTGATAGTAAGCAGCATGTCTGACTGTCCTTTAAGAGAAGTGCTTGGTCTTTGTCTCTAGAGTTTAAAATTTGAAACCTGGAATGATTGCTATAAATGATTCTTATCCTTTAAGGTGGGAGAATAACTTTACACTGGGGCTGCAGATTTGACAGCTAACTTTTTGTGAGCTGCCTTGGGTCCAGTTTAAGAGAAAGGCGGCATATAAATAAACTTGTTTTCAGTCGAACTGCCGTCAGTTTAATGAAGGTTTAGTTGCTTAGGCATCTTTCTTTTAATCAATCTAGTAAAAATGAACTGTGCTAATACCAGAACCGAATATAGCTAGATATGTACAACTTAATCTGTCAGCCAAACCATTATTAAGAAGTTATCTTTTAACATTGGCCTTTTGTGTTCTCATACCACATCGTATGGTAAAATGCAAATAACAAATAAACAACAGGCACCCTGTTCACAGCATAACTAATTAAAATTGGCCACTTCCCCTTAATTAGCAATTAAACCGATTAAAGCTTGCAGCCCTGGTATCCAGCTGCTGAACTCCAGAGCCGCCTCTGACGAAGGAGCCATGGAAAGCAGGCTAAGCTGCTGGTGCCTCTCCAGGAGGTTCTTAGTGAAGGAATTAGAGAGATCCCTGGACCTGTGTAGGCAGCGACTACACCTAGAAACTGAGTTATACACATACCCCAGCCAGCTGCAAACCTTATGTGCCCTGGCTATTTCACACCTTTTTCACCCTGGTCACTTCTGATTTATCAGTGTTTACGTTAGATAAAGGGCTTCCAGCCCTGGATGAATATAGACAAAGCTGGAGTTTACTACAGGTCAGTCTACATCTAGTTGAGGTGGGTGAAAGCCAAAAAGAAAAGCCGCGTAAATCTGGGATGCATGGGGTTCTCCCCAGCCCCAAAGTGTAATCAAATATAGCATGGGAGAGATTGGCACTAGGAGCACCTGCAGACTGTCGTAATGTTGGGAAGAGATCTACTTTCCCAACACTGCTAATCCTTTCAGTGCAACAGTAGGAGGTGGTTCAGCCCATTTTGTTGTCCCATATATCCAATGCTGAAGATATAATACAGAGAAGGCAGTGGACTTTGCCTTTTACTACGGAGCCTTATATAATCAAGTAAGGATTGATGGGTGCCAGGGATGGAGATCCCACCTGTGGGAACAGAAAACATAGGTGGGGTGTTGCAGAACATCATTTTGTGCTCCCTACCTTGACTGACTTGGCTTTACCTACATATGTCTGTATGTGTTTTGTACCACTGCACATAAAAATAAGCAGCCACAAATTCTGGTTTTAGTAACTATAGGTAGGGGAAATCATCTATAGGTAAGGGAACTTATTCCTACTACCTAAACCAACCCTCTTCTCAGTACATACAGGGAGTGATGCCAGGGTTCTTTTGTGAAGATATGGTGTTGTGTAACAGACACAACTCCTCTTTGCACAGTAATATCAGGGAGGGCAAGAGTAATTCATACCTCCTCTTACATAAAGATTAGGGCGGGCTTGGGCTTGGTTGAATAGAGAGGGATTAATCTACTGTTGGTGTAAAGTTGACATAACTTAATAGAGCAAATAGGGAGTTGCCTTTGGGGCAAGGTTGATCTTGTCCTGCATCAGGGTGATGTGGCATTTTTCAGGCAGCACTCTGAAGGGTAGATGAAGAACTAATGCATGTGTAGTGCGGCAGAATATTTTAAACAGTTGGCCTTACCGTGGAGAGGTTGCCATTGTTCTCCAGGCAGCAAAATCTGTTGGGCTGGCACTGCTTTCTGTGCTGGTTCAGTTTTAGTTATTACTGGTAGAGTTTTTGTAGTGACAATGATGGCCTGAGGGCTTACATCAAACTATTGTTTGGTGGAAATGAAGCCTGGAAACTTCCCTGCCAGTGCTTAAGATGTGGAACATGGGATTTATTGAAATAAAGAGTGAGCTTCTGAGCATGTGAATATTGCTGCCCTTCACCACTAAATAAAACATATTTGGATTAGGATGAAGATTTCCACATGGGCTCCCCAGAGAATTCTTGGACATTCTCAACATATGGGAGACAGATCTGTTTGATGTTTTTCTTGCTTGTGCAGTGAACTGATGCTTGCAGTTGCAGTTCACCATCTGGAGGGACACACAACCCCACTCTTGAAATATAGTGATGTTAATTTTTTGTGCATTCATCAAGGTGCTCCATTAGAGTTTTCCACAATCCCATTTCCATTAAATTCACACATGGGAAAGATTTTTCCTGATCCTTCTCTCATGGCAAATTAGCCATTTACACAAGGAAGAGAGTAGTTTAAGTTTACACTCTTCTGTTATGGTTTCACTTTTGCTTCTCCCAGTTCATGATTCAAGCTGGTAGCCTTGTATTTGGTGCTTTATTTCCTACCAATATTGACATTCATCCAATTATATAATGCTTCCTTTTTTTTCTTATCTGTATGCAATCTCATTAAGAATCCAGGTGTTCTAAATATCCATTGGGCAGTTTTTTCAGATTTCTGCTACAGAATTCAATAACTCCTATTGGGATATTTCAGATGTTAGAATAATGCAGAAATTCCAGCAGCTTTAAAAATGTTACTGGCAGTTCTTCATGACACATACTTTGCTGGATGTTGTATCCCTGTGCTCTGCTGTGATGGATAGAACTGTTTCCTGCCTATATCAGCCTTGGATAAATATTAAAAGGGATGGTATATAAATTCCATAAATAAACTAGCCTTGGTATTTGAATGCATTAAAATGCCATAGTTTATTTATGGCATTTATAGTATTAGCCTTCATGATAATTATGAGGCTCCTTGGAGGTTCAGCATAATTGTATATCTTCTTGCAGTGGCCAAGCAGAGTTTGAGTGCAGACGTAATGCAGAATATAGACCCACACCTTGTGAACATCCTCATTATGGAACTCTGTGGGAAACTGATTAGAGAGATATGTATTAGTTGCACAGTTCCTTTGTCTAATAACAACCTTCCACAATTTCAGGGCCCATTAATGACTAAGCAGCTTTAGTATACAGCAGATACACACACACACACACACACCATCACCTGTACTCTACAGGTTTTTAGTGGCAAATACATATGTCTGCCCCAAGTAGCCTATTCTGACAATAGAGTGGAGATTCAACATGGCAGAGGAGAGACAGAGGTTAACAGCAGATGAAATATGAGCTGTTGTGGTCACACAAACTTGGGCTTTGTTGTATTTGGGGTTGAGGGTGAAAGGGTTAAGCAAAAGGCTTTGCAGAAAAGGATTTTTAAAAGAGGGATCTGAATGAAATGATACGTGGGGCACCTTGTAACCAGGGTGGCCAGAGGTCATAAGCGCAAAGGAGGACATGGCACCACAAAATGTAGGCCATTCAAGAAAAATGTAGGATATGACCAAATAAGAGCTAAAAACACTAATCTAAATGTGAATTCATGCTTCTTATGGAGGACATTTTTGAAATTCCTCCTGGACAGAAGGTAGAAATGTCAGACATATCCTAGAAAAGGAGGGCATCTGGTCATTACCAGGAATGCAAGCATGTGTTTGTTGTGCAGAACTGAAGTTACATTTTTGGATGGCAGTCCTCAAAATCGCCCCGCTAACTTTTCTGTTAATTGTTTAAAAAGGGGGAGAGGGCTTCAGAGTTCCCCATCATTAGCCTAAGTGGTCAAAACACAGTGATCTGTATGTCTTTGTGTGGCCTATTGTTCTCTCTCTCTCTCTCTGCCTCCCTTATCTTTGGGTGGCTGTTGTGAGGACTCTCTTTTTCTTCCAACTTTTCTGTGGCCTCACAGCCCCAGTCAGCCCTGTTGCAAGCGGTCCTCACCCCACCACCTTGTTGCTTCAGTCCGTCCTGTTGTTTAGCAACCAGAGAGCTGACACACTGCCGACTCCCACTTGCCCGATGGATGGCGTGAGGAGCTGGGCTGAGGGCCCACAGGTGTGGGTGGGTGCCAGCTGTGCTAAGGCAGCATGACTGGGCATGTTTTCTCTTGGGCCTTGCACCAATAGCAATGGAGCTTGCCGCTGAGCCAAAGGACAAAAGCAAGGGCCAGAGCCTTTCAGGCAGAATGGCACTGCCAGCCACAGGGAGGGGCTCTACAGAAGGAAGGAAAGGAAAGGAAAGAAGGAGTGGTGCAATAGATTATAAGCCCCAGGAGTCTATGCTTTTCTTCCTCAGTTGCTTAAACAAAAGAGCCGAACTGAGCTAAGACTTTAGGTGTGAGTGAGCCTCTTGCATTTCTCACATGCCCCCAAATTCTGGCTGCACAAAGTATTACCAGATCTTCAGGGACAATATGTGGAGGGTGGGGGTAAATGGACCTCTGTGGAAGGAGGGCTGGGTATGAACAGGAGGGCAGAGTTGGATTTCCCCTTGTACTTTTTTCGATTACACTCACTTCCAGGGCTTCCCATTTGGAAGGTTGCAGTTTGCAAATACAGTACAATGTCAAGGTTGCCCACCCCATTCCCTGGATTTGGGAAGGTGTGGAACCTGCATCCCTCGCCCTCTGGTTGGAATGGAGATGGCTGTTTGCCCACAAAGAATTAAATGATGTGCTAGTGATTAATCCCAGTCTCCTTGTTTGTTTGTTTGTTTCAAGGATTTATACCCCGCCTTTCTCCCACGATGAGATTAACAAATGCTTTGTTTTATAAAAGAGCAAGTAGACATAACATATTGCAAAGAACAAAAATAACTTTCTGGCTTTGTAGCACACATTTTAGTGTAAACATTAAGACAAATAGTGTTCAATTCAGCAAGTATTGCAGAATGCCATGCCTTGCCATTGTTACAGATTGATTGCCATTGGTATACTAATAGAAATGAATCTACGGCCTTCAGTGTGCATCCATAATCATATTCTTTAGTTAGACCACTTAATAACCATGGGGCCCTCTGGATTTGTGATGAAAACAGAAATATTATTATTATTTACTTATGTCCTGCCTTTCTCCCAATATAAGGACCCAAGGTAGAAGTACTTCCCTTTCTCTCCTCTTTCCCCATCTTTCTTCCTCCCTGCTTCCCTGCCAGCATTTTGGGATTTAAGACCAGGTCTGAAGGAAAGACATGTCCTTTGGAGATAGGACAGAAATAAGAGAGGGTTTTTTTGTTTTGTTTTGTTTTGTTTTGCTCTGGGCCTCCTCAAATCCAGCCCTATGAATGTCCACAGTTCAGTCCTTGTATTTTAGCACATCGTCTACCATTTGTTCAAGTACTGACAATGCCCTCCCCCCTTTTTGTATTTGCAGGGTGATCTCGCCAAGAAGAAGATCTATCCCACTATCTGGTAAGTCTTGTTTGCTGCCCCTCAAGGCTTCCCTTCCCCACTTCCCTCCCTCCTGTTCTTGCTTGAAGACTATCACAATCTCCTTTGCAGGTGGCTATACCGTGATGGTCTGCTTCCTGATGACACTTATGTGGTAGGATATGCCCGATCCCCACTGACAGTTGCTGATATCCGCAAGCAGAGCCAGCCATACCTCAAGGTGAGTGCTGCCATCTTCTGCTACCTCAACAGTCCCAAACCACCTCAGGATTTTGCTTGTGGTTCTGAGTTTGTTGTTTTGCCAGTATGAGAGTGACAGTGGATAAGCTGACCCTCTCTTCCTTTCTGATGAGGGATACACAGTTCCTTTCTTTAGTGACCATGAAGGGGAAGAGGGGCACAGCTGAGGGTGTGAAGGATGGCAAGGACAGGGAGCCACTCTCTTTGCAGGATAACAAAGCTTTTGATGTTATTTCATTCCAGGCTACCCCCGAAGAAGAGCAGAAACTGAATGATTTCTTTGCCCGCAATTCATACGTGTCAGGAAAGTATGATGACAAGGCCTCATTTGAACGGCTCAATACTCACTTGAATGCCCTTCATAATGGGGAGAAGGCAAACCGTCTCTTCTACTTGGCCCTGCCACCCAGTGTCTATGAGCATGTCACTTCTAACATTCGGCACACCTGCATGAGCGCCATGTAAGACTCTGAGCCTGGCAGATGAATTTCAGGGGAAGAGGGAGGTGTGTGGTAGTAGGGCCAGTGAAGTGGAGTGTAATGGAATGTGCTTGCTTTTTCATAAGAATGCAGAGAGCTCTGGGCATCACTTAAAATCAGGGTTGTTGCACTCATTGTACAAACATAGATGGTGCTGTCTGGCACATAAAGCAGTCTCCTGACGATCTATGGGTTTTTTGTTTTTGTTTTAGTAAGGATTTAAAGCATATGAATGTTTTGCTATTATGGCTGAAAATATATTAGCAGTGCTGGGTGATTTTTGGAGTGTAGCAAAGGTGCTTGTATAGTGATGGTGGGATAGGATTTCAGCAGTTTGCAGACTACCTTGAGGCTTTGCTGGAGCTACCAAAACCATCATAAAATGTGTGCAGTACTTACAGAAATCTGCTTGGTTTGTCTCTCTTTTTAAGTAGGGGTGTGTGTGTTAAGCAAGGTATGCACAGCATTAATTAGGTGAGGGCTCTGGGTCGTCTTTTGGCTGTATAGCCACTACCTTTTAAATCCCTACATGAACCTGAACTTTCTCTCTCTTCACCCCCTGCCCCACCACCAGTGGCTGGAATCGTGTTATCGTGGAGAAGCCTTTTGGCAAAGACTTGGAGAGTTCCAACAAGCTATCAAATCACATCTCAGCACTTTTTAGGGAAGACCAGATCTACCGCATTGACCACTACCTTGGCAAGGAGATGGTGCAGAACCTGATGGTGCTCAGGTAAAGTAGGAATTTTGGATGTGGCATGAGGGATTTGTGCTGGTGAGCCCATGGAGGACTCATACCTAAGGGACCAAGAAAGCAACCATATGGGCTCAAGCTTGGCCCCTTTTGTTTATTCCTTAGCAGATCTCTTAAAGCTTTGTTCTCTCCATATGAGTCAGAAGCAGCATTTGTCCTTGTGCCAAAAACCTTCCTTTTAACTAGATGTGGGGCAAGGTGTGGTGTCAATGGAAGGATTGTTGAATGGAGCACTTCTACGTTGCACCCCCTGAGGCAGGCTGTCTCCTATTTCCTTTTGCAGGTTTGGGAACCGGATTTTTGGCCCCATCTGGAACCGTGACAATGTGGCCTGTGTCATCCTGACCTTCAAAGAGCCATTTGGCACAGAGGGCCGGGGTGGCTATTTTGATGAGTTTGGCATCATCCGGTGAGAAGAGTGAATGTGCTTCTTTGCCTGGTGTAGTTGGGATGTGTGTGGCAACCATTGGAGCATGCAGTGAACAGCAGACATTATATTCAAATGCTGTAGAAATGTAATTCATTTAACAGCAAAAAACAGGTGGTAGACTTGTGCCTGAGACACACCATTTAGGATTTTAGATTTTGGGAACTATATGTCTGAATGCGTTCCCATGCAAGGAAAGTGTCTTGCATGTCAGGGAAGAAATGTTCTGGTCTAGCCTCCTCCCTAATATGCTAGTTTTCCTCCCACAGGCCATCAGTGTTCATCTGCAAATCTTCTGCATCTTGCTTTTTTAAGGAAATGATTGTTTAAAAATACATTGTTGTTGTTATTATATGTCTATCCCATTTTTCTCCCAGAATTGGGACCCAAAGCAGTTTACAGTCTAAAAACCTGTTAAAAACTTACAGAAATGACAATTAAAATGGAATTAAACTATTGCAATATTAAAATAGATCATTTGTTTAAATTAGAATACTATTAAAAAGATAGAAGTATTTAAAACAGTACATATTAAAACAGTACACCACCTGTAGCGGCATCCACCAAGAATGCTTTCTCTTGTGCCTCAGCCAGCTGTGCTTGTGATGGTGGTGGGACTGAGAGAAGGGCCTGTCTTTCATGGCTGTCTTGGGGCACGTTTTGCAGAAGATAATGTGTCTGTAAAACATCTACCTGTTGCCCCAGGCCCCACATTATTTTGTGAGCCCTATACTTGCCAAAATCTTCAGTTCTGCGCTGAAATACCCAAGAAGCTAAATTCTGTCCAATCCCACTTTCTAGGCATGTTCTGTACACAGCACTGCCATGTAGCCTCATGCCAACTAGGAGGCAGCCACAGGTCATTCTCATCTCTAGGCTCTTGTGCCAAAACCTATGGGTTTGTACATACCAGCCATAAAGGCTGGCCTGGGGGTGGAGTTGGGATGTGACATCCACAAGAAGCACACCCCAACTCTGCCTCAAGGCGGCATGACGCTGCACACTGCTCCACATGGCGTGCGGCATCACGGTGTTCCCCGGGCGCTGCATCCACATTTTTTGTGACTCCTTTTTGCACCCTGGAAAGGCCAGATGGAGGCACGGCATGCATTTGCTGTGGCTCCAATCCAGCAGAACTGGAGGTGGCTGCAGTTGCCCCTTAGGGGTACTTTGCACAGCCTCTATATTTCCTGCTCATACCTGCTGCCAGGATCCCAATGCCATGCACCATTTATGCTGGCCAAACACATCATTTGTCCACACAGGCAAGGAAAGACATCATGGCAAGTTGGGGTGCTGCTATCCACGAGGAATATGTAATGCATACTGTATAAAGAAGGAAGTGGCAGGAGGGCTATAGGACAGAGAGAGGGATTGTTGGTGACCAATACTGTAATTTGAATACTATTGTAACCAATGCTGATAACCTTCTGCAACCTCTGCAGGGATGTAATGCAGAATCACCTTCTCCAGATGCTCTGCTTGGTAGCCATGGAGAAACCAGCATCTACCAACTCCGATGATGTGCGTGATGAAAAGGTAGGGGAAAGACTGTATTAAAGCACTGAGTATCTGACAGAGAGCTAGTATACCTTCGTGTAAGTTAGTATTTTTTGTTGCTTAGCTGTCAAATTGGAGTGGGTGATCTACTGCTGAGAAACAATGTTATTCACTGTTGGAAAGGTCCAGTGTACGTATCTCTTCAGGCTAAAAAATGAACAGAGATTGGCCACAAGCACTAAACAGATATCTGGTGCACCATAGTGATGTAAATTCTTTTCAATCAAGACTAGACCAATTCTTTCTGGGAGCTGTGTTTTCCTCTTTCCCCAGAGCTGTTACAAGTGTCTCCAAAGAAATATTTTTTTCTTTAATAGGGTATGGAATTTGTGGCTTTCCAGATGTTGCCCAAGGCTTATCAGTATAGCCCATGGACAGAGATTATAGGAGCTATAATCAAACATCTGAATCATAGAATCCTAAGAGTTGGAAAGAACCACAAGGTTCTAGCACAACAGTCTTGAGAATGACCAGTAGTTGCTTCCTAGTGAGCATGAGGCTTCAAAGCAGCGCTCTGTATGAGATGCAGAATAGAGGGTTATGTGTTCTTTATCCCTGTCATTGTCACTTTCAGATAGGGGAATTATTTACTCTGTAAATGCACAGTCATGTGTAATAGGCACACGTGTGACTAGAATTCTAAAAAGTAGTTGAAAAGCATTCATGTGGGTCACATGTATAGTACATGTAATTTGCTTCAGTCATTGTTTCCATTTAAGAGTTGTGAAGCAGCTCTAAGTTGCCCAGAAAGAAAATTATTTGGCTGAGACAGCAGCTCTCAGCTCTCATTCCTTAGTCTGGATCAGTGATGGAACAGCTCCTCTTCCTCTCCCACCCTACCCCTTGCCATCCCTTGAACTCACTTTTGCTAGTATGTGAAGATGTCAGACTGTGTGCCTCTTTTTCCACCAGGTGAAGGTTCTAAAGTGTATCTCAGAGGTGCAGACTGAGAATGTGGTGCTCGGGCAGTATGCTGGGAATCCCTCTGGCCAAGGAGAGGCTCAGAAGGGCTATCTAGATGATCCCACTGTCCCAGCTGGCTCCGTCACTCCTACCTTTGCTGCTGCAGTACTCTATGTAGACAATGAAAGGTGGGATGGTGAGTATGACAAGATTGGTGTAGTTGGGGTGAGGTAGGGATGTGATCACTCTAATTCGGGTGCCAGACCTGCTGTGGTTGAGGAAGAACACATAGATACTTTTTTCCCCCCATTTCTGACTATGCGTCTTTCACCATCTTCATCTTAGGAGTACCATTTGTCTTGCGCTGTGGGAAGGCATTGAATGAGCGTAAGGCAGAGGTGCGTCTCCAGTTCCGGGAGGTGCCAGGTGACATTTTCCAGCGCCAGTGCAAACGCAATGAGCTGGTGATCCGGGTACAGCCCAATGAAGCTGTCTACACTAAGATGATGACCAAGAAACCAGGGATGTTCTTCAACCCAGAAGAATCTGAACTGGACCTCACCTATGGCAATCGTTACAAGGTACCTTCACCAAGTGTGTTTTAGATGGCAAGCATACTTGTAATCCTGAGCTAATGTTAAACTCCAGATTCTCTTGCAGAATTTTTCATTATTTGGAGTAGCACTGTAGCAACATATGGATTAAGGGGATGGAATGAGCAGTAGCATGGAGTAAATGGACAAAAAATTATTCCATAAAAGATTTCAAGAAGTACCATTATTTTGCTCCACCCTTTTGCTTTCTGAAAAGAGAAACTAATGTTGGCACAGACACTGAGGGCTAGAAACTTAGGGCACATTCACAAAATACCTGGCCATCACCTGACTGTCATTCCCTTGTGCATTTCAAAGGAATGGGATCATTTAAAAGTATTGTTTGAAGTAAAATAAAATATATGCTGGCTTGATGTGGCTTTTTTTTTACATTTGCCAGCCCTCATTTGGCATCCTAACAACAATGTGATAGGCTTGCCTACATGATCAGCACCTGAGGTGTTCAGAATTTTTAACATATATTCTATTCTGCTTAAAAGCCATCCTGTCCTGCTCTCAGATTTTTTTATTTCCAGTGGCAGTTGCAAGAACAGAGAGTCTTATTCTCCATCTCACATGCTTTCCAGGGCACTCAACCTGTTTCTTTTCAACAGGGTGTAAAGCTTCCTGATGCTTATGAGCGCCTTATCTTGGATGTTTTCTGTGGAAGCCAGATGCATTTTGTACGCAGGTGTGTAGCAAGATCTTTTCAAAGGTTCTCATAATTAAGATCAAGCAGAAAAAAGGGAGCTTTTTGTGTGAAAGAGAATAGTGAGTGAGTGAGTGACTGATGTCTTTCCTAGGGTATTATCAGACCTAGCAGGGGTCTTGAAACTGCAGTACATTTGTGTCAACACTTTAGTCATTAAAATGCAAGGAGGACAAAATGGAAAGAGAATTAGAGAATCATCAGTTTGGACTATAGAATCCCTTTCTGAGACAAATCTGGAAAACCAAAAGAGGCAGTTACCTATCCCAAAACTCTTGACAGTGTGTACCATAATTCTTTTCTTTAATTCTTTGTGTCATCTAGCATATCTTTGTTGATGAGCGTTTAAAAAAAAAATCATATTCCTTTAAATAAAGTTGCCATGTCTCTTAAAGCATTATGATTAAATTCCGCTTGTGTGCTGAACATTTGAATGAGTCCTGGAAATGGGATGATTGGTCAGTCAGTCGCTGGATGGTGATTGGTATACAGTTTTCCTTTTCTTGGTAGAAACCTGTCTAATTCCTGCTTTGAATCAGACTTAAGAGTGTTCTCCTCTCCTCAGTGATGAGCTGCGTGAGGCCTGGCGTATTTTCACTCCACTGCTCCACAAGATTGAGGCAGAGAAACCGAAACCAATTTCTTATCGCTACGGCAGGTAAGGCTGTAACAGATTTGGGTGGGGAACAGTTTAAACTATCCAGATGTGGAAATGTAGTAGTACTTCCTTTGAAATCAGGCTATATAACAGACACACTGGCCATTCATCAATGGGAAACGTAAGAGGCATTTCCAACTTGTTTCCTGCCATCTGAATCACTTCCAGCTTTCCCGGACTTGGGAGAAATAACTGGGAGAGATCTCCCATCTTGGGAGAAAGGTGGGATAGAAATGCAATAAATAAAAATAAAATAGTAGAGCAATGCCCTTTTCTAGAGATACAGTGACCTTTCTGATGGCCTTGAGCCTGACACTTTCATAAAATGTCTCCTGGACATGCTTATGGCCTTGCTTGCCAAACAAAGTGAAAAACATGATTTGACATGATTTTATATTAGTGTATATTTGTGGCTCTTTACCAGAAATAGTGGAGAATTTAAGAAAGGCCTTTGTCTGTCCCAAATGTTGAGACAAGCTAGGCAACAAAGTTTAGGGATGCCAGGGGGGTTTACTCTTCCAGCCTAATACTGTGGTGCATGTAACACTGAATGAACTGCTGAATTAATCCACTTTTTTGAAATGTGTTTTTACACAATAGGTGTGCTAATCTATTGTAATGCTGTTCAGAAGTCAGTAGGGGGAGTATTCACACCAGATTAACCATTGCACTTCACAATCATTTCAATGATTTAAAAAGAAAAAGTGAGAGAACAGCATGTTGGTGAATTCTTTGATAATTTCATGTGCTATTACTGTGCTTCTTGGCCTACAGTAAGGATGAGGCCTAAGGTTGCAAAAAGTTCTGGTAGAAAAAAACCAAGCCAGCTGCTTGATCCGCCAGTGTGTTTCTGTGACACATGTTTATGCCCCTACTTTTCAGAATGTCTTAACAGGGAGGCCTTTTATTTTCTAGCCGTGGCCCTGCAGAGGCAGATGAACTGATGAAGAAGGTCGGATTCCAGTATGAAGGCACCTACCGCTGGGTCAACCCTCACAAGCTGTGAAGGCAGATGGTGGGCTGTCTTGCTTGGAGTGGTGGCACTTCCTCTACTCTTCTCCACTCCTCTCTGCAGAAGCCAAGTTGGCCCTGTCATGTGATGGCCTGTCCTGCAGGCTGCATCTGAAAAGTGGCTGTCTTCTCCTAGGAGCACCTGCTGGGTGTGTAGGTGTCAAGTGCACTCCTCAATATTGTCTGGGCTTCTTTGGCAGTGGTGAAGGATGGCTATTCGCCATCTCTTTTGCCCTCATTATGGACCTTGCTTACAGCAGGTGCCTCTGTTGCCCATCTTGTCCAATAGGACTGGCAGCAGATGGACAAGATGTCCCATTCCAACTTCTGCTTCTGTTTGGGGAAGCCTGTCAGGGTGGAGAGAGACTGCAGAGGATTTCCTCTCAGTTCCCACCATTTTCCCAGCTGCAATGTTGCTCTGTCAATTGCACTAGCTCTGCTGTTGCTGCATTACTTGTTAACATTCCTGTTCTGTTCGTTCTGCTTCTCAATTTTGTATATGATGCAAAATGTAAATGGAAACACTTAACAAGACTCCCTGGTTGTTGTATTTCTTTGGATCAGCTGAAACTTGAGGGAACCAAAGACTGCTATGCTTGCAAACCTACCAGCAACAAGCATTTATTCTGATGCTGGAGTCCCAGTGTGGCTTAATTATATAGCTGGAATGAAAGCCATTGAAAGTGAAACAGTTGGGGGTTCTGTGGAGCCACCGGGCTGCTTTTTTCAGTTGAGAACAGCAAGCAAAACAAGGGCTAGGAGATTTATTTATTTATTTATTTTATTTATATACCGCCTTTCCAAAAAAGATCAAAGCGGTTTACAAAAGTGGATAAACAAGGGTTCTCTTGCCTCAGGCAAGCCCTGGTGGAGCTGGGCTTGCCTCTTCTCTCCCTCCCTAGGCACAGGATGGCAGTTGGTATGGAGGGAGAGTCCTCTTGCCTCAGGCAAGCCCTGGTGGAGCTGGGCCTGCCTCTTCTCTCCCTCCCTAGGCAGAGGATGGCAGTTGGTATGGAGGGAGAGTCCTCTTGCCTCAGGCAAGCCCTGGTGGAGCTGGGCCTGCCTCTTCTCTCCCTCCCTAGGCAGAGGATGGCAGTTGGTATGGAGGGAGAGTCCTCTTGCCTCAGGCAAGCCCTGGTGGAGCTGGGCCTGCCTCTTCTCTCCCTCCCTAGGCAGAGGATGGCAGTTGGTATGGAGGGAGAGTCCTCTTGCCTCAGGCAAGCCCTGGTGGAGCTGGGCTTGCCTCTTCTCTCCCTCCCTAGGCAGAGGATGGCAGTTGGTATGGAGGGAGAGTCCTCTTGCCTCAGGCAATTCTGATGGCAATTCTGCAACTCAGTGTGATGGTCCAGACCTCTTGTCTTTTTGCATGTGGAGTTTTGCACACATTGGCACAGGCATGCCAGCCTGGCTGGGTCTTTGGTGATGTATGCCTGACAGATGCTTAAGCAGCAGCCCTCTGATGGCTGAAGCCTTATAGATCCTCTGCTCCAGCCACACCATTGTGTTGTCCTTCCATTAAACGGGCTCTCATTAGTGGAAGCGTCTAGGAGATACAGGGTACTTGTTCAATTCCACGGGCAAAGAGATGGATGAGGCTCCTGTGCACTCTGAGGGAAGAAAGAGCAGAAAGGGTTAAATAGGGCTAGAAGGGAAACTGTAATATAGTGGTCCTCAATTGAAGCCCTTTGAGGAGAACCTGCTGGCTGCATCAGGCCTTCTTTTTTCCAAACACTCACAGTTTTACTTCTTTGGAACATATCCTGTCTACTGCAGTTGTAGTCCTGGTCACCAATATTCCTAGTGTAGGGGTCAACAAAGTGCAGCACATTGCAGCCCCTGGTGACTCAAAGCTCCCCAAGTATTTAATTTTTTTTAAAAAAAAATTATGGTTTTTCACATGAAAACTTGCCAAATCAACTAATACTGCAGTTTACTGACCCATGCCCTGAAAACAACAAAAAAGAAAATTGTGCCTAAATGGAGGCTGGAAGTGACACAACATCACTTCTGGTTTGTTGAAATGCAATGGTGGAGCCCCCTCCGCAGATACCCACCACTATTCTAGGGTTATCCTGACCATCTTGGAAGGAGACATCAGCTATTCGGGTGTCTCCACCAGCTCTAATCCTGTGGAGTGTTTTACTTCTTTGAATTCCTCTGTAATATAGCAGCACAACTTATTCCCCACTGACTCAGAGGGTCTACCTGATGCTTATGTCTGGATGATTCAAGGTCTCGCCATCACAGGTCCAGCAGCTCACGGGTGCCTTCCCTTGACAGGCCCTTCGGCAGAGCCCCCTCTGTTCTGCCACAGCTGCTTCTCCTTCTTCACAGTCCTCTACTTTTGAGGAGGTAAAGCGAACAGCCCGAACCCGGTACACACTCACAAAGGGCAGATCAAACTAAAGAAAACAGGAAAGGTTTTTCACTAGAGGAAATCCAGGCCACTATACCATTGCAACAAGTGCCCGCCTGGCCTTCTATCGCAGCTGCCTGTTGCAAAGCATTGTGCTTCTGGGAGAGGGCTGAAGGCGCACTGCCCTGCTCTCCTGCATCTTCTTTTGGGCAGGAGAATGCTACTTAAAAGGTAGGTTTTAGGGTACATGGGGGAGAAACACAATGCTTTCTCTCTAGATGAGAAGTAAATATACATGTTCAACTTTCTTTCTTAAGGACATGCATCTCTTATGCACAGAGTTGTGGCTACAATGGCAAAAGCCCTGACCCTTGATGCTCAAGGAGTACAGAGAAGTAGAAGGGGACTCTGTTCTCAGGCAGCTTGCCATACCTGGTCTGAGCAATTGGTGTGTCGAGTCAGATGCCGCAGGAAGGAGAACATGGGGCATTCGTGGACCAGGATGAGGTCCGCAGTTCCGTCAGCCAGATGGGCACAGGGCGAGAGACCCTCGGGGCTTTTTGGACAGGCACTGCTCATGCTTGTCAAATTGACTGCTAGGAAGCGGCCCTGAACTCGCTGCCATTCTCCATCTGCAGAGGAAGACCATTGAGATGGGTAGTGGTGCAATGGAGTGAGGGAGCGCATATATCAACTAGTTGGAGATGCTTGGACAGTGGAGTTGCAATTTTTTTTCCCTATGATGAATCCCCTAATCTTGTTACTAGGTAAGGAAGTATTTCCTTTATTACTAGATAATATTCCTTTGTCACTAGGTAAAGAACTATCTCCCTCCTTTACTTCCCCAGGGCTACAGCCGAGCCCTGACATTTGAAAGCTATTTTCAGGGTTAAGTCCGGGCTCATTTATTAAACCCTTCTGACAGGAGATTACAGAAGAAGAAGAACAAAATCCCATGCGTATGTAACAGGCAATTAATTCCTCCTGGAGACTGCAAGAAGGGAAATATGGCACAATATTTTGTTCAGCTCAGAAATGAGCTGCCCAGTAAAGTTCCTTCCTTACCCAGTTACTCAGAAGAGGTAGGTAAGTAAAGCTGGTTTAATCTATTGCTACCATATTTGCAGAAAAAGGTGAGCCTACTGCTAGCAAGTTTGTCCATCGTTTTTATTTGAGGTCAAGACAGAAACCTCAAGAAAGCAAAGGAGGCAATAAAATATGGGATGGTAAATATATGTTATGGCCAGCACGGTCTGTACCACGGGTTGGAAATTGTTTCTGTAGTCTAAAAAGGCTTCTGGGCATTTTAAAAATAGCAAAACAGACAGATGTTGGACAAGTGCAACTTGTACCTTAAGAACAGGAGACAGAGATGTGTCAATGTTCTGTCTCAGATCTCTTAGGACAGATAATAATTTTAAAATTAGATCTGGTTTATCAAGTAATGCGTTAAAAGCACAACAAGGCCTGTCTGCATATTTCCCATGCTTTTAATTTCAAAACAAAAACAATAAAACCCTATCAAATTTTGCAAGACATAAATGCTGCAGATTTCTATTACCTTTCTAGTAATGAGGCCTAGTCATTCACATTTTGATTAATAAAAAAAGACAAGTAGAAATGTTTAAGAAAATCCCCTGGTCCAACTCTAGTAACATACAATAAGCATCGGAACCACAATGTGGTCCTATGAGTACCAGTTCAAACATTGCTGAAATTGTATCCCCATCAATTATAATGTACATTCTGACTTATTTGTTCACATCCACAAATATGAACGTCAGTTGATCTCTCCTGTCTATTCAACTGCATTAAATTAACATATAATGCTACCACTGTTTTATATGGTTTTGGTTCAAGAGGACTGGAACTGAATGAAACAATCTCAGATCCAGGACATCTAGGTCCTCTCTCCAGTCCTGAGCCCCCATATTGGTGCTGGCATCTCTGCATCTGCACTGCAGAATTAATGCAGTTTGACATGACTTTAACTGCCATGGCTCAATGCTATGGAATTCTGGGAATTGTAGTTTGTAGTGGCACCAGAGCTCTCTGACAGAGAAGGTTAAAAGTCTCGTATAACTACATTTCCCAGAATTCCATCGCATTGAGCCATGGCAGCTAAAGTGGTGTCAAACTAGATTATTTCTGTGGTGCACATCCAGCCATTGTCCCTAACTGTAGAGAGCTGTGCAGTTAATTGTTCATTTTTATCCAGTTTTATTCCCAGCCAGTCAATTGTACACCAGTTTAAATGCCCAGCTCTATTACCTGTATATTTCTCCAATTCAGGTGGCTTTTCTTCCTCACTTCCAGATGACAGATATTTACTAGACTCTGAACAGACCATGCAGCTGGAAGACAGAGAGAGATGCAGTATTACACTCTGCCCCTCTCTTTATTACCAAGCTTTACCTTTACTCTTTTAGTGGGTCCATTTGTTACCGTTTCCCTTCTACCTACCCTGACCGACAGCGCTTCTGATCCCGTGGGTTGGACTCTTCGGTCCTAGCCAACTGGAACTCCACTGTGCCTTCATAGCTGCGGTTACTCAGCACTGCCTTGGCTCCTGGAAGGATGATAGAGACAGGCTGGTAGTTGGCCAAAAAGTGTTTGTGAATGGTTTTTGAAGGAATCTGCCAAGCAATGGAGCCTCCTGAGAAACTCAGCTGCTCCTTAGATAAACAGATTTTGTGACAAACAGTAATTTATCCATCAATTACATTTACTGTCATGGACACAAGTCCATAAGGAGGGTCATCTGTCTTTACAAAGATCCTTCCACAACTGCCAAAGGATTGATCTGGCACAGAGGATTACTGATTGGAAAGCAGTAAGGTCTCTTCTGCTATCGAACTGTTGGTCCCTTTCGTGACTACTGAAAAGGATTTCAGATTGTTGGAGTTGTGTTTTCATTGTATGTCTACATCATTGTACACTGCTCCCCCCCCCATCCAACTATACCTGCATAGGTGTAGCGCATTGGCCCCATCCAACGGTGCTGCTCGCTGGTGCTTACTACGTCACCATAGAAGCCATAACCAACCAGGGAGACAGAGTACCGCAGGCGCTTTCCATTGTGCCAAATGCTGCAGACGTCAAGGGGCTGGGAATCCCCTGGAAATCATAAGGAATGGCTGCTGAGGACTGAGAGATTAAAAAGTGAATACCTCCTTCCCAAATGCAGAGCACTTCTCAGCACATGTGTGGCCTTTCCCCAGGAAGAAAGGAAGAGAAAGCACGCATCTTCACTAACCTAGGAGATCATAAATCTATGCTTGCATTTCTCAGCTGGAAAATAGCTGGATCACAGAACACAGTTCTGTCTCCTGCAGGCCTACAAACTCCTACAGGTCTCCCATATATGTATGAGTGGAGGCAGTTGATAAAGGAGACACACATGTTTGTCTCTGCACTCCTGAACCAGACAGAACGGGCACACTCTCACTTTTAGTAGAGGGATGGGACCATCTAGCTCTCAGGCAGGATCTTCAGAGTGTCTACAACCTGAAAGGAGCTTCTTAACAAACCCACTTTTACATATCCCCCTACCAAGGCACATTTCAATTTCTCATTCTCCATAGAGCTGAATGCCCTGAATATGGAGTAAATAAGTGTGGTGTAGTAGTTTGAATGTTGGACTAGAACACAGGGAGAACAGCCATGGAAATCCATCAGGTGATGTTGGGCAAGTCACACTCTTTCAGACTCAGAAGAAGGCAAAGACAAACCTCCTATGGACAAATTCTGCCAAGAAAACCCTCTGATAGAGATCGCCTTAGGGTCACCATATGTCAGAAATGACTTAAAGGCACACAACAAGAACAAAGAGAAGAACAAGTACCTATAATGATGTGCAGAGCAGAAGTGACAGGGTCATTTGTTCCTACAGTAGCAAAACACACACAGTCCGTAGAACCTGGGGGTAGAAAAGGAAGACAACATTAAAAGAGCAGCTCACACTCCCATCTACCTTTCTGCAAGCTGACAGGAGTAAATCTAAAGCATGTCCCAGCCCTGTTCCTACTTCCCTGAACTGCATCATTACTTTGGTTCATAGCCTTCCAAAGGAAAGGCCCTTATATGAGTGTCACAGGGCTATTCTCCTTACCTGCAGGTATGATGCCAATTCTTAGTCTTGGGGATAGTAACTCTGCCTCAGTGTCATCTTCCAGAATCCCTGCCTTTCTTTGTGTTCGATCGAGCAAGGCGTGCATGACCTCATTGAAAGTACCATCACCCCCAACACTCACCAACCTATGGAATGCAAAAACATAAGATGGTTGGGCCCAGGACCTGACTAAACCTCCCTTGTGGTCCTCTGAAAATAATAAAAAGTTCATTTTTCAGATAGATGGCTTCAGGGACTGACCCTTTCACCTTGGTGGCAGAACAATTAAGCAATTAAGTGTGATATAGAGCTACATCGATGGAAGTATCTCATGGTACTTCATTCATTGATACTTTATACATCCTGCAGAATTAAGGGACAAAGATGTTCTTGATCTGTCCCTTATGTGAAAGAAAATACTTTTCTTATTTGCTATGTGCCTTCAATTTTTTTCTGACTTATGGTGACTGGCTGGTTTGCCTTAGGGTTGCCATAAGTCAGAAATGACTTGAAGGCACACACAACAACTACAAAAGGCAAACTTATCACAGGGTTTACTTGGCAAGATTGGTTTAGAGGGGGTTTGCCATTGCCTTCCTCTGGGACTGAGAGAGTGTGATCAACAACCCAAACTTCGTTAGATAAAATCTAACTATGCCTGTGAAAACCACCACTGAGAAACTGTTTTTAGGAGATACCCGATTTCTTTCAGGCACCGGTACTGTTTGGTGTCAGGTTGAGAAATACTTCTGATAAGAAAAAACATTGTATATGTGAACAGGATCGCCCCTATTTCCTCTTTGTCCTACTTTATACCAATATAGCTCAGTTTTTTTAGCCAATTTGATGCCTATACAAGTCCAGTTATAAAGTTATATAAACTATATAAGCAACTGATGCAAAGGCAGTTAACAACAACAACAACAACAACAACAACAAAAATATAGATGAATCCTGAGCTGATCACATTTAATCTGTGTACTTGGGAACATACAGGACTGCTGCCACACCACAGAATCAGTGCAGTTTGACACCACTTTAATTGTAATAGCTACATGCTATGGAATCCTGGAATTTGTAGTTTGTTGTAGAACCAGAGCTCTGTGACAGAGAAGGCTAAATATCTCACAAAACTACAAATCCAAGAGTTTCATAGCACTGAGCCATGGCAGTTAAAGGGGTGTCTAACTGCATTAAATTCTGCAGTGTAAATGCAGCCAAGGTGGATGTGGAGATTGAAACCCAAAGACCATTGGAGGGCAGTATGTATAAGTGCAGGCAAGGAGTCCCTTACCCATCAAAGTCACAGAGGTCTTGCTGCAGGATATACTCACGGGCCTCATTAGCACGGCAGGTCTCTAAGAAGATGAGGAGAAGAAGAAAAGAGAAGGCCATTAGGACTGGAAGAAAACAGAGTTTAAGCAAAGGATAAATTATGCTACGGGGAGTGGGGAGAGCTCAATATTGGAAGGAAAGGGGTGCTGGTGACGAAAAATGAGACTCACCCACAACTTGAACATAAATCCCAGCCAGGGTGAAAAGTGGGGACACCTGACTTTGGTAGATCTCCACTGCCCGCTTACGCCCGCCAACTGGGTTGATGAAGACAAGAAGACTCCTGGGTCGTGTAACACCTGAAGCAGAAGGAGAGAATACATAGGAGGTCTACAGAGGTTCAGTAACATCCACCAAGTCCAGCCTCTGGTTTTTCCTAGCAGTGGCAGACAAAGGATTATTGTCTGTTCCAACAATGCACAGCCTGTCAAGACTGTGAGCTTTTCAAGATCTGGCTTTGCATCTGTGGAATGGTATTTCTTTGTGCCTCACGGTGGCAGAGGATCTCACCCATTTTCATAATCCATTTTCATCAGAGACCTTCCTCTTTGATTCTCTGGATTAAGCCGCTGAGTTGTGCCTGAAGTTGCTGAAATGGGATGTTGGGGTTTTTATGTATATTTATAGTGTTACATTTTATTGTTTCTGACTTTGATTATATATATTTGATGTTCCACCCTTTGTGGAAAAGGCATTATAAATAAATGTTGTTGAAAAAAAAAGTAATGAACTTTCAGCCTTGATTTTATTGAATTTCTCCAAATCTCTCCTGTGTTTTCATCCCATCTTTTGTTCATATTATGACAGTTTTTTATTCTTATATCCATATTTGCACACATTTTTCTCTGCACAGTTTTGTACTGCTTTTGCACCACTGATTAAAGTGTGCTTGTACATATTTTCCAACTGTATGTATTTTTAGCTATCCAAATTTTTTAAATTGTGTGTGAACACACAATTTTGGGCATATTTGATTTCCCCATAATGTTTTGCAAGCCTTGCAATAGAGTTCATTTCCAATGTAAACTGCATTTTTGCTTGCAGTGAATATCAGAAGGTGCAACATATTTTCATCAAGAATTCTTACTTCAATCAAACTCTTTTCCATCTCTATTCAGAGATGCATTGCTTACAAACATGGGAACACCATTTAGCTCAATCTGCATGTGTGGCAGAGGAAAGAATTAGATGTAAAACTACTGCTGAACTTCAAATTTTATTTTCAGTTCCAGTACTACCCTTGGCATAGTTGGGGAAAAACAATCAAGAGTACATTTAAGAAGATGCAAAAAGCCCTCCTCTATCATCGATAAAACATAGTTTCCATTCACACAGAATTATGAGGGTCTCAAGGGCTAGCTTAGAAATCAAGCCATGTCTATTTTAGATGCTGCCTGCCTTTGCCATTGCAACCGTGCCCCATCTTTGAGACTTTGGCCTAATCCTGATACCCTCAGGATCCAAAATACCATTTTTTCAGCATAAAAACACCAATTATTTTTAGTTAAAGCCTTGCATTTGTTGTTACCAAAAACACTTTAAAATGGTTACTGCACTTCACAACAGCAAAACTTGACTGGAAATGATGTGATGCAATTCTGGTCATTCAAAGCAGCACCCATAAGAGCCAAAAATAGCACAACGAAGCACTCTGCGTTTTGGAGTATGTCTACTGGCCTAAAGGAAAGCAACATCTTTTGCACAGCTCCACTATTTCCCACATAAACCTTCCTTTCCAACCAGAATAGACACTGACCGTGGTGACGAATCCAGATCTGTAGAGCATTGACCCAGCGTACGGCCATCTGTGATGTGGGTGGGGCACTAAACTCCAGCGACCCCAAGCTCCAGCGCTCTTGCTTCTCCCGCTGTACAAAGAATACTGTGAGAAAAAGAAGAAAATTATTGACAGGACAACTGGAGTTGAATCAAGCAACACTAAACAAATCACAAAGGGATTGCCCAAGACAATCATTGTAATTTTTTAAAAAATGGTTTGAGATGATGCACCCATTACATTTGCATACAAAATTCTGTCATTTGATGCTATTTCTATTTTCACGACTGTTTGTGTTTTCCTTGTTGCATCTGTGGGAAGTAGGAAATTGCTTCTCAATTCTCCTCCTACAGCCAATAGGTATAGACAAAGGATAGGAATTGCTTGAAGCAAAAAATATAAATATAAATAAAAATCCATCTGGCTAAATGAACTTCTAGTTTCTAGTATTCTACAGAAAAGCAAGTTGTAACTGTGATTCTTCGAGTGACCTGGGAACTCAAATGCATGTGCACCTGCACAGAGATCTTTGGAAACGTCCAAAAGTGCATTTTGGGTGGTAAACCCACCCCCTTATCTACACATATATAAACCATGCATTCTTGCCAAAAAACAGTTCCAAGTCTGCCATCAGGACTGGAGAACTGGATGGCATGAAGAGGGAAGGAAGCTGGGTTGTGAGTTCAGAGTTGACCAGACAAAGAACCAGTTACAGGTTGGCAACTTGTTCTTCTCTTTGTGGTCCCCAAGGCTCACACATATGAGAGAATACCAAGCCAAACTCACTGAGGAAGGTGGATCATGGGGACTTATGACAGAGACCCATGAATTGGAAGAGGATCTCTGGGAATAAGGGGGGAAGCTTATGAGACCCTTTAAAAAGACACAGAACCTGAGAATATTCCACTTTCTTTGGTGCTTTGGTGAGTTTCCTTCTTTATATATAAACAAAAGGTAAGGGGGAAAAGCCTGTTTACAAGATTCAGGTTTAAAAAAAAAAAGGGGGGGAATTGTTTAGTAAGACCTGACTGAAGAATTTACAAAGGGGGAAAGCCTTTTTAAAAGACATAAATCTCTTTATTATACCATCAAATCCGTCTTTAAAAAGTGCTTCTCTGAGAAAGTGGAATCTTTTTCCTTTTCAAAAGATAAGATTGATACTAAGGAAACAGCACAAGGTTGTAAAACTGCAGTTTTGTCCTTCATTTTTGACCCTATAATTGCTAGATTTATGAGAGATGGAGCTGTCTACAGGAAGATTTACAGATGGTGGAAGAGTTGAGACATCGGAAAGATAAATTTCAAGGTCTGAAACAAGGCCTGAAAGGTTGGAAATCTGAGGCTAAGGAACTGGAAGAGGCTAAGGAACTGAGAGAACTGACCCAGGCTGCGAACTGCAGGGTAATAAAGTGGAAGATCTGGATGTAAGTAAAGAGAAGGGATCAGATAAGGTTGCATCTTTCCACCCTACCTGTTCAACTTATATGCAGAACATATTATATGGAAAGCAGGCTTGGACACAGAAGAAGGAGGAGTGGAAATAGGAGGAAGGAATATCAACAAAATTTGCCAACGACACCATATTACTAGCAGAAAATATCACAGACATAGAACAACTACTAAGGGAGATCAAGGAAGAAAGTGCAAAAGCAGGATTACTGTTGAACATACAGAAAACAAAAATAACCACAAAGACTTTACACACGTTCAACCTAGGCAATGAGGAAACAGAAATAGTAAAAGAGTTCTCATACCTGGGATCAACATTGATCTGAACAGGGACTGTAGTCAAGAAATCAGAAGAAGACTAAGAATGGGGAGGGCAGCTATGAAAGAATTAGAAAAGACCCTAAAGAGCAAAGATATACAACTATGAACGAAAGTTAGAATCATATAAGCCATTGTATTCCCTATTACCACGTATGGATGTGAGAGTGTGGACAGTTAAGAAAGCGGATAGGAAGAAAATAAATTCTTTTGAGATGTGGTGATGGAGAAGAATGCTAAGGATTCCACAGCCAGCCAAAAGGACAAACAAATGGGTTCGACAGCAGATCAAACCAGAAATCTCCCTCGAAGCCAAGACGACTAAACTGAGGCTGTTGAATTTTGGTCACATCATGAGAAGGCACTTGGAAAAAACAATAATCCTAGAAAAGTTAGAGGGAAATAGAAAAAGAGGAAAGCTGTATGCTAGATGGATGGACTCTGTTAAGGAGGACTTTGTCACATGGGGGGAAATTGGGCGAAAATCAAGGGTTTAAACAGTGATTATCCCGTGAAAACCACACGATTGCCATTTAGACTTTCACACACATTGCAATTAAAGCATCATTATCCAGCGAATAACCAGCAACAAGAATTTCCTCATTAATGATTGTTGCTGGTTATTCCCAGGATAATGATGCGATGTGTGAAAATCTTAATCCCGAATGCAAAATTTTCACAGGATGATCACTGTTTAAACCCCCAATTTCCCCCTGATTTCCCTGTGTGATAAAGTCCTATGATTCTATGTATAGTTGCTTTAGAATGTTCGAATTATAACATGTGCCTGGATAAATGGAAATATAGGTAGGGTTCATGGGAAAATATGTGTTCAAAAAGATTATGGTTATGAAATGAATGTTTACAAACTGATGTACACTACAGAATGTACTAACTGTAATTTATGGAGGGATAATGGAAATGTAAGTGGTCAATGCGATTGTTTTTGGATGCTGTAGTTAAAATTATAATTAAAAGCTATTGTGATCTGGGTGCCTTATTTCTGACCTCAGAGCAAGCAACTGAGCACCAACAATGGTGCCACCAAGGAGGGAAAAACCTTTCTGTCACTGTTCTGGGCCAGGAGTTAGTTCCTTTTAGTGTGAACAATGGATCTGCTTTGTCACCCAGACACTGATGTACATAGTAGTGCCAGCCAGGCAGCGATCTGTCCTGCCATCCCACTCACCTCAAATCCAGGGCAGATCCATTGTTCACACTAAAGGAAACAAACTCCTGCACACTCTGAAGAAAATGGTACTTTTTTAAAACCCAGGTTACGGTGATATACACTGAGCTTTATGCGGATAGAGCTGCACATGATATCAGATTGGAGGAGTCATTCTTCCTCACGTAGACAAGCTCCAGAAATTTGAATGAATGATCAGGGGGGTCAGAGGTTAATAGCCTGCATCAGATTCACTTGAGCTGGAATGACCAACAGGGCACTTAGCTTAATGGTCTTTGACCAGAAACAGGATTTCACACATTAAGAATTCTTGGCAGATTCTCAGCCAGTCTTATTTGAAATTCTGCCAAGGAAGCTGCTCCTGGAAACATATTCAACTTTTTTAGAAATTCTGCTTGAGATGTAGCTATTTACTATTTGATCTTTCAAGCCACATTCCATGGATAATGGAGCCCACCAGGGAATTCCAGAAGAATATCTGCATGTGCTAGATTGTCTGCAGCAAAGCTTTTGGATGCATATAGATCATGAAAAGCTATGGTTTGCTCTTAGAGGAATGGGACTGTTAATACATTTGACTGCCCTGATGCATAACCTGTACTCAGGACAAGAGGTTGCCATCAGAACAGAATATGGAGAAACAGAATGGTTCCCAATCAGCAAAGTGGGCAGGCAACACTGCATTTTATCATCCTATTTATTCAGCCTGTATGCAGAAAATAATGTACACAGAGCAGGCTTAGACTCAGAGGCAGGAAAAGTGAAGATGGAGGGAGGAACGGTAACACAACGCACGCAGACAACACAATACTACTAGCAGAAACCAACAAAGACTTGGAGCAATTACTGAAGAAGATCAAGAAGGATAGTGCCAAGGTAAGTTTAATACTGAACACTTAGAAAATAAAAATAATTACCACAGAAGATCTAAAAGAATTCATCCTACAGAATGAGAAAATTGAAACAGTCAAAGAGTTCCCATACTTTGGATTAAATATTGATGAAAATGGAGACTGCAGTCAAGAAATCAGAAGAAGATTAGGATTGGGAAGGGCAGCTGTGAAAGAACTGGACAAGATCCTAAAGTATAAAGATATAACTCCCACTAAAGTGAGGATCGTCCAAGCCATGTCATTTCCCATTACTATGTATGGATGTGAGAGCTGGATAGTGAAGAAAGCAACAGAAAGAAAATCAACTTATTTGAGAAATGGTGCTGGAGAAGAGTGCTGGTGATACAATAAATGGCCAAAAGCCAAACAAATGGGTCCTGGGACAGATCAAGGCTGAACTCTCCTTGGAAGCCAAGATGACTAGTAAATTGAGACTGTCATACTTTGGCTACATCATAAGAAGGCAGGACTCACTACAAAAGGTATTGATGCTATGAAAGGAAAAAGTCAGTAGAAAAAGAGGAAAACCACATGCCAGAATATTAGTCTCAATTGGGGAAGCCATGGGTCTGAATCTGCAGGACTTGAGCAGAGCAGTTGAGGACAAGGTTTCTTGGAGATGTCTCATCCACAGGGTTTCCATGAGTCAAGTTTGACTCAAAAGCAGTTAACAACAACAACAATAAACCATGAGAACTGGCCACCATACAGAATCCCACAAAGCTAACTATTTTTACTTGTCTTGCTCACCAGTGAAACGGTTTTCATTTCCTGCAGGGCCTGTGCCTTCCCTTCCATTGCTAGCTGCTCCAAGCTTCACAGTAACCATCTCCTGGATGGGTATGCAGAATCCTGGGGCTGTGTGTGTGAAAGAGAAGAAGAAGAAGAGAACATAAATTTCAAAGAGACCTCAAACATCTGTGCCAGCAACTCATTTTTAAAGAAAACATACATTTTGAATTAAGCAAGTGTGGAAATGTTAAAAGTGCTGACTTCTGGCTTGCTCACACAGGGGCATGGCACAAACCAAAGGATCATCGGCATATGCACTCCCACCTCACTCCATCTGCCAAAATCTACCACTTTCCCTTTAACTGATCACTGATTTGCTTGAGGCTTTCTGACAGGCAATTGTGGAAAAGTGGTTGGAGTTATAAGAGGAGACCCACATTGCTTTTCGCATCAAAGGAAGGAAGGTCAGAGAACCTGTGCCATAGTGATGCCAGGCCTCCACAGAAAATTTGTGGGGAAGGCAATGGAGATAACAAGCAAGGGAAGATCTCACCAGAGAGTGAAGATGAACAAGTGGCAACACTTGGGAAAAAGGGAGGAAGGAACCAGGATAGGAGGGACTGAAACTCCTTCTTAACATTATGGACACCAAGATCCTGTCTGCACTGGCCCAGGGCAGCCCAGGGTATTCTTGCCCCAGGGCATCCACAGTTTGAAAATATTTTGCAAACCTTCATTTTGCCATTTTATATAAAGGACACCATTTCACTGTGCCATTGTGTTTAATGGGACAGTGAATACCAAGGACCCATTCTACTAGGACTCAACGTGCCTTACAAATTATTAATCTTAGTACAAATTACAAATATGCAAAAATATCAGAGAGAGATATGTGTACATTATCTGAAAAACAATCTATCGCATTAACATCATTTTCAAATTCATTAAAAAACAGACTATATCAAAAATCAACTCATCAGATACCATCACAGTTAATTCCTGAAAACCTGTTGGAAAAGAAATAGGAAAGTTTTGACTTGCCAATGGAAGGAGAGCAAGGAGGGAGCTCTCTAGGGAGGGAGTTCCAAAGTATGGGAGCAGCCACTTGGAAGGTCCTCTCTCTCATTCCCACCAAATAAGCCTAAGAAGATGGTGGGACAGAGAAAAGGGCCTCTTCTCAAGATCTGAGAGCCTGAAATACAGGGAGATACAATCGTTCCAACAGCCTGGACTAGTAAGGTTGTAGAATGTTTACACTTCCACATTAGTCTTTTTGGCTAGTGCTCTTGCACTTTCTGCCAGCCTTTCTGAGGTGAATGAAAACCTCATAGGACATTATCAGACCGGAGGAATTCCTCTTTATTGCGAATGGAGCCAAGTGGAGCTAATTGGAATTCACATGAATTCGCTAGTTTAGCGAATTTACATGAATTCCAATTGTATTTGGAATGCGTTCAGAATGACTTCCCATTACCCAAAAATGACCCCCATTGCCCAAAATTGTGTGAGATGCTTTAATACGCAATAAGGTGAAACCCCATGATTGCATTTGGATTACTAGGTGCTTCTAAATGGAAGGTAGAGGTGGTTGTAAAGGGTGGTGAAGGCCACATTCCTACCTTCCAGCACAACATAGAACCTAGTATGACTACCTGCAGCTTTTCTGAGCTAAAGTATAAATAAGAGGCATGCAAAACTCAACTCTACAGATACTGTGCAATTGCAACTGCAGTCATCCTTAACCAGCGTCATGTGGAATGTTGAGTAGTAAAGTCCAACAATATCTGGAAGAATACATTCTATCCACTTGTGGCATAATCTGACACTTCCATACCAGATATCTGTAATGGATTGCTGAAATGACTTGTCTTTGCTTCATCAGCCTCTTGAAAGCCACTTCTGCAACTTCACAGATGACTTTTTTTAAAGTGGAGGACAGGGGTGAGTATAAAGTGGTGGCTGTAAAGGCCACGCGCTTTTTCTCCACCACACAGAACTGAATGTGAGTGAATGAAGCCCTGGCACACAATTGTTCTTCAGATTATCGCCATGCAAATAGTTATAAATGGATCACTTGTGTTCTTTGTGCATTTAGAAGATTGTTGTTGTTGTTAACTGCCTTTGAATCAACTTCAACTAATGGAGACCCTATGCATGAGAGACCTCCAAGTCCTCCATCCTTAACCACCTTGCTCACTGCAGATTCATGGTTGAGGATTCTTCAACTGAATCCACCCCTGGCATACAGGCTTCTTCTTTTCCTACTGCCCTCAAATTTACCAAGCATTATAGTATTTTTAGTGAGTCCTTTCTTCTCATGATATGGCCAAAATATGACCACCTCAGTTTAGTCGTATTTGCTTCTTAGGAGAGTTCAGGCCAGATTTCTTAAGGAATGATTTTCTGCTCTTTTTAGCAGTCCACAATATTTACAGAACTCTTCTTCAGCACCACATCTCAAATGAGCTGATTTTTTTCCTATCAGCTTTTTTTCACTGTCTCACAGCCATACATAGACATGAGAAATTCAATGGCATGTACAATCCTAACTTTAATATTCAATGATATATTTATACAGTTCAGGATCTTGTCTAGTTCCTTCATTGCTGCCCTTCCAGATCCAAATCTTCTAATTGTAGTCTTTGATTGTAGTCTCTGTTCTGACTGATGATTGAGCCCAAGTATAGAGATGGACAAAGTCACCTTGCTTTCTGCTCAGAAGGCACGGATCAGCATCGTATGAACTAACAGAATGGCCAGACACTATGTTGAGGTAAACTAGAAATTAGCATTTATTCTCTCTCCGACTGCTCCAATCTTTTGCCTTTTTTGCCTAGTGTCATCTGTGAGCCTTCCTGGAGTTGTGGACCTCAGCAAATGCCCAGTGAAGCCAATGGTGAACAGGTCTCCAGGTCCCATTTCAGCTCCTTAAACTGCATGAGACAGAGGTCAATATCATGAAGTGGAGCCTAGTAACAATGGGCAGTTTGAATGGACACAGGAAGGCTACCTCATACTCATAGCAAAAGTTCTGATGAGGTATAATATAGCTTTGGCCTTTTGGGCCTTATTTCATTTTAGTTGTCTCATTCACAAGGTTGCAATGAGTCGAGGCTGAATTCAGGGCAGTGAGCAACAACCACCACCTTTCAGTCTTGCTCCTCACCCTGAGCTTTCATTATTTGAACTGAAGATGCTGATTCACAGATTAAAACCTTGAAGCTTTAGATCAAATCCTGCAATCCAAAAACTCTTTTTAGTGTCCCAGTTTGTATGGAGTGGGATTTAATGGGATCAAAGGCTCATTTACAGATGAAAGCTGAGTTCAGCCCTTTCCCCACCAGTTGACTATCCTTTTCTTAAATTTGGTGCATGTACAGAACCAGTGTGGTGTAGTGGTTTAAGCCTCTGACTGAAGCCGTGGAGAGTTTGATATCCCACTCAGCCATGGAAACCCACTGGGTGACTTTGAGCAAATCACACACTCTCAGCCAAGAAAACACTTGATGGGATCACCTTAGGGTTGCTTTAAGTCAGAAATGGCTTGAAGGCACATAACAACAACAACAACAACAACAATAAACATGGACAGATGCATACATGTACCTGTTCTATACAGATCTATTCATAGGCAAGTTAGAAATACGTCCTCCCCCTTTTCAACCAGGACTCCAGTCATTATTTTTTCATCCAGGGGATGAGATTGCCATCTTGCTTTGTCCAAAATATCACATCACTCTCTGAAAGATTCTACATTTACACCAAGAGCCTTTTTCCTGGATGGAAAAAAACTTTTTGATTATCTAATTACCTATTTGAAGATATGCAAAATGTCTTTCCCTTTTCCCCTTCAAAGGAATGCATTCTCCCAAATCCCTGTGCAGAATGTATCTCCCCCAAATCCTTTGTCTTTTCTATTTAAAAACCCATTTTACATAAAACAAAGAAAAAACACACATTTTTATCATGATTTTTAACATGAAACTAATCAGGAGGGTATGAAAATTCTGGTCAGTTCAGTAAAATTCTAGACTGGTAGCCCTTAACAGAGGCCCATGAGGTGCTGAACAAGCTTCACTTTCTCAAATTACATAAATCCTGTTTCCACGATGTGGCCGGGAGAAGGCCTGAACCAGAATAACCAGTTGAGTCATCACCAGTGACCTCTTTGCTTTAAGGGAAGCCGGTATGAAGGAAACAACGCAGAAGTGGCCACGTATATAGTATATATGAATTGTTCAGGGGACACATCCTCTTTCTGAGCTCTGACCTCCTCCTCACACACCTCCAAAGACAAAGATCCAAACTCATTCCTCCCATACACTCTCTAGACCTCCATGCATCAGGGCATCTAAGCCAGCCCAGCCTCAGGGAAAATATGACGTGCACAAGCAGCATGCTTTTGGGTCAACTCAGGTGTAGCATGTGCCCGGCAAACTCTTCAGTGGCTGTTTGTGGCAGCACTTTCACCATAGTAGCAGAGGGAAAGCCTGCCTGTTACAGCATCCCTTCTTTTGAGGAAAGGAATGGCTGAGGGTCTGATGTTACAAAAAGACCCAGGCAGTGAAAGCAGAACATAAAAATAATGCAATCTAGAAGTCAAGAGACTTGGAAGGACAAGGAAATACTGTTGCCACTCCATATCCACAGATTCTGCATCCGAAGCTTTCACCATCTATGGCTTGAAAATATTTTTTTTAAATAAAACAACAACAACAGCAGCAGCAACAACAACAAAAACCCAAACTTTGATTTTGCTATTTTATAAAAGGGATACCATTTTACTACCCCATATTTAATGTATTATGGAACTTGAGCATCCACGGGATGCTCAGTGGGATAATGGGATTTTGGTATTCACAGGGGTCCTTGAACCAATCCCTAGTAGATGCCAAGTGTACACTATACAGAGTTTTAAAAGTTATTACTGTATTATTATTTTGTGGGGTACTGTTCCCGGAATCTCCTAACCAGCTCGGCCAGTAGCACAGCGGACCTTCAAGAATCCAGTTCCCAAGCTGTTTATAGATGGAAAGCAGAACTGTGAATTTGAGCTTTTAGACTTCTTAACATTACATGATGCATGGGATTACTCGAGTCTGAAGTATTCTGTAGTTGTGAGCTTTTGCCTGTGAGGAGCTTCTATCACACTGGTAAAACAGGACCCTCTCCTAAGGAAGAGTCAACCATCCTTACCACATGCCAATTTCTAGAAAGCTTCTATATTCACTGTCAGGATTTTATTTGAACTTCAGTCACACACCTAATTCCAAAAATACTACAACATAGATCCCAAGCAGACAAGAAATAAGTGCCAGGTTGGGGGCGGCATGGGGGCATGGCATTTAGGTGACAGCCACGACACTGCCCCCAAGATGGCGTCACGCTGCCTGCCTGACCAGATGGCAGGCAGTTTTATAGTGCTCCAGCCACATGGCATTTATATGTTGCGTGCCGCAGGAGTGCAGCAAAGCTCCTCTTTTGCTGCCTCTTTTTTTGCTGCCAAATGGCCAGATCAGGGCTGCGGGGTGTAGTTGCTGCAGCCCCGATCTGATGCTCAAAGGAGTGGTGTTACGCCACCCCTTTAGGGCAGTCTGTTTGGCCCATAGTTAAAAGTGCCAATAGTCAGCATACAACAGTGAGATCCACTACTCATGTAAACCACAGGGTGCTGTGCCAAACAACATTTTACGTACACATTGCCTTCTGCTATTCAGTAGTGACTGAGATGAGAAATATTTACCAGTATATACGTCAGGAGGTATAGGAGCCAGACTTTGAACCCATCCAGGAAGTCTGTCTGTGAATACATAAGAGATTATCACACTCCTTTTCTCCAGAGTCGGGCAGTGCCCAGTTTGGAGGCATCCTGTACCTAATTGCAACTTCTCCCATTACTTTGCTAAGAACGGAAAAATCCCATTTTTAGTCAAGTACGGGAGAAGTCCTGATCTGGTACAGGATAGCTCCAATCTGGGTATGGAGCTGTGTGGTAAGACATGGTCTCAGCCCATGCCCAGACTGGGAAAAAGCAGCCAGTGTGAGAATCTCTCCAAATATAACAGTTTCATTTTTCCCATTCAAATGAAAGAGATCATAATTGGATTGAGGGATGCTACCATATATAAGTCTCAGTCTCCCATCTACACAACAGGGGCAACTGCAATTCCACTTCATTCACAAAGCGAAGATAGTTCTCATTACACTTTTCCTCCTTGCAGATATCACTTGCTTTGAACAACTGAAGGAAAGATCTAAGGATGCCTCAATCCTAATTTGTTGCTGGAAAGCCAGAAGAGCAGCTACAGGAAGTCGAACTGGCTACTCCAACGTCCAAGCCTTGCTAGGTCAGTTATGCTATTTGTATTAGTGAAGAGGAGTGACCTGTTCCACTCAGTTGTGAAGAAATATTAGTGCCAGCAGGCTTGTGTGACCCTTGGGCAGCCCAGGGCTGTAGTAAATGAGACCACCGGACATTACTACAATGTTCCCCCTGGCTACCTCTGCACTACAACACTGCTCATGAAGAGATCAAAATTCAGAGTGAGCCCGAGGGTATTGTGAGCAAAATACTACAGAAATATATACACGCAGGTAAGTTTTAAGAAGGAAATGTTATGCTTCAACCTGCACTAAAAACACTACATATTGGTCAGGGGCATTACACACCAGATAACACTCTAAGGTGGGGTGACACCACTGCTCCCCAAACATTTGCCTTTTGGAAGAAATGGGCTGTGGTATTTGCCTGCCTCCCTTTAAAATGCAGGAGATGGTGCGAAGGGGGCAAAGTGCCATGACAGGAGAAAGGAGAGGCCGCAGATTGGTAGTTTGCTTTAATTTGAAAAAATATTTTTAAACAACATATATTATTTTTAACTTTTTTCCAATCGCTTTACCAAATTTTCACTTTAACTACGTGAAACTATGTACACTTAAATATACAAATAGGCTGTGGGTATGATATGGTCATTAAAAGGTTTAATTTAAATTTTGTTAGTTGTTTATGTCACAACTACTGCCATTACATTCAGTGCTATACAGGAATTACGATTGGTGAGTAACATTAGTACAAATAACTTTACTAAGAACTTATCAGATGGCAAGTTTTTCATATGAATAGGAATCATTTTAGCAATTATAATTTTAAAAGTGTAGACTTGTGACGCCAACCTTAGTGAAGCCACTACTACTGAAATATGGGGGGGGGGAGCACAAACACTGTGGCCTAACTAGATTTACATGTCAAAAACAATTTCTGATAAGCTCAAAGCAGTTTTCTCTAACAGGTGTAATTATTAACCCTGTGGAAGAAGCTATTCTGGCTCTATGTGTAGAGGTCATTCACTCTGTTTACCACTTGCCAGCAAGAGCATGGCAAATATTAACCAAGGCTGCATCTAGCTTATCATTCAACATTTTACAGAGGAAAACTGGGATGTATGTGACCATGCAACATCACAGAATGGTCAAAATGGCCAAGTTATTAACAAGGAAGATAAGAACACACAAGCTAGGAGTGGCTGCAGTAGTTTGTTTTTGCCCGAATCTACTAGGAAAAGCAGAATGATACACCCTCCCCTTCTCTTCACCCAATTAATTGAGTCTAAACTATTTTTGGACTACACTTTGAACTCAGTTTGCAGCATCTGAAGCAAGCCAAAGATGAAGGGGGAAAGTGGGATGAGAAGAGAGAAGCTGGGGCATTTTGTCCACTTAGCTTGTATAGGGCACCCAGACCCTACAGCGTAACTGTCAGATCATTGCAATACAATGCATTCCATGCTACCTGATTTTGGGGGGAGCAGGGGGAAGGGGGGAAATCATGATATTTATATAAAACATAGTATCAGCTCTGGCAAGCACTGAAATCTTTCAGAACTTCTTTTCCTCTCAAGAGTCTTTGCAGGTTCAGCCAGTTTTATCATTTCCTGTTGATTATTCACGAGACATTAGACTGTCAACTGCACCTACACTACATTCCACAGTGTGTGTGTGTATACAGTATATATATATATACATATATGTATATATCCATGGCATTATTGGAAAATAATAATGCGACATGGTAGCATTATTTGCTGTGGCTCCCAGGATTATGTATTTATTTTATTTGTGATTTTAACATAAATTGTTAGTTTTAAAGGCGTCTCAAAGTATTTTCTGAATGAACAGTTTGTTATAATTCCCAACTAATCACGAACCCCCCCCCCCCAATAGTTTACTAGGCTCTAGACCAGACAGAAGATTTTTAAAAATCCCGAGAGGAGATCCAGTGGGTTTTGAAACTGAACAGCTGTATTTCCACCTCTCTCTTTGTGTTTTCTTGGCAATATTCTCAGTTTTCTCCTTTAACCTTAGGAGACAGATTAATACGAGAAGGATGGAATGATTTCTTTCACCATTCCAAATTAATCTCCCTCCTTCCTTCCAGTTGTTGGGTTATGTGTGCCCCATTCAGTACTGTATTTGCAAATGGGGTGGGGAAGGGGAAGAGCAGGTTCTGAAAAGGAGATCTGCCCTTCCTTTTCTCTGGCTGATGGGTATGAAGTGATAAATGAGGAGCAGGAGTGTGCTGGAGAAGGTCTACACTTGTCCCTCCACATTCGCTAGGTTTAGGGGCACAGGTTCCTTGTGAATGTGGAAAAAATGCAAATAAGAAATTTTTACCTAACATCTCTCTAGGGATCTCTAGGTTCTCCAATACAGCTCTGTGGTCTACATCTGCCAGAAATTGGCCATAGGATTGCACTGGAGAAGCTACAAATGCCTAGTGGAGTGTTCTCTCTAGGAATCTCTAGATTCTTCCGTGCAACTTTTGGTTAAAGTTGACCACAGAACAGTGCTGAAGGACCTAGATATTCCTAGAGAGAACATTTTAAATAAAATCCATGAATAATCAAATCCACACAAATCAAAGCCACAAAGGTGGAGGGACAAGTCTATACACCTACTCTCATTATAGTTCTGTATTAAACATACAAGCAAAATGCATGTTATGTTTATACAGAACAATCTAGGACACAGTTGGCACTTGCAGTCTGAAGCAGACACAGACAGTCCTTGCTGAGATTATAAACCATTCTCCTATGCTCTTTCACAGGTGGCATTTACATGACCAAATGCTCACCCCCTCTAATATATTGCCCACATGGAGTAATTCAACATACCAGTGGAGAAAATTAAACACTAGACCTTAGAGAAGGGGTGTTGTGGGACTACAACTCCTCTGCATGTTGTGGGACTGCACCTCCCATCATCCTGATCATTGTCTATGCTGCTGGGACTGGTGGAAGATGGGGTCCCATGATAGCTAAAGGACTACAAGATTGATATCATGGAGATCCATCTCCCGTCATCCCCAACAGCATAGACAGGTATCAGGGTGTTGGAAATTGTAGTCTCACAACATTCAAAGGGCCACACCTTCCCTACCCCCGCGTTAGAGACCAACAACAGTTGTTAATGATCCAAAACACACTGCAGAAATAATCCCGTTTGAGACTGCTTTACCTGCCCTGGCTCAATGCTAGGGAATTCTGGAAACTGTAGTTTTGTGTCACAATAAACTACCATTTCCAGGATTCCCTAACACTGAGCCAGGGCAGTTAAAGCGGTCCAAACTAGATTATTTCTGCAGTATGGTTTGGACCAATGTTACACTTTGCATCACATCCACCTGTTGCTCATGGAGCATACCAACTAGAAGTGAGGTTATGTTAACACTACTGTATTCCATTTTGCCAATGTCTTTTTTTAAAAATAGGGATGATTAGGAGAGATAGGAAATGACAAACTATAAGCATTGGGTGATCAAAGCCCAGGCATTTCCTAAATGCCAAGCCATCCTCCAGCCCCATCTATTCTGTTGACTTGCCATCTTACTTCCTTAGCAGAATATGTTCTGCCTGGCATCCTATCAGGGAGCCAAACAAGATGCCTTGCCATTTCAGTTGGGTGAGAAGCAAAGGCCACAGAAGGGAGGGACTGGAGTTGGCAGCAGCAGGGCATATACAAAAGGCCACAGGCTCACCCCTGGCATCACTAGTAGCCAAAAAGGAAGAAAAACAGAGAATTAATGTTTGAAAACTAGCTGACAGGTTATAGATACGCCCTTTGCCACAAGCTCTAAATATACATATGAAACCCAAGGACAACACAATCTGAAATTGTGGAACCTCGTTCTTGCTGTGTGGCTTCAAGTCCCTGCTGACCTTACGGCGATCCTAAGGCAACCTTATCATGGGGTTTTCATGGCAGAATTTGTGCAAAGAGGGTTTGTCCTTCCTTTCCTCTGAGGCACAAACACCAATATGGCTGAGCACCCATATAAAAGTGTTCAAGTATGTTCAGCTATTGGTTTGGTTAGTTTTAGCCTGACACCCTGGAGGGCAGCCAGCGCAGGGTGCGGACAGACTTTCTGGCTTGCTGTAAAGCCAGCCGCTCTGTATTTCTCACAAAAGCACAATTGTCAGCAGTCTCTGAAGCAGCATAACCCTTCCTTAGCAAAGCCAAGGCCATTTGCATTGGCTCCCGTCAAGAAAGTGAGAATCGATTATGGATGCCACAGCAATTTTCTCTTGAGAGCTATCTTCCTTAATCCACTTTGAATTTAAACTTTTTAAAAAATGATTTTGTGTTATAACATCATCTCTGATCCTTCCCTATCCTGAAAGTAATACTCAAAAGTGTGCGTCTGCCTTCAAGTCATCTGTCAGTTTATGGCCACCCCATGCATTTCGTAGGGTTTTCTTAGGGCAAGGAAATTACTTTTCATTTAACTCACACAGCCATAATACCAACATAAAAGATGCCGAAAGTGTTTCTTTTCACGATAAGCCAAAAACACTTGAATGCCTTCGGAAGTCTAATATTGTATTTCCCCCCATATATTTAATAAAATAATTTCAAATCACAGTTAAAATGTCTGTTTTCCCTCTAGCTATTTGAAGCCTGTTAGTTTTCTGAATCTTTGCCTTCTCCGGGGCTTTCTCAGTCAGATGGAGAGAATAACTACGAGTTCTCATGTGAATGATATGTAGGTACATGCCACTAAGATACATGCAGCAAAACTCTTGCAGAAAGACTCTACCCCAAAAAGACTCTGGAGGGAGTACTGAAGAAAGAGATGACCAACACACACGAAGGTTTTGAGAAGGAAAGGATCCTCCAAAGCACAGATAGGGCTCATACAGCCCTCCAAATGTTCTGGGATTGCAACTCCTTACAGTCTTCACTGCTGACTATTCTAGCTAGGGGTGCTTGGAGCTGCAGTTCAGCAACAGCTGGAAAGCCACATAACTCCAAGGAGTTTATCATACGACGGAATTTTGGGGTATAATGCAATGGCAATCCGAATGCAATCATGGGGTTTCACGTTATTACGAATGAGTGTATCCCACGCAATTTCGGGCAATGGGAAGTCATTCCGAAAGCAATCATGGGGTTTCACGTAATTGCGTATTAGAGTATTTCATGCAATTTCGGGCATTGGGGGGTCATTTTGGGGAAATGGGAAGTCATTCTGAACGCATTCCGAACGCAATAAGATTTCACGTAAATTTGCTAAACTAGCAAATTCACGTAATTGCGAATTGGCTCCATTCACAATTGAGAGAAATTCCTCCCGTGTGATAAACTCCCAAGGGTGCATTTGCACTGCAGAAATAATCCAAGTTGACACCACTTTAACTGCCATGATTCCATCCTACAGAATCCGGGGATTGGTAGTTTTGTGAGGCACCAACACTAATTGGCAGAGAAGACTAAAGACCTTGTAAAACTACAAATCCCAGGATTCCATAGAATGAAGTGACAGTACTTAAAGACTGCATACACACTGCAGAAAAAAATCCAGGTTGATATAACCTCAACACCATGCCTCAGTGCCATGGAATCCTGGAATTGTAGTTTATTGTGGCACCAGAGCTCTCTGACAGAGAAGGCTAAATGTCTCACAAAACTACAGGTTCCAGAATTCCCTAGCATTGAACCAGGGCAGTTAAAACAGTCTCAAACTAGATTATTTCTGCAGTGTGGATGCGGCCTTTAAGTGCTGTCACTCCGTCCTAGGGGATCCTGGGATTTATAGTGTCAAACTGCATTATGGATGCACCTCCAGGCATTCTCCTTTCCAGATGTTAGCGATCAGGAGTCGGTATGGATTGGAACTATAAACCCAAACATCTGGAGGACCCAAGTTTTCTGTCCTGATGGCTGGCTCTTGCTTTTGTCCGGCAGGCCATATATCCCTGAGAACTAGCATGGTGTAGTATTTGGAGCATTTTTATTTTATATTTTATATTATTTTTATTTATTTCACTTTTATGCCACATTTCTCCCACAAAGGGAAAACAAGGCGGCTTGCACGGATAAAAACATTTTAAAAAACACATCACAATAAAAACAATTCAATACAATCTAAAAGCAGATGCATTCAAAACCACAGAACAGGCACCCCATGGTTATATATGAAAAGCCTGCCTGAAGACTGGGCTCGTGTTGGACTAGGACTTTGGAGACCTGGATTCCAAACACACCGCAGAAATCATCCAGTTGGAGACTGCTTTAAGTACCTTGGCTCAAAGCTAGGAAATCCTGGGATCTGTCCTTTTGAGAGACCTCTTCTGTCAGAGAGCTCTGGGGCCAGAATCAACTACCATAAACCCCCTAGCCCTGAGCCAGGCCAGTGTGTTGGAGAGCCTAGTCTCTGAAGCATCAGGAAACAAGCTTGCTCCATCTTCAGTATGTGGCACCACTTCCAATATTTAAAGAGGGCTGTCATGCCACCCCTTTGCCATGGCAATCCCCCTCTGGAAGAAATCTGGCCAAGATTCCTAAATCGGACAAGACTGGAAGGCACACAACCACAACCCCCATATCACCTGGGAGGGAAGACTCACCACTGGACTGGCACACCAGCTCTGGGGTGCCCAGCAAGAACTGCCCTCCAGGGGGAAGAGAGACCAAGAATCTGCCCCTTGGGGTACGCAGGGGGCATCGCAGGAAAGTCTCCCCCATGGCTCCAAAACCTGCCCTTCTCTTCCAGCTGCTCAGCTGCTTTTACCTGCCCCAGGTGTGCTCCTCCTGCTGCTGCTGCTGCTGCTCCTCCTCCAAAAGGTGGAGAGAAGCAGATCAGACTGAAGGTGGTTGGCATGGCCTCCCTTGCCTCCCTGCAGGGAGCTTTCTTATTGTGAGTTACTGCATGGCAGAAGGGGCTTGGGCTGGATGGCCATTGTAGCCTCTTCCAACTCTAGGATTCTAGAGTTTCTTGGACAGTTTTGGAGATGATCAGGACAGGAGTAAGACACAGGGGTAAGAAATTACAATTTATAATTTATTAATTTAATTGTATTCTATAATTGTTGGTTAGTTGAAATGGGAGTTTAAGGGGATGGTGTTTTTATCATAGTCTCGATACTGTTATTCATGTATTTTGGGATTGTAACCCGCCTCGATCCTTTGGGAGAGGCGGGCTATAAATAAATGTGTCACTATTAAAAGTGCCATGCCCCCGTCACCTTTGCACGATCGCAGGAAGATTTTCACACTAGGTCATGCACATGCCACACTTGTCCCGCCGTCGGAGCGTCGTGCCAGCGCAACGTCTCGTCGATGACGAAACAAGCGTTAACAGCTTGCCAACAGTGCTTTGCCAGTGCTATCAGGAACGTGTGAAAGGCAATCATGCTCCAATAGCCCCACTGAGACTCTGTCATTAAACTTTCCAGAAATAAATGGAATCGTCCAGGATCCCAGGGTGCCGTTCAGCAGAATCACTTCCTGTGTCACACTTGGGAGTCACAGGAGAGTTCTTTAGCAGCAAGAGATGACCCATTTTATTTTCTCTTCAATCACAACCCCTTCTTTTGGCATGCAGGTTGTAAAAGTGCTATTTTACCGTTCATGAATTGCTAATGCCCTGTTATAATGATACTATGTGAAAGTAAGTGTTGCAATTTCGCCATTGTATCATTCTTGTAAATAACGTTAGAATAGTGCTATTAAAGTGTAAATAGCCTTGTGTCAGACGAGGTACATCCTGTCCTTGTCCCCTCATGTTCTCGTCCCTCCTGTGCGATCACGGGAAGGACTTTCAGATGGGATTCACACTTATCCCATCCAGAAAGCGCAAACAACTACGATCATGCAAGAGGCTTTCAGATGAAGTTGTGCAGATCCCGTCTTTATCCCACCATTAACCTGTCATTAAAGCAACACTGGCAGGCATTTTGCATTAACAGAGGTTCGTGTCAATGCAATCCTGCTTTAATGACAGGTTAATGGCAGGATCAGTCCTATGATTTGCAAACCTTTTGTGCCATCCCAGTCACAGACAGGTTAAGGGTGTGATAAGGATGAGGGAATGATCCCATCCTTATCCTGTCCCCCCATGTGAAAATCTCCTACGACTCTGGAGTTGTTGTCAACTTTCTGGAAATACCCTTGAGTTTCCACCATGAAACCCTGTCCCTCCACTGCTCTGCTTAGTTCTTGCAAACCCATACCTGTGACCTCCCTAATGTAGAAGCTATCCATCTACCATGCAGCTTTCCTCTCTTTCTGCTTCCATCCATATTTCCCAGCATTATTTTTTTCCCCCAATGAATCATGCCTTCTCATGATGTGTCCAAAATATGGCAGCCTCAGTTTTGTCATCTTGGCTTCCAGGGAAATCTCCAGCTTGATCTGCTCTACCAGTAGGACCCATTTGTTTGTCTCTTTGGCTGCCTATGGGATCCTTAGCACTCTTCTCCAGCACCACATGTCAAATGAATTGATTTTCTTCCGATCTTCTTTCTTAACTGTCCATCTCTCACATCCATACATGGCAATAGAAAATACAATGGCTTGTATGATTCTAACCACTATATTAATAACCACGTTTCCAAAAAGAGGCAGCGCAGCAATCTGCTGGGGATGCCCTGATTCTATAACCACTATAGAAATGTTAGCACAGCAGCCATAGACATCTATGGGAGCAAGGGAGTAGTTGCTCCTAAACCTAATAAACCACAATCCTATGCCAGCTTTCACTTTAAAAAATTAAATCTCTCGCCATTGTTGAAGTTGAGATATAGCACTCAATATTTTTGCACAGTTGCACATAGTTGTGACATAAATGCCAAATAATATTGAGATGGCATTCCGCACACATCCGTAAATGAATCATTTAGTACATTGGAATTGATCTTTTTGTGCATGTGCCGTTTTGGCACTAGGTGCCTGCCTGCAAATCACCTTTCCATCCCACACGTATTAAATACAATAAAATAAAATGTATTGCTTCAGCACATTCTTTTAATCAAGTGTAAACAAAATTGTGCCCCATATCTCAAAAGAAGACAAAAATCCACTGCAAAACAGATTCTGGCAATGAGAACCGATTGCCTCCGCTGAAATGCATATCTGGGTAAGTGTCCCTGGTTGCTTCCCCAATAGTGCGAATTAAGTGTGATTAACTTTTGTACTCTCACAATTGCGCTTCACGTGCACTATTGAGAAGCCATTCACGATATTTCCCTATGAATGGTTTATTGCTGGAGCACGCTGGGTTCTTCACAGGAGAAGTCCTGGATCAGTGTTATCAGGGTACTTTTGAATTGTCTTCCTATATTCCAATGTGTTAGCTACCTTTCCCACTTTTATATCATTGGAAAATTCAAAAATGATTCCTTCCAATCCATCATCTACTATAAATAACTGATAAAAAATATTGAAGAATGTCGTCTCCAGGACACAGAGCCCTGAGGCACTCCACTTGAGATCTCCTTCCAGTCTGAAGCCAATAATGACATCTCTCTGAGCACAGTTTTCCAACCAATGATGGATCCATATGGTGGAATTTCTATCTATTCCATATTTAGACGGTTTGCAAATCAGAATATCACAGGAGCATTATCAGATTCTTTGCTGAGTTTCTGGGAACTTGTTCTTTAACTGCATGAACAAAGGATAAAGATTAAGCATTCCCCTTGCCCTTGGCTGGGAAATTAACAGATAAGTAGGTTGGCTTTGAGAACTGATCCTCTCATAATAAAAACTGATAACTGGTCCATAAATCTAGCCAAACAATAGATTAAGGCTAGATTAAGGCTGGATTTAATACAGGAAACAAAACATTGGGGGGTTGGGGGGTGGGTGGGTGGGGGGAGATGAAGAATGATCCTGTTCCTCATACTCTACCTTCTGAAAATCTGCTCCTGAAGAAATCAAACTTCAAGCCAGATAAAGAGGAGTAAAATCTTGATGTTTTGCCCAACAGCTGGTTTCTTCTGGTCAATGCTCTTGGACTTCTCAGAGGATTCTGGCTGACTGGCAATCCTTCCCCAAAGGCCAGCCCCAAATTCCAGCAAAGAAAAAATAAAGAATATAAGTAATTACTCTAGCGATAGGGCATTAAACAGCAGGACATGAAAAAGGATGGGAAATGTGGACTTTGTCTGTTACCCCCTAATGGGTAGACCAGGTTTGGGGTAACATGGGAACCTGAGAGGCTGTCAGGCTGCTAACCATCAGCCCAAGCTAGAAAAATAAATTATAAGGAGCGATAATGGGAACTGCAATCCAACAACATCTGGAGGGTCATATCTTGTCCCATCCTAGGACTGCTCTCTATGGGAATCCTATAACCGAACATCTCAAAGGAATCAAACAGTGTTTTGTGAGGCTTTCCTACAACCCTAGTAATGGCTTATTAGCATTAAGTCAAACCTTAATTTTTTTATCAGAGCCTTCGGGCCTTATTGGCTACACATGTGCTGTGGTTGCACCATCTAAATGATTTTCACCAGGTTGCACATTTGCTATGGTTGCACTATTTGAACTGTTTTAACTGGTTTGGAGAGAGCCAGGGTGCTGTAGTGATTTGAGCGTTGGACTGCAGCAGTGAAGACCAGGGTTCAACTCCCAGCTTGGCCCTGAAACCCACTTGGGCAAGTCATAGGACTCTTTCAAACGGGGAGGAATTTCTCCCAACTCCGAATGGAGCCAATGCGGATTCATGTAAATTCGCTTGTTTAGCGAATTTACATGAACCCCTGCTCCGTTCGGAATTACTTCCCATTACCCGAAAATAACCCCCTCCTGCCCGAATTTGCATGCGAAGCTTTAATTCGCAATAAGGTAAAACCCATGATTGCATTCGAATTGGCTTCCCTCTTGCCCGAATTTGCGTGCGAAGAGTTAATTCGCAATAACGTAAAACCCATGATTGCATTCGAATTGACCTTAAATTATACTTCCAATTTAGCCTTGTATGAAAGAGTCCATACTCTCTCAGACTCAGAGGAAGGCAAAGACAAACCTCCGAACAAGTCTTGTCAAGAAAACCCCAGGATAGGTGGCAGTGGTTGATGATGATGATGATGATTAATATTATTAATATTTATATCCTGCTCTTTAGAAATGCTCTCAGAGTGGATTACAGTTAGACAGTTCCTTGCCCTCAGATCTAAAATCTAAAAAGACATGACACGAAAAGAGAAGGGAATGGTGACCTTAGAGTCACCATTAAGTTGGAAGCAACTTGAAGGCACACAACAACAAACTGGTTTCGAACTGTTTGGTTTTTCTTTCTTTGTGGAAGAAAGATTAAGCATGCAGGAACTAATAAAGATTGAAACTGGAAGAAGGAGTATGTTACGAACATGACTGGCAAAAAAAAAAAAAAAAAAGGAAGAGGGAATAAGAACATTGTAAGGGAAAATGAGCAAGCAGTGGCTAAAACAACAGAAATGCTTACTTTTATGGATTTAGTTATGTACGTGATGTTTGTATTTGTTATATATGTGTATGTCAGTCAATTTGTTCTGGATGTGTTTTATTTTTTTTTTTGGTGGTGATATTTGCATATATATATATATATATATATAAAGTTATTTAATTTTTAAAAAGTGGTTTTTAAATGAGATACTATTTCATATCTTGTTAGTCTTTTATTTTTATTTTTTTAAGAAACCCAGTTTTACACAGATTTATTTCATATTTTAAATTGATTTTAAAAATAATCTTAGAACCTAGGGCAGGATCTATTAATTATTATTATTAATATTAATTGTATTTATATAGCGCTGTAAATTTACACAGTGCTGTACATACAATCTTATAATTAGACGGATCCCTGCCCTCAGGCTTACAGTCTAATATTTCATTCAACCAACCATCCATCCTGTTCTAGAAACCAAAGTCCAAACAGCAAGGAAGCCCATAATAGACTGTTTTCTCATAACTGGAGAGTATCACATCCTTGTGCCTCCAAGCACTCTCTGCGGAAACAGAGATTTGGATACCTCTCTTATCTGTCTCACACAGTCACCCTTTCCCCGACTGGACTCTCGGAGGTACTAGACACAAAGGAGGGGGAAAACAGGTTCCCACTTTATTTCAGTGCTGATAATAGCCAGGTCAGGCCCTAAGGCAGACATCACCCTTTTCAGAGTATCAGTTATGTTTGGCTTGCTTACAGGAGGGGAAAGGATAGAAGGACCCTTTGTAAGCCAGCAAGGTGAGGTGTCAGGAGGATGTCATAAGGGGTAGAGATGGAGGAATGCTTTGGCTGGCAGAAAAATGGTGGGAGAGATAGAAAACAGGTCTGTCTTCTGTGAGACAGATTTCTGTTGATGCAGACAACTTTGTGGACGGAGGCTCACACTCCACCACTGCTCTACGCTCAGTCTTTGAGGCAGAATCCAAAGATGTAGCCATGTTAGTCTGTAGAATATAGTATATGGAGATATCTTGTAGCACCTTTGAGACTAACTAAAGAAAGAAGTTGGCAGCATGAGCTTTTGTAGACTTCACTCTATATCCTCGGATGCATTCAGATATTCTTTTGAAGCAGGGTGCTGTTTCCTGTGAGAAGACTGTTCCCAGCTGAATGTTAGCCGTTTTGGACATTTATGTTTCTTAGTCATTCTCAGAATGGAGGACATTTCAAAATTCCTCCTGGATAGAATATTGAAATCAAAGAATTATAGAATTGGAAGAAACCTCAAGGCCCATCCAGATGTTTTCTATCAATTGTCCAGGGCATGCCAAGTATTAATGTGATCCACACTGTAGCTTCCAGATGCTACCAGCTCACCTTCATATATAAGATGCTATTTGTTGTTGTTTCCTCTCCTGGACTGAAACTATTTCTCCTTGTTCTTTAATCAATGTTTACATTTGCAAGAGTTATATTTAGCCATCCATTCTTCAGTTTTTCCACTCTCTCCCATTCTGGATTGTCCAAAGTGCTGATGTTTTTCATTCTCTCACCCAAGTAACGTACAAAGATGAAACACGTTTCCTCACCCCTCAGGCACCTCTTCTTGATTTGCAAGTCTTTGGGCTTTCAGACACAGGATGTGCCATGACTGTAGGAAGAACCAGAATTTCACATTTTTAAATGTTAGAAGGAAAATGAATGACTAAATAAATAATTTAAAAAGTATGGAAACTTTCCAGCCGTGGAAGGGAAACCTAGAATAAGTTGTTCATCCTCCCATTTGCTCTGGTAAAATGAAATTTGTGGCAGCAGCCAGCAGCGAGAGCAATGCACAAAGGTGTATCTGTACTGTAGAAATAGCGCAGTTTGACACTGTCTTAAGTGCTGCAGCTCCATCCTATGGAATACTGGGATTTGTAGTTTCACAAGGTCTTTAGTCTTCTCTGCCAAAGAGTACTGGTGTCCCACAAAACTACCAATCCTAGGATTCTGTTACTGTTTTGGATTACAGCCCTCAGAATCCGCAAGGCAGCCTTGCCAGCTATCAGATGATGGAACGTAAACAGCAGAGTTTGGAAAAGTTACCTTTTTGGGATGCTAGTTTACAAACTGCACTAGCCAGCAGGGCCATGGCCATGCTAGCAGCAACACAGGGGACTAGTAGTCAAAAAAGTATTCCTTCCCCTAAGCTTCAGTAAGCAATACATACTGTAAGCTCAAATCGGGCGTCCCTCAAGGTGCGATACTGTCACCAATGCTATTCAACATTTACATGAAGCCGCTGGGTGAGATCATCCGGAGACATCTGGCGGGGTGTTATCAGTATGCTGATAACACCCACATTTGTTTCTGCATGTCTCGGACTGCTTCAGTGACCAAGGATGGCCTCTCCCCTCTGAATGACTGTCTGAAGTCAGTAATGGATTGGATGAGGGAAAATAGACTTAAACTGAATCCAAATAAAACAGAGGTACTCGCTATAGGCAATCCTATTCCGGGTGCGGAGATAAGTCCTCCAGTCCTGGATGGGGTCACACTTTCTCTAAAGGACTGTGTTCATAGCCTGGGGGTACTCTTGGATTCGTCACTTTGCCTGTCATCTCAGGTTGATGCGACAGCCAGAAGTGCCTGTTATCAGCTTCGGCTCATACACCAGCTGTGACCCTTCCTGGAATGGGAGAACCTAGAAACGGTTGTACATTCACTAGTAATCTCTTGTCTTGATTTCTGCAATGCGATCTGTATGGGGCAACCCTCATGCCATGTTTGGAACCTGCAATTGGTTCAAAACATGGCAGCCAGATTAGTTACAGGGAGTTCTAAATTTGATTCTATTACACCTATTTTAGAATCCCTACACTGGCTGCCTGTTAGCTTCCGGGCACAGTATAAGGTGTTGGTCATTACCTATAAAGCCCTACATGGCTTGGGTCCAGCATACTTGAGGGAACGCCTCTTCCCATACAATCCTTCCCATGCACTCAGGTCCTCTTGGAGGAACCTACTGCAGCCAAAGAAAACCAGGCTGGTGGCAACCTCCCAGAGGGCCTTTTCAGCTGCTGCTCCTAAAACATGGAATGACCTGTTTGTTGGAGGAGATCCGCCACATAACATCTTTGGAGGCCTTCAAGAAGGCAATAAAGACGGATCTCTTCCATTAGGCCTTCCCTGACTGACCTCCTCAGACTTTTTAACAGTCCATCTGTCTCACTGCCCCCATCAATTCCCCTCTCCCCAATTTTATTATGAATTATAATTTAATGTTTTTTAAATTATTATTTTAGATTATGATGTTTTTAATGCTTTAGCACATTGTATTTTGTTTTGTTTTTATTTTTAACTGTTCTCCACTTGCTTTTAACTGTTCCCCACTATGATTTTAACAGGTTGTACCCCGCCCCGATTGCTCGCTCAGAGGGGCAGGTAAGAAATAAATATTATTATTATTATTACTACTACTTGCTGTTACCTGCCTCGATCCAACAGAGGGACAGGCGGGATACAAATAAATGAATACATTATTATTATTATTATTATTATTATTATTATTATACATACAAAGCCCTCTTGCTAGACATATAAGTGTTTTCATCAAGTACAGGCTGAGGTCTTAAATTAATTTTTTTTAATAGAACAAACATATCCTGAGATGTCTTAGGGAGCATCTACATTGTAGAAATAATGCAGTTTGACATCACTTCAAGTGCTGTAGCTCCATCCAATGGAATCCTGGAATTTGTAGTTTTGCAAGGTCTTCAGTCTTCTTTGCCAAAGATTGCTGGTGCCTCACAAAACTACAAATGATGGAGCAATGGCAGTTAAAGTGGTGTCAAACTACATCATTTCTACAGTGTAGATGCACCTATGGAGCAGTGACACTGAGCAACATGGCTGTTTCGAAGGTCCAAAACACACTGCAGAAATAATCCAGTTTGAGATCACTTTTAACTGCCTTGGCTCAGTACTAGGGAGTTCTTAGTATTGTCGTTTATTGTGGCCACAGAGTTCTCTGACAGAGAAGGCTGTCTCACAAAACTACAGTTCCCAGAATTCCCTAGCATTGAGCCAGGGCAATTAAAGCGGTCTCAGACTACATTATTTCTGCAGTGTTTTATGGACTGTAATCAGCAAAGATGGGGATTAAACTGTGGTAGTTCCATTAGTCAAAACAAGCCAACTACTATATTTCACAAAGCAATTTACTAAGCGGTTTCCCGACTAGCAATTGCCTCCCTTCCTTTTTTCACGGCTAGTCTAGGCTGCACCCGCACTGCAGAAATAATCCAGTTCGACACCGCTTTAACTGCCCTGGCTCAGTGCTATGGAATTATGGGAATTGTAGTTTTGTGAGACATTTAAAGCTTTCTCTGTCAGGGCGCTCTGGTGCTTCAACAAACCGGGATTCCCTAAGACGCAGCCATGGCAGTCAAAAGTGGTGTCAAACTGGATTATTTCTACAGTGTAGATGCACCCCAAAACCTCTCAGGATATATATGTGTGTGTATATATATATGTGTGTATATATATATATATATATATATATAATTTAACACCCCAGCTTGTTAAACCTCAGGCACTTAAACCTCAGGCAGTTAAAGTGGTGTCAAACTGCATTATTTGTGTAATGTGGACTCAGCCCTAAATGACTTTGGTCAACAGTGATGATGGTGGCAACAACAACAACAACACACCATTCACCCTCTTGACCTGTTGCTAGGGGCCTTTGGTTGCTAAGGCCCTTCTAGCTCCCTTCCATCGTGTCACTCTATGGTCTTTCCTCAGTTCTCTTGCGATTGGTCCTGAAACCGGCCAATGAGGTTCTATCCCCGCCCACCTGGGCCAATGGCGGCGGCGTTTGAGTTGACGGACACACGAGTCAGCCATAGGGAGGGCGAGGACTCAAAATGGCCACCAATAGAGACAAAGGTCGGGGCGGGCAGCGTTTCCTGGTTGAGGAAGGAGGAATGGGGCTGCTGCTGCTGCTGCTGCTGGAGCCGGGTCCTCCAGAGTGAAGGTCTCTGGGGTGAGTCAGGCAGGGCTGCAGCTGTTGTTGCTGTTGTTGTGTGCCTTCAGGCATTTGATATATAATCTTATGGTGACCCCTGTCATGGGGCTCCCTTGGCCAGCTTTCCTCAGAGGAGGCTTGCCATTGCCTTGTCCTGGGGCTGAGAGAGTGTGACTCTAAAAGGCTGAGATAATGTGACTGAGGCTGAGAGAGTGTGACTCTCCCCTGAGGCTGAGAGAGTGTGGCTATGTGAGGCTGGGATAGTGTGAGGCTGAGAGAGTGTGACTCTCCCCTGAGGCTGAGAGAGTGTGGCTATATGAGGCTGGGATAGTGTGAGGCTGAGAGAGTGTGACTTCCCTGAGGCTGAGTGTGTGATTCTCCTCTGAGGCCGAGAGAGTGTGGCTATATGAGGCTGGGATAGTGTGAGGCTGAGAGAGTGTGACTCTTCCCTGAGGCTGAGAGAGTGTGACTCTCCCCTGAGGCTGAGAGAGTGTGGCTATATGAGGCTGGGATAGTGTGAGGCTGAGAGAGTGTGACTCTCCCCTGAGGCTGAGAGAGTGTGGCTATATGAGGCTGGGATAGTGTGAGGCTGAGAGAGTGTGACTCTCCCCTGAGGCTGAGAGAGTGTGGCTATATGAGGCTGGGATAGTGTGAGGCTGAGAGAGTGTGACTCTTCCCTGAGGCTGAGTGTGTGATTCTCCTCTGAGGCCGAGAGAGTGTGGCTATATGAGGCTGGGATAGTGTGAGGCTGAGAGAGTGTGACTCTCCCCTGAGGCTGAGAGAGTGTGGCTATGTGAGGCTGGGATAGTGTGAGGCTGAGAGAGTGTGACTCTCCCCTGAGGCCGAGAGAGTGTGGCTATATGAGGCTGGGATAGTGTGAGGCTGAGAGAGTGTGACTCTTCCCTGAGGCTGAGTGTGTGATTCTCCCCTGAGGCTGAGAGAGTGTGGCTATATGAGGCTGGGATAGTGTGATCCTGAGAGAGTGTGACTCTCCCCTGAGGCTGAGAGAGTGTGGCTATATGGCTGGGATAGTGTGAGGCTGAGAGAGTGTGACTCTTCCCTGAGGCTGAGTGTGTGATTCTCCTCTGAGGCCGAGAGAGTGTGGCTATATGAGGCTGGGATAGTGTGAGGCTGAGAGAGTGTGACTCTTCCCTGAGGCTGAGAGAGTGTGACTCTCCCCTGAGGCTGAGAGAGTGTGGCTATATGAGGCTGGGATAGTGTGAGGCTGAGAGAGTGTGACTCTCCCCTGAGGCTGAGAGAGTGTGGCTATATGGCTGGGATAGTGTGAGGCTGAGAGAGTGTGACTCTTCCCTGAGGCTGAGTGTGTGATTCTCCTCTGAGGCCGAGAGAGTGTGGCTATATGAGGCTGGGATAGTGTGAGGCTGAGAGAGTGTGACTCTTCCCTGAGGCTGAGAGAGTGTGACTCTCCCCTGAGGCTGAGAGAGTGTGGCTATATGAGGCTGGGATAGTGTGAGGCTGAGAGAGTGTGACTCTCCCCTGAGGCTGAGAGAGTGTGGCTATATGGCTGGGATAGTGTGAGGCTGAGAGAGTGTGACTCTTCCCTGAGGCTGAGTGTGTGATTCTCCTCTGAGGCCGAGAGAGTGTGGCTATATGAGGCTGGGATAGTGTGAGGCTGAGAGAGTGTGACTCTTCCCTGAGGCTGAGAGAGTGTGACTCTCCCCTGAGGCTGAGAGAGTGTGGCTATATGAGGCTGGGATAGTGTGAGGCTGAGAGAGTGTGACTCTCCCCTGAGGCTGAGAGAGTGTGGCTATATGAGGCTGGGATAGTGTGAGGCTGAGAGAGTGTGACTCTTCCCTGAGGCTGAGTGTGTGATTCTCCTCTGAGGCTGAGAGAGTGTGGCTATATGAGGCTGGGATAGTGTGAGGCTGAGAGCGTGTGACTCTCCCCTGAGGCTGAGAGAGTGTGGCAGTTGCCCACCAGCTCCAGGTAGTCTTGGAAGAAGCCGATTATCTAGACCCATTTCAAACCGGGTTCAGGACAGGCTATGGAGTTGAGACAGCCATGGTCGCCTTAGTGGATGACCTCCGTCTGGGCATGGACAGGGGAAGTGTGACCCTGTTAGTGCTCTTGGACATCTCAGCGGCCTTTGATACCATCGACCATGGTATCCTTCTGGAATGCCTGGGGGAGTTAGGCATCGGAGGCACTGCTGCGCTCCAGTGGTTCCGGTCCTACCTCTCAGGCAGGTTCCAGATGGTGAAGCTGGGAGACAGTCGCTCTCGTAGAAGAGAGCTGGCATCTGGTGTCCCTCAAGGCGCCATTGTGTCTCCCATGCTATTTAACATTTACACGAAACCTCTGGGAGAGGTCATCTGGAGACATGGGGCGCGGTGTTATCAGTACGCTGATGACACTCAAATCTATTTCCCTATGTCTCCGACTGCTGCAGTGACTGAAGATGGCATCTCTCCTCTGAATGCCTGCCTTGACTCGGTAATGGGCTGGATGAGGAAAAACAAGCTCAGGTCAAACGCAGAGAAAATGGAGGTGCTCGTAATAAGTTCCCCTGGCCCGGGGATGGAGATTCATCAACCAGTCCTGGACGGGGTCACACTTCCCCTAAAGGACAAGGTTCGTAGTCTGGGGGTGCTCCTGGACTCGTCTCTACAATTAACATCTCAGGTGGAGGTGATTGCCAGGAGCACCTGGTATCAGCTTCGGCTGATACGCCAGCTGCGTCCCTACCTGGGCAGGGAGGACCTAGAAGCAGTAGTACATGCACTGATAACCTCTGTTTTAGATTTCTGTAATGCGCTCTACATGGGGCTACCTTTGTACCAAGTTCGGAAGCTTCAATTGATCCAAAATGCAGTGGCCAGATTGGTAACAGGGGCTTCAAGGATGGAACATATCACCTCCATCCTGAAATCCTTGCACTGGCTGCCAATTTGCTTCCACGCGCAATACAAAGTGTTGGTCGTCACCTTTAAAGCCTTATATGGCTTGGGCCCAGGTTACTTGAGAGAACGCCTCTCCCTACATCATCCGCCCCGCACCCTAAGGACAACCGACAAGAAATTGTTAAATTACAAGCACACAAGACTAACATCTACATCTCGTTTAGCAATCTCAGCTGTGGCTCCAAAGTTATGGAACGATCCGCCGGAGGAGATCCGTCTGATATCTGCATTGGAGGCGTTCAAAAAAGCATTGAAGACGGATCTCTTCCGGCTGGCATATCCACCTGATCTTATCTAACTCCCCACTGAATCAGAGCTACCCTCCAGTTATTGTGATGTACCTGTTGTCGATGTAGTTGTTTTTAAATTGTGGTAATGTTATATTGATTTTATTGCTTTGTATTTTTATCATGTTGTAATCCCACCTCAATCCGTAGGGAGAGGCGGGAGATATAAATAAATTTTATTATTATTATTATTATTATTATTTATATGAGGCTGGGATAGTGTGAGGCTAAGAGAATGTGACTCTCCCCTGAGGCTGAGATAGTGTGAATTTATGAGGCTGAGATTGTAACTAAGTGAAGCTAGGTTGGTCCTCCCCACTTTTCTGCTTGCTTCTCCTCTGCAAGCCAAGACACTTTTATTTAAGCAGGCATTTGATCTATAATTCATATAAATGTTTGATATCTATCTATATCTATTTATATCAATATTTGATATACAGTAATTCATATCAATGAATGGTTTTTATGCAGTAGGTGGGTTTTAGTTTTGTATGTGTTATATTGTTGCGTAGATAGTTTTGAATTTTAGTGAGATTTTAAAAATGTTTTTATCTGTGATATCTCCCTCCTGGGGAGAAAGGCAGCATACAAAATAAATAAATAAAATTTATTTCTATGCCGCCTCTCCAATAAGATCGAGGCAGCTTACATCAGTAAAACATATAACATAATAAAATGAATCCCACTATCCCTCCTCCCTTAAAACAGCCCACATAATTACAATACAACAAAAATAATAAAATACATTAAAATCAGTAAGATCATTAAAACAATCATAACAGAAGCAGGGCATTATGGGTGATCATTGGGACACTGGGGTAGAATCAATCAGTCAGGGCAGGGCAGGGCCTGGGTGGCAGCAGGGATTTTTCAAGTGGCGGGGAGTTCCCTGGGCTCCTAGGTTTCTCTGAATCTCTCTTTATTTCTCCCTCACAGGGAAGAACTGCCCCATCCTTTCCCTTCCAAGACCTGCTCCTTTGACACCATGGAGACCCTCATCCCTGTCATCAACAAGCTGCAAGAGATCTTCAACACAGTGGGAGCGGAGGTGATCCAGCTGCCCCAGATTGTAGTGGTTGGCTCCCAGGTGAGGTTCTTCTTCTGTTTCTTTCAAGGATGACCCTCCAGATATTTTTGGGAATTGCACCTTCTGCCAGTCCTAGCTAGGATAGCTGGTATAGTCTGCCCTCCATATCCACAGATTCTTTATCCATGGATTCAAGCATCCGCAGTTTGGAAATATATATCTCTATGCCCCTGTGGAGCTGGCACAGTGGAGACAGTAGGACATGTATTGTTATACTGCCCTTTCTGTATTGGTTATCATCACATTTTTATATATCCAATTCTTAGAGGGATTCCTGGAAGAGCTGATGAGTTTCATGTATCCCATTTGCTGGCAAACCAGTGCCCATCAACAGTGGTATTGCTACCCCTGGTGTCACCCAGTGCGGGGGGGGGGGGTCTGCTGGGGGATATGGCCAAAAGGTGGAATTAATTTTTTTAAAAATATTTTCAAACCGTGGATGGTTGAATCTGTGGATATGGCTGGCTGACTGTACTTGGAATCACTCACTGAAATGAATTTGCCACTGATTCAGAATTGGTAAAGAAAGTATTGCATCATGAAATGCATAACTGATGTATGGGGCTCACTGCTACGAGAAGTCTACTGTGGGAACTGAGAGTCGGGCCAAGATTGCACATGTTGAGGTTAAGCATGGCCTCCAATATATCAGTAGCTCCAATATATCAGTAGCATGCAGATGGCATGAATTGACATTGATTGCTTGTGAGTTCCTGCATGGCAGGGGGTTGGACTGGATGGCCTTTGTGGTTTCTTCCAACTCTATGATTCTATGACTCTATGACTATGATTCTATGAGACATGATTGTATATCTTTGAGTACAAGATGAGAAACAGTAGGGGATGGCCGATGCCTTCATGACTTCTTATACATTTACTAGAAGTATGTGGCTGGCCACTGTTAGAGATAGGATGCTAGATTAGATGAATCCTTAGCCTAAACAAGGGTGGCTTTTCTTAATCCTCTGCATCGGTCATCCCTAGCCTTCTTCCAGAAGTATTGCATTGTCTCCTTATCTGGCTAACTGTTGTCCAGTTGATTTTGAAGTGGGACTGTTGTCTGGATTCAACTCACTGCCTCTTATCCTGACTTTGCCTCTAACACTGCCTCTCTCCACAGAGTAGTGGGAAGAGTTCGGTGCTGGAGAGCATTGTAGGCCGGGACTTCTTGCCACGGGGCTCTGGTGTTGTCACACGTCGACCCCTCATCCTGCAGCTGGTGCATGTTCCGACAGTGGAGGAGAGGAGGCGGACAGCTAGTGCAGAAAGCGGTAAGGGGTGATGATGGGGTTTGTGTTAGATATTCCAGCATAGTGAGCGTGGCTCCAGACAGTGCTGTCCTTTTCTTTCTACGCATAATTTTTAGGGTTATATCCAAGGATGGATTTTGTGCTTTTTATATTATCAGTACATTTTTTGGAGTTGTGGAATGATAGACTTTGTAGGCGATTTAATGTTATAGTTTGCTGTATTCATAATAAAAGAGTGTGTCCTGTTAAAAGTCTGAGATGACTGAGTTGGTGAAACCTAGAGTTAGTACTGTATGAGGAGTTAGTACTTTATGAGCTGGTCTCCGAGTTGCTGTTGCTAAGACTTCTTGTCTTAGGTGACTTCAACATTCCTCTCGAGACCAGCCCTTCCGATCTATCTGGAGCAGCCCGGTAGTTCATGGAATCCATGACAGCCATGAACCTATCCCAGTTAGTCAACGGGCCTACCCATTGCGCGGGTCATACTCTTGATGGGGTTTTCTGTACGGAACAGGAGTATCCGTGGGCGGAGGTAACAAAGACCTCCACGCTGTCATGGACGGATCATTTCCTGATCAAGACGGAACTAAAAGCCATTTTTCGTCCCCCCAGGGGTTGCGGACCCATTCGAATGGTCCGCCCTCGAAGGCTAATGGAACCTATTGATTTCCAGAAGGCCCTAGAGGGTTTGTTGGTTGGGAATGCTGGTGATTCTGCTGAGGCTCTGGTTGATACCTGGAACACCGACGTTGCCAGAGCCATCAACACGATCGCTCCCGAGCGTCCTTTCCAGCCCGCTCCTAACCAGAAACCCTGGTACACAGAAGAGCTCAGGGAGATGAAGCGGGCTGGACAATGACTAGAGTGCGAATGGCAGAGGACTCGCCTCTTATCCGACAGAACTCTTTATTGACTGCATCTTCGCATCTATGGAGAGGCTTTGCGTGCAGCGCGGAGATCCCACTGCATTGTGTCTGTAGAGTCCTGCCCAGCAGAGCTGTTTAAGGTGGTGGGGGAGTTGACACAGGTTCCCCCTGCATCAAACCCTCTACTAGAGCCTACAGCAGCCTGCTGTGAGGCGTTTAACATCCACTTTGCAGATAAAATCTCGTATGTCAGTGTGTGACATTTCCAGTGAGGTCTGGGGCACCGGTTATTCTGTGTTGGGATGTTAGGGAGGTTAATGGGGCTTTCTTTCTCTCATTTTGCTCATAGCTCTGGAGAAACACTTTTGGGCAGTGGTACCACATGTTGTGGGGTGGCCGTGGATGATGATGATGATGAGATTTTTGGACACCTTGTACTATGTCTTTCTTTGTCTGCAGGTATCCAGGTTGATGAGTGGGCCACCTTCCTTCACTGCAAGCACAAGGTACAGACTGGGTGATTTCAAAGGCCCTCCTGGTATTCAGAGCCATAGGCAGGACATAGGCAGGCGGCTGTTTTGAATGTCAAAATGCAGACTGACTGGGGGAACTCTTCTCCTGGAAGCATGCAGTTACTTGTCCCTGGATCTTGGCTTATCAAGGTCTGATCGGTGGGAGCAATTGTCTTTCTCCCGGGCTTCTGCTGCGACACAAACAAATGTGTATTAAAATGGTAGCCACCTTCACACATTTTGTACAAATTAATGCTGTGAAAAGCTTTCATTCTCTTGTATATAGTGGGAATAAGAGGCAGTTCTCAAGCAGGAAGATCAGTTCTTTCCTGCAACATGTAGCAAAATAAGAACATATTCCTTGGTTGAAAATGATGGTGGCGAGATGATTTCCCATGGCCCTTTTCACTTTTGCTGCCTTGTTTCTTCATTGCTTTCAAAGCTTCTCTGAGGGAGGGAGCCGCTACTATCACTGTGGTGGAGAAAAACAACCAAACAAGGAGGGCTGGGGGCCTAGATTGAGGACATGTCTAGTCTGCCTCTTTCCCTGATGAGAGAATCACTTCTAGTTTTCAAGGGAATTTTACTCACATGTACTTCTTCTCTATTTTCATTTGGTTCCCTTTCACTGTTAATTATGTTGACTAAAAATGACTTAATATTTTCCTTATTATGAAAGAATATCCCTTTTGTTCCTTACTGTGGATTAGGGGGAGGATTTTTTTTAGAAGTTCAAAAATCTGTGTATAATATAGAAATAGTCTTCCAGATGCTGTGGAGATTCGTTTTGTTGTTCCTTTCTTCTCCTGTCCCCTCTTTTGCTTCCCTTCGGTATATCACTATTTTTTAGATGATGTGTTAGATTTCTTAATTTGTTTTGAACCCTTTGTATGGCTTTTGACATTTGTACGTGCAATGAAAACAAATAAGGAATCTTTAACAGATCCAAAATCTGCTTGCAGGCCTTCAGATGTAATCCTCTTACTGTGAAAAGCCTTGCTTCCAGTATTTAAAGTGTTGTGCCCCCAAACCCCATGCCATTCTGTGCAAGCGTAGGAAGAATTGTGGCAAATTGTGGTGCTAAATATTTCTATAGCTTTGCTTCCCTCTCCCTTTTGGGAGGCCTTCCTCCTAGCTGACTAAATCCTAACCATATTTACTTGAGAGTAAGCCTGTTGTTTTTGAATAGGACTCACTTTTGAGTCTGCATTGGTAGAGTGGAAGTCAAGTTGCTCCATGTTGACTCTTGACAATCTGGACCATTTCCTTTCATCGTTACGGTTTTCTTGCATCTTTGACCTCTTTTCTCCTGCTTTTGTTGTTGTTTTACAGAAAATGTGGAGGACCAGGTTTTTCTGTTAGCTCAGGTTGCCAGGATGTAATCTGGAGATGCTGCATTTCTCTTAAAAAAGTAATGATTCTTTCGGAAATGATACAGCCCTCCAAGTAATGCTGAACTTTATCTCCCATCAGTCCTCATCATTGCCTGCGCAAGCTAGGGCTGCTAGGAGTTGCAGTCCAATAGCAACTGGAGGACTATACCTTTTATATAGCTGATGTATGGCTTCTGCTATCCAATTTGCTCTTTGTTTCTCCTATTCTGTTTCTTCCTTAGTGCTATACTGAGCTATAGTGAGCTGGAATTTACATTTGACCCACATCAGGCAGGATGCTAAGCAAGAAAAGGGCAGGGAAACTGAAGCTGTGTTGTTCTGCAAGCTCCTCACATTGAAAACCACTGTGGAGTAGTGGCTTGGGTTGGTCTAGGACAGGGTTCAAATCTCACTTGGGCGTGAGTAGCTGGCTTTGGGCCAGTCCCTTAGCCAAAGGCACCTTACAAGTTTGTTGTAAGGATGAAAATGAAGAAGAGGGCCACATATACCACCTTCTAGCTCCTTGGAGGAAACCGACAACATGTAACTAACAATAGCCCCTTTTTAGAAGCAATGAAATTGCTGTTGGGTTTTGAATCTGGCAGCCCTAACTCATTCAGTTTTTTTTTTTTTTACAAGACATTTACTGACTTCAGCGAGATCCGGCAGGAGATTGAGATTGAGACTGAGCGGACGACTGGGACCAATAAGGTAAATTATCAAAATCCTGAGTGCGCCACTTGTTTTCCCTGCTCTCACTCAGTTCTTCTCTTACTCTGGGGTTTGTATGTTTCTGTTTGCAGGGAATCAGCCCAGAGCCCCTGTACCTGAAGATCTACTCCCCCTATGTGCTGAACTTGACTCTTGTTGACCTGCCAGGAATCACCAAGGTAGGAAGCACTGGAAATGGCCTCCAGTATTGAAAGAGAAACCTAGGAAGGCACTGGCTGTTTGGTAGACTTCCCAGTGAATAGCAATCAGCTGCTGATGAAGCATTTCCAGCTATTTGTGCTAATGGGCAAAGTAGATAGATGAGGATCATTCAGAAGAGAGATTCTGGGTCTTCGCCTTTCCCCTCATCTCCTTTCTTTCCCCCTTCAACCTTTCCCCTTCTCCACTCATGTTGTCTTATTAGACTAGCAAATAGCAGGTGTGGGAAAGCAGGATAAAAGAACAAAGTGTTGAAGGGGAAAAATATCAGTGGATTTTGGATTGGGTACTGAATTAATTTTCAGTAAGTTTCTTTCTTTCCATGCTAATTTTTTAAAGATAGTCTTTCAGTGTTTTAGTGTTTCTCTTCTGCATGAAAATATCCCAGATTATTGGGGGGGGGGGGGGGGTGGGTGGAGGTACTGAACAAGCTGTGGGTTTTGCTACCTAGGATAAAGTTCTTCTCCCTACCCCAGTTGTGAGCTCTTTCATGCCCTGTGCAAATGGAACAACCTCCTTTATTAATGAGAATTCTGTTTTTAGTCATTTGGGCCAATTCCTGGTCAAGAATTTGGGGGATACCTAAGAGAGGCACTCACTTACTTGGCCTCTGCAAGAAAATGAAGAGCTTTCTGCCCCTGGCCTTTGTGTAAAGAAAGAATGGTAGTATATTTTTAATAGGGTGGATTATTTGCCAGAAAATGGACAACTAATGCCATGTTCAGAATCTGTCCTTGGCTTTAACTGTCTGAACGAATTTTATCCTTTGCATACTCAAAGAAAAACTTAAACTCCACTATGATTCCACTTGAATCTTTAACAGTGTTTGTGTATACTTTATGGTTTAAAAAACTCCTAAGTTTTGTGCTGAATTAAACAATGTGTGTATGATATTGTAATTTAAAAGTATAATTTTAATTGGGCTATTTTTTATGGGGCTGTGCATACTGCCTCGAATAGGCGCCCTCTGGGCCCCTGTTTTTCCTCTGGAAGGAAACTGCAGCGGCCAAACTATGCGGCTTCTCTCCAGCGGAAAAAGAACCTGCAAAAAGCAGGTTCTTTTAAAGCCACGGCAGCGCGCTGCCACTGGCGCACTCATAATGTAAGCACCGCACTGCACCATGTAGATGCTGCGTGACGCTTACGTAAAGATGGTGGCACCCATGTAAACAGAGTGCTGCCATCTTGATGCCCCTGTCACGTGCTAGGGTTGTGGGGCATGTGGAAGGCGCCTTAAAAGGCCGGTCTGTGCCGGCCCTATGTCACATCTATTACTGTTACATTCAGTGATACGTGGGAGTGGACATAGCAGTGGAAGACAGGGGGTCTTGGAGATGTCTCATCCACAGGGCAGCCGTGAGTCAGGGTCAACTCATGGCAGGGCAGTTTAATGTATTACCGGTATGCTTAATGTATTACCGGTATGACAAAGTTACCCCTGCATCAGCCTGTGCAGAGCAGAGCAAAGAATTTGGAATTGCACATAGACAAATTCAGCAGAAATAGAGGAGGCAGAGAACTGTGAATCACTACATTGCACAGTGACACATTCAGCAGGTGTTGTGCGATGATCCAAGTCAGCCCCGTGTACAGCATACACAGAACACACACAGTGCAAAACTCACTGTGCAATGCTGCCCCTTTACTCCTGTGGTTATTTTTCTTCATGCATTGTGCTATGATTTATATGTCCACCTGTGGGTTTTTTTATAACACTGGACTAAAGTCCTGTTGGGAGCCAACGTGATATGATGATTTGAGCATTGGACTATAACTCTGGAGACCACCTCAACCCCAAAATCACTGGGTTACCCTAGGTGAGTCACACTCTCTCAGCCTCAAAGGATAGCAAAGACAACCCCCCCTCAAGAAACATGCCAAGAAAACCTTATGATAATGTCACCATAAGTTGGAAATGACTTGAAAAGCACAACAGCCACAGTAAAGTCAAGTCCTGTTGAATTGAGGCCACTGTCAGTGAGTTAATCTATATTGAAATTGGGTGGGGTGGGGAACCCTCTAAGATTGAGTTGCTCTTCTGGGAGTCTTCTTCACTCTGATAGTAATTCTCACCTTTGTTTTGTTTCACAGGTGCCTGTTGGGGATCAGCCCCCTGATATTGAGGTTCAGGTTCGAGATATGATCCAGTCCTACATCTCCAACCCAAACTGCTTGATCCTGGCTGTGACTGCTGCCAACACTGACATGGCCACATCAGAGGCTCTAAAACTCGCACGAGATGTTGACCCTGACGGTATGGCCATCTGTGGATGTTGCACTATGAAGGGAGGATGTTGGAAGTCAGGTGGTAAGCGCTTGGGCCCTGTGAACTGAGTCAGAGAAGACAGGAGTTAAGGTCTCTTTGCTGGAGCCATGGCCCTATATGTGTGTTGGAACAGGAGGAGACACTGAGAGTGCAGGGGAAGATCATATGTTCTCCAGCCCAACTGGAATGCTGTGTGTTTGCCAGAAAAGGTCAGCTCTGTATGAATGAGAGTGGGAGTGATGGGAATAGAGAGGAGATAAAGGAGGGAGAGAGCAAAAGTGGGATGTAGAGGCAAGCTGATAAAGGAGCAGCTTGGGTTTCCTCTTTCCCCTTTTTTTCAGCCCGCAGGGAAATTTCTAATGCAGTGGTGAGGAATTTTTGGCCCTCCAGTTGTCTGAGACTACAACTTCTCCAGCATCCTAATTATTAGCTATACTGGCTAATGCTGCTGAGAGTTGTAGGCCAAAACAGTGGATGGCCTTGAGTTTCCCCAGACCTGCTGTAATGGAAAGATCTTGTCTGCAGGGCGAAGAACACTGGCTGTGGTCACCAAGCTGGACTTGATGGATGCTGGGACAGATGCCATGGATGTGTTGATGGGTCGAGTTATTCCTGTCAAGCTGGGCATCATTGGAGTGGTCAACAGGTAAGTTCTGTGGGTTAGGGGGAGAGAAACAACTGGAGTCAGACATAGAGACTGGAGTAGACAAGGTGTGTGTGTGTTGACAATGACACATCAGCATGGAATGTTCTTAAGTGATGCTATGTATCTATTGTATGGGTTACACATTTTTGGGGATGTAGAAGATGGGGACCTCTTAGTGTTTGGGCCTGCAAGTCCCATCCGTCTGAGTCATCAGGATTACTGGCAAATAATCATTGGAGTTCATAGGCATAATTTTGAAGGATAACGATTATCTGACTCTGTTGTAGATTCTGACTTCACTGTTTCTTTGTGTTGGCAAATTTGCCATTGTGCCCTGTTTCTCCTACCAGGAGCCAGCATGATATCAACAGCAACAAGAGCATCAGTGAGTCCTTGCAAGATGAGCAGGGTTTCTTACAGAAGAAGTACCCATCACTCGCCAGCAGAAATGGCACACGCCACCTAGCCAAAACCCTCAATAGGTGAGAAGGAGCTGAGCCATTAACATTGCTGCAACCTTCTAAACATATTTTCTGATTTTAAAAAATCCAGATACAGGTGTTTCTTAACTTTCATGAGGGCAAGTAGCCTGCTTTCATTTCAAAATGATACCAGAGAACATCTTTTCATATACTTGAACTTGTTGCACGTGCAGGTACAGAAAGTAATCTAACCTGTCTAGCACTAAAACCTCAGTGTTGGGATCTGTAACTAGGGTAGAACCCCCTCCCCCAAGAGAAATAAGAGTGCTGTAAAAGTAGAAATTACTTGCTAGCTCCTTCTTGCCATGCTTCAGGCATGACACACACAAAAAGAAGGAATGCCATTGGAGTTCTTTCATCTGGAACTGCAGCTCCCCAAGGTACAGTCCATGTGGCAGGAAAAATATGTCATCCTATGTCTTGCCCTAACCTGCTTATTAAACTGTTCACCAGAGGAGATGGACATTCTGTCTTTAGCTGTGAACTCAGGTTTTCCCTAGATCAAAGCACTGTTCAGCTATGGAACCTAGAGGTTGTCTTACATTGTTTGTACAGACAATGTCTGCATGTGCCCAAGCCCGCTAGAACCCAGCTTTTTATGCTGGTCTGTTTCAGCCATGAGTACAGTTTGTCACAGACTTCCACAACCTGGACCATATATAAACGTGTAGGATAACAACCTCCATTGTCTCAGGCAGTTGGTTGGGACAATGGGTGTTGTAGTCCATGTGTATCCAGTTGTGCCAGCTTGGGGAAGACTGGTTTATTCTTGAGGGCTTGCAGTTTTCCAAGGATGTGCTAGCCCTGTTTTTAACTGTGATGCTGGCACTGGAACATGGCACTCTGTGGAATCATGCATGCGCACTATGTCCTTGACCAGTCCGCTATATCCTTTTTTCTTATATCTCAGTTCAAACTACCTGGGAATAAAATTGAATTGCTGTGTCCTTATGCCTATCCCTGATCCTTGGCAGGAAATGTGGAATCCCAAATATATTCAACCAACAAATAAAAACAGATGATTCCTCCTCCTCCTCTAATAATTCCCCATTTTTTAGACCTTGTTATGTGTCTTCAAGTTGACTCCAACTTACGTTAACTCTGTCAATATTGGCAAGATTTATTCAGAGGATATTCGCCTTCATTTGAGGCTGTGAAAGTATGGCTTGCCCAAGGTTACCCAGTGGGTTTTTAAGCCTGAATGAGGATTTGGACCTTGCTCTGTCAGTCTCTTAACACTCAAAACGTTGTATCACACTGTCCTTCTTGGTCCCTCCTCTGAATTCCTTGAATGGCAAGCTAGTCATGGCTGTGTGTATTGACTGAGCTACTGATTGCCTCCTTCCCAGGCTGCTGATGCACCATATTCGGGACTGCCTGCCTGAATTGAAGACCCGGGTGAATGTGCTGACAGCCCAGTACCAGTCTGTGCTGCAGAGCTATGGGCAGCCCATTGAAGACAAGAACGCCACTTTGCTTCAGATCATTACCAAATTTGCCACTGAATACTGTAACACCATTGAGGGCACAGCACGCAACATTGAGACCTCTGAGCTGTGAGTGATGGGCCTGTGGAGGGAGAGAACAGTGGAGCTGAAAATGAGATTGAAGCGGGGTGTGTGTGTACATGTACGTGTGCTCTCTAAGGTTGGGATGATCTTTCCTGCCAGGTGTGGTGGTGCTCGGATGTGCTACATTTTCCATGAGACCTTTGGTCGTACCCTGGAGTCCATTGATCCGCTGGCTGGGCTTACCATGCTGGATATCTTGACAGCCATCAGAAATGCCACAGTAAGTGACCATCATGTTGCTGGAAGACAAGTGAAACCATTCCTGTATCTCAAACAAGACTGCTGTATTCAGCTATGTTTTACCTTTTCCACCATCCCCTGTAATCTGAGAGCCAGTCTGCCCCAAACAAGGTGTGGCTATGGTCCGCATAAGAAAGTTTCTGTGATATAGTGATAGAACTGTGGATCAGGAAATTTGCAACAAATTTTGACATAAACCATTAACTTAGCAGGTTGTCTGAGTGGCAAACCACTTCCTACTCCTTTACCAGTTGCAATATTTTGAAAATACCATGGTCTTAATTGGCAGCACTGTAAGAATTTAAAAGTCCTATGTCCCATTGTCAGTTGCTCTAGAAGGGTACTTCTAGAGCTATCTGATGTAGGGAACTGGTTATTATTTTTCTCCCCCAATGTGCCAGGGAGTGGCACCATGTGGGGCTTTTTAGATTGGCAGGAAAGTGTGACATGAAGTTGCCTTTTCCTTGCAGCTACACTGCAAGCCCCAGGTGTGCATTGAAAAGGTACAGGGCTGCTAGACTGAGGGGTTTGGGAACAACTTATCTGAGGTCTTTTCTGTGGCTCAGCAGCTACATGGGAAGCTGTCAGAACGCTACAAACACAGGCGGAACAGCTACATGGGCGGCAATGAACGCGGCTTTTAGCCGCACTTAAAATTTTTTTTCCTTGCCCGCTGCGAATTGTGCAATTGCGCAATTGCACAGGTACACAATACAGTGACATTATCATTGCCTGCTGGGAACTGCACAATTCTGCAATTCGCAGCCGGCAAGGAAAAAAATTTAAAGGTTCAGCGGTTTATCACTGCGGTTCCTCTGCCTTTTTAAACTGTGCCGTTGCACTGGTGCATCATGAATGAACCCCCTTATTTTGTGAATTAATTCACATGTTATCCACAGTAGAATAACAGTAACGGCATCCCAGAGTCCCTACTGCGCATGTCTAGGGTTCGGATTAGGGCTGGAGCTAGGGTTTGGGAGCTTTAAAAAACTGCGCGGTTAAACCCCAGCTTTTACACCTGCAGGGCATTGAGCGTTTTAATTAGAAGTGAACTCCACACCACGCATGCTCCCAACCCACGATCCATTATAATCCGCACCTCTATCGCTGCCTTTAAATGGGCGCCTTAAAGAGACAGAGCCCCATTTAACTGCGCAACTACACCTTAGTGTTTAGATGCACTAGCGCTATCGCACTCTTTTTAAAAAAGTAGTGGGGAAATCATGCACCTTTTTAAAGGCACTTCTTCTCCCTTAAAGCGCCAAAATAGCGTTTTCATGGCACACTTTCCCTTTTTCTCATCTAAAGGCTGGGCTTTCATGCAGCCTTCATCACACCTCTTTTTGCCAATCTAAAATGGGCCATGTGTATGCCTATTGGCTACAACTGTGTCTTTCCTGGAAATTCACCAGGACCAGCAGCCAATGGCTCAGGGAACAGCATTGATCCAGGATCAGCTACTTAGGCACTGCTCTAGCAGATTATTTCTTTTTCAGGGCTAAAACAAAATCCCTGTGGTCTTTTTTGCCAATTTGAAAGAGTTAAGAATCATGAGCCAGCCAAAACATATACATAAGTGTTTTGTGGCTTTTAAAGTTTTGTTTGCAAAAGATAAGCCCAAGCTGGTACAGAATTGTTCCCAGCTTCTCTCTTTCCTGCAGAAGCATAGTGGCAGCTGCATCATCCAGTCCTACAATGTTTTCCCACTTAGCGGCCCGTACAGTTGGTCTTCCATATCAATGGATTCTTTATCCATGGAATCAACCATCCACAGCTTGAAAATAAATTCCAAAAAGCAAACCTTGATATATATAAGGGATACCCTTTTACTATGCCATTATATTTAGTGTGATTTGAGCACCCATGGATGTTGGTATCCAGAGCATCCTGGAACCAAATCCCAGTGGATACCAAGGGCCCATTCTCCTCTCCTCTCCAAACTGCACAAAGATTTTTTCCCCCTAGGGAATGCCTCTAATGATCAAGTTATCATTCGAGACATCCTCCTAGAAAAAAATACTAACATATTTTTGTATGTTTTTAAATAACGTAACCTGTACTAACATAGGAGGTTCTTGTTTGTGGTCTCCCACCAAATCCATAGGATTATGGTACCTAACTGGCATTTCCTCTTTCTCTGCTGTTACCATCCTAGAAATTTCCTGGTGTGCCTGCTAAAATGTGTATCTTCTACTGCTGTCACCAGAGGGATTCTTTCTCCTCTGGTTCTCCTGGCCATGTCAACGTGGCCGTCCACTTCTCCTTTTAACCTATCATTTGCCCCTAAAATAAGGGTAGGCAAAATGTGGCATGTGGGTTGCAAGTGGCTCCTGAGTTCCATTTTTGTGCCCTCTGAAGTCCCTCATCAGGCTCCCAAAACTCCTCAAGGCCTCAGTATTTAATAGGTGTGATTTTGAGGCAATTCTTGTCCCCAAACCATGCAGAAAACACCCCAGGTACACAAAACCACATGGACATACCTCCCCCGACTCCCCAAAATACCCCAGAGCTCTGTACAGTGGTCCCCAGGGTTACGAAAGTAATCCGTTCCGGATTACCTTTCGTAACCCGAAAATTTTCGTAACCCGGGGGAAATAGAAAAAAAAAAGGTGTACTTACTGTGTACTGTAGTTAGGCAGGAGGGACTGGGAGGGCTCCGGGGAGGAAGCCGGCCGCGTGGAAGCCACGTCTGGCCTCCTTTCAGGCAAGGCTGGCGCGACGAGCCTGGCGGAGGGGAAGGGAAGGCCCCTCATGGACCCGCCGGAAGCCGGATCGGGGCCTTCCCTTCCTCTCCGAGGCCTCCTTCGGCAGAGAGGAAGGGAAGGCCCCGCGCGGATCCGGATCGGGCCTTCCCTTCCTCTCCGAGGCCTCCTTCGGCGGAGAGGAAGGGAAGGCCCCGCGCGGATCCGGATCGGGCCTTCCCTTCCTCTCCGAGGCCTTCTTCGGTGGAGAGGAAGGGAAGGCCCCGCGCGGATCCGGATCTGGCCCTTTCCTTCCTCTCCGAGGCCTCCTTCGGCGGAGAGGAAGGGAAGGCCCCGCGCGGATCTGCCAGATCTGGCCCTTCCCTTCCTCTCCGCTGGAAGCCGGATCGAGGTCTGGCCGCCGGCGGAGGGGAAGGGAAGGCCCCGCGCGGACCCGCCGGATCGGGGCCTTCCCTTCCTCTCCGCCGAAGGAGGCCTCGGAGAGGAAGGGAAGGCCCAGATCCGGCGGATCCGCGCGGGGCCTTCTCTTCCTCTCCACCGAAGGAGGCCTCGGAGAGGAAGGGAAGGCCCGGATCCGCGCGGGGCCTTCCCTTCCTCTCCGCCGAAGGAGGCCTCGGAGAGGAAAGGAAGGCCCGATCCGGGTCCGCGCGGGGCCTTCCCTTCCTCTCCGCTGAAGGAGGCCTCGGAGAGGAAGGGAAGGCCCCGATCCGGCTTCCGGCGGGTCCGTGAGGGGCCTTCCCTTCCCCTCCGCCAGGGTCGTCGCGCCGGCCTTGCCTGAAAGGAGGCCGGACGTGGCTTCCACGCAGCCGGCTTCCTCCCCGGAGCCTTCCCGGTCCCTCCTGCCTAACTACAGTACACAGTAAGTACACCTTTTTTCCCCCCGAGTTTTATTCGTAAGCCGGGGCCATTTTTCCAGCCCCGGCTCTTTCATATCCCGGGATTTTCGTTCCCCGGGGGATTCGTAACCCAGGGGACCACTGTACTATGACCAGATCCCTGTTTTCTTCTGCTGTTCCTCTCAAAATGCTGACAAACAATGACAGGGCATCTGTTTATGCCATTATTTTGAGAGGGACTACAGAGTACAATGGAGATATTTGGCCTTGCTGTATTGGGGGTGGGAGTGCAACTCGCAGAGTAGTCTCAGGGGAAACTTGCCACTAGTTCCATGCGGCCACCCATCCATGCTTGAAGAACCAAAACAGATGGTGACTGTTGATGTCCTTGCAGCCAGAATGGAGGTCCCTGAGAAACAAGAGGAGTTCTTTGATCCTACAAAGTTTGCAGAAGTACAACCCCTGTCCTTCCTCAAGCTTATGGGGCACAGGGCAATGATGACTGAGTGGGCTCAATAAGAGCAGAATGTCAATCAGAAAAGGAAAACTCAAACCTGCTTGGGAAAACTGAATTATTCGTTTCTTTATGGAATTTATATGCTGTCTTTATGATTCTAAGAGTGTTCTCCCAAAATGGGACGCAATTATAGTATCCTGGAGGGCAAAGAATTTCCCCCAAAGTTTTTTGTATATGTGGTAGTTTTTTAGGGGGTGGGGGAGATCAGGGTGAGGTTGCTTTCCTGACCACCTCTACACCATCATACTCCGGCAGGGCCCCCGTCCAGCCCTCTTTGTTCCTGAAGTCTCCTTTGAGCTGCTGGTTAAACGTCAGATCAAGCGGCTAGAGGAACCAAGCCTTCGCTGTGTGGAGTTAGTGCATGAGGAGCTGCAGCGCATCATCCAGCACTGCTCCACTTACAACACACAGGTATAGCCTCTTCGTCCCTATGCTTGGCTCTCCCTAGTCCATTCCCTCTAACTCTGCTTATTGGCAAGGACTACTGTATTAATAGTGTGTGGGTGAAGCCTTTTGAACTCTCAAAAGGCCAATTACGGCACTTCCTAACTTCCCGCTGTTCTTCAAACTGAAGACAGAATGCTTTACATGGAAGTGAATTCCATCGAGCTCGGTGGGACACCTGAACAAGCAGGCATAGAATCAGGCGATACAATACTTTCAGTGTTTGCTTAACCAGCACTGCCCGCTCTAATGCCACCTTTGCATTTCTAACAACAAGCTAAATGAGCTTTGCCATTTGCCATTTCTAATAACAAGCTAAATAATCTGTTTTATAAAATTTCCAACATGATCTTCTGGAGAAGTATACAGTCTTGGTTTGCATGGGTCTTGTTGTTGTTGTATATAATAATAATACAATTATTATTATATTTATTTCTATCCCACTGTTCTTCCAAAGTTGGAACTCAAAGCAGCTTACAATAAAAAAATACAATTACACACAAATGTGAACATTATAATAGAATTAAACTAATACAATTCTAAAACACATCGCTCATTAAAAGAACAAAATACAGTTAAAAAGATAAAAGTGCTGTACTTATCTTTACTAAATGTTTGAAGAGAACGTCTTTGGTCAAATCTGACATTGTGTTTGAAAACATGTAAGTATTAACTCTTGCCCAAAGGTGAGGGAAATGAAAACTTTGCATTCATGCCCTCCTTCTTCTTCTCTGGTTTATCTCTGGTCTGGATGATTAGGTTTGATTAGGGGTAGATAACTGGTCCCACCTTACTCATCTTGAAATACTCTTTCAGAATGGGTTGCCTAGATTCCTATACCTCTACATCTTTTAGAAGTTGTAGTAACCACCCAAAAGGACATTTTGTAGCCTGCCTCTGAGTTTTGTGTTTTCCTTGGATGATTTAACTTGAGTGTGTTGGCCCACAGGATACTTCACCAGTGCCAGGCCAGTTGCCATGAAATGCTCGATAAGAGTCTTTGCAGATTGCTGGCAAAGGACAGGGGCCCAAGGCCCCTGCAGTCATAGAAAACTGTCTTCTCCACTCTGTGAAGACTTGGAAAACCTTGGCTCTCCTAGCTGACATGTATCTGACCATTTCAGTGCACTTTATTGTATTTATTTTCCTAACAAAAAAGTGCATTAAATAAAGTGCCATAGTCGTTTCCTCCTTCATGAGATAAGAACGGGAAGCCTATTGCACTTTGAAATCTCTATGTACACAGGCGTATCTTGAAGTCTCCTTTAAGGTAGTCTCTGAGCCAATAACATAATGCTCTATATGTTTTTCCTTTATGCTAGATATACAGTATGCATACTGGCATTGCATTAAGTGCAGTGAATTTTACAGAGTTAGCTGATAATATCTGTAAGCAGGGCCATTCTGTGGACCAGAGATAGCTGTATTTTGAGTAACGTGACAGTAAAATATATTGACAGATTAACTGGTGTAACCAAGGAGAATTGCAGCTGAGAGTAATGGGAACTCATAGTGATATCAATCATGCAGATAGCATGGTACTTCAATTCCTTAATCTTGTTTTAGTTCTATCCATCGTAGATAGGTTTGTCACACTTCCATATCTACAACCTCATGCTCTGTATATTTTCCAAATCTATCTGGATTGAGGAACAATTGGTTATTGTAGACTTCTGCAACTCAGTATCCTCATGGTATGCTGGAGAGCAACCCCCATCATTACTGCCCAATGTTTACAGGGTTATGGGATGGGAAATGTAGTCCAATACAGCTGGAAGGTGCCAAGTTGGGGAAGGCTGGCTGTTGGATAAATTGAAGGATTGGTTCTGTCATTCTTAACATCTGTAAGGTCTTGAGTCAATCCATACCTCCTTTGGAGGGAAGACTGTGGAACCAGAAATTTAACATCAAGTAATAGACATTAACACAAGCTGTTGCATAAACATTTCCAGTTATTCCCAGGTGTTGCTAAAAAATAAAATAAAATAAAAATAAAGTGAAATCTAATGTTCCCTTTTCTTAGGAGCTGCTGCGTTTCCCCAAGTTGCACGAGGCCATTGTGGAGGTGGTGACAGGGGTTCTTCGCCGGAGGCTGCCCATCACCAATGAGATGGTAATAAAGACTGGCCGGTTATCCTCTACTAGTGGAAGATTGGAGGAAGGTTCATGTCCCTGTATTTGGGGATGACTGTCCAATTTGTATTTTTTTGTTTTGTTTTGTTTTGTGTAGGTGCACAACCTAGTTGCGATTGAGCTGGCCTACATTAATACCAAGCACCCAGATTTCATTGACACAGCACTGGTCTCTGCCTCAGTGAGCAGTTCTAAGGTACACATTCCCCTCACCCCAACGCAGTTTCTTCTGTCTTTGAACCTTGCTCTCAGAGCTTGACTCTCTTCTGCTCATTCTTGCATTTCTGTCCACTTTCTCAGAGTGAACCTGTTTCAGATGGGACCCGGCGATGGAAAAGTGAAAAAGCTGAAGAACCCAGCACTGATGACAGGCCCAAGGGCTCCTCCCAAACTTCAGTCTATTCCAGCCCCAGTCGGTCCCATGCAGTCAACCTGCTAGACACGGTCAGCTGGGGAGAACTGGGAGGAAAGGGGTGGGGAGGGAGAAGATGGGCTGACTTTCTCAATAAGCTTTCCCCAACTTGGTGTCCTCCAGGTACATTGAATTTCTAAAGAAAGAAAAAAACACTGCTGACAGCCTGTGCTGAGTAGATGTGATGACATTTGTGGTCATTGTGGGCACCAGCTTTGGAAGGACCAACTTGGATTGGGGCTAGACTATTACCTATATTTAAGGAGTGGGTGGACAGCTAGTATGATTAGAGTTTGGTATAGTTTTGAGGATTGAAGAATGAGGATGAGCTGAGAGGTTGGCCCACATGGGTAGGAGCTCATGGAGGCTTTTAAACCTGAGAAAGAAATGCATTATTATTCTGTTTCCATGACTGGATTTTTTTATATCCAGCACACTGAAACAGCCTTTGATTGCACTTGCCTGGGTTGGCAGGGGCTAAGATAAGAGTATATCGGCACAATGGAAGCAAGACTATGGAAATGTAGAATAGCTGCTTCCAACAGCCTCCCAATTCCTCTCCCCAGCCCATGCCTGCTACACGGAAACTGAGCCAGCGTGAACAGCGAGACTGCGAGGTCATCCGACGGCTTATCAAGTCTTATTTCCTCATTGTGCGTAAAAGCATCCAGGACAGGTAATTCCTTTGGATTTAGGGTGGGCATGTGGGTCAGATGTAAACAGCATCCACATTTAGCACTCTCACACAATACAAATTGTGTATTCTCAAGTGGAGATTAGTTAAGTTACCCTGTGACACACACACACACACACACACTGATGCTCTGTCAAGATTCCAGCTAGTCTAATAAAAGCTGTTGCTTGCTCTTCATCCTGCAGTGTCCCCAAAACAGTGATGCACTTCCTGGTGAACTATGTGAAGGACCACCTTCAGAGTGAACTGGTCGGCCAGCTATACAAACCCCAGCTCCTAGACACACTCCTTACAGAGTCAGAGGATATGGCTCAGCAACGCAACGAAGCCGCCAATATGCTCAAGGTGATGGAGGGAAGTAGGGTGGGCAGGACAAGTCATCCAGGCCTTGTTTGCGAGCTGTTATGGTTGAGGATAAAAGTCTTGAATTGTTGGGGAAAGAATGAGGAGCAAACTGTTCTTTGCCAAGAGAGACAGAGATAACAGCATTAGATGTGTCAAGTACCATGCAGCTGTAGTGCAGTGATACTGGGCTTGGTCTTTACTCCCTGAAATGGCCTCCATGCAAGAGACCTTGTTCCCTACCCCATTCTGAACATAACCTGGGACCAGAGGTAGGGAGGGTGCCTTCTTTGGAAGTTTTTCCTGAGGCAACTTGGCCAGGTCTGCTGTTTTTTTGTGCCCAGTAAGTAGTTTTAAAGCCTGTCCAGTTCCCCGACTTCCATGAGTATACAGGCTTAACCCTTTCCTGCACTGCATTCTAATGAGTCTGTTTTGTGATCATTTGTGTCCATGTGTGTTTTGCTTTATCTGTGGCCTGCTTTGCGTTGGACTGAAAGGTGGGGTTCTTGAACATATTTGTCATCACCCAACAAGGTCCTGTGATCTTTTGCAGGCACTTCAAAAAGCCAGCCAAACCATCTCAGAGATTCGCGAGACTCAGCTCTGGTAAGCTGCATCCAGAGCTCTGGGAAAGCCCTGCCTCACTGCCTACCACATGTCCAGAGCTGCACATTCATTCATTCATTTCTACAGCACACAAAGGTCTTTGGGGCTGTTTCCAAACAGGAGGCCACGTTCATGGCCTGGGCTATCTCTTGATTCCAGCATAAGAGACAAAAAAGTCTGTCTATGTTTAACTCTCTGGGCCTGGTCTCTGGGAAATACTTGGATGTCACCATTCCTGGACTGAACAGAAACCCAGCCTTCTTCTACTGCCTCGTCCACTTCCCTTGCATTTCCAGGCTTACTAGTCCATCAGTATTAAATGAGAGTTTTGTCCACAGTTTGAATTCCCTTTCTCTGCGGTTGTATCTTCTTTATCCAGAGCAACTCTCCATGCATTCAGTAAAAATCTGGAGTGAGGAAGTTTTTTCCATATATGTGTATGTCTGCCAAGCACTAGGAACAGACATTCTCATATGTTGAGCTGGACCTGGAATATATTGGCAGTGTTACTGTTCCAAGAGTGGATGAGAATGCACTGGCTAAGTAAGACAAATGGGGACCTTTGGATTTGGTAAAGCCTGTCTGGATGGGGGAATCCACTCTGTGTCAGAGCAGGAACTGCTAAATGCTGGAACGTGCTTACCTTGAAGCATATCCCTACTCTCACCCTTTTCATCCAAGTGTCATGTGCAATAGTGCCACGTGTTTGGAGCCGCCACTCATCTGGGAGAGCCGTGGGCGATTGGGACAGAGTCTGAACAGTCCTCAAGTTTGCATGCACTTCTGAGCCATGCAGGACCCACATTGGGCCTGCACATTTCATGAAATAAAATTGTGGAAGGTTATTGATATGCTTGCGCCTTTGTATTTTTTGGCTCTGTATTTGTGTGAGGGGGAAGGGACCGTGCCTTGTGCAGAACAAGTTATTCTCACACTGTTTGTCTCTATCCCACCCCTCTCCCAGCTTCAACCTGCATCGTCTCTAAAGTTATGAGATGGTTGAGGCAGTCTGCCACCATGTGACTGAAGAGGGTATTGTAGGCTCCAAATACATGAATTTGTTATTGTGTGTTTTCAAGCAGTTTCTGACTTATGGGAAACCTCTCACAGGTTTTTCGGGAGCTGAGAGTATGTGACTCACCCAAGGTCACCCAGAGGGTTTCTGTGGCCAAGTGGGGAATCAAACCCTGATCTCCAGAGTCACAGTCCAACACTCAAACCACTGACCACATGAATACATTTAAATAAGTATCAGCTATACTTCCTTATGACCCCCAATTCCAAGGGGTCCAGATTCCATTCATTTGGTGACAGAAGGCCCAATTCCAAGCCCAATTCCAGGTGTCCAGATTTCATTCTTTTGGTTACTGAAGGATTCTAGCCCAGCCTTGCCAGCAGCACACTACTTTTGTGTGTGCAAGGAAGAGGAATGATTACTTACTGGTATGAGGGAGTTTTAAATTATGGAAGCTCCTCCGCTACATCGTGAAACTGCCCACCGTCTTATACTGCCAGATGAGTGACTGTCGGAGCATCATTCTCATCTCCCAGCCGGCCCCTACTGAATAATCCAGGCAAATAACACACAAGACACCCCTTCTTCACACAGCAAGGACATTTGATCAATTTATGAAGCATAAAATATACAGTTTCTTATGTACAAAGTGGACCAGAGGTGAGGGGGTGAGGGGAAGAGAAGGAACCAAAAATACAGTCAAGTTTGGAGTCTTCCAGCCATGAGCCCTGGGAAAAGGGCAAGGGGAGAGAGGCCCATGCCAAAGAAAACGCCACCGGCTGGAGGCCACCCCCTTCCTCTTAAAGGCTGATATTTATAATATATAGTATATATACACAGGAATCTCTGTACAGCAACAAACCCGACACAGGAAATGCAGTGCAGGGTAGGGAGAAAGTGCATGCTGGAGGGTAGGGTAAGAGGGTGGGAAGACCTGACATGGGATATGAAAGAAGTGGGGAAGAAGCCCAGGACGCGGCAGGATGGAAACGAGCTGCTACTGCAAGGTTGAAACCACCATTTGCTTGCAGCTCCGGGCAGGATTCCTGGGTTCCCCTTGAGAGCTGTGGAGAGTAGTGAAGGGTACGGAACACAAGGCATGGTGCTTCCAATCTGGGCCGAGAATCTGTGAAGTCACAGGTCTCCCTAAAGCCCTTCACTAAGCAGTCCTCTTGTTACTCTTCTCCCTTCCTCAAACAATCCAAGAGACCAGAAATCCAACCCTTCGTGGAGCCTGCGTTCCTTAGAGCACGGACACGTGGCCTTGTCTTGAGAGAATGGCCAAAGGTACAAGATGACATTGATCACATCAGCCATCCTCACCTTGGCCCCCTCCATCAATTCTCGCACCCATAATCTCCAAGTAGCATGGCCAATTGGGGAGATGGGAGTCGGAGTCCCAAACTAGAGGAGCCCAGGGTGGAGAAGGGCTGGATCCAATCCCTCAAGTTCCTGTGAGGCTCCACCAAGGCTAAGCCCATCTTCAGAAATGGCCACCTTCAGCATACAGTATTGGCAAGTGCAAGTCCTCTGTGCCTCTAGTTTTAATTAAAGGGAAACAGAACGTTTACAAGTGGGTTTAAAGACCCAAATAATTGGACTGGGCCAAAAGCCACCATGTCCTTAGGAATCTATGACTAGGCACTACTGTATTAAATCAAAGCTCCTTTCTTTGCTTTCCCAAAATTGCAAGACGATGGTAGCCTTAAGCCAGTCTCGTGTCTCCCTTGCCCCCAAACCCAAGCATTAAAACCTAGCAACTCTGTTTCTAATCCTACGGATGAGAGGGGTGGGTGGCAGGCTGAGGTAACCGTGTTTAGGTAAGGAAAGGTGGGGGAAAAGAAATTGGCCTATAGGCTTGGCCTGGGACAAGAAAATCTTGATCCCATCTTTTTCCTCCAAGAAACAAAGGGAATGGAGGGTTAAAGTGCATCTAAGCTTCCAAGGAGAGGAGGGAGAGGGCTTCACTACCTCCCTCCTACTGCCAGGCAGAGACACACTGACAGGATGAAAGAGCAATTCGGGTGACAGGAGAGAATATATTCCTGCTTTCTGCTCCTGTTTTCCTCCATCCTCAAATCAGTGAAGGGGGAGGTTCATACAAGGCCAGGGACAGAGAGATATATTTATATGTGAACCCCCCCTCCCATTAAAAATGTATTCAGTGCAAACCCCAAAGTAGGGGTGGGGAGGGGAAAGGAATAAGAATAGCCCTTTATGAATAAGAACTGAGAGGGCAAGACACCTTTCTGTGCAAAAAAAATTTTTTTTTTTAAAAAAAGGAAAGCCTCCTCTCCTCCCGAAAGTGACTGGGGGCACTGTAGGCCCCTGTCCCCACCTCGCTTGGGTAGGTGGGCGAGGAGCAAGGCAAAGGGCTGGGGATCTTTATTTTGTAAGAATATAAAGTGTCCTTCTAAGAGAGAAGTCCTTGGTGGCTCTTGTGGATGCAGGGATAGCAGGGAAGAAACACACCAGAAGCATCCAGGAAGACAAATCCTGAAGAGGCTCTGAAGGAGAAAGTGGCACAGGTGTCAGGCTGTAGGCCAGTGTGTCTGTGTGAGCTCCAATGCAAAGGATCTGCCCGCAGATGCCCCTGCCTTGGCAATACCACTGTCACATCTGCCCTTTGGACATGGCAACATGCCCAGGCAAGGGTGTGTTTATAATCCTCCCCCCATCTGTAATCCTTAAAGCCAGAAGCTCCTTAGCAAGAGCAAGAGGTTCTGTCACCCCTGAGCTTCCATGCAGACCTGAGGCACAGGATGGCTCCTCACCTGGACTATGGTGGGTCAAAGAGGGGCATACAGGAGGGAAAGCAAGAGAAAGGTACTGTTTAATTAATTAATTAATTTCATTTGTATGCCAGTTTTCTCCCAGACGAGACCCAAGGCGGCTCACAGATAATTATTTCCTTTCTTAACTCTTTCCTTTCTTACCACTTTCCCCCCTAGAACCCTCCATTCACTCAACTGCTTCCCCCCTAACAAGGGACAACAGCTAGGAAAAGGGTGTTTCTCTTTTTCTATCACTTCTACAGACCACATCCAGCCTCTGCCACTCTGTCAGTACACAAAATTCCCAACTCTCTGTTGCTGAAGTTCGGCCTTAATTGTCAGGATTTTAACAGCCGTTGCCACATCGGTAGAGGAGATAGGGTTGCCGGACGGGAAACTGGAAAGGGTTCCTGTACCTTGAATGACTATGTAGGAGAGGTAATTTCTGCAAGTGACAGTAAGGGCTGTTCAACAGTGGGACACACTGGGAGTCTCCTTCTTTGGAGGTCTTTAAGCAGAGGCTGGATGGCCATCTGTCAGGGATGCTTTGATTGAGAGTTCCTGCATGGCAGGGGGCTGGACTAGATGGCACTTGTGGTCTCTTCCAACTCTTATGATTCTATGTTGCTTTGCCATGAAACCAGCTAACATGCAACAACTGCTGAAATCGCCTCTTCTACACAACCACTAAGGAGCCCTCTCTAGTTTTCACATTGGAAACCTTAAGTGGAGAACAAACACCAGATTGAGATAACTTCTCTATTGCAATATCTGGAGCAGCTTCTCTGTCTTCAGCCAGCAAAAGAACAGAAGGAAGCTTGCTGCCTACAGATGCTTCTCTTTCAGAAAACCAAGGCCACCCTGGTTGTCCAATGTGACTCAAGTTCCTAAGCTTCTAGGGTGCCTCCTAGTATTAAATCCCAAATGTAAAACTGGCAGCAATTTTCAGGCCACAAGTAATACTGCTTCAACCATATAAGCTCTAACTCTTTTTCAACATTCACCAAGACCATTTTGTTAATTAAAGGACAGAGTTTCAGTTGACAGATACTGCAATTTGATATTGTAGTTGCTGCCTTGTATAAAAAGATAAAAGACAAATGGGTCCTCTTTGGCCATCCTTCCCCAGAAAAACTCACTCTTTGGGCAGGTCTGAGAAGTGGCCACCTGCTCTAGAAATCATCAGGCCCGCAACTTTTTTTCTTTACGGCCAGTTTTCTTGGAGGAAGGACACTTTTGCAGGGAGTGTTACACTACCGCCATCTCCGATCCCACTTACGAATGGTGTTGACTACCTTCTGCGCAATTGTCTAAAAGGAAGGATGCGCAAGGGCTACAGAATTACACTAGATTTCTTCCTGCTGCAGCACATTGAGAGAAAATGCTGGTGGGAAATTCTGTGTGAGGGACAAATCCCCTAAGCCAGACAACCAGAAAGCACCGCACCTTCCTCCTTCACTGGGCCTCAGGTTTTTAACATCAACCCTCTCGGCAGACACGCCGTTTTCTAAGTAAAAGGGGAGCAGTGGGCAGGGGCAAGAAGAGAGGAAGAGGTGAAGCCCCTCAGCATCAAAGCCCAAATGTGGAGCCGGTGCTATCCTCAGGCCGCCAGCGGTGTTGCAGGTCCAGACTTCTTCCTTTCCAAGGCATTGCTCCAAGGAAGGCCCTCTCTCAGTTCTGATCCTAGGAAAAAGAGGGGCGACGGGGTGTGGAGTGGGGAGGAGGAAGGGGAATGGCCATAAAATCTAGACACCCTCCTGACCTCCCGTCTCCCCATCACCTCAGCCCGGACAGAGGAGACCCCGAGCTCTGTTATTTATATATTTATATTTAGCCACCAATCCTGCGGTGGCAGCCGCAGTGCTGGCATTCCTCACACGACGGTGCTGATTCTGTTGACCTGTTTCGGTTTGGGATTGGAGGGCCCTTGGTTGGGCATGGCTTGAGGGCCCCCCTGGTGCATGGGGATGTGTTGGGGCAATGGGGAGGTAGGAGCTGCTGGAGAGTGGGGGCTGAGGGGAGTGTGAGGAGAGGGGGGTGGGAGAGGCGGGTAGGAAGGGTGAGGGGGAATGGGGGAATGAGGAGGGGGCATTGGGGGTTGCCCATGGTGTTGCTGAGAGGGATGGCCGTGATGCCCTGGGTATGGCCCCACGCCGGGCGGAGGAGGGGGCCGCTGGAGGATCTGGGCAGGGTGATGGCTGAAGATAAAGTGCTTGGGGGCCTGCTGCCGGTGCAGAGTGTGTTGCCCACTGCCACTGGTCTGGTGCAGCTGCTGGGGGTATGTGTGAGCAAGGGCATGCTGAGGGGCAGGGCTGTACAAGGGTAGTGGCGAGGTGGGCTGGCGCCCATGGGGAAAGGGAGGATGTTGGGAAGCAGCAGCAGCGGCGAGCTGGTGAGCCCTCTTCTGCTGACTGGGCCGGCCCAAGGTGTAGTGGTGGTGGGGCTGTGGAGTGGGGAAGGCTGGCACAGCCTGTTTCTGAGGTGGCGCAGAGAGGGGGGGCTGTTGGGAGTGGTGGTAGCGCTGGACCTGGGGTGGCAAGGGGTTGGAGGGCAAGGCAAGTGGTGGGGGTGGAGGGGCAGGTTGCTGGGGCGGAGGGGGCTGCTGGGGGTAAGGAGGGGGTGGCTGAGAGGATGGGCCATGGCAGTACTGGGCATGCAGCGCCTGCAGCTTGGACTGGCTGCTGTCAGGGAGGGATGGGTGGCTGTGGTGAGGGTGATGCTGAGGAAGGTGGTGGTGGGACGACGAGGCTGATGAGGATGAGGCTGAGGCTTGACTGGGGGGCGTCTGAAAGGGACCCTTCCCACGCTTGCTGCCGAAAAGGGAGCCCAAGAAAGACGAGGAGTTAGAGGGGGGCCGTGGCTGGGGCTTGTATTCCTCGGGAGGAGGAGGAGGTGGTACTCTCTGGTGGGGACGAGGGCTGCTAATGATAGATCCCTGGAGCAACACAGAAGGAGTGAGGGAAGAGAGAGAAAAAGAAAGAAAGAAAGAAAGAAAGAAAGAAAGAATCAGAAGGAGAGAAAAATAGAGACAGAAAGAGACAGAGGGTGAGAGAAACAGAGGGAGAGAAAAAGGGGGGAGTATTAGACAATTGTCTTCCATAATCACCTGATGCCTATACGGCTAGGACTATCCTTACACTGGCTCAGAGAAAACCCACCATTCTTGCCTGTCTGAAAGAGGGATGGCCTCAGTTGCCAAAATGGCACTTTGGGAAGTTGCTGGCCAGCCCAAACACACCCATAAAATGACCCCCATGTTCTTCCAGCCTCTGCTAGGGGTAGAGGTATAGACAAAAGAAAGAGAGAGAGAGAGAGAGAGAGAGAGACTGAGAGAGAGAAATAACAGCAAGACGGCAAGGAGGCAAAGTGCATGGGGTAGGGATGTGGGAACCCACCTGTGCCCCTCCGCCCGCTCCACTCCAACACCTGGCTCTTTTCACTCGTGCCCACTTACTTCAATTGTGCTGTCCAAGGATCCCACGCTGTTACGACGGCCCCGCTTGCCTGCAACAGAGCAGGAGTTAGCGAGACCTGAGCTCCTCTCATCTTACCTTTCAAGCCAACATTACCAACTTTGAATTGGGGCAGGAGGATGGAAGACCCTCCCCAATCCCATAAAGCAGAGCAACAGAGCAGAGGCAGAGTTAGCAGAAGACAGAAGAAAAACAGAGAGTCTTGCCCCTGTTCCACTTCAGCCTGATGCAGTACAGGGATTGCATGAAACACTCGCATGTTGGAGGGCCTCTTCATCTGCCATTAAACTACTTGGGCCAGAGTGTGCAAGTATCTAGTTATCCCTCCCCCCCCCCCCCCCGCAATACTTGAATACTTATACTTTTCTTAAGACTCAGAACATACTAACAGTTTTTCCTCATCCACCAACCCAGTGTTAGCTCCATAAAAATCAGAGAAATATATCTGTTTCCCCAACAACAGGGAACCCACCCCGATTCCTCTCTGCTGATCAGCACTTGCAATCAAAATTCTGGGGTTCCATATTCTTTAGTCATATTCATGGAAGGGAATTAAAATATATGGGAAAATATAACCCACATCTTCAGCTTTCTTTTAATCATGTGTTTGTATGTATGTGTGTGCATGTGCACAAGCAATAAATACAGTTTAGAGTGGGGCCAATTTCTAGAGTGGAACAAAAGCCAGGCAAAAGCTAAACATATGGATTCCATTAAAATATTGAGGCTCAAAAGGATCACCTTACAATGCTTTTTCTAGACTGCATTGCTCACCTTTTATGTGACTATAGGTGTTTCAACTTTGAATGCATCCCTCATACAAAAATTTATCTGCAAGTAGGAACTAGCATGCCAGGGTGAAAGGTTCAGCCTAAACTTCTCCTATTTTAAAACACATAGGCATTTGTCTTCTCATAAAAGAACATCTGAAAGAAACAACTTTACAACTAATGTCTTAAATAATAACAGTCTGGAAAAATTTCTACCAGGTTCTTCCAAATACATAAACTAGTCTTGTTTGTGGAATCCTGAAAATGGAGCCCAGAATAGCTCTCTGATATTTATCATTGCAAACAGAGGCCTCTAGCACTCTTGAGAAGGGGAGTCATGATGGCACCTACTACAATTCATATTAGAAGCCATCTGGCGTCACCTAGAATGGTGCAAGAATCCCACAGTCTGTCACAAATTTCAGTTCTTGAGGAACCTGGAGGCTTTCCTTTTAAGATCTCCTCAGCATAAATCGAGAAATTCTGTTTCCTTCCTCAGCTTCATCCCAGCCCTGAGCCTACCAGGCCCTCTCCTTCTGGAGCCATGGAAAGAACCCAAAGTCCTGACCCCCAGTCCCTCACCAGCATCGGAGAGGTCGCGGAGGGAGCTGCTGAGAGCACTTCTCTTCAGCCCTTCTCCCACAGTGTAGGCATCCTCCAGGCTGCTTCGAGTCAGCGTCCCATTCACGGCATCCTTAGGACCAGAGGAGGGGGAGGCGTTGGGGCGCATCACTCCTTTCTGTTTCTCTAACTCCGCTGTAAAGGGTAAGGGTGCAAAAAGGAGATAGACAGGTACACATTTAAGGTCCTTTTCTTTGACACCATGCAGCTCTGATTTACAAACCTTTCACTCTGTACTGAAGACCCAGTGCTATGTCTGGATATAACAAAAACAAAATGCGACGAACATACCGTTGGCTCTTCATATCCCTGAATTCTTTATTCATGGATGCAAGCATTCATGGCTTGAAAATATATATAAATTCCAAAAAAGCAAACCTTGATTTTGCCATTTGTATAAGTGATACCATTTTACTATCCATTGTATTTAGTGGGACTTGAACATCTACAGATTTTGGTATCCACGGGAGGTCTTGGAACCAAATTCCAGGAGATATCAAGGGCCCACTGTATGCAAAATTACATCTAAATTGTTAGAAGTACTGAGCTCTGTGTGGCAGAAACAGCCCGTCCTTTGAATGCTGTGGGCCTAATCAATGTTTGTTTGTTTCTGCTCTTTATAACAGTCACAAATTTTCAAATACATTTCCCACAGCAAAGAGGAACAAGACCAACTACTCACATTCCACGCGATATTTCTCCATCTCTTGTACTTCTGCAATGGACTCTCGCAGGTCGCTGGTGAAGCGCAATCGATCCTGTAAACTGGGGGCGTTGAAGATGATCAGGACTTTCCTTTCCCCACCAGGAACAGCTGAGAGTAGCTTAATCCCAAACTGGTAGTCTGTGTGGAAGAGATTCAGAAGCCAGGTGAGTGTGGGTCCTCTCCCATTCAAACAGGGGGCAATCAGAAAATATTTATTTATTAATTCATTCCCCATCTTTCGCCCAGCACAGCATCCAAGACAGCATGCAACATTTTTAAAGCACAATAAATTTTTAGTACAAAAGCTAAAATGCAATCAAACTAAATTTCTATTTTAAAAACCTAAGTTCAAACAGCATTAAAAGATCGTTAAAACAAAACAACATAAAACTGCATCTCCCTTTAAAAGCCCCATCGCTGCAACAGACTAAAAACCAGAAGCTTTCTTAAATAAAAATAGGCCAGGATGGTGGGTTTTTTTCAGTAGGAAGGCACCACAGTTGTTCTGACTATAGACCTGAGGGGCAGGAGATGGTGCAGGGACCAGACACTGGTTAAATCATTTTCGTGCAGAAGCAAAGAGTGAGAGACAGAAGATCAAATGAACTTATTGTTCTTGTGGGAGCTGAAGGCACAGTCGGAGAGGGGCCACTCCTTCAGGGCCCATGGAATCAAAATGGAGAGAAGGGAGAAGATACTAATTTCATATATTCTTTTAAATATTTCTGGGTTTGAACTCTTGGCCCTTCAGATCTTTTGGCCTATAACTCCCAAGTGTGCAACCCAGCACAATAATGGTAAGGAATTGTGAGACCTGTAAGCCAAACTATCTAGAGTGCCAAAGTTCCTGTTCTACTACTTATCCTGTTCTACTACTTATCTAATAATAATATAAAAAATCTGACAAGTTAAGGACCAGAGGATAAAAATGTAAAAAATGTGGAATTGTTTGAAAAGTGGAACCAGTCTTTTTTAAAACTTGCAAATGGAAGGTTCAAAAACAGATGGTGCCAAGTCTGCCGAGCGAGGGGAAAACAAAGAAAAAACACATCAGTGTGCTGAGACAACTGAAATAACAACAAACAAGCAAAACAAGACCAAAAAAGCAAACAAGAAAAAGCAGCAACAGCGGTGGAAAGAGCAGATCAGGGGTCAAAAGTGTGGTTTGTGAAGGTTGCTGTGTGTCTTTAAGTCATTTCTTATTTATGGAGACTCTAAGGCTCATGGGGTTTTCTTGGCATGTTTGTAATCAGGTGAATTGGAATTACTGCCTAGCCCTCACTCTGCCACAAGGAAAGATGGTAACTGTGTGCCCCTCCAGATGTTGCTGGACTACAGCTTCCAGCAGCCCTAGCCAGCCTAACCAATGGTGAGGAATGGTGGGAGCTACAGCTCAACAACATCTGGAAGGCTGTACAGTTCCTACCTCTGAACTATAGTAACAAATACAGCACTTGGCATCCACAGATACACTTTATCTTATTCTCAACATCTTTCCTTCATTTCATGAATTAAATCTTCCACTTGTTGTTGTTACGTGCCTTAAAGTAATTTCCAACTTATGGCAACCCTAAAACGACCCTGTCATGCATGGGGTTTTCTTGGCAAGAGGGTTTGCCATTGTATCCTCTGAGGCTGAAAAAGTGTGACCGAAAATGTGGTACATGGCTATAATTTAGATCTGTTTAAACAGTGGAACATCCAAAAAATGAGCCGGTGAAAGTCGGGGGCTTTCTACAGATGACCCAAGGATTTTGATGCAGGGAGGGAGGGTAACAATCAGACTGTTAATCCTTTCTGTAGCTGGTAAGGACACTTACAGGAATTCTGAAAGAGCTGCAACTGCATCTCGACAAGAGGGAAGCTCTGGCGGAAACTGTAGGTCACAAGGATCTTCTTCTTCTGAAATATCTTTGTCACCTAAACATGGTGTGTTTGTTTAGGAGCGGATGAAAGAGAAAAGGATAAAAAAGAGAGGGTAAGAACAAGAAGTCAGATGCTACAATGTGATTCCTGGATCTGTCCAGAAGTATTGCCACTTGCATTAGCCAAACCCCCACATCTATGATGAGATGGAACAGCCTAGCCCACAAATTAAGATCATTTTCACTGTTATCCTACATTTCAAGGAATTATGTCAAAACAAAACAAAAACAGAGAGTGGACATAAATATGACACAAATAGAATGGGATCTGGTTCTTTGGATCTGAATATTATACTACATCAACAATATTTGTAGGAACCATATGGACTGATGTGGTTCCTTCTCATGAAAGGCATCACCAACTCCCAGACAAGATGAAAAATTCACATTTAAAAGAACTGTGTAATTTATTCTTCCCCCATAATCCTGGACATTTTGACAACAGAAATGGATGGGAAGAACTTGTCCACTTTGTATGATACAGGACTAGAGTGAGGTAAAATATATAATTTCACCCTTTCTTATGTCTGTTCAAGTAATCCAATAATCTTAGCTCTTCAACTTTAAATATTTGCATTTAAAAACATAAAGGAAGCAGTATAGAATCATTGTGTTATTCTCAGTCTATCCAATGTCTTTCTAACCTGCATGAATTTTTCATAGGTTCATTCATATACTTTCATACCCTTCCAAGTCCTTCCTTCATTGTGCATTTTTATTGACAAAAGCATTTTAATTAAGGCAGTTTCATGAATCACACTTGCACTCTAGCACAGGGACACATCTCTCTCCCCCACACATGACAAGGCCCATGCAGTGGTGACAATGGGAATGGCAACAGCCACACAACATCCATTGTTGGAGAGAAAACTAAGAGGCAGTTGGCAGGCACACAGGATGGCAATAAGGCATTGCTCAAGAGAAATAATTCTTAATAAGATACGTTGTGAATTTTCACCTGCAGTGTCAGACCTCCCACCTCACCTGGGCTAGTCAAAACTGTCACAAGGTAAGACAGCCGGATGTGTTCAAAAAATCTAGGCTCATTCCCAACTCCCCCTTCCTACCCACAAATCCGGTGCCTTTGCTTACCACTAAGAGGTCGTTGAAGAGGAAGACTTCCCGCTGGTGCAGTCCAAGCCTCTGGGGCCGGTTGGGGTCAGGCACCTCATACAGCTGACAGCAGCAAACCAGACGCCTGTGGGGCAGTGAGAGGACCTGGGTGTGATAGATAAAAAAATAAGTTTAGAGCTGGAACGAAGAAGATTGGGGTGGGGAGGGATCCCCGACTAAACCACCACCACCTTCCTCCAAAGTCTTCTCCTGACTCACCGGCTTTTTACCCACAATCATGCGCTCAACTGCTTGGACCTGAGAAACATGATCATCGTTGGTACGCAGCTCCCGGCTCTGAATCCGTTGGTAAATCCCTACCAGTAGATCCCGAGGGATATCTTCGCCGTTATCCACTCCTGGTGAAGAAACCAAAGATGGAGAGTCAACAGGGGGAGGCTGAGCCACATTTAGTCTGTTTTCGCAGGCAGGTATAACAACACTTAGCATACATTTAACACTGTGGAACAAGATGCTGCTAAACCACAGCTCCTATTAGCCTTGGCTGGCACAGTCAATGGAAAGGAACTGTGGGTTTGCTGTCTGACAACATCTGAAGGGCCACACATTACTCACTCATTCTTCACAATTCTCTCTGTAGATTTTGTTGTTAGCCCTAGCAACAGCCCTGTAAAGTAGGCTAATGCTGTTATTCTTTGTTTTAAAGACTGGGGCCTGAGGACATGAAAACAACATTTTCCCTGATGCCTTCTTATGAATAGTAAATGGCTGAGTTGAAATTCAAAGTCAGAATCTGGACTGTGGAAATTCTCACTGAAATTCTGGGTCAAATATGCTTTAATTGAAGAAGTGTTTGGAGTTTATCACACAGGAGGAATTTTTCCCAATTTCAAATGGAGCCAATTCGAATTCACGTAAATTCGCTAGTTTAGCGAATTTACGTGAATTCTAATTGCGTTCGGAATGCATTCATAATGACTCCCCATTTTCGGAAAATGACCCCCCATTGCCCAAAATTGCGTGAGATACTCTAATACACAATTACGTGAAACCCCCATGATTGTATTTGGAATGACTTCCCATTGCCCGAAATTGCGTGAGATACACTCATATGCAATAAGGTAACCCCATGACTGCGTTCGGATTGCCATTGCACTATACCCCCAAATTCCGTCGTATGATAAATTCTTTTCTCAGTGGCTCCTTTCTTTCCAGATGTGTGACAGCATATTAATTTTGTATCAGAAAAATCTTTTAACATTTGCAGATGTGTATGTGCTTTTATATTATAAGCCTGTGACTTGGAACTTAACAGATGGTCATCATGGCTAGATAATCTGTGCCCTTTCTGTAGCCAAAAGACACATACTGCAAGGCTGCAAAGGCAAATATACTTGCCGTCCATTGTCTGGCAGTCAGAGGATCTTACTACTTTATTAACACACTCATGTATATCATACAGACACTGACCTCAGTCAAATTGAATATCTGGAAACATATGCCCAGTTTATCAATGTATATCCCTAGCCCATATCTCATTACAGTTGGCCCTCCATATCCACGGATTCTGCATCCATAGTCCAACTATACATAGCTTGAAACTATTTTTTTTTTAATTCCAAAAAACACACCTTCATTTCGCTGTTTTATATTAGGGATACCATTTTACTGCCCCACTGTATATAATGGGATTTGAGCATCCACAGATTTTGGTATCCACCATGGGTCCTGAACAAAATCCCAGCAGATACCAAGGACCCACTGTTTTCTCCTCCTGCCCTCTTAAACTTGAATTAGAAACAACAGGGTGGCAGGCACTGTATGTTGCCAAGAAAGGCACTGTACCTGCCTAGAAGGTCTAGCCCACTTTGTCAGCACTGCTTTCCATGGGAGGTGACAGAAAGCTCAGAATTGTCAGCACAGATGGTTCTTCAGACTGGGACTGTCAGAACTAGTATAAGGGGAGCTAACTGAGCAAGGAACCTACTCTGGAGTCTTTCTTCTTACATTGTCTCCTTTATTTAGTAGGTGCCCTTCTAGTTCTGCTGTTCATAAAGGCAGCTACAACACTGATGTCTCAACTTCCAACTGCTGCAACCTCATTCAGCCATCTTTCAGTGAATGTCACCTATTCGTTTCCCGATTGGACACGAGATCCTACATCATATCAGCATAGTATGAATATCTGCCAGTGGAGTTATGCTACTCGATCCCTAATACTGAACACCACTATAGTGAAATATATGGGAAATGGTGAATGTACATAGCTGTCACCCCCTGCATGATGTTCAATGCACAAAGGCAATAAACAGTGTGCAATGAGTGATGACACATTATTCATTATTGCATGTCTGAAGTGGTTCCATAGGCAGAACTCCACTCCTGCCACCATTATCAGGAGGATACATCTGTCCCACATTGTACAAAAAAGTCACTTATGCCTGTTTGTGTCAACAACACGATTCTGGTCATTATCTTTATATTTGAACTAACCATATGTGTGTGTGGTTTGCCTTCAAGTCTTTTCTGATTTATGGTGACCCTATCATGGGGTTTTCTTGCCAAGATTTGTTCAGAGGAGGTTGGTCACTGCCTTCCACTGAGGCAGACAGACTGTCACTTGCCCAAGGTCCCCCAGTGGTTTTCATGGCAGATACCATAAAGACTGAAAGTATGGCTCCCCAATATTAACCGGGTTCCCATTTGCCCTGCTGAGGGCTGCTTCTGGCCCAACCTTGGACTCCCTGGCAGCACACCAGCAATCTTCCAGAGGAGTTTCATACACTTTGTGCATCACAATACTGGTCAACCAACCAAGAGGCCAACTGGGAGAGCATGTTTCATAAGGGTGGACACGAACAGGGAAATTCCCTGCCAGGTCCACCTCTGTGACTTAAAATTTTCATCCTCTTCAATAGCCCAGATTTGGGCTTCAGCTGCTTTCCTGGCCAAACCTCTCCAGCTACAAGCAATAATGTTGTCCATGCTCTTCCACCACCCTATGCTCTGCTCGCCACTTGCCACTAGGGCCACAAAGATGCTGGGTTTGTTTTTGATAAAAATAGGAAGCTAAGTGCATGGATTCCATGTAAGCTTTTTCAGAGCTCTCACAACATTGAAGCACATCCTTTGTACACTGATTGATATCATGGGGAGCCAGTGAAAAGAGACAGCGGCAGACAAGGTCCTTTAAGCTCCAAAGGCTTCAGGAAAGAGAAGATTCTTGCTCACCTCGCAAATTCTTGATGAAGTCATCTAATTTCATCTTTCTCTCTGCCTTGACGCTGGGGCTGTACATGTCAGTGTTCAGAAGGATGATGGCAAAAGCGAGGATGAAGATGGTGTCTGGGTTCCGGAACTGGCGCACCAAGGGGGCATTGCATACACAGTAGCGCTGGCTGGAACAAATGTAGTAAAAGTCCAGTCAAAGAAAAAGTGATTGCCAGCACAAAGAATAAAGCCACAAGAGATGGCTTTTAACTTTTGTATATTTTTATGTGATCTTATATTATTTTGAGATGATTTTGTTTTGAATTTTGTTTAGATTTTTAATGTTTTTATCTGTGAGCCGCCTTGGGTCCCTCCTGGGAGAAATGCACCATGCAAATGAAATAAATAACTAAAATTTTGGTGCACAAGGTAAAAATCTTGGAGGGGCTTTAACTCCCAACTTTTACTAAGTGATGCATATGGTACAATGGTCACTAAGCCTTCTTATTAATGTGGCTTGGGCTGAATTTATCAGTGGATTGTAGCCTCTCAGATTTCTTCACCTCTGTGCCATTTTTTAATTCAGTTCAGGTGATCATTCCATCCCGAATCTATAGGTGCATTAACACTGTGGAAATAATGCAGAACCCTGGGATTTGTAGTTTTCTGAGGCACCAAGAAAGCAAAAGATCTTGTAAAATTACAAATCCCAGGATTCCACAGGATGGTGCTACAGCACTTTAAACTGATGACAAACTGCATTACAGTCAGCCCTCCATGTCCGTGGATTTTTTTTTATCAATGGATTCAAGCATTCACAGTCTGAAAACATTTTTAAAAATATAAATTACAAAAAGCAAAGCTTGATTTAGCTATTTTATATAAGACACACCATCTTACTATGCCATTGCATTTAATGGGATTTGAGCATCCACAGATTTTGGTATCCACGGGGAGTACTGGAACCAAACCTGAGTGGATAGCAAGGACCCACTGTATTTCTACAATTTAGATCACTGGTTCCCAAACTCTGGTCCTCCAGATGTTTAGGACTTCAGCTCCCATAATTCCTGACTTTTGGCCAAGTTGGCTAGGTCATCTGGGAGTTGAAGTACAAAACAGTGGAGGACTAAAGTTTGGGAATCACTGGTGTAGATGAAGGCGGCAGGGAAGGTAACAGTTTAGAGCAGGCCCACGTCTAACTAGGTCACTTTGTCACCTCTGTTTCTTGTAAAAGATATCTACTGAAAAACATCCTCATGTAGCAAGAACAGGTATTTAATACATAGTGGAATTCTACTGAAAATTGCATTTCACCCTTACAGGGCAACTGTCACATCTTGGCATGAAATAGGACTTTTCAATGACACTGGAAAGTGAAATAGTCCACTCACCCTTAGGTGACATTAGCCAGCAAAAAGAGAGAGGAAGAACTAGGCTCTGAAGAGCCAAAAGGAAAAGCAATAAATCAAACCATTTTATTTTTTCTAAATTAAAAAAAAAGCTAAAGAGTTACAAAGGAAAAGCAATACATCAAACCATTTTATTTTTTCTAAATTAAAAAAAAAGCTAAACAGTTACCATATAAAAATATAAAGAATTCATAGTGAGTCAGGGTGTTCTAAATTGCATGGGTTCATTGTCCTTAAATTAATTCAGTTTTCCTTTTATAATTATTTATGACAATTCGCAACCCATCATGGAAAGTTCCACATCCCATTTTTTATGATGGGATGCAGAATATTCATAAACTTCAGTTTACTGATATTCCTCTAACCTAGGAGTTTATCACATGGGAGGAATTTCTCTCAATTGCGAATGAAGCCAATTCGCAATTATGTGAATTTGCTAGTTTAGCGAATTTATGTGAAATCTGATTGCGTTTGGAATGCATTCAGAATGACTTCCCATTTCCCAAAAATGACCCCCCCCCATGCCCGAAATTGCATGAGATACTCTAATAGGCAATTACGTGAAACCCCATGATTGCGTTCGGAATGACTTCCCATTGCCCGAAATTGTGTGAGTTACACTCATTTGCAATAACATGAAACCACATGATTGCGTTCGGATTGCCATTGCATTATACCCCCAAATTCCATCGTATGATAAACTCCCTAGAATCAGCCTCCTAGCCATGTAAACAGCAAGATTTGTAGACAGATTTCATTACCTTAAAGCTTAAGTTGATTAATTGGCAAAATTCAGTTTTATGCAGTGAAGCTGAAAAATATGGACAGGCTTGCTTAGTTAGATGAGAGGTTTTCAGCTCTGCTGTTTTAAGGTAGCAGGGACTCAGCAAGAATTTTAATGACAGCCACTGCATGCAACAAGGAGCAAGCAGTGTGTTTATGAAACTACAGTATCTCATGCAGGCACTTGTCAGATAGTTTTTGATATTAGCCATATTTTGATTATATGATTACGGCTTGACAATTCACAGACTAAGCCTGTATTCACACTGCACAAATAATCCAGCTTGATACCACTTTAACTGCCATGGCTTGATGTTTTGTGAGGTTTCTTTTGTAAGGTATTGTTTTGTTTTGTGAGAATTTCAGCCTTCTTGTCAGAAAGTTCTGGTGCCACAGCAAACGAAAACTCCCAGAACTCCATAGCACTAACCCACGGCAGTTAAAGCATGGTCAAACTGGATTATTTCTGCAATGCAGAAGCAGGCTAATTTTTTTTTAGAGAACACAAATCTATAAAAATCCCCTTGATGAGCCCTAATCGATAGGCACTGTCAACAAAGTTGTTTAAGCAGCAACATAGTGCAGTAGTTCTATACACAGAAGCATCACAAGGATTTAACTTTCAAATCTGTCAAGGGAAAAGCACCTTTCTCTCGAGGCAGACTGAGCACACACAGAAGCACTACCAAAACACACACATACACACAGAGGCCTGAAGTATACATGAGAAAATTAAGAGAGAGAGAGAAGGTGCAGAGATGCCTTTGAAGATGCTTCTTTTCTTCCTTATGCAGCAGGGCTAAGTGTCAGATAGGATGCTTGCCTTGTACATCTCTTATTTTGGGTATCCAGTTTTAAATCCGAGAGGGAAAACAGAAACACAAAGCAAAGTTGTGACATGCGTGTCAAAACTATGGGAAACACTTTTTAAAAATCCAACATCCCCATTAAAAGGGTTGTGTGTTTGTTTACTCTGTGTGCAGTGCTTCTTTACTCTGTTTGATAGGGAGCCATGCATCTTTATTTTGTGGGTGGATCCTGTCTAAAATAATCATTTACTCTGAACACAAGATATAAAACAAAAAAAGCCCTAATTAGGTTCCCCTGTCAGGGAGATCTATATATGGAAATCCAAAAATATTCCTCAGAACTGAAGTTATTTACCAAGTGACATAGTTTTTGCAGACCTGATCTGCATTTAAAAGGAGAGGAAGCATCCCTTCCCCAATCCACATAATAGCTCCAGGCCTCCCCAAGACTACTTTTGGTGCCAAACACTGACACGCATTACTGTTAGAATCCAAAGATATAGTGTTAGTCTGTAGAATCAGTATGCAGAGAGATCTTGTAGCACCTTTGAGACTAACTGAAAGAAAGAAATAGGCAGTGTGAGCTTTTGTAGACTTCAGTCTACTTCCTCAAATGAATTAGCTTTATAAGATTATAATTTAGTGTTATAAGATTATAAGTAATGTTATAACACATTACTGTTATAAGTTTTATGGGTGGTAAATGAAACAATAAATGGTACACATCAGAGAAGCATTGTAGCTCTTTTTCTGATGGGCTCCAGCATCCCTTCACCACACATGGCAGAATTTACCCCTACCTCCAAATATTCTATCCAGACTTATCCTTGGCTGAAAATAAAATTATACAGTATACCCATTGCTGGACATATAGGGATCCTTGGCTGGGTAAGGCCAATAGAAGATGGCCTCCCAAGGGTTATATAGTGCAGAAACAAAACAAAACAAAAAATTGACATACACAAATGTGAACCATCTCCCCACAACCCCATCTGCTATAAGAAGTGTGCAAGCAGGTTAGCAAAGGAAAATCAACCCCCCCCCCAATCCATTCTCGATTTTCATATCTCTTCCCAGCCTCAAGATGCAAAACAAATGCAAATCCAGCAAGGTCATTAATGCAACATAACTATTTCACACCACTGGACAGCTTTGGAGGCTTGGCCATGATGATAACAAGGACTTCAAAATTCATCTGCCTAGTGGCAGGCTTTTTACAGCATCTCTATGTCATCTTATTCCGCATAAAGAAACAACCATGCTTATAACAAATACACCACTTCTTTCCTACTTTTATTCCTTTGCGTGCTTTAATCTTGAACAGCTGAATCTTGCTTCTCCTACTTCAAAGTACAACCTCCCTCCCCATCCAAAAACCCTCGAAGGAGCTTTGAAAATAATTTGAGCCCATTATCTATTTTGGGGAAATGGATTACAAAAATTAAGAGCTGGTTGTTAGGAATTACCTCCTTTGGGCAAGCCCTGAATTCTATTTTTATCCATTAACTGAATTCCCTTTTTGGAGCTCTATGCAGTCTGTTATCACTTGAATGAAAATCTGGTGCCATTTTGCAAATGTGTCCACTTCTTTGCTGTTATTTGGGTCTGTTGGTTTAAAACCTATGTTTGCCACAATCACATAAGGAGTGGGATGAGGAACCCCCAATTTTAACAGCAAAAGGGGAATCTGAGTGAGGTGAGCCCTGATCCCACTCTTGTGGTTCACCTTTCCCAGCTAGATGATGAAGGGGAAAAGAGAAGGCAAGAACAGCCCAAGATTTTGTTGCCTGAGGTGAAAGGGAGGGCCAGCTGAAGACTGGAGATGACATATCATCCTCTAGAACAGGAGAGGACACTAGGCCAAGAGGAGATCAGGAGAGGGCATGTGGCATACAACAACAACAACAACAACAAAAGAGTGGCACGAGGGGCTCAGGAGGAACAGTCAGTAGCTTACAAGGCTTGCCCCTGAGCCTGACATGTGAAGCCATTGCCTCATTTTGCCTCATGGGAAGGCCAGTCCCCAGCTTGAGCAAAAGATGGGGGGGGGGGGGGACAGTGAGATCCAAGCCAATGGAAAAGCCCAGCTTCTACCATCTATTCATCCTTTTTCTTCCTAAAATCAGGCTGTCTCTCTCCCACTGTTGTGTATGTCTGAGGCAAGCATAACACAGTGGGCCCTTGGTATCCGCTAAGGTTTGGTTCCAGGATCTCCCGAGAATATCAAAATCTGTGGATGCTCAAGTCCCATTAAATACAATGGCACAGTAAAATGATGTCCCTTATATAGAATAGCAAAATCAAGGTTTGCTTTTTGGAATTTGTATATATTTCAAATATTTTCAAACTCTGGATGGCTGAATTTATGGATAAGAAATACGTGGATACAGAGGGCTGACTGTACCAAGAAGAGGGCAAGAGGATCTGAGGCCAAGACTTTCAGGTCCAACCAACCAACCAACCAACCTGAAACCTCTGGCTGCCTACATCTAACCAGGGATTAAAACTATCCAAGAAAGCCAAAATCCCATACGCATCCAAACAATCTGGGCAAGACTGTATGAACTAAGGACAAAATCAACTCTGACTGACTTAGATAAACAAACAGAAACAGCAGCCTGTAACCCCATGGCTAGGTTGGATTTACAACCAAGGCAATCCCCAGAATAAATATGCACTCAACTTCCAAAGTCAATATATGGATTTATTTATACAGGATAGGGGGAAAAGGGATACCTATGAACAAAGTGAGCCAGAATAATAGAATGATAGAATTGGAAGAGACCCCAAGGGTCATCCAGTCCAACCTCCTTCCATGCAGGGAGACATAATCAAAGCACTCCTGACAGATGGCCATCCAGCCGCTGTTTAAAAACCTCCAAAGGTGGAGACTCCACCACCCATCAAAGCACCCTCTGGGAAATGTAATACAATATGCAGAAAATAATAAAAACTCAGTTCGCTCTTCATATCAAAATACCAGGCTGGATCACAGACCACAGGGACAAAGCCCATAGAGAGTGTAAGATTCTACACATCCAGGCAGGTGCAATGACAAGCACACAGCCTTAAGGAAACAGGATGGTATGAAGAACAAATGAGGTGTGTGTGTGTGTGTGTGTGTGTGTATTGGAAGGGTTTTTTATGCTTCTTGACCCCGACAACCATGTGTGGCTTGATTAACCAATCAGGAACCCAGAAGCCTTGAATCTTTCATGGCTGTTGTTGTTGTTGTGTGCCTCCTACCCATTTTTTTACTTATGGGAACCCTAAGGCAAACCTTAGTAATGGAGGCGTCATTTGATATTAATGGAAACTCCTGTTAATACCAAAAGATGCCTCCATTACACTTTACAGATGGGACAAGAATGGGAGAAGCATGGGGGTGTGTGATAATCTTCCCCACCGATCACCCTATTAATAGGATTTAATGGTTATTTAAACACGGAATGAGGACGCTTGTCTCCTCCATGTGATAACCTTCCTTGACTATGGAGTTTATCACATGGGAGGAATTTCTCTCAATTGCGAATGGAGCCAATTTGCAATTATGTTAATTCACTAGTTTAGCAAATTTACGTGAAATCTGATTGCGTTCAGAATGTGTTCAGAATGACTTACCATCTCCCGAAAATGACCCCCCCATTGCCCAAAATTGCATGAGATACTCTAATATACAATTATGTGAAACCCTATGATTGTGTTCAGAATGACTTCCCATTGCCTGAAATTGTGTGAGATACACTCATTCGCAATAACATGAAACCCCATGATTGCGTTCGGATTGCCATTGCATTATACCCCCAAATTCCGTTGTATGATAAACTCCTATTTATGTCAAAATACTGCCTCCTAACAATTGAGAGAAATGAAACAGTGTGACTGCCAAGCTGATGAAAAGAATGATGATGCTTTAACTCTATAAACAATTATTTAATCATATTTTAAATCAAACAAGCAAACAAACTCATTTAAAAAACAAGATCTTTTTGGTAATGTTTTGGTTTAAACAAATTTCTCTACCAGAATGACTTGTTTAAGCCTGATTAACTGTCAAAACTGTGCAATTGTGCAAAATCCTGCACTTGAAACATAAAACTTGGAACTTGAGAGGGACCCTGGCATCTTTTTGTTCAGCTCTTTGCTCAAAACACAGTTCCCCACAGGCCAATTCACACAAATTCAGGCCATGTTATGCTGAAGGCCCATAATGCTAAGAGCACATTCTAGACTATTTTTATCCCAGTTTACAATAAATAAAACATGCCACTCCTGCACAATCATCCCTATGCTTCAGTCCCCGTTCCACACAGTGCATCTTCATGCTCACACATGCCCACTCATACTAAGGGGAAAGGGAGCCTAAAAACAAACCAGCAAAACAAACAGACACAAAATAAATGTGACTGCAATCTAATTATTATGCCAGACACCAAATTGCCTGAGATTCTCCTCAGAGAATTAAAGAACTTGCTCATTCCTTCTCCCACCTTTTCCCCAGCCATTTATTTATTCAGAAAACTCCGCATGAATTGTGCAAACCAAAGTAAACCCCAAGCTGAAGGGGGAGGCAAACTTGTCTAGCTTGCCTGAGACGGTGGGAAATGGCTTTCCTTCTGCAAATGATATTGCCTTGCAGCTGCTTTCAATGAAGACATTGCCACATACAACAAATTTATACTGTATGTGAGGTTAAAGGGTTAGAAAGGAAACCTTCCTAACCTCAAGTACAATGCTGGTTCTCTGTTAATTATGGTTTGCAAATGGGTCTGTTTTAGGAATGAATGTGCCTTTTCTATCCAAAGTCCGGCCCTTCTTTGTCTTGTTTATCTTCTAAACCATGATATTTAGGATGAAATCCAGCACAAAATTGTCTGGGAATAAGTTCCATTGAAAACAAGGGGGTTGAATTCTGAGTAGACATACCAAGAATTGCACAGTGTTGTATCTGCAACAGTTTCTACCTTGATTAATGTTAGCCAGTGGTTTCCCATGCCATTCAATAAGGAATTCCTGTTGTTAACCTTGGTTGGCCTTTATGAAGGCATAACACTATTGTTTGTTTCAAACGTTATTGTATAGGGACAACAGATCTATAGAGAAAACATTTAACACTGTGGGACAAAGCACATGGCTGCACATCTGTGTGTGTGTGCACAGACACATGAGCCACAGTCCTGAGGAAGGTTAGCAGAACCTGAGCCGGGCCTTAGGCAGGTCATATGGTGAAGACAGTACTGTATATTATAAATACAAATTATATATTGTCACTGTGTATCCAGTACCTTAGTTTACTGCAACTGGTAGAAAGTGAAGCTTGTTTTTGTGGACAAAGACTTCTGATGTAACAAATACACTATCAGGACAGACTGTGGCATTTAAAACTGCTTCCAAACACCTACAGTGCATCTACACTGTAGAAATAATGCCGTCTGATACCATTTTGAATTCTGATTCCATCTTATGGAATCCTGGGATTTGTAGTTTTACAATGTCTTTAACCTTCTCTGCCAAAGAGTACCAGGGCCTCACAAAACTACCAATCCCAGGATTCTGTAGGATGGAGCCATGGCAGTTAAAGTGGTATCAAAATATGTTGTTTCAATAGCATAGAGCAGTGGTTCTCAACCTTTAGCTCTCCTAATGCTTTGGACTTCCACTCCCAGAAGTCCCAGCCAGCTTGCCCAAATAATCAGGGATTCTGGGAGCTGAAGTCTAAAATGCCCGGAGGACCCAAGGTTGAGAACCACTGGTGTAGATGCACCCACTGTTATTCTTGTTAACTGTCCTTGAGTCAACTTAAACTTGTGGCGACCCCCTGGATGAGACATCTCCAAGATCTCCTCTCTTCTACCTTGCGAACTATTTATCCAATAGATTATGTTAAATGTTTGTTTTATCTCTTTTTGTATATATATGATAAAAATAAATTTAAAAAAAAGATCTCCTCTCTTCTACCTTTCTGTTCAGATCCTGCAGGCTCAGGCCTGTGGCCTCTTTGACTGAGTCTAACTATCTGGCATGTGGTCCTTCTCTCTTTCTACTGCCTGCCACCTTTCCTAGCATCATTGTTTTTCTAATGATTCATTTTTCCTCATGAAGTGGCCAAAGTACAACAACCTCAATTTAATCATCTTGGCTTCCATAGGGAGTTCACGCCTGATTTGTTCTAGAACCCCTTTGTCTTCTTGGCCATCCATCATATTCTCACTAGTTTTCTCCAGCACCATATCCGAAATGAGTTGATTTTCTTACAAGTGGGGTTTTTTCACTGTCCAGCTCTCATATCCATACATGATGGTAGGGAATACAATGGCTTGGATGATTCTCACTTTAGTGTTCAGAGTTCTGTCTTTACATTTTATAATCGCGTCCAGTTCTTTCATAGCTGCCCTACCTTCTTCTGATTTCTTGACTGCAGTCTTGGTTCTGATCAATATTTGAACCAAGGTATGGGAACTCTTTGACTGTTTCAGTTTTCTTGTGATGAATTCTTGTAGGCGCATTAATCCAACCCTGGCATTTTCTTCCTTGATTTTCTTTTGTAATTGCTTTGTTTCTGCTAGTAGTATTGTGTTGTCTCCATGTCTTAGGTTTCTAAAAATCTTAGTTTCTGAAAATCTTAAATAGGTAGGGGACTTCAACCTGGTCAGACACCTGGAAGGCATCTAGCTGAGTTGTCCTAATGGACAATGTTTAAAATTCTCCCTGCAGCATCAGGCATCTGCCAGCTAGGCATGACGCCAGGTGGCCCTATCACTTGCCCCAATGTGGACATCAGCTTCAGAGTTGTGGCTGGATGAATAGTTTTGCATCAAGGGCTGTATACTTCAGAATCCAGGTTGACATCACTTTAACTGCCATGGCTCAATGCTGAGACATTTAGCCTTCTCTGTCAGAGAGCTCTGGTGCCAAAACAAATTATAACTCCCAGGATCCCATAGTACTGAACTATGGCAGTTAAAGTGGTGTCAAACGGCATTCCTTCTGCAGTGCAGATGCAGCCCTGGAAGCACAGAGCATAGGGCTACTAAAATAGCTGGTCTCGCTAGGCTCCAGGACATCCTCTCATGATGCCATTAAACATGGGCCTTACAAGATGCAACATTTCCATGCTAAAGACTTTATAAAACTCTGCCATAAACCCACCCGCCTAAGGATTTGCTTGTTTTTAAAGCATTTTATGGCTTCTGTGATTTCTTTTCCAGCTACTGACTGGTTCAGGCTATTTCTGTGCACCGAGGCAATCAGCCAAACGCCTAGAGATGTGATGAAGCATCAAGGTCAGGAAGGCTTGACTTCTCCAATTTGTAAAGGTTTGTAGTGTTTAATTGCAGTTATAACCACCCTGGAATATTTCTCTTTCAATGCTCCACTGAGGTGCCCAGACCCCCTTGTGGATGATTTCACAGTAGAGGCACCGGGGAGAGATGAGAGATGATTGCATTTTGCCAGATTTGAGGGCAGGGATGGGCAACTGCGGTAGCTCTACCAGAGTCTAATTTTCCACCCTGACACCCTCTGAAGTCTGCCAAAATTGCTTGAAAACAACATCAAAAATTTGAAGTGGTTGTAAATCCACTTCTGGTTTTGAAGAATGGATTTTTTTTTCCTCTAAAAAACATTAAGCAATGCAAAGGGGATGTCAATTTTATTTGTTGTTGTGTGCCTTCAAGTATCTGTTTTTTGGAGGATGCTGCCTTTGAGGCTGAGACAGCTTAATTTACCCAGTGGGTTTCTATGGCCAAGCAGGGATTTGAACCCAAAGTCATGGCCTAACACTGAAATCACTACACCATGCTGGCTCTGTGAAACAGACAGAAAAGATGAACTGCCACTATTGGGGGCCTACAGAAGAGTCCCTTCACCCCTTTTGGTCAGGTAAAGAGAGATCCAGGAAATTTGGATGGGGTCAAGGGCTGCAGAAATAGCCTTGGAGGACCACAAGTTACCCAGAGCCACAGTTTGCAGATGTCTGTTATATGTAAATTTACACAGTGCTGTACTTACAATCTTTTAATTCTTTGCCCTCAGGCTTACAATCTAAAAAGACACGACACAAAAGGAGAAGGGAAAGGTGGTGGGGAAGGGGATCAGGTCCAGCAGTTCTTCCCTGCCTCTGAGGCCTGGACCAAGGCAGATGGACTGGAAGGAGGGCTTGGCTTCTTAATACACATTAGGCTTCCATTCCGCCCTTTTCATGGCCAGTTTAGTATCAGCCCTTTTGTTTCCTTTTTTTTTTTAAAAGGACATTTGTAAGAATTTCTGATTCACAAAGAGAAACAATACCATGAGGAACAAGGTGTAGCAATGCACGCTCCCACAGTATTCCAAATCTGTTTTGTTGTTTTTCCTGGTTAAGCTCTCAGGTATGTATCACGTGGCACCAGAGCTTCTGTCTCGGTTGCATTTTCAGTCTCCTTTCATTTCTTTTATTTCGCTAACCCTGCAACCATCTAGAACAATTGTTCTCTAGATGGTGGGGACTTCAACTCCTATAATTCCTGAACATTGGCCATATGGAATGAGACTAGCAGGGAGTTTAAGACAAAACATTTGGAGGCTTACCACTCTTTCAAACGGGAGGAATTTCTCCTAACTTCGAATGGAGCCAATGCGGATTAATGTAAATTCGCTAGTTTAGCGAATTTACATGAACCCCTGCTCCGTTCGGAAGAACCCCTGCTCCGTTCGGAATTACTTCCCATTACCCAAAAATAACCCCCTCCTGCCCGAATTTGCATGCGAAGCTTTAATTCGCAATAACGTAAAACCCATGATTGCATTCGAATTGGCTTCCCTCTTGCCCGAATTTGCGTGCGAAGAGTTAATTCGCAATAACATAAAACCCATGATTGCATTCGAATTGACCTTAAATTATACTTCCAATTTAGCCTTGTATGAAAGAGTCCTTAGAGTCCTAGAACCATGGATCTAGAAGAGGGATGGACAACTTCAAGTTGGTCAGAATGATAAACCTCGGCTCAGATCCCTCTGACTCTATTTGATTGTTTAATTATTTTGTAAATAACACTGACACAGACTGTACTGGTACTTGGTATGTTTTAATCTGTAGTGGTTTTAATAATTCATTAAGCTGCTTTGAATGCCATTACTGGGATAAAGCTGGGATACATATAAAATAAATAAATAAACAAACAAATCAGAGAGCCAAAAATGCCTCCTGAAGTGGTTGTAGGGGGAATAAACCCAGAAATGGCTTGACATTCACTTCTACTTTTTAAAAAACAGACAATTTTTAAAAAATTGTAAAAGCAGTGAGGGGCCCTGTGAGCTGTTTCAAAAGGAAAATGCTGCTTCTGGAAGCTTCTAGGAGCAACTTGACCATTTTTACCAGACAAAAGGATGGTCCAAGGAAATTGGAGTGTGTGTGTGTGTGTGTGTGTTGGGGGGGGGGTGTCAATGAAACTTTTGGGGCTGCCAATACAGCCCAGGGATGCTGCACCTGTACTGGAATTCAGAGCATGCCAAGGACCAAACTAGTCTAGAGTGTAAAAGGTGCCCACTGTTAGGTGTAATGATGCTAGAACTAGCCTTACAAAAATAAAGCAAGCACTCAGATCCTTGAGGATATCATCCTCTTGAAACAGACAGTGGTTAGCTATCACAATACCAATACCTTGGGCTTTCAATGTGCCCTTTGCACTGTACTGATTCCCCAATATAGTACTGACAGATTATGGCAATGACTTCCTTATTACAGATGTACCTCGGGCATAAGTCTGTACTCATATTTACAACTGTGATCCTCTTCACAGCAAAGCCTAGCCCATTAACATTCACTGAGATGATATTTATTCTATCCAGACTAACAGGGTGTGAAATGCTTCAGTCTAAGTCTGCCATTCCCACTTGTTGCTACAGTCTTATCATTATCTGGACAGCTAACTTTCTCAGGATTACATGTCCATAGCTCATAAATCATTTTTGCATTTCTCAACAGCCACAGTTCAGTCAACAACGGCGTCATAGTTTGAACTACTGTACTATCCATGTCCAGCAGAGAAGTCTTTAAAGCAATCTCCTTGTGGTGAGGCAAACTGCCTCCAGCAATCTTTAATGTGAGTGAAGGCTGTTTTAGTGCAATGTATTGGTAAAAAAGAAACTGAAGCTGGATGCAGGGGAGGCACATAACTGCAATGCAGGTCAAAATGTATGCACTCAAGGATGGTTACTCTGAATGGAAATGTCATCTTTGGAGTCAATGTCCCACCTTCCACATTTCACCTTCTTTTTCCCATACACTATTTTCACTCAGCAGTGGAGGTGAGCCTTCATTACTATCGTTAACAGGGACCAATTTGGGAAGTAAGATATTGAGAGTTTCATAGGCAAGTGATTTTTGAGATATGGAGGAAGCTGCCAATGTTTTGCCATAATGAAACAGATAGAGTTTGAAGGAAAGACTTCATCTATAGCAGATTCTAGATTTCTGAAAGCTATCTGTGTAAATTCTGAGCATTTTCTGCTTCTTAAAGTTTCCTAAATCTAGTCCTGATATATTTTGTAGTTTAAAGATTATATTGTAGTTTAAAGATCTAGGATTACTATTTATTTATTTCCAGGATACTACTATCTACATAGTTTGGAACTTCTGAGAGTATCACACAAAGTGTATAATTATGTCTCCAAGTTGACTGGACACAGGCTCACAGGTCTACAGTCTGGTGTGTTCTTTCCATTTCCAGCTGAAGGTCAATGCAAATTTCAGGGAACCAGAGGACCATCTTTTCCCACTCACATACACCTCCTTTTCCTCATCCTCTTCCAGGCCTTATACTGACAAATTCAGCATGTAGCTTTTCTTCCCAAAATCTTCGACTTTGAATTAAAAGTCCTGCATTAGCAGTTATTTGGTTTATTTTTCTGTCCAGGGCTTAACCAAGGGTCAGCTTCTCGGCAACCCAACCTCACTAAACCGTTCTTAAAGCAAGACAAACAAGGGGAGTAGGAAGAAATTTGTGTCACAGATGGTGTTGAGTACATGTTTTCATGGCTGCCCCAGTTTCCTGAGGGCTAATGTTATTTCTGCACTGCAAACACCCTTCATTGCAGCTCTTGAAATATGTTCTCCAGTCTTGTAACCATTTTATAAATTGGCAGATACCCCATAGTAAAACCAACAAAGAATCCTGTGGTGCTTTAAAGGCTCACCAGTGCATATTTCACAAGAAGCTTTATCATAATTTTACTTGAATGGAGACAAGCCCTTAAATCTGACTCAGTCTTAAGCAGTCTGACCACGCACCGACCCTTGGTGTGCAGTCTTTTAATATGAAGGGATGAAAAAGTGAGTCTCTTGTTCTTCTCACTGTATGTGAGAATGTCCCGCTTTTTCAGGTTCGTATGCACATACATTGCTACGCATATAATCCTCATTTCCCTCTTTCTTGTGGCAGATGGATTGAGTGGGTGGTATACATGCAAATGGAGATGTATGCGCATGTAAGACCAATCACAGTACGTTCTAAATGCTGTGGGAAGCAGTCTGCGCAAGGTAGAGATTCACTCCAACGCCTCTCTAGATGTAGAGTTTCTATACCAGAGCCAGCATGTGAACTTGTCATTTATTTGTCAAGCCACTGAATGGTTAAATCTTTGGCCTTTTCTTCAGGTTCTGCTATTTTCTCTCTATGCCTCATAGAACAGTACAGAAGAAACAAAGCCAACAGTCCAACAGCTGCTTCTTTTGAAATACTGTACATACACAGAAATCAAATCTAAAGCAGAGAAATAATTTGTACTCCCCTTGAAATAACCTTAAACATTATGCACTGCAGCATCACAATACATGCTCCTCGTTGCTGTGTTTAACCAAAGAGATTCTGAAGCAAAGCCATGTGCTCCTTGTTGCCCATACTTCACTCTCCAGATTAAGCCTCCAAATCAACATGGCCCTGAACCCTTGAAGGACAGCTACACCAGCAACATACCTGAAGGCCTCAATGAGACGTTCCACCTTCTGTGCCTCGCCTTGCACTCGAATGTGAGACTGGAATTTCCGCAAAGCATCATCTAGGTCCATGTTGGAGAAGTCCATCTCATCTACCACACAGCTGTGACAGAAAGCAGGACAATTACACACAAAGGCAAGTTGAACAAAGAGGAACAACCACACATATTGAACACTGTAAATGTAGGAGAGAGGATATCACCTTTCTACATCCTGTCTTATATCAAAACCAGTATGACTCATGAGTGGTTCATGGACTGGGTGCCATACGTGCATCCTCACCACATTTAAGAGTGATGCCCCTCTACTCTATGAACCACCCCTGAGTATACCATTGTTTACACTTTCTGTTTAATGCAGCATATGAAGAATATACAGTCCACTGTTCTGCAATTATAAAAATGCAGGTTAGTAAGGGTGGAAAGAACAACAAATCAGCAAATAAGAAAAATGGGGAACATGTATGGAAAGCCTAAAGAAAGGGTGGGAATTACATGGCCCATCTAATGTCATTGGAGTCCAACTCCTAGTATTTTTCCATATTGGCTATGAATGTTACAGCGAATGTGAGAAGTAGTCCAACCAACATCTTTATCACAGTGGTCCGTCTATAATCAAAACAGTTTCTCTCAAAGATGTATTATATCCTGAGTTAGTATTTCTAGAAAAACATTTTCCCCAGCCCTTGTACCCAGTCAGAAAATGTGATTCTACAGGCTCAACAGGCAACTCATGATAATCTGCTTTTAAGAGCCAGAAGCTTCTTTCTAATGTTTGTTGTATTACTTTCTGTTCTCTTTCTTCTAATGGACAACTTACAAAACCAATGGAGAGCTGTTAGTATAACTTCTTTTCTCCCCTATTTTGTTTAAAACTATGCGTTGTATGCTATCAGAGATTTCTGGCCTCTTTTAGCTTGGAAATGGTCACAGTACTTTGTACATATACAGCATTTTCCCTAAGTATGGAAAAAAATTAATTTTTACAATCCTGTAAGAGAAGCCTAAATCATAAACTCCATATTAAGGGAGGATGGATGTGTGTGGCATGGCTATTTGAAAGATGGCATTTGAGTTAAAATTTGCGCTAGGGACTTCCTATCTCATAATGTATATTTTCAAGTAGTGTGCTGGTCAACACAAGCCTCACCACTTCCTTATCTTTTTTAAAAATGTAAAAAGAGTAAAAAAATTATGCAGCCTCCCATGAGACTGTGAACAGAGTGGGATACAAAAGCTAAATTGATGATAGGGTAGGGGAGAGTAATTATGTAGAACCCCTTACTCAAGTACGTCCCGGTTGAATTGCTTTTGCCGGTTGCCCAAGAACTCGCCAATCATCTGCCGGCTCAATCCCTTCCGCTCCAGGATAAAGCGTGCCACGCCGACTGGTGTGTCCGATAGGAAACCTCTCTCAATCAAGTACTGGATCCCCTTCTCTGGTTTCCTGCCGGTGGAATGAGATAGAGCTTATACGAATGCCTCAAACCATTTTTCAATAAAGTAACCATTCTATATCTATGACACTTGAGTAGAGACACTGGTCAGAGGGCCAACTTCAGAAAGAAAAGTGCAGTTTTACCACTGAGCTACAGTTCTGGAAACCTCATGTTCAAAAAGGAGGACCAACCACAAGAAACTACCTGGAATGCCCAGTCTTTTATGGAGTCCTTAGTGTCTTGGCTGGAAAAACAAGAGGGAATAAAAAGATAAATAGAAGGAAGAGCCTTTGTTTTTCTAATGGCAGTCATATTTGGTTCCTTTTAACCAGAAGCGAGCAACTTCCCATGGCCACAAGCCATTTTTTAAAAAAAATATTCCCAGGATCCACTGAAGGCCACACCTGGCCTGGAAATCCTGAAAAAAATATAATTCTGTAAACAATGCAAAATCCTGTAAAAATACAAATATAGTCTGTTTCTGGTTTCAATTGTTTTTTTTAATTGGGAGTCTACAGTGATGCTTTAATATGGAGGTTTCTAGGAATATGAAAAAATTTCTGGCCAAGAGATGTTTTAGTCTGGCGTAAGAGGCATCAGGGGTACAGAGCCCACAAAACCAGCCTTGGGTCTGCATGCCACCCCTGCTTTTAGTCAATGTCTTCTGAAAATCATCTAATGTCCCTCTTTCCGTTTTCTTCTCATTTCTATTTGAGCATGTAAGCAAATCCGGAGCTGGCTTGGAGGATGGCTAATTACGATAAATGACTGAGTAAACACCTCCGTTCCAAGCAGGCTGGTGCAAGTCATTTCCCTCATTGACTGGTTGAATCAATAGCTCACTTTTCTCCCAAATAATACTGTTCTTCCCAAGTGCTTCCCCCAGGGTCTTATCAATTCTGCAGAGCCACAGGGAACGACTCTGGTATGGCATCCAGCATTACTGGCCCCACAAAACACAATGGTGGTATAGACAGGCTAACCCTGATCAAAAGAGGACTACAGACTACTCTTAGGAGCTTATCACATGAAGGGAATTGGAAGTATAATCCAATGGCAATCTGAATGCAATCATGGGGTTTCGCGTGATTGCATGAAAGCTGATCACACACATTTTCGGGCAAAGGGAAGTCCTTCTGAACGCAATCATGGGGTTTCGCGTGATTGCGTGAGAAACTATCACATGCAATTTCGGGCACTGGGAGGCAATTTCGGGCAGTTCCGAACACAATGCAGTGTCAATACGCAATCACATAAATTTGCTAAACTAGCGAATTTACTCAATTCCGAACTGGCCTCACTTCCACATCTTTCGAAATTGAGAGAAATTCCTCCCGTGGGATAAACTCCTTAGTTGTTGTTGTTAGGTGCCTTCAAGTTGTTTCTGACTTATGGTGATCCTAAGGCAAACCTATAATTGGATTTCCTTGGTGAGATATGCGCAGAGGTTTGCCATTGCCCTCCCCTTAGGCTGAGAGCATGTGACTTGCCCAAGGCCATCCGGTGGGTTTCATAGCTGAGCCAGAAATCGAACCCTGGTCTCTAGAGTCACAACTGAACACTCAAGCCACTATGCCACACTGGTTCTCACAGACTGTTGTATTTTCATTTAATTCAAAAGCCCACATGCAAGCATGGAGCAAACCACAGGCTGAAGATGAGGGCGGCATCTGTACTGCCTGGAAGGGGGCTGTTTGTCCTCAGCCTCCCAGAGGCAAGGAACTCTTATAGTTGGGCCAACAGAAACACCAGAGAGGCAAGGAAAGGCTTCTGCATCATATTCGTACACAGAGCCATTTCATTAGCAAAACCGCTTAAGAGCTATACAGTGAGCTCCATAATCTGTTGTAAGTCATCTTGGGGAACATTTAGATGCTTAGGGGGAGTAAAGGAACAAACTTTAAAGTAAGCAATTGGGCTTCTTAGATGAGTAGGTGAAAAGCTATACTGGAGAAAAATACACCTGCTCACTCTTCCACCCAACATACTCGCCAAGTTTGCCTCCAAAGCAGTTAGTTAAGCTACAGTTATATTTGACAAAAAGCTGCTCTGTATTTTCCATCCCTCAAAAGTAACTCAAAAGGTTACTTGTAGCTGCTTAAAAAAACAGATCTGAGGTGCAAGCATCTGACTGGTGACATAAAACACGTTCTCCTCCCATCCACCATGTCACTGCTTCAACACCCACAACAGAACATGAGGCAGCAGCACGAGGAAAAGTACAAGCCAGCACTTGAATCGTGTGATATTCCTCCCTCACTGTACAGTGAAGCCATACGAAAACTAGGGTCCAAAACGCACTGCAGAAACAATCCAGTTTGAGACCACTATAATTGCCCTGGCTCAGTTGCTAGGGAATTCTAGGAACTGCAGTTTCTTGTAGCACCAGAGCTCTCTGACAGAGAAGGCTAAATGTCTCACAAAACTACAGTTCCCAGATTTGCCTAGCACTGAGCCAGGGCAGTCAAAAGCAGTCTCAAACTGGATTACTTCTGCAGTGTGTTTTGGACCTAAGTTACTCTGAGCTACTATGAAAGCAAGTGAATGTTTGCACTTGCACCACAAAATGACTACGTTCTCTGCTGCTAGGCTCCAGTTGTAATGTACCTTAGTTATACCACTGTGCTTGGGAAAAGTCAGTAATTACAAGTACCTGTAGCTGGATATTTTCTAACCATTTTCTTGCAAGTGTCACACCTTTAAGAAACGCTACTAGTGCATAGACCATATCTGGGGAACTGCAATGGGAGGAGGCATATGGATTCCCCTCTACCACCAGCGGCATCCCCACCCCGGTGTCAACTAGTGTGTGGGGCAGTATGAACTTTGCAGTGGCAGAGATCTCCACATGAGGAGGCCCCCATGCCGTGGCAAAGCCCAGAGGGGTGCTCTTGGCCCTTTCCTTTGCTGTGGTAGTGGATGTCTCTTCTGCCATGGCAAAGCCGGCAGGGCCCTAATGGGAAGTGGTCCCAACCAGGTGTCACCCCCTCTTCTAGGGTGTCACCTGCCATGGGTCGCAGCCCTGGACCCCCTAATGTTGCCAGTGACCACTGGCAACATTGGTCAGATGTTGTCAAGAGTGTCACCATTCCTCCCAGCATCATCAGGTTGAAGGCACACCTGGAGCTCTTTCACCTGGTACTTCAGCCACACACACACACACCATTCCCTGGGTGCCATAGGACCTTATCAGACATTGGAAATTGGAAGTATCATCTAATGGCAATCCGAACACAATCATGGGGTTTCACGTTATTGCAGATTAAAGTATCTCAAGCAATTTCAGGCAAAAGGAAAGTAATTCCAAACGCAATCATGGGTTTTATGTTATTGCGAATTAAAGCATCTCATGCAATTTCGGGCAATGGGGGGGGGTCATTTTCGGGTAATGGGGAGTCATTCTGAACGCATTCCGAACACGATTGGAATTTTTGTATGTAAATTTGTAAATTTGCTAAACTAGCGAATTCATGTGAATTCGAATTGGCTCCAATTGGCTCCATTCGAAATAAAGAGAAATTCCTCCCGTCTGATAAGATCCCTACATTAAAGAAACTCCAGATTGAGACCTGGCTGATCCTGACAGTTGGCAACAATTCTGGAGGCCAGACACCTTTCCCAATACAGCAACAGGGAAGGCCTTCCTTTCTCTTTAGTACAATGCTCTATTTCACTCTCCACAGTGAGGAGGGAGCAGCATTACATACCATCATTTCTTTTGCTTCTTTCATCCCAAACCTCTGGAAAGAAGAGATTCAGCATAATTTAACTGATCAGGGTGGGGCACTGATTTTCCTTTAGTTAGCAACCGACTTACAAGGCTAAGGCCAGCCGTGGCTGAGGACTGCAGAAATAAATCAGTCATAAAGCCAAAGTTGGCTAAGGCCCCTCTGCCCTGATGGCTGAGACGTGGTGTACATGTAACAGCAGAGTAAGGTGCCTGAATGGATTGACCTACTTCAGAATGATGATATGTAATGCCCTTTTTGAATCCTCCCTCAAGAAACAAACTACCTGCAAGCAAATGAGATGCGCACTGTGACATCAGGGAAAGGTTCTAGTCTTACTCTTTGCCTGCTGTATTGGTTTTCTACTCACATAAAAGCTTTCAACAAATGATTTTTTGTTAAAAATTGCAACAACAGCAATGTAAAAAAGAAACAAAATCCAACCATTTCTACTATTCTACCACTTTAGGACTCCACCATCTCATTCTGCCATGCATCTAAGGTGTATAGCACCAGTGATCAGAAGGTACTGTGCTGTTGTTCTGTCTTTTTTGCCTTAAGAGCTTTTGTGCTTTAAGAAAAAAAAGACAGAAAATGGTGAGAAAACTATTTTTTTTTAGCAGAATTGTCCATAGTCCGTGTAAACTTCCATGACAAAAAGGCTTGTTTGGAAGCATTCTGGGGTAATGACTCAGTGTTGAAATTCAGTCAGTAGCCACAAGATGTCAGTAACACCTTTGCCATTGCTTTGTTTTATTTATTTATTTTATCAAAATTATATGCTTAGGATGTTGGAAAAGAGGTTGGAAGAGGTCATGAAGCTGGAGAAAAACACAACATCTGGGCCATCAGAAAACTCTAACTCCGACGTGATTAGACTCTTTGCCAGCCAAACTTAACTTCATAAGGAACAAAAACAGAATGAATGATGAAGTATTAAATATAGGACACAAATTCCTCTAGAAATGCCGGAGATCCTCTGTCCTCCCCATGGGGTGATCTCAAACCTGCAGCCAACCAATGAGAGAAGAGTACTAATGCTCTCCTAAACTGATCCAAGGACCTACCATCAAGCTAGATCTGAAGGCCACTTCAAAAGAAGTCTGGGGCCTAAAGGCAACATAACAAAAGGCAGCCATATTGTCGTTGTGTGCCTTCAGGTTGTTTCTGACTTATGGTGACCACTATCATTGGGTTGTCTTGGCAAGATTTGTTCAGAGGGGTTTTAACATGGCCTTCCTCTAAGGCTGAGAGAGCGACTTGCCCAAGGTCAACCAGTGCGTTTCCATGGCCCAGAGGAGATTTGAATTATGGTCTCCCAGAGTCCTAGTCCAGCACTAAAACCACTACACCATGATGGCTCTCCAAGCCATATTGTTTGTTTGTTTGTATATATTGGTTACATATTGATATGCCTCTCCTCCAGTGAGCGCAAGGTGGCCCACATGCTTTTACTCCTCCACATTATATCCTCGCAACACGTTTGCGAGATAAGCCTGGCTGAGAGAGCGTGAGTGACCTGCTCAAGGTTGCCAAGTAAATTTCAGAATCAAGTAGCAACTAGAATTCCCTTGTTAGGATGCAGTCCCACTCTCTAAGCCCCACAGGCCTGTGATGGCAACCACTGGGGAGCTCTGTGGTACTCTTGAACTGCAATCCCCTTTCATTACAACAAGGCTTAATGAGAATTTCCGGTTGGATTGCTCTCCACATCTATTAATAAATGTGTGGGGTGGGGGTTACCATTTGGATTTTCTGCCTCTGGCATCACGAACGCCTTTGGTTAGCAACATCCTAAGCAAGCATAATCCTCACCTACCAAAGGAAGGACTCACCAAGAGGCAAATGAGCATGGATTGTCTCCTGGGGAGGTAGGAGGGCATGGAGCTCTCCCTGCCTGGCACTTCGCCCCAGGACTCAATGTGAGTCATGACTCCAGCTGGTTAATATGATGTGATGGCTGCCTCCCAGCCCTCAAGAGCCTGCCTCTTGCCTCCTGTTAGCAAAACAGATGCTGTCTTGCTCAGTAGCAATTAAATCACCCAGAGCAACAGGAAGCCAAAATCTCAGCTCTCCTCCCCACCTCTTTCCTTGGCCCAGAAGCCCAGTGTGCACCGCAGGAGGGAGAAACCAGACTGTAAGAGAGCTGGGAGGGAGGCAATGCAGGGATGCTCAAGGGATGCATGCAAGGTAGATGGTCGGCACCTTCGGACAGGTTTCCGTCCTGCACCTTTACTAATATATTAAGAGAAAGGTGGGATATAAGAAAATATTAATAATATCCTGATGTCCAGAAATTCAGAAGGGTGAAGCCTTTCCCATGACTTAACTTCATCTAACAAGGGGAGTTTCATCAATATAAAACTCAACTTGCAGGCTGCTGTTCAAGGCAAAGGAGCATACCAACCCTTGGAAGTAGCAGGATAAACAGAGTCCTGTTTCTGAGAGACAGAGCAACCATTCCATTAATTTCAGCAAGCCGCTGGGGAAGGGGGAATGGCTGAGTATTATGCTGAACTGGAAGTTGAATGCACAGCTTCCAGCATTAAGCAAATGTTGTGCCTAGGTCTCCCTGACAACATATCAAGAACACTAAGCACTTCTCTGGTCCAGCAGCACACAGAGCTTAGTGGCAGCTCAGGAGTTCATCTACTCTTTTCACCAAGGGGTTTGCACCAATAGTCCCTGCTCCAGCCTGTTAGCCAAGAGAAGGGGAGACATGACACGCAAAAGGAAGCCATCTCTGGCTGGAGAAACTGTGTCCACTGTGATGGCTGCACAATTTAGTTGCCCAGCAACTGCAACATGGTAATTATTGTCAGAATTGTCTCTACAGTTCACCTAGAAGATCCAAATTGTGCAAAAAGGACACCCACAAACAATATAATCGGCTGATCTGACCACTTTTCTGTTCTAGGCTCTCTTTGGTTTCTGTGATTTGGGGAGAACACAGAGAAGGTGCCAGAAAAAAGAGAACAGACCAGGATGTGGTCCCCTTCTCTCTCTATTTTACAGAATATTCAGAAATTTTTAATGCTGCTGAATCCAGCTCCATATCAAACAAAGAGCTTAGAAAAATAACATTTTTGGATTCTAGCACAGCCAGTGGCCATGCTGGCTGTGGATTTCTGGGATATACAGTGCCACAAAGTAACAGACTTTTGCTTTAAATATTGTGGGTATGTCACCCCAAGAAGAACAATGCACCCCAAGAAGAATGCAAGATGTTTGGGTTGCTTCTCGTACTTTAAGGCTATATGGGCAACAACCTGGAAGCAGGTGTAAGAGAAGTTTCTGGAAACACTGCTAGAGGCAGCAGGACCTTGGGCAAAAGCCTCAGGTTGCTCAAGATATGGATCACTTCTCCCCCTTGGAGAGGGAATGGAACACCTCAAAGGCTTTGGAGGAGTCAACTCCAGGAAGTCTTAAATATCTGGAACCATGGAAAGTATGGTCCTCTAGAGGCTGCTGGTCTGCAACTCCCAGCAAAGGGCTGATGGGAGCTGGAGGTCAACAACATCCAGAGATGTGCAGATTGTCCTTCTCCCTTTAAATATTGTCATTAGGCCATGTCAAGATGCCACCCTCTGTGATGCCCGCTCCAGCACAGAAACCTATGCAGGGATTACACAGCATAGTTGACCAGGGAGACTGGTCTCAAAAAGATGCTATCAGAGTAGCATTGCCTAAAGTGTGACAGCCAGAATGGGTATTTATGGTGAACTGTCAACACCATCTGTCTTGTTCTACCTGACACAGCCTGCTTCAAAACAAGCTGCTGTTTCCACCCAGGCCGAAAACAACTCTATCTGTCTATCACTGAAGTCTTATGCAAGCCCCCCCATCCCCCTAATTAACTCTGACCAGCCATCTCGTACTTGTTGAAGAGATTGAGGCCGATGCGGTACTGGCGGCGTTGTACCACGTCATTGTTGAAGGCAGGTGAGTCCCAGCTGTGCCGCGTCTCCCGCTGGTAGGTCTGTTTGCAGGGCCCGCCAGGGGCCGAAGAGGTGGCGGCAGGGGCAGGTGGGGGTGGGTCACGTAGGCTGTCACGGGAGGAAGAGCCTGAGCTGCAGTTGATGGTCTCGTTGGAGTTGGTGGTGCTGTTGAGGCTGTCGTTGTCACCATCCGAATTGTCTGGCGGAGGAGGTGGGGGCAGGCGACCAGGGGCTTGAGGAGGTGGCATGGGGAGAGGTGGGGGAGGCTGGTTTTGTTCGGGGTGGTAGTGCCGGTGCGGGTGTGGGGAGCGGGCGGGCCCGCCGGGATGCTTGAGGGTGCCATGGGGGCTGCAGCCATCTTGCTCATAGATCAGGCCCCGGTTGAGAGAGCCTCGATCAGAGCGGTCGCTCAGATCCACTGAGCTGTCACTGGGAGGTTCGATTGTGAGCAAAGGGAGGTGGGCACCCCGCAGGCGGTAGTCCCGGCACTCCATACAAGGCGTGCTGCGCCGGCTAGCGCCTCCATTCTCCCGGCTGTCCTCCCGCTGTGGCCCTCCCCAGTACTCTGGCCGTGGGGGTGGTGGAATCGGCACTCCCGTGCTTGGCTCAGGAGGCTCAGTGCTGGGTGGGCGCTCGAGAGAGAGGGGCGACGTCGGAGCACCTTCATCCAGGTATAGTGTCACATCGCTGAACGAAGTGGCTGCGCTGTCACCCTGCTGCTCCTTGGACTCGCTCTTCTCCAAGGTGGGGCCTCCTGCCCCCCCCTCCTGCCCTAGCGGGTGGCAGTTCAAGGCTTCGTCAATCGACTCTGCAAGAGACTTCACCTGTTGGGAAGCAGAGAAGGAAGTTAGCCACATGGTGGGTGCTACTCAGACCTGTGTATACTGTGGGCTGAAGAAGAAAAAGAAGCTAACTGTGCAACAATGATTCCAAAAATGCTGCACCAAAGAAATTCACATTCCATGCCCCACATTAATTAAGCAAACGTGTGCATCTCTTTGAAAGTCAAAGTAAGCTCTGGATAAGCTTTTATCAAACACGTTGCAATGTGCAGGAAGACAGATGAGACCTTGAATCAAAGCATTGTACAGAATTGCAGGAAAAAACAGCGACCACCCAATTTACCAATTTTGAATGTAAAAGTCAAAGAAGGTAAAACATGATTTATTATGCAGGCTTTGTTTTCTCCACATAGGATGTGCACTGTTTGACGCTGCTGTGTGCCTTCATGTCATTTCTGACTTATGGCAACCCTGAGGTGAACCTATTACAGGGTTTTCTTGGCGTACTTTGTTCTAAGGAGGTTTGCCTTTGCCTCCCTCTGAGGCTGAGAGAGTGTAACTTGCCCAAGGTCCCCCAGTGGGTTTCCATGATTAAGTGGGGATTCAAACCCTGGCCTCCAGAGCGGTAGACCAACACTCAAACCACTACGCCATGCTGGCTCTCTGCTGTTGTATTGCTTCCCTGCTATTAAGTAGAGAACCAATGGTTCTACACAACCATTAGAATAGCCACTATCAGTGCCCTTCCATATGACTAGTGACTGCTCATAAGTCTTGTTTACAAAAATCTCCTGTAACATTAATTGAAAGTTTCCTCTTTGCAAGTTCTGCCTGTTATATTACTTCCTGTTCCCTTAATTAGGATGTTTCTGTTCTGTCACTTTAATTATTAGATTTCTCCCTTTCTTTCACACCTAAGCAACACAAATTTAAAAGCAAAGGGTGTGTGTGTGTGTGTGTGTGTGTGAAAAAAAGTAAGTGATAAAAGTCCTTTTCCTTTCTCAGGAAGTAGAAGCCTATTTAAAAATGCAAAATTCATCACCAATCCTACCAATGTTATTGACCAGGAAACAATAACAGAGGCAGAAGTTGTAAGGAAGGTTTTAATTAAAGATACAGTAGCCTCAACAGTGCTTTCTCTGTCTGCAATGGAGAGGCAAGTGTAGCAGACTGTGGTATTATAACCTGGGGTATCTAGAATGTTAGGGTGATGGAGTCTTTGCTTTCCCAAAGTCCCCAGAACCTAAGATCAGAAGAACTGGTTTAAAAAATCAGTTACCATATTCTGGGGCAATCTTTCTCTGTTGCTTCTCCTTCTCTGGTCTTTCAAAGCCATTTTTCATTTCCTGACTGCTTCATGGCATGTGTGACATTTTTGGAGGTTTGGCTGGATTCTCCTGGTAGAACTATTCTTGCAGATGAATTCTAAGCAAGTTCAATCTCTTCTGCTGCCCTAAGAGATCAGATAACAAAAGAATCAGATCTTTTTAGGGCAGCAGGACAGACTCACTCCAGGCTTCAAGCAAATGGGGGCAAGACTTTCACACACAGATCCACAAAAGAACTCCTAATAAAGAAAAAGAGCAGAGACAAGATGCCAAAGTCTAAACATCCTGGAGCTGGAAAGACTATAGATTAGTATTTTCATTCAAGGTCTGGTTCCTTGCTGAAAGTCTGTAGGCAACAGACCAGGACATGAAAGGTAAGCAGATAGATAACAGAATAATAGATCTGGAAAAGACCAAAGGGCGATCAAATCCAATCCCCTGCCATGCAGAAATATACAATCAAAGCACCCCTAAGATATGGTCATCAAGATGATAAGCCAGATCTGCTGAATGTGGCTAGAGCATTGGGTGTAACAGGAAACACTGTCTGAGCAATGCCAGCTCTGATTCTTCTACTACTCCCAAATAATACTTGCGGTGCTCCTCCAACCTATCTTAATTCAGAGATAGAGAGAGAGAAAGAAACAAGAAAAAAAAGAGGGGGATATTTGGAGATAAACTACATTTGGGAGAAAGGAAAAGGGAAATTATTTCTGAATTTGGACCACTACTTCCTTTTTTAAAGGATGGGAGCAGAGTTCAGTTTGCATTCTCTGTTTGCTATTTACAAAAGAAGGGTGGGTTTACCCTTGACTCTGGCTACTTGATAGTATGTCTGGTTTATTCTTTATGCTATTATTATGCAAATAAATAAATAAAGGTCACATTTGCCTAAGACATTTTACAGAACACATTGCATAGGGCCTTTCTAAAGCCACAGGGCAAGACAAGATGCCCTTCTTCAACATCATAGGTGATGCCTCTAAATGAATACCAGGGTGGCTGTAAGTGGAGGTGGAGGCCTTCTGGCTCAGCCCAGCACAGGACCATATGTGAGAAGGAAATGCAGCCTTTTTGAGCTAAGACAAAAACTTGCTTCAGTTTACTTCCCTGGCAGATACTTGTCATGGGTTATTTTGTGCACTCTGGGAGTGTTTGGAAGACAGGAGGTTAGAAGACAGAGGACCTGATGGAGAGTTTCTGCATGGCAGGGGGTTGGACTGCATGGCCCTTGGGGTCTCTTCCAACTCTATGATTCTATGACCTTATCAGACGGGAGGAATTTCTCTTTATTTCGAATGGAGCCAATTGGAGCCAATTCGAATTCATATGAATTTGCTAGTTTAGCAAATTTATGTGAATTCCAATTGTGTTCGGAATGCGTTCAGAATGACTTCCCATTACCTGAAAATGACCTTCCATTGCCCGAAATTGCATGAGATGCTTTAATTCGCAATAACATAAAACCCATGATTGCGTTCGGAATGACTTCCCTTTTGCCCGAAATTGCGTGAGAAGCTTTAATTCGCAATAATGTGAAACCCCATGATTGCGTTCGGATTGCCATTAGATTATACTTCCAATTTCCAACGTTTGATAAGTTCCAGAGTGACCTATTAGCACTTCTCACCAGCTCCACCAAGCAACAGCCACCACTGTTGAGATCTCCACACCAACTGGTTGTATGCATTCCTGCTGCAGCAAAACAATTTACCGGTACATTTATAGTTTAAAGTACATGGGTCTCAATTTGCTTTTTTGCTTATTTTATACATTTTATTGTGAATGGCTTGTGAACAGCCATTTGCCTGTGGCACCAGAAGACTGCCTCCAGGCAGGCAGATAGAGAAGTGTGTCTAACTGGCACGTAGAAGAGATTTTTCAAGTTTTTGTGTGGGGCTTTTGGGCTATGTGGCCATGTTCTAGAAGAGTTCCTTTCTGACGTTTCGCCAGCATCTGTGGCTGGCATCTTCAGAGAATGATGCTGGCGAAACACAGATGCTGGCGAAACATCAGAAAGGAACTCTTCTAGAACATGGCCACATAGCTCAAAAGCCACACAAAAAACTATGGATGCCGGCTATGAAAGCCTTCGACTCGACAGATTTTTTCAAGGCTGATGCTGATTTTGAGCCACCCTGAAGATGCCAGCCACAGATGCTGGCGAAACGTCAGAAAGGAACTTTCTAGAACATGGCCACATAGCCCAAAAACTCCACAAAAAACTATTGAACCACCCTATTGGTAGATATCTTAAGCTATCCTCCTCCTGTCTCCCTCTTGGCCCTATCTCAAACACTGAACCTCTGCTTCCAAATTGGTTTCTTCAATGACCTGAAGGGTGAGAAAACTGCCTTTTCTAACGGAAAGCCATGATGCTTAGGAAGCTGCTTGCTGCATCAAGGACTGATATCTGCACTTGCCTGATGTCATTTATAGAACTGTGGTACCGATACAAACCCTGGGTACACTCTCTTGCAGGACAGTGGAGAGGAGTCTTAAGTATAAAACAACAAAAAACAAAACCAGAAAAACCCAATCTTGAATGCAAATGGTATATGAAAGTATTCAGTTTGTTAAAAATTTAATAAAATTTAGTAACTTTATTCTAGCACCTTTCCACTAAACACTGCTTCTGTTATTATTCTCTTTAAATCAGGGATGGGCAACTTTCTGGGGGTGGTTGGGCCATACTGTCTTGTCCTGAATCTATTAAGGGCAGCACTTGGTGTTTCACTGCACATTTCAGAGCTCCACCTAAATACCTCAAAGGTGCCAGATCATGTCTGATCCTGGAAGCTAAGCAGGGTCACCTTCCACCAAAGAATACCAGGTGCTGTAGGCTCTATTTCGGAGGAAAGAACTGGCAAAATCACCTCTGCATATTGTTTGCATAAAAAAAATCCTATGAAATTTAAAGGGTCACTATAAGTTGACAAGTAACTTGAAGGCACATTACAACAAACATAGATAATAGGGAATAGGATGGTTTTTATGATTTTAACTTTTGTGCTCAGTTGTATATCTTAGTATTTTAGAATATTTTCTAGTTCTTTCATAGACACCCTCCCCATTCTTAATCTTCTTCTGATTTCCTGACTGCAGTCCCCATTTCTATCAATGTTTGATCCCTGGCATGGGAATTCTAGTTTGAACTTGTGAAGGTCCTTGGTGATCATTACTTTTGTTTTCTTTATGTTCTGGTGCCAAAAGCCTGCCTTTGCACTTTCTTTGATCATCCTTAGTAGGTGTTCCAGGTCTTTGAGGTTTTCAGCTAGTACTATGGTGTCATCTGCATATCTTAGATTGTTGATATTCCTTCCTCCTATTTTCACTCCTCCTTCTTCTGTGCCTAAGCCTGCTTTTCTTTTAATATGTTCTATATAGAAGTTGAACAGATAGGGTGAAAGGATACAGCTTCGTCTGACCCCTTTGCCAATTGGGAACCATTCTGTTTCTCCGTGTTCTGTTCTGAGAGTAGCTTTTGTCCTGAGTACAGATTCCTCATCAGAAGTATCAGATGTGTTGGCACGCCCAGGTCTTTAAGGCAGTCAAAGGCTTTGCTATAGTCTATAAAGCACATGCTGATTTTCTTTTGGAATTCCCTGGTGCACTCCATTAGACATCCTATTTTTGCAACGTGGTCCCTAGTGCCTCTTCCTTTCCTGAATCCCACTTGAACCTCTGGGATTTCTCTCTCTCTCTCTGATTGGAGTCTATGTTGCAGAATTTTGAGCATGATTTTGCTTGCATGGGAGATCAGTGTTATGGTCTTATAGTTGCTGCAGTCTCTTGTGTCTCCCTTTTTGTGGATGGGGATGTATATTGACCACTTCCAAACTGTGGGCCATCGTTTTGTTTTCCATTTCTCTTGACATATGTTGGTTTGCCCTAGAGCTGACTCAATGTGGATTGCAGCAGTTCAATCGGAACATCATCTGTTTCTGGTGATTTGTTTTTTGCTATTTCTCTTCTTGCAGTTTCCACCTCACTTCTTAGAATTTGGGGTTCATCTTCATATGGCTCTTTGTTCCATGTGTCCTTCATGTTATTCCATGTGTCCTTCATGTGTCATCTCTTTTGTATAATTTTTCTATGTATTGCATCTAACGTCTTTTTATTCCCTCCTGGTCTCAAATTATGTTATTTTTATTGTCAGAGAGTGTCCCAGTCCTTGGTTTGAATTTTCCTTTGATTTCCCAGATCTTGTGAAATAGATCTCTTGTTCTTTCTTTTTTGTTGTTTTCTTTTATTTCTCTGCATTGGTCATTGTAGTAATTTTCTTTACCTTTTTGCACAAGCCGTTGTACTGTTGCATTCATACTTCTTACTTTGTTCCTATCTCCCTTTTGTTTTTCTTCTCTTCTTTTTTTATTGTTTAAATTTTTATTACTGCCAGTGACAGTGTAAATTTATTCTCTAAAGTAAACCAGGCAGTGTACAGTGTAAATATAATATGAAGTGCTTGTTTATGTTATTTTTTTTCTAATCATTTGAATCTTGCCTTTAGGAAATAAAAATTTCCCAAGGAGGTTTACAGAATAAAACAAAGGAGTTAACAAGTGCAGTTTTCAAAACCAAATAACATCAAAAGAACATGAAGAACACATCAACATACCAACTCTAAACAGTTACAATACAATAGAATAAAGTGAGGATTATGAAGTGGCTGCCCATGATTTCCAAAGCTCCAGTAGTTTAAGGCAATACATCTGTGGAAGAGTAGGTAAAATTTTATCTCCCCTCATTAATTCCTAGGGTGGAGGGCAATTAATTATGCCAGCTCCGGTTTGGCATACAGGGAAGCCCATCCCAAGATTCTCTAATGAATGGAGAGTTATTGAATCTATAGGATCAAAGACTATATCTGGCCTGCCCCTGACCTGCTCCTGGAAAATTCTGCTTCAGGGACCTGCTGCTGCCCACAATACCACCTGTGGTCCTATCACACCCACTGAAATTTCAACAGGCATAACCGGGACATCAAGGGCTGAATCTGCACAACAGAAATAATGCAGTTTGATACCGCTTTAATTGTCATGGTTCAATCCTATGGATTTCTGGGATCTGTAGTTTGTTGTGGCACCAGAGCTCTCTGACAGAGAAGGCTAAATATCTCACAAAGTTACAAGCCCCAAATTCTACAGCATTGATCCAAGGCATTTAAAGCAGTGTCAAACTGCATAGTTTCTGTAGTGCAGGTGCAGTCAAAGACTGGTGTAGTCTTTCCATCTGACCTACCTCAGGACATTATCACACGGGAGGAATTCCTCTCAATTTCGAAAGAAATGAAAGTGGGGCCAGTTCGGAATTGAGTGAATTCACTAGTTCAGCAAATTTACGTGATTACATATTGACTCTGCATTGCGTTCAGAAAGGCCCAAAATTGCCCCCCAGTGCCCGAAATTGCATGTGATAGTTTTTCACGCAATAATGTGAAACCCCATGATTGCATTCGGAAGGACTTCCCTTTGCCAGAAAATGTGTGTGATCAGCTTTCACGCAATAATGCGAAATCCCATGATTGCGTTCAGATTGCCATTGGATTATACTTCCAATTCCTGTTGTGTGATAAACTCCTCAGATGTCAATCTGATATTAATGCAATTCTCTATTGATCTGGATTGCTTTTAATATCTTCTGTTATAGCACACCCTGTATATTTTTTCAGAGCAAGAGGTGAAGGTTTTATAATTTAAAAAGCAAGAGGATGAATAGTTCAATAGAACCATGGATTTTAGAAGCAGATGTAATCTTTACTGAGCACTAAAAGGGCCAGAGAGTGTGCCTCCCTCTATTCAATCTCTTGTTTTCTCTCTATAAGCTACAAAATCAAGGCTACCTGTTGGGTGAGGATGGCCCATTATAACTCTGAGATAAACATTTCTTTCTAAAGATATATAATGTTTGTATTCCCACTCCAGGAACACATAAACTTGCATTTTCATGTACTCAGAGGAAGGGAGAAGGCTTCCTCTTTCAAAAGACACCCACCAGGTCCATGGTGGTTTCTGCAAATTTATCAATCATTTCCATTCAACTGTTTCCATAACTGAAAGAGTTAGACAACGTTTCTTGTCAAAAGTAGCTGAGTATAGTTCCATGTATAGCTGGAATTAAGTCCTAGAAACTGTCAGAGAAAAACCAGTTGGGGGCTAGAAAATGCTTAGACCAGGAATGGACAGTATATAAATATCAAGGGTCACATTGGTACCCTTGCAAAGCTATCAGAAGCTGCCTCATCCCATACTACTGCTGCTGATTCATTTGTTGCAATGCAAAACCTACAGGCTTCCCCTTAAAAACAAAGTGAGTAGGGACATGACATTTTCCCTAAAGAAAACAGTCCTTTTTCCTGCTGCTTCCACAACTGAGATGGCAAATCTGAAGGTTGTAGCAGTGAGGAGATGGTGTTAAAATTGGAGGAAGGAACATCAACAGTCTAAGATATGCAGATGACACCACACTACTTGCGGAAAATATCAAAGATTTGGAAAGATTACTGGAGAAAAGGCAGAAAGCACAAAGGCAAGTTTACATTTAAAAAAAAATGACCATAGATGATCTACATAATTTTAAAGCAGATGCTGAAGACACTGAAGTAGTTCAAGGCTTTCTATACATTTTCTCAATCATCAATCAGAGCAGAGACTGCACTCAAGAAATCAGAAGTCTTGGACTTGGAAGGGTAGCTATGAAGCAGCTAGACATGTTTCTGAAGCAGTAGAATGATTGTGTGTTTGTGTGCGTGTGTATGACACCCCGGGGGGGGGGGGGTGACACCTGGTCAGTCTTTTTGGGGTCTGGGCCATCTGGGTCACTGCAAGGCCTTGTATGCTAAGGCTTTGCAAGCCCCGTCCAGGCTGTTGTGGGGCTGTGCAAGCATTCATTTGTGTGCATGCATGCTCCTGTACGTAATGCACCTGTGTGGGGCGCACATACTGGAAGTCCCGCCCCCAGAAGCCCCACCCCTGCACCAGGTGTCACAAAGTTGGGCGATGCCACTGTCCTGAAGTGTAAAAATATACCACTAAATACTAAAGTTAGGATGGTCTGTGTCATAGTATTCCCCTTCTCTATGTATGGTTGTGAAAGATGGATAGTGAAGAAAGCTGATAAGAAGAAAATCATTTTATTTGAGATGTGGTGATGGAAAAGAGTTCTGTGGATACTGTGGGCTGCTAAAAAGAGAAATAAATGGGTCCTAGAGCAGATGAGGTCCAAATTCTCCCTGGAAGCAAGGATGACTAAAGTGTCATATTTTGGTCATGAGAAGAAAGCTCCCTAGAAAAGATGATAATGCTTGCTAAAGTGGAGGGCAACAAAGAAAGAGGTCTCTTCCAAATCTACAATTCTATGGGGCTCTACAGACCACCCAAAAGGGGCGGTCTGTCAGCATCCAAAGAAGCGCCGGGATGGAGCCAGGGCTGCCTCATTGGCCCCATCCCAGCGCTTCTCCAGGCCACGGAGAAGTGGCAAACTGCTGCTTCTCCGTGGCCTGAAAGCAGGGTGTAGCAGGTGCCCTGGGTGCCCACTGCATCCTGCAATCCCCAGCGGTTCCGAGGGGAGAATGGGGCCGCCATTGCGGCCCTTTTCCCCTCAGGGTCCTTGGCGCCACCGTGTAAACGCGCTAGGGTTAGGGAGGGTGTACATGCTGCGCTCTCCCTAACCCTAACTGCGCCACACAGATGGCCCCATTCTATCCTATGATTCTAAGAGGAAGACTACATTCCAGATGGAAAGATTCAATCAGAAAAGCCACAGCCATGAATCTGCAAGGGCTGAGCAGGGCAGTTGAGAACAGGGTGACTCTCATTCATAGGGTTGCCATAGTTTAAAGTTGACCTGAAGATAGTTAACAACAACAAGCAATGGGGACCCAGGAGATACAAAAACAGCCAAGGATCATGTGCTGTTCAGCTCTCCCTCCAATTAGATTGTGGAAAGATGAAGACACACTGAAAGGCTGAAAGACATTGAGGGATTTGAGAAGGGCTGAAGAAAATCATGAGGGCCAGTGTGGTATAATGGTTTGGGTGTTGGACTAGGACACTGGGAGTTCAGGGTTTGAATCCTGTCTCAGCCATGGAAACCCTTTGGGTGACCTTGGGCAAGTCACACTCTCTCAGCCCCAGAAGACAGAAATGGATACCCCCCTCTGAAGAAACCTGCCAAGAAAAACCCATGATAGGTTCACCTTAGGGCTGCCATAAGTCGAAAACGACTTAAAGGCATATGACAACAACAATGAAGATCATGGGGAGCTGTCAAAAGTCCTGGCAAAGCTGGGGAACATCAAAAGGAGCAGACTCAGCTGCACGTATTATCACATCTGCTCGCCGCTTTGACCATGTTTCTCCTCTTTTATCCTCCCTTCACTGGCTCCCCTTCCCCTTCCGCATCCAGTACAAGCTTTTGCTGTTGACTTTCAAAGCCCTCCACGGACTGGCCCCTCCTTACTTGTCTGAACTTCTTTCTCCTCACACTCCTTCTCGTACCCTCCGTTCTGGTAGTCTAGGTCTCCTGTCCCAGCCGAGGATTTCCACTGCCCCATCCCGGATTCGTCCCTTCTCACTTGCTGCCCCTCACTCCTGGAACCTTCTTCCCCCACATGCACGCCTCATCACTTCCCTAACCAGGTTCAAAACTGAGTTAAAGACTATATTATTTAGGGAAGCTTTCCCAGGACTGTGCCATCCGCCCCAGGATGCCTCCTTTTAACTTTGTATTAAGAAGCCATGCCCTCCCTCCTGTCCATCTGCCTTGGTCCTGGCCCCAGAGGGAGAGAAGAACCACTGGACCTCACCCCCTTTCCCATCACCTTCCCCTCTTCCTTTTGTGTTGTCTCTTTTAGACTGTAAGCCTGAGGGCAGGGATCCGTCTAATTTATGATTGTATGTACAGCACTGTGTAAATTTACAGCGCTATATAAATAAAGGTTAATAATAATAATAATAATAATAATAATAATAATAACCAAAGGGACTGTGGGAAGGTCTAAGGGAAAAGGGATGATTTGTTTTGATGTGCCCAGAGGAGGTACCATGGAACCTACCTGCTTGGAGAAGGAGTCCTCAAGCTCTGTGATGTCGTTGCAGAAGCCTCCAGAAGAGGAATGCAGGGAGCTGCCATCCAAGCCTGTCCGGCAAGAGCCACCATAGGGTAAGCCACGGTCTAAGAGATGAGGCCGAGCCGTAGCCATGGTCCCTTCGTCCAGAGAGGCAGGTTTCCCTTCGAAGTAAGGGGCATTCTGGGCCTTGTCGTACTCCTCGAAGGAGTACTGCATCCGCATGTTGGAAAGGATGATGCGTCGTGACATGCGGCTCTCAGACGCTGAGCTTCGCAGGCGCTCAAACTTCTTGTTCATGCGATACTGGCGAAAGGCAGTTTGGATAGTACGAGCTGCCCGACGGCTCAGGAAATAGCCCCCATACTTCCGCTCCAGCATCTCCACCTGCAATGGGTGACAAAGGATCAGTCGGGGTCAAGGGTAAAGGACTGAGGCAAGACAGTTTGAGCTAAAAGGGGGAACCTGACTGGAAATCCTGGTGTAGGTGGTTTTGGGGGGAGTTAGCAAAAGAGGTAGCAGGATGTTAGTTACTCTTAAAAGGTCAACAAGGCCTGGAAGGGCACTGAGACCAGAAAACACACAAGAGGAGGTTTGAATTTTGCATATTGATTTCTGGAATCAATACTTAGCTGGAATATACAGTTTATAACTAATGATGAAGAAACATTGAAACGGCTTCAAAAAACTCTGGAGGTAGTTGTCTTTCTACTACTATTCACTACCTACAGTTTCCACAACCTGTATTGCTGTATTGCAGCAACCACCAATGTGTGACTATTGTAGAAATCATAATTCTGGATCAGAGATTGTGAAGATCTGAGAAAGCACATTCTACTATCTACCACTTGGGGAAATAATTTTGCTGGAACATTTTACTATCTGCTGCATGTGGAAAACATTATACTGGAACTGAGGTTGTTAAAACCAGAGGAAGCACAGTGGACAGAGTTTTTGGATATATAGTTCTGTATAGCATTTTGTATTGTTTATGCTATGTTCTGCAGTATTACTTACATATAAATATAGGGTCATTTTATATATGGTAGAGTTGTTATTTCATTTCTTTGGGACATTGTTGTAATATAGTTCATTATATAATCAATTTCTCTCTAGGTACTCTTTCAGGGCACAGAAATCCACAGGGTGTTTTCTTTCTCTGCACCCCATGGCAAAATATGAAACAGATCAAGGTAAGACTTTGGCCACAATCCTACTGGCTTGTGTAACTGTGCCAGCATAAGAGATGGAGACACAAGTAGCGGTGTGGCAACAGAGGTAATGTGTGGGTATGATGACAGGCAGAGATGGGGAAGCTTCCCTGGTGCCTGCCAAGGAGTAGGGGGGCTATGCATTATTTAAGAGAGTGTTTATAAATGCTGCTTGTATAAGGTCTCCTGGCCTATTTGCCCATTATGCTCAGTAATGCTTACTCTGACTCTGTCAGAGGCTCTCTGAGGCCTCAGGCAGTGAACAGACTTTCTTACCATGTTCTATCTGGGTTGTTGTTTTTTTATTGGGGATGTCAGGGACTGACCCTGGCATCTTCTGCATTCAAAGCATGTGTCTCAGTGCTTGCTGCTCCCCTTTCAAAAATCCACTTGCCACTCACGTGGGGTGGGTCCCCATCTATCCTCCTCACCACCTGGTGCCCCTGAATAATCACCTATTCCCCTACGTCCCTCTCCACCCTACATGTCTTCATTCGGTTGCCGAGGACTGGGATGATGTTTCTTGCTTCTTGAAGGGTCTCCTCCCAGATAGATCCAACTCACTATTGTGTTACTCTAGCTTTCTCCAGAGCCCAATAAAAACTGCAAACATCTCCTAAGCCTTCAGGAACTCATTCTTTGGGATGATATAGCAATAGCATTTACATTTCTATACTGCTTATCAGTGAACTCAGCACTCTCTAAGCAGTTTAAAATCTGTAAGCCAATTGCCCCCTAAAACCTGGGTACTCATTTTACTGATGTATGAAAAGATGGAAGGCTGAGGGAGAATACAAACTGGCTCTTTGTGCCAGCCTGTGGGCAGAGTCATGGCATAGTGTCCGCATGCTCAACATCACGACTCCGCCTCCATCGTGCCATGGCACACAGCAGCATGGTGCAACTCTACCACAGTGCCCAAATGCCATGGCGCAGAAGAGGCATCATCATAGCTGCGATGGGGGCTTCTTGTCACAGTGTGAGGTCGCCACGGCCCCATCCAAAGCAAAAAGGGATGCCACCTGTCTGTACAGCCCCTGAATCAACATTGGAGCCCTGGGATCAAACTCACAATCTTATGGATGGAGTACTGGCATTTAATCATTATGCCACCAGGGCTCCTGATATAAGCAGCTCAAGAGACAGAAGTACTCAGGCTCCACACTAAAGCCAGGTTAATAACATCTGCATTATTACTAACATAAACAGTCCCCCTTACCTTTTTGTCCTGAAGGTCCGTTGAGAGCTCATAGCTGTCTGACAGGGCCTTGGAACGCTTTCTCTCCTCCTCTTCTTGCTTCCTCAGCGCCACGCTGGCAGGCTGTAGCCGAGCACGCTGGGCCCCACGGTAGCCCTGGGGATGGAGTGTGACAGACAGAGGAGGATGACGAGGAAGGCGCCAAATCGTAGTGCTCAACTTTGGTCACTTCAGGGGCACAGAGGTACGGAGCTTGACATGCCCAGATTGTCCACTATCGTGCCAGTCTCACTTCCTGGTGGGTCACCTTCCACGCTGAAGGTAAAAGAGGGGAAGAGGTTAAATATAAATGCTGAGGAGGGACATTAACAAAATAACTCAACCCTGAAACAAACTTTATTCCATCGATCTTCCCTTTGTCTCATGTCACAGACTGGTCCATTCAGCCCCCTGAGGGCCAAAATCAGCCAAACGTGTAAGATCCAGGTCTAGAAGTCATGCTCCTTAAAGATTTAGAAGCAAGAATATCCCCCTGAAGTATTAACAGATTAGAAGCACTGCTGGTGGTGTGTATGTAGGGCATACAATTTAACCTTTCTCTACTTGTATTCCTGATCGTACAAACATGAATTCCCAAGCTTCTCCTCTTCCGGCTGGGTTTTCTGGATGGAAAGGAACTCAGAATTGGTAAACAACACAAAGAACAGAGAGACACCCCGTGGAGCCATATATCCAATGAAGATCAAAGGCCATGCCTCCCATTCTCAGCTACTTTTATTTTTATTGCTTTAGTGTCATAAGAGGCAAATGCATATCTATACAGTCAGTCCTTTGTATCCACAGATTCTTTATTCAGAGATTCATGCAATCCATGGCTTGAAAATATTCAAAAAAATATAAATTTCCCAAAAGCAAGCCTTGATTTTGCCATTATATATATGTATATATATATATATGGTTAAGAGCTTTGGCTGGCTTCCTGGCACTCTCTTATGCTATATTATGTAACTAGCCAATATGGCCACACTTATCCCATGAAAAGAAGGGCCACTTCACAAGGCATGGTAGTTGTGAGGAGGATACATTTGTGCCAGGATTACAACTTGTGAGTGCAATGAATGTCCAAGATATGATTCAAAAAGTGCCCATGATTATGTTCATACAACCAAATTTCATTTAAAAAATTACTCATCACAATCCCCTTTCCCCACCTCCATTCTCCAAACCAGGGAAATTTGCCTATCTCCAGAAAAACATATATTTTAGTTTGAGTGCTGTGGAAATACTATATGTTTAAAAAAGCACTACTTTGACAGAGATAGACAGATTCTCCTGAAAATGAATAGAACGTTTTTGGCTGCATGACAAAGCACATGGACACAATATTTTTTCAGAGGCAGGTAAAAAAGGGTAAAAAAGAAATATTGCTGCCTGGACTGCGGGCTTCTCCAGATCTCAGAACAGTTCTGTTAAATAGTCATTCCATTTTGAGATTGCATTTCTTGTAACAGTTATTCACACACCTGCATCTAAGTCGTGCCCTAAATATTTGGGGCTTGGGGCCCTTGTTTGTTGTTTGGTGACAGCGTCTATCTCCCTGTTATTCCTTTTCCCCCAGAGTTGTGGTTAAGCTGATAGATATAATTTCCCCATATCCCCGCTATCCTGCTGAACTCAGCACCTTCCTCTGTATGCTCCTTCTCCAGCATCCAATGCTCCACATCTTGTACTATCTATCCATTCATATTATTTTGTATAGTCATAGTGCTATACATAGTGAATTCTACCATTTTAAAAACACAACTCTAAAAAAAGTGTGTGTGTGTGGGGGGGGGGGGCACTAGTCTTGTAACCAGAACTGTAATCAGGGAACACATATCAGAAGGAAACCTTCATGGCAAAGATCACACTCCTGTTTGAAAAGTTATCAGTGAGACAGTCCAAAAATATAGTGGGAGGAACTGGTACAATGGATATAGACCTGTGATATTTATGATTTTAGGATCGGGTGGAATAACCCACGCTGCAGTGGATATAAAAAATCATAACTAGTACTAGTATTTTAAGAAAAAAAAAACTGGGACAGGAGGAATGTCATATGGCTATACACACATATCCTTATCAGTGCAACTACTACTCCTGTCAAATGCTGAGACTTTTGGCCAATATGGAGGAGCCCTGAATTGCAAGGATCTAGGGGTCTTTTCACTGGATAATGGTCCATGCCTGACTCAACAAGAAGATCATAGTGTTATGCAAATACTTCAAGAGACAGAATAGCTGAGGAAACTGAGGCAGTGCTGGCTTGTCCACTGTTTATGTAAAGGGGCCAAGCCATCCTTTACCTGCATACAGGTGGGACAAGCCAGAACAAGGTGGACAGAGCTCTGTTTGCACAGATCCCTATGCATGCATTAGTTCGAAGGTGCAAGTGGGAGGCAAGGGAAGAACACACCATCAGTGAGCAAGTCCAATCCTCATGTCCTTGCCTGCTTCTCCACACAGTGTTTCTGAGTATTTGCACAGGGCTCATCCTTTGCCTGCAGCTCTGGGAGTATATTGTTTTGCAGGCCTAGAGAAAGTTTTTACTACCCAATGGGAACACAAGTACAAATATATTTGGTACTGATCTTTCTGGCTGCTTTAGAAACGTTTTAGTTGGTTGGTTGTTTTTTTTAATTACAGAATTTATACACACACTTAGGAGCAGACACGAATCTAATGAAATAAGTCTCTAGGCCATCATGCATCAAGACTTTTAATTAATGAAGCCCCAAATTCCCGCAAGAAGCTGGGTGCTAAAACACACACACACACACACACACACCTTTTAGGTTTAAGGAAACAGCCATGCCTAATCTAATAAGATGCTTAACTAATTCTGTTCCAAAACCACTGCACAAACTGTGAGTCACAAGATGACCAAAGACCACTAGACAAATCTTGTGGCTTGTCAGGTGCTTAGTCACTGCTGGGTTTTGTAGTCGAAGGCAACTGCCAAAAAGTCCTGCCAGGCTTCTATGTAAGGTTTGTGGATGCCAGGTTATGCAGATAAACTGATACCCCTGGACTGGGATAGAGGCTTTATAACCCTACAGTGTGAGGGAATGGCAAAGGGGGAAAAGTCAAAGGCTTTCACTTCTGGCATCCATAGTTTTTGTTTGTTTGTTTGTTTGTTTGTTTTGGGGGGGGCTATGAGGCTGTGTTCTAGAAAAGCTTATTCCTGATGTTTTGCCATCAGCTACACGGTCTCATAGTCTGAAAAACCCACAAAAAACTAAAGGGGGAAAACACAGGTTGAGAAACTGCTTTATGAGGATGTTCTAGGGTACAATATCCCAAGAGGTCTGTATCAGATAACAGATTCTTATCAAAGTACTTTAGTGCTTGGATGTTTGTGCTCATGTCAATGACAATGCAACTGTTAAATAGATTTGTAATTGGTTGACCAGCTGAACCCAAAAGATTCTCAGCAATGGCTCCTCTTCATCCTGGAAAGAAGTGACCAGTGGGATGCCATTGGGTTCTGTCCTAGGCCCAGACTTGGATGAAGGAACAAAGGACATACTTATCAAATTTGCAGATGACACCAAATTAGGAGGAGTAGCTAATACCCCAGAATACTGGATCAAAATTCAAAATGACCTTAATAGATTAGAAAGCTGGGCCAAAGCTAACAAAATGAATTTGAACAGGGAGGAATGTAAGGTACTACACTTAGGATGGAAAAATCAAATGCATAGATATAAGAGGGGGGACACCTGGCTTAACAAGACTACGTGTGAAAGGGATCTAGGAGTCCTGGTAGGCCACAAGTTGAACATGAATGTGATGTGGCAGCTAAAAAGGCCAATGCAATTTTAGGCTGCATCAATAGATGTACAGTTCGCCCTTGCCATATGTGGGGGGTTTGTTCTGGCAAATTTCGCGTATGCTGGGCTCCCATTTATTTGAATGGTGGCAAGCTCCCAGGCCTCACCTGGAATACTGTGTCCAGTTCTGGGCACCACAATTTAAAAAGGATATTGACAAGATGGAGCGTGTCCAGAGAAGAGCCACCAAAAAGGCGAAAGGGCTAGACACCATGCCTTATAAGGAACAACTTAGGGAGCTGGGTATGTTTAACCTGGAGAAGAGACAGTTAAGAGGTGATATGATAGCCCTGTTTAAATATTTGAAGATGGAACAAGCTTATTTTCTGCTGCTCCAGAGAATAGGACCCAGAACAATGGATTCAAACTACAGGAGAAGGGATCCCACCTCAACATTAGGGAGGACTTCCTGACAGTAAGAGCTGTTAGACAGTGGAACACACTCCCTCGGAGAGTGGTGGTGTCTCCTTCTCTGGAGGTCTTTAAGCAGAGGCTGGATGGCCATTTGTCAGGGATGCTTTGATTGAGAGTTCCTGCATGGCATAATGGGGTTGGAATGGATGGCCCTTGGGGTCTCTTCCAACTTTATCATTTTATGATTCTATGATTCACTGTCACTGTGAACATGTTTGCATTTAAATTTGCTCTCACTTCACCGACTAATGCCACATCCAGCCACTACATGCAGAGCTGAAGTTCCCAAGACAGCTTGCCACTCATTTGAAAAATTGACCTGTGAGTCTATGGAAGCTGATCCCACAATAAATCTGGCAGTCTTAAATGTGCCACATGATCCTGTCACAAATGGGAAAAGAAAATTTTCACTTTCTTAAGACTAGCATCCCTTTTAATTTTAGCATAACCACCCAGACATGAAATATTCAGATTGTCTAAAAATACTTCCTGTAGGGCTTCAAACAATTACAAAAAATTTAGTTGACTAAATGACTAGATTAAATGATGACTGAGAGCCAGTGTGGAGTTGTGATCTGAGTGCTAGACTAGGATGCTGGGAGACCAGGGTTTGAATTCCCGCTTCTGGTGTGTATATATATATATATATATGTGTGTGTGTGTGTGTGTGTGTGTGTGCGTGTGTGTCACACAGTCCAGTTAATTGGGAGCATCCTTCTGTCAATTCAAGTGCTTTTGATTCATTAATCCAATTGATTAATTAAATAAATCAATCCACTAATCCAATTAATTTTTGAATCAATTAAACAGAGCAGCCCCCTGATCTTAAAACACTTCTGGTCTTAAAACATCAATAGATCGCAGCAAGGAATAAGCCAAAAACCTCAGGAATTCCTTAGGCTCTGCAACAGCAATTTCAAACCGTTGTAGCATCAAAACCTGGAGAAATAATGTAGCCCAAGGACAAAACAGAGGTCAGTTTTCAAAGCATCAGCTGAGTGGGGGGAAGAGAAGAGGGTTTAATTCATTTTAGTAGACAAGCCAGAAGAGGGAAGTAATGAAGATCTGAGAAGAGAGTTAGGGAGCATTGACTGCACTACAGAAAAGGCCTTGAGGGTGATGTCTCCCTATATAACAGGAGCTGGAGCGGGGTCTCACTAAACAATCTTAAATCCTAGGTGAAATAGGGTGGGAGGGGAGCTAATGTGGCGTAAGTGGTTTGATACTGGATTAGGGCTCCTAGAGAGCAAGGTGCAAATCCCTGCTCAGCCCTGGAAAACCACTGGGTGACAGGGATCTAGGAGTCCAAGTAGACCATAAGCTGAACATGAGTCAACAGTGCAATGTGGCAGCTAAAAAGGCCAATGCAATTTTAGGCTGCATCAATAGAAGTATAGGGTCTAGATCAAGGGAAGTAATAGTGCCACTCTATTCTGCATTGGTCAGGCCCCACCTGGAATACTGTGTCCAGTTCTGGGCACCACAATTCAAAAAGGATGTGGAGAAACTGGAGCAGGCCCAAAGGAGGGTGACTAAGATGGTGAAGGGTCTGGAAGCCATGCCCTATGAGGAACGCCTTAGGGAACTGGCGATGTTTAGCCTTGAGAAGAGAAGGTTAAGAGGAGATATGATAGCCCTGTTTAAATATTTGAAGGGATGTCATATTGAGGAGGGAGCAAGCTTGTTTTCTGCTGCTCCAGAGACTAGGAGCCGGAACAATGGATATAAATTGCAGAAAAAGAGATTCCACCTCAACATTAGGAGGAACTTCCTGACAGTAAGGGCTGTTTGACAGTGGACCACACTCCCTCGGAGTGTGGTGGAGTCACCTTCCTTAGAGGTCTTTAAGCAGAGGCTGGATGGCCATCTGTCAGGGATGCTTTGATGGAGAGTTCCTGCATGGCAGGGGGTTAGACTGGATGGCCCTTGTGGTCTCTTCCAATTCTAGGATTCTATGATTCTATGACACTCTCTTAGCCTTAGAGGAAGGCAATGGCAAAATTTCTCTGCATAAATTCTGTCAAGAAAACCCCATGAGAGTCATCTTGAAGGTCCATAACAACAACAGCGAGGGGTATATATAGTAATGGTAGAGGGAGGAGGGAGATCTACCATGACATAATCAAGAACCAAGTAACTTCCTTTAAAAAACAGCACTATGGGCTGGGCCCCGAAAGAAACGATCAGTTAGGGCAGATGCTTCAAAACAGGCAATATTTAAGTGCACTAGTCCATACCTATGAACAAACAAGCTGTTACCTCCTGTAGTAGCCAAAATTTCTAAAGTGCTTTTATGTCTTGTCACAGTGAAAAGTTCAAAGCCCCACGCGGCTTCAGCACCTTCTACTCCCTGGTGATGGTATCTGGACATCTGGTTCTGTGCCAAGGCTAGTATGTTGAGTAGTGTTTGCCTCGGCCTGGGATAACATGGGCTCTGGTTTTCGATCACACACACACACACACACACACATATGTATCAGCAAATAAATGAAGGCAACCACCAAGTAAGCAAGGGGAAATGTTTAAGGAACAATCACTTGTTGGAGATTATCAGATGGGGGACAGGAGTGAAGCCTGTCCTTATCCCACCCGTGACAGTGATCATGCAAAAGATATTCACACTTGATGCTCTGATCCTGTCATAAACCTGTCAGTGAAGGGAAATTGCATTAATGGGTTCTTCCATCAATGCAAAATGAAGGGCAATGACAGGACAATTCCACCTCACTGATGGGACAATGACAGGATCAGCGCAACGTCATATGAAAGTCTTTTGAGCTATCGCTGTCATTTGCACTTCTTGGAGCACAACGTCGTCTAAAAGTCTTTCCCATGATCGCCAAGGGAGGACTGGACAAGGATGTTCTGTCCCCTGTCTGATAATCTCCATTGTCTTGTTGTTGTTGCTGCTGCTGTTGCTGCTGTGTGCCTTCAAGTCATTTGGATTTATGAAAAAGAAAGATCTTGAACTAAGATGTAGACTGCACAGCATGGCTTAAAGAGCATGATTATCACTGGAACTAACTGCTCTGGTGGAAGTTCCTACTCAGAGGAGCTTTACTTAATACTGATTTAATCACACTTGCCCTTACTCTTGATTCATCTTGCAGTGTGGGGGAAAAGCCATACTTGGTTCCCAGGTGGAATGAGAGAGAGAGAGAAAATAGAGAGAAAGATGGGAGAGAACCAACTTTCCCCCTTGATAGAGCAAGGGGTTGTGGCATGGCGATCAAGAGACCCATTGTTTTTGGAACAAAGATATCTGAGTAAAACCAGAATGATGATACCAGACGTTCTGTACAGAGGATAAGCAGAGTCCAGAAAGAAACGGTTTGGTTACTACAGGTATAGTACACAAAAGTTAACAGCAGCATCAGATGTTCATATTAGTCGTCCTTTCTCCTGGTGTCACACTGTGGATCCATCTATTCCAGTACCACTTCATTTTTACTTTGTTGTGTTGTCGTGGGCCTTCAGGTTGTTTCTGACTTATGGTACTCCTAAAGTGAACCTATCATGGTGTTTCTTGAAGCTGAGAGTTTGTTACTTGCCCAAGGTCACCCAGTGGGTTTCCATGGCTGAGTGAAGATTTGATCACTGGTCTCCAGAGTTGTAGACCAATGTTCAAACCACTATGCCACACTGTCTCTGACATACTTCCAGAAGTACTTTTAATCTGAGATGTCAGAGATGAAACCAGGACCTGTCAGACACAAAGAATGTGTTCAATGACTGAATTAGAGCCCTTTCTTCTGAACAATGATTTGGGAGGCTTGGGTTGCCTCTGTTCAAGAGTCACATAATCATAGAATCATAGAGTTGGAAGAGACCACAAGGACCATCCAGTCCAACCTCCTGCCATGCAAAGCATCCCCAACAGATAGCCATCCAGCCTCTGCTTAAAGACCTCCAAGGATGGAGACTCCACCACTCTCCGAGCCCTCCTAATGTTGAGGTGGAATCTCTTTTCCAGGAGCTTGCATCCATTGTTCTGGGCCCTATTCTCTGGAGCAACAGAAAACAAGCTTGCTCCCTCCTCAATATTACACCCCTTCAAATATTTAAACAGAGCTATCATATCACCTCTAAACCTTCTCTTCTCTAGGCTAAACATTTCCAGCTCCCTAAATCTTTCCTCATAAGGCATGGTTTCCAGATCCTTCATTATTTTAGTCGCCCTCCTTTGGACATGTTCCAGTTTCTCCACATCCTTTTTGAATTGTGGTGCCCAGAACTGTACACAATATTCCAGGTGGGGCCTGACCAAAGCAGTGTAGAGTGGTACTATTACTTTCCTTGACCTAGAAACTATACTTCTATTGATGCAGGCTAAAATTGCATTGGCCTTTTTAGCTGCTGCATCACACTGATGACTCATCTTCAACTTGTGGTCTACTTGGACCCCTAGATCTTTTCACATGTGGTCTCGTTCAGCCAGGTGTCCCCCATCCTATACCTGTGCACTTCATTTTTCTGCCCTAATTGCAGAACCTTACATATCTCCGTGTTGAATTTCATTTTGTTAGCTTTGGCCCAGATTTCTAGTCTATTCAGATCATTTTGAATTTTGATCCTGTCCTCTGGGGTATTAGCTATTTCTCCTAATTTGGTGCCATCTGCAAATCTGATTACTAGGCTCTCAATACTGCCATCCAAGTCATTAATAAAGATATTGAATAGCACTGGGCCCAGGACAGAACCCTGTGGCACCCCACTGGTCACTTCTCTCCAGGATGAAAAGGAACCATTGTTGAGCAATCCATGTAACGGTTACCTTGTCTAGTCCACATTTTGCAAGCTTGTTTGCAAGAATGTCATGGGGAACCTTGTCAAAGGCCTTACTGAAATCAAGATATACTATATCCACAGCATTCCCTTCATCTACCAAGCTGGTGATTTTATTTTAAAAAAAAGAGATCAGATTTGCCTGGCATGACTTAGAATCATAGAATCATAGAGTTGTTTCTGGTTCTCTGGGAACCCTCCTCCACACAGCACACTAGCATCCCCTGAAATAGTATTCACTTGATTTAAGGAAGGCAAAACCAGGGGTTACTTTGTGGGAACCCCAGTCAGAGCTTACCAAATGACCTACAGAGCTGCGTGGCTGGCTACATAGCATTAAGGACAACATTGCCACTCCTCTGGGCTGGTCCAGCCTCATGTAATTTAGCCATTCTGACAACATGGTTTGGCCAAGAGAAGAGAACGACTTTCTGCCTAGCAATCCTTTGAGCTCCAGCTTAAATCCCAATACAGCCACTAATGTCAGAGCCCCCTGTTTGGAAAAGTCACAAATGAAGTCTGCATTGCTGAACAGGACTCATGGTTCAAAGCCTGCAATGCCAGGTTTCCAGGACAGCAATGACAGCCAAGACTGGCCCCAAACATTTTGTCACCTGAAATGGAACAGCACTAGAGCACTAGTGCCAGGCAGGGCTGACACGAGATATTTTGCTCCCTGACACAGAGCAATAAACAGCTTTCCTCATTCACCCTAGTCAAAATGCATAAGACTCAAAGCCAACCAAACTATTTTGGTATATGAGGCAGTAAAACAACCTATTTCAAATAATGATTGACTTGCTGCCCTTTCATGACACCCCAAATCTTCTGCCTGGGGTGCACACTCTGCCTCCTCAATAGTGACAGCTCCTGGCAGTGGGTTTAACTGGATGGTGGGATGTTAACAGATTATCACCCTGCAGTTACGACTATCAACCTGCAGTTAAGAAGGACCACAAGGTAAGCTTTTGTGTGGCTAATACATGGCTGCAGGTGAGCTGTTCCCTGAATCTATGTTGAAATCCTCAGCCAAGGACCTAACCAATCTGTGCTATCAAATTAGCCAAGAATAAATGGACTTTGATGGCTACACTGGCAGAACCACCCACAATCCACTTTCATCATGCTGCTACAATGCTACTTGCAAGCAGTAAGATACATTTCAGGGACCAATGCTCAAGGACGTTCTAACAAGACAGATGGAGGGATCGCCACAGAATAAGGCTTTTCCTGTTTCTTCTTTACACACAGAACCCCGGAGAATGACAGATTTACTATAATGAAGGAGAAGAGGAAAAAAGAAGAAGATGCAATACTAAAGAAAACCACACCAAGCATGCAGAAGTATCACTGCCAAACCCCCACTCTTCAGCATGCAACGAGCTGTCAAAAAGCTCACCAGCAAGACATTGTGTGTGACAATTCAGAACGTGCAGTGCAAGCACTATTATAAAAAGCTTTCCTGGACATGCAACAGACTCTAAGTGGGGTCACGGAAGGATGGCAGAGCATTATATTGTTCACTGTAGGATAAAGGACAATGAGGATGTAATACACTGCTGCAAAACACAGGTATAATTAACAGCACAATATCACTCCGAGGAAAGAAATGTGCCGTGGTCTTATAAGACAATTGTGCTATACACACACAATTTCAATAAGCAGGCAGAGCACATTTCTCCCCAAAAGCACAATCATTTTCTTTTGGAATGTGCATGTGTTTCGAACAATACACAAAAGAGACACACCCAAGCTCTGATAAATCGAATGGAACCAAGCCATATATCACCTCCCAAAATCACAGACAATGTCCAGTATGGTGATGACAGAGGAAAACAATTCACAGAGAATATAAAACCATACCACTGTGGAAACCGGAGGGAAAATACAATGTGCCACCATGCTGTCAGCCATCAGAGCTTCCTTTTGACACCACACCGACCCTCAAATGCTGCTTAGCTTGGAAGATATTGCCGAGAAGCCAAGGAACAAAAAGCAGCAGAGGCTAGTTTTAATCTTTTCCTCCTTGTTAAGCTATCTTTCGTCAGCTGAAACAGCAGCTTTAAGCTCAGGTATTCCAGGCTAATGCAAGTTCAAATCCCAGCAAGACCAATTTCTGCTTTTTCTCGGTCACCGCTAGAGAAAGGAATACACTTTGTTGTCACCTGCAGTTGCAGCCAGTGTGCCCAGTCTCGGCACACCTTCACCTCCAATCATCTAGATCCGTTTAAGCTGAATTCCTTCCCATCAGGTTTCTGGGCAGAATCCCATCTTAAGGGATTTCCATTCTCCCGTCCTTTAAATACCCTCCACCCCCCACTGCCACCCTCAAAGGTTTCATCCAGAAAACAGAATGTTCCTTTTATTTCCTGTCTCCAAATGTTACGGGACTGAGAGACAGCAGCTGCTGCAGCCCACCCCAGAGGCGGCTGCATCTCGTAGAGAGTTGAAATTCCATATGGCGGCGTTCCAGGCATGAAAAGTTCCCTTACATGAAACGCTTGGGGCCGTGTGTCAGGTCGGGTTCCTTGTTTGATCGGAAAGAGATGTGTGTGTGTGTGTATGTGTTTGCATACGTACACTCACACACTCCAGGATTCTTCTAACTCCCCACCTGTTAGAAGTAGGATAGCATAATGGATCATCCTATAAACTCTTGACAGGCCTGTCTTCGCAAAACATGCAAGTCTCTTTTGGGATCTTTCTAAACAATACTAAAGTCTCTCCTCTATTTTATTATGCCAGCCTAACTCAAGATCCAGATTTGACTCTGCATAGCATATCCATATTTGAAGAAGTAACATTTTTGGATGATAACTCCCAGAACTTCGTAATTGTGGATTTCTAGAAGCTGCAGTCCAGAAAAATGACTTGGACAAGCTCTGACACATAGTGCATGCAGTTAAAGGATGGGGAACACAACTGATAGGCAGAATACATGTTTGTTGTTGTGATGATAAAGATAACAGAAAATTAGGAAGAAGAAGAAGGGCAAGGGGAAAAGGAAGGAGAAGTACTGTACCTCTTTTCTACTGCAGACCAGAATATGAACCAATGGATTACAAGATAAGAGATTCTACTGAAACATTATGAAGAATTCTTTACTGTAATTGCTGTTTGACTGTGAAACAGATTTTTCGAGGGTGGTGGGCTCTTCTTTGGAGGTCTTTAGTTGCATATTCTTACATGGTGAGGGTTTGAATTAGATGGCCCCTGTGGTCACTTCCAACTCTAGGATTCTATTATTCTGTTATAAGAGAAGGGAATAGCCTTTCTGTTGTTCTCTTTTCATGCTGGGTGTATTGGCAAACATACGTCAAGACAATATCCGAGAAATGAGAAGCAACACTCAAGCAAAGCGACTCCAAACCACCTTCACAATCACTATAGATAGATTTTGATGCATCTGGTAGGGAGAAAGATAAATATCACATTTTCCCAGCAGTAAAAGTACTGTGGTTTTTAGGCTAGGGAAATGTGATTTGCCTGCCACAGACACTTGGCCAATAGATATCTGGGTTTCATGGCAATAACTGTGCACTTAGCTGCTTCAAAAGCATCTCCAGGGAAAAGCTCTCACTCTCCAGGAGACCGAGAGTGGTGGAAACAAAATGGTTATATGAAAAACAGACACTCACAAAGATGACCTTCTGTTTCCTACTGTGAAAGAAAACACAACTATGAAAAAGAAGGTAGGAAAAAGGCACAATAATGTTGCATCTGATCTATACCTATCTATGCCAACACAATTCTCTCTCCCCCTCCAAAAAATGTATGCGTGTCAATAAAATACCATGTGTGGGAGAGAAAGATTTCTTTAGCATACCCATTTTTATGTTTTCCAGTTTCTATGTGACCAAAGATAATGACGTTTATTTTATAAAAACGTGCATGGTACATTTCTGTTCAGAAATACTAAAGCAACATAAAGATTGATAAAATGTTGACCCTCCTGCATGATTGGGAGCAAAAAAGACAAATAAACATTTGTAAAAGATGAAAGGGGTAGATAGCAAGGCTGCAATGTTTATTAGACTATTAATTGGTTATAAAGGTGTGTCCCTAATTAAACAGCTTTAAATGTATCTATTTCTCTTATCAGGATGCTTATGAAAACAGCAGCTGGAAAGATCATTATATTAAAAGCATTTCCCCTTCTTTCATTTACAGGAGTGATTGTTCTATTACACCTGCTATGACAACATAGAGATTCATACAGACAACATACAGATTCTACAACAAAGGAGGATCATTGCTTAGTTCAGAAAAAAAATGTTTTCACTCATACACAAATGTATGCAACTCTAATTGGTAAATTAATCAACTGATCAATTAAATTCAAAGATATACCGTAGCTGTGTTAATCTGGAAAATCAGTATGCAAAAGGATCTTATAGCACCTTGGAGACTAAGTGAAAGAAAGAAGCTCGTGGCATGATCTTTCATTGTATCTGAAGTAGATTCATGTCTATGAAAGCTCAGGCTACCAGCTTTTTTCTTTCAGTTAGTCTCAAAGGTGCTGTAAGATCCCTTTGCATACTGATCAACGAAATGTTTATGCCTAACCACACAAATTTATACGCTTGGAGACTGAAATATCTTCAAATTGAGGTGGCAATATAAGCCAGGGCTCACACAAGAAAAGACCTCCTCCATGGAAATGACTTTTGGAGAGGAAACCACATAAATCGCATCTATCACACTTTATGAATACACAAATACGTATCTACTGTGTGTGTGTATGTGCCTTCCAAGTTGTTTGACAATTTATAGCACCTCCTGTGTTTCATAGGTTTTCTTAGGCAAGGGATACTCAAGCATTGATTTAGCCATTTTCTTCCTCTGAAATATAGCCTACAGCACCTGGTATTCATTGATAGCCTCCCATCTAAGTACTAACCAGGCCTGACCCTGCTTAGCTTTCAAGATCAGACAGCATCTATTGTCTGTCTATTCTTCCTATCAGGAAATTATCACCAAACAACAGCTTTCTGCCAGGCATACATCAGATTGCAATCTGCAGTGTATGCAAATTGATCCTACACCATGAACCATAGTGGATTCACACATGTACGGACATTTGCTCCATATGATGAAACCTGATGAAAATTCTGGCAAAGATCTGTGCACACATGTACACGTGCAAACCAAACCTCACAAATTTTTGTTCATTTCCAGGTATATACACACCCACAATGTTCTACTCATGACCACTTATTGCAGGTACTAAAATAAGGATGAGACTGGTAGGGGGAGCATCTTTAAACTGGTACCTTAAACTGTTTTTCATGGTCAGTCAGTCACAAATGTTTCATTAAGGCAAGTATGCCACTGTCTGGCTCTGTATAGGCTCTTCAGCTACATATGGAACTTCCTGACATTTTCTGTCATTAACAACAACAACAACAACAACAACAACAGACATATTTGTTATCACTGCATCATTTGTTAGCTAAAGCAGGTGTGGAGTGGGCTTCCGACTATCGCCCTGTAGCATTGAGGGCAAATCTAGTGACAAGATATGTTTTCCCTTTGGCTTTGTCCAAGAACTTCAGGTGTCTCAAAACAAGCAGTCACCGGGATAGAAAACTACTTTGCCTAATGGGTACGATGAATGAAGGAGACCTTGGTTTAAATGTTCTGTTACAGAACTCATTAGGTGATGTTGGCTTCACAAACACACTCTCAGCCCATCCTGCTTTACAGAATGGCTGTCTCCCTTCAGCCCCTTGGGAGAAGGCTAGGATAAACTTAATAATTCAATAATTCATTCTTAAAATTTTAAAGTCCATTTCACAATTATTTCAACAACTACAGTTATCCAGTGTATTTGTTTCTAACAAATATTAGCTAGCGATCAACAAATTTGACACGTCTTTGCTCTCCTTGTAATTTTAAGACTTCAGAAATGCAATCTGATGAATGCCTATTGAGAAGTCCCACTCCTTTCAATGAAGCTTACTCCCAGATAGACTGTCTTGTAAGCACTCTGAGAGACTTTGCAGCTGAAGAGCAGGGTATAAATACTCTAAATAAATAAATAATAAATAAAACCAATACTACCCTCCAAAAAAAAAAAAAAAACCCAAAAAAGCCACAATCATTTCAGGTTGGTCAGGGTGGAGATGACAGTCTTATTAGGCTTCCACTCTAGGTTTTGGACTGAACTTCAAAGAAGTTATCAAAAATGTCCAATTCTACACCCCAAACAAATTCTGCATCTTGGACCCCTCTTTTAAAGTCCAGACTCAAACTACTGTAGATGCAATGGCCACACAGACTTGGGTGTCACCAGCCGCTACTGGTTTGGGGCCTACCAACAGTGGAGATAACACCAGAAGAAAGCTCTGTGGGCTGGGCATACTGGGAATCACCAATGGCTCACTTCCAGCATTACGATTGTACTATAAATTATTATGTATGAACATATGTGCCTTCAAGTCTCCTGACAACTTATGGTGACCCCATGACTTTCACAGAGTTTTCTTTGGCGAGAAATATTGATAGGCAGTTTTGCTAGTTTTCTCTTCTGGAATATATCCTAAAGTACCTGATCTTCCTTGACTGTGTACTCCAGGGCTGGCCCTGCCTAGGTTCCAAGATCAAATGTGATCGGGTGTCACTACCACCACCACCACCACCATCATCACTACTATTGGTCATTATGTGACCAATATTTCACAGGTCAATTAAGCAAATCCTTTTCACAAAAAAAGAAGGGGGAACAAGGCATCTAGCCATAAGTTAAGACTGATTTACTTTAGCATGAGGTTTTGTGAGTTTCAATCAACTTCTTCAGATACACCGACAATTTAAGAACAATTACACAGTTGTGGGGATGGGACTAGGATGTGATGGGATACAGAAAGCTTCAAAGTGTGACTCCAGTCATAAACTTTCAAAGAACTAGGAAGATGATAAAGGTCTGTGAAGCAGCTGGTCTGTTAAGCTTGAGCAGTCAAAGCAATACATTCTGTTTACTTGAAAGTCAGTTGCCGTCTCTTTTTGTTACATATACCACTGTGATGAGAACCCATATTTTAATATACGTCGTGTGCAAATAAACCATTATCTCTGTTCATACCTCTGCTGATGGATTGAAATTCTAAGCTTTTTAACACCAAACCCTAGTTTTTTACTACCTTTTCGGTACTCGAGGTCTCTTTTACACCACATTATAGCACTTTGATACCATTTTAATTGCCACAGCTATACCCTACAAAATCTTGGAATTTATAGACTGTTGCATCACTAGAGCTCTCTGGCAGAAAAGGCTATGTACTTCACAGAACTACAGATCATAGAGTTCCATGGGATGGAGCCATGGAAGTTAAATTGGGATCGAAGTGGTAAAATGTGTGGTGTGGAAGACACCCAGTTCCCAGTCCTGTAAAGAGGCTAGATAACTTTTCTCCCTTCCTTTCTCTGAAAGCAATCACAAGGACTGTGATTAAAAAGAATAATCAATTTCTACACCAAGTTTACACAAATTCTGAGGCACCAAAAATTGTGTCGTACAACCCATATAAATTATGCAAGTTAAACCAGAGAAGGGGGCAAGGCGATTACTAAGCAGAGCACGGAATTTGAGCGTCACATATAGCATTTACTAGTTACAAATAGCGTTTATGTAGGATTTTTTGTACAACAGTAGGAGGTCACCTTTAAAAAAAAATAACATAATGAAAGGGAACAAAATTATACACCTTGTATAACACTGTTTTCTCATTATTTTTTAAAGTGACATTAAAAAGACACCATGACAGGACTTTTCCAGGTTTTATACCACTCAAGCAATAAAAGGTTTCAGAAGTGTAACAAGTTAATTTTTAAACATTGCAATGAGGAATAACAGTTTATTTTTTCAAATACCATAATGAGTAATGGGAAAAAATTACTTTTAAAAAATTACCTTCCAAGTACCATATACAGGCCACTGATGCCTCATACACACACACCCGTCACGGAAAATTTTATTCAACCACTCCTTTGGCTTCAGAGATTTTAGCTTGCATTACCAAAATACTTTAACAATATACTCATAAACACAAGGACTAGAAGATTGCTTCCCCTCCCCTCCTGTCTTTCACAAAAGCTAGGATACTTAAAAGCCACACCCAATACCATATTCTATATATTCTCTCCATCACTTCTGCTAAATCTTGGCATGCTTAAACATCAGATTCATCCATGAATGACAAGACCTCTGCATTCTGTCACTGAAGTAGAAGATCCAGTTGTGCCACAGCCACATGGGAAGCCTGTGGACTTTCAGCACACTGGAGTTTATCACAAGGGAGGAATTTCTCTCAATTGCGAATGGAGACAATTTGCAATTACGTGAATTTGCTAGTTTAGTGAATATACGTGAAATCTGATTGCGTTCAGAATGTGTTCAGAATGACTTCCCATTTCCCGAAAATGACCCCCCATTGCCCGAAATTGCGTGAGATACTCTAATACGCAATTACATGAAACCCTATGATTGCATTCGGAATGACTTCCCATTGCCCGAAATTGCGTGAGATACACTCATTTGCAATAATGTGAAACCCCATGATTGCATTCGGATTGCCATTGCATTATACCCCCAAATTCCGTCATATGATAAACTCCGCTGACTTCAAAAGTGAGGGATTAGTCTTACTCATTTCACAGCATGGCCAGAAACTAACAGATTACTCTCTCCCTACATCAGGGGAAGATACTACAGGGCCTGTTGGTCACATGTAAACCACTGGATGACTTTGGGCAAGTTGCATGCTCTCAGCCTCAGAGGAAGGCCATGGTAAACTTACACTCAAAAAATCTTGCAACAACAACAACAACAACAAAAAGAGGGGCATCACTAAGGAGGTGTTGGGTTGCAGGCTGAACAGTGTGGAACCCTTAGGGATGGTGACACTACTGCTCCCCAAATGTCTGCCTTTGGGTGATAGCCATAGCCCATTTCTGCCCAAAGGCAGACATTTGGGGAGCAGTGGTGTCATCTCCCCTTAGGGTTTCAACCGGTTCGCCCTACATCTCAGCACTCTGTGACACTCCTATTGTTGTTGTTGCTGTTGTTGTGTGCCTTCAAGTCATTTCTGACTTATGGCGATCCTAAGATGACCCTATCATGGGGTTTTCCTGGCAGGTTTTTTGGGGAGCTGTGGTGTCACCTCCCCTTAGGGTTTCACCTGATTCAGCCTGCAGCCAGTCTCAGATCCCTTTATGTCCTGGAACTCAGCGGAAGAAAAGGATGAATGGGATGAGCCTCAGTGGGTGGACAAAGGAGAGGCCTCAATTTTTAATTGTTTTTCTTATTCTTTTAATTAAAAAAAAACATCACATCTTACCAAATTTTCACTATTAAAACATGAAACTACATATATGTAAATATATTTGGGCGCTGCTTATGATATTCTAATTTAAAGGTATAATTTTAATTCTGCCAATTATTTAAGCCACAACTATTGCCATTACATTCAGGGGCATAATGGGAATTATAATTTATGAGCAACATCAGTAAAAAAAATTGCTAAGGATTCTGTATGGTGTGGTATGGGAAGAGGTCAGTGGAGAGGTGACACCATGAGTTATCCCACCAGGTAATGCCAACTCTAGTGACGCCACTTTTTCCAGGCCTTTTTGGTGGCACCTGCCAGGTTTCCTTTTGGAATTTGCTGCAGCAAGAAAAACAATTCCCTTTAAAAACACAAATGTGCACATAGCAGCTCTGTTTTTAAGGAGAACTTGACTTCCTGGAGGTATCTGGGAGCACAGAATTATTGTTAAAAACAGGATTCACACACACCCCACTCCATGTCTAGTTTACATGTGTCTTTCTTCAAGTATGGGTTTTTTGTCACTGCCGCCACAAAGGCAGTAGAATTCAGCAGGAGAAGTCCCCTTGTCTGTGCCTTACAGGACTGCAGCCACTCTATTGTGGAAAGCTGACAATGGAGTTTATCAGTCGGGAGGAATTTCTCTTTATTTCGAATGGAGCCAATTGGAGCCAATTCGAATTCACGTGAATTCGCTATAAATAACTGCCCATTGCCCGAAATTGCATGAGATGCTTTAATATGAAATAACGTAAAACCCATGATTGCAATTCGGAATGACTTCCCTTTCGCCTGAAATTGCGTGAGATACTTTAATACGCAATAACGTGAAACCCCATGATTGCGTTCAGATTGCCACTGGATTATACTTCCAATTTCCGTCATCTGATAAACTCATAGAAAAGGGTTGTCCCCTGACATGTGGCTGTGGACCATTTGTAGTCACCCTGCAAAAAGGGACCCTTTTACATGTCTGTAACTGAGATTAAAGATGCAGCTGTTCCAGATTAACTAATGCAGGACAAAAGGTTGTGATCTTGTGTGAGTTGTAACAGCTGTAAAAGAAAGAAGATAAATTGGAAAAAGATCTATTTTACGGCTGCCCTGGCAGTGCAGTGTTTTAGAAATTCCAGTCCTTACCCACATCCCTTTCTCCCCTGTATGACCCAGCTGTGGATCACTTCTAGTTATAATGCCTTCCTGAAGTGCCTCATACATTCTGGAATTCAAGAAAGGGAAAAATATGCTCACATAATTGAAACTGGAATTGTGTGGAAAGGAACCATGCCTACAGTTCCCAGAGCCTACAGTTCCCATCCTACAGAGAGAGGGAGTGATGGTGGTTGAGGTTCTTCACACAAGCCCCAGGGACATCTGGAAAAAGCTGCAAGGAAGCCTCAGAGGAATGGGCACCTGAGAAAAGATGGCCTGTATGGATCTCAGAAAGGGGTCCTGACATCTTCCTCCAAGTCCATTTTAGTCATGGGGAAAGAGAGTTGTTGTGTTGAGCCTTTAGGTCAACTTCAAATGTAGGAACTCTATCCTAGGGTTTTCTTGGCAAGATTTATTCAGGGGCAGGGGTTGCTATTGCCTCCAAGGCTGAGAGAGTGTGACTTGCCCAAGGTCACCCAGTGGGTTTCAGTGGTTGAGTGAAGATTCCAATCCAGCTCTCCCAGAGTCCTAACCCAACACTTAAAACAGTATGCCATTTTGCCTCTGGATATAAATAAAGTTATTAATAGTAATGATAATAAAAATAATGATAACCATCATAATCTCACTCTCCCCAGATGGGTCAGGGCACAACTCCCACTCTCCCTACCAGCAATGCCAGTGGCCATGCAGGTTTGGGATGATGGGTGTTACAGTTCAACATAATTCCAGCAGAGCTAGTATACCTGCCAGAACAGTATGGGGGGAGTGACAGTGACAGATTTCTCCCATTTGGAACAGTTCAAGTAAATTGAGATTATGAATGGAAAAAAGTGGAGTTTGGGGTACTTGAGTAGGGGATTCCCTAGTAAATACTTCAGATGATATCTGGCAGGGAAACTAGACTTTCTTGGCAAGGCCTCTACTGAGTGAGGGAGATCTCAAGAGGGACAGCTGGCGAAACATGTCCAGGATCACGAATACAGCAGCACTATAGGCCAGTAAGTGGCCATCTGTAAAATAGAGAATGAGATCTGGGTCAATTCAGTGGCCTGTCTTTAGAGAAATCTGAGAGCATGAGAAGACAACCTGTAAATTGGATTTGGCTGTTGCCTACAGAGAGGGAGGTAACAGCAACTATCTGGGTATGAGAGGGGAGTCCCCCCCAGACAAACAAGAGTGGATATTGTCTGCCAGGGATGGCCGCATACAGTAGTGGCAACTATCTGAGCGCCTTGGGTAAAGGTAAGAGCATCTGGGACAGTCTTCACTGCCAGGGATTGAAGGAGATCATACTGAATGAATGGTGAGAGTGCAGAGTGTGTGTGTGAGTCTGAGGCAGAGAAAGAAACATTATTTGGGGAGACACTTCTGAACAAAGACAAGAGTGGGGACCTGGGATGGAGCCTTCCCCTCCTGGTTTCGGATGGAGAATATTGGTGATCCTTGGTTTGGAATGGGTTGCTTCTTGGCAAGGTGGGTGTTACCCAGCAGGTGGTAATTTGGGAGGCAAGGGGTGCCAGCCGACAAGGACCAAAAAGCGACATTTCTACAGGGGGGAAGAGGAAAAGGAAACCTATTGAGAAGAGGGCTGCTGATCTGTTGATACTGTGTGCGTGAGCTGGGAAGGGTAAGCGAATCCCTCCTAGGGTGACCACCAATATCCTAACCCCAATGGAGGATGAAGCATGTAGCAGGACATGCAAGGAAAATGTAGTAGGACATGACCAAACAAAAGAGAGGGAGAGGTAAGAGCAACTATCTGGGTATCTGTATGTGAGGGCGGATGCAAAAAAGAGTGGATCCTGCGCTGCCTGGGATGGCCACATCCAGTGAACTTCCAACTAAAAACACTCACGGCAATGTATATCCATGCTCGAAATGGAAAACCTTTGGGGATTCATCCTGGACAGACAATGGAAGTGGAGTGTCAGCCGCCTGATCGCCCTGTTCCCTCCTGAGGGGGGAATATTCCTTGTAATAAGAAAAAGCAGCAAACACTGGCCACAGAGGTGGGGGGGGGGGATGAAGGAGACCCTAGGAAAGGCAATGGAAGGAGTGATGCAGGGCTGGGGTCTTAATGGCAAGAGGATGAAGATAAGGGGGTGCACTCACCAGTGCAGGAGCTTGTGATGCAGCTGCCCAGGGCGGCGCTCGGATGAGCATTGCAGGCACCACATGGCTGCTTTGGGGGGCTCTCTTCCCAGCCCAGGACCCCCACTGTCAGGGATTGGGAGGGCTGGGGGGGGGGGGATCCAGCTGCTGGCTGTCTGGCTGTCAGCCCCAGCAGATGCTCAGGCACTGGTGCAGCATCATCTCCATCCTTCCTTCCCTCCCTCCTTCTTCTCCATCCATGCAAAGCAAATCAAAGCAAAGGAGGAGCATGGAGGAGCATGGACCGCCTTCCTCAGCCCTCCCCTCCACATGTCCTCCTTTTCCAGGACATGTCCTCCATTCCCACTTTTCTACCCAGGAGGAATTCCAAAAAACAAACAAACCACATCCTCTCCATTTGGAGCAGGACTTAAAAAGCATGCATTTACATTTATATTGGGTGGAGCTTTTTGTTTGGTTTTGTTTTGTAACTTGCATTTGTCCTGACTGTCCTACATCTGGCCCTGCCTTGTCCTCCTTTGCAGTGAGGACATCTGGTCACCCTGTTTGTGGGGCTGTCAGGCAACCTCTTTTCTCCAGGACCTGTCCTACTTTTCAGCCTCAAGTCCAGGAGGGATTTCCAAGCAGGAATTTGCATGAGTGTTTTGAGCTTTTGGTTGGTCATGTCCTACTACATTCTTCTTGGATGTCCTACATCTGGTGGTGCCTTGTCCTCTTTTGTAGTTAGGAGATCTGGTCACCGTGTCTGTGGGGCTACCAGACATCCTCCTTTTCCCCTGACCTGTCCTACATTTCAGCCTTCTGTCCAGGAGGGATTCCAAAATGTCCTCCATTTGGGAGCATGGCCAAGAAGCATGGGTTTACATTTCTAGGAGGGTTGCGAGCTTTTCTTTGGTTATGTCCTACATTTTTCTTGGAAGTCCTACATCTGGGGGTGCCTTGTCGTCTTTTGCACTTAGAACACCTGCTATTTGTAGAGCTACCAGACATCCTCCTTTCCCCCTGACCTGTCCTACATTTCAGCCTTCTGTCCAGGAGGGATTCTAAAATGTCCTCCATTTGGAAGCATGGCCAAGAAGCATTTTTAGGAGTCTAGCATCATGTCCTACATTTTTTCTTGGAAACCCTACATCAGGCAGTGCCTTGTCCTCCTTTCTGGTTAGGACATCTGATCCCCCTGTCCTCCAAACAACCAGAGATTCCAGACCCCCCACTTCCCTTCTTGGCTCTTGGAGTGACCAGATGTCCTCACTGCAAAGGAGGACAAGCCCCCATCAGATTTGAGAAGAACTGAGGACGTTCAAGGAAAATGGAATAGGACATGATCAAATAAAAGCTCACAACACTCTAGAAATGTAAACCCATGCTTCTGAAGTCCTGCTCCAAATGAAGGAAGTTTTTGGAATTCTACCTGGACAGAAGGTGGAAATGGAGGACAGGTCCTGGAAAAGGAGGACCTCTGGTTGTGATGTGTGTGTAGGGTGACTAGATGTCCTAACTGCAAAGGAGGACAAGGCATCCAGATGTAGGGCATCCAAGAAGAATGTAGTAGGACGTGACCAAATACAAGTTAAAAACACTATTCCTGCTTGGGAATACCCCCTGGACCGAAGGTTGAAATGGTGGACATGTCCTGGAAAAGGAGGACATCTGGTCACTCTGCTCCCAAACCAACTGCCTATTCTCTGTCCTCACTTGGAATCAGGGATCGGTTTGAACCCCACCAATTTTGGGTGGGAAGAGGCAAGAAAAGGGTTTGTTGTTGTTGTTGTGTGTCTCCAAGTTGTTTCCAACTTATGGCAACCCTAAAGGGAATCTATGGCCCCATACAGACAGGCCAAAATAAAGCTGCTTTGGGTCACTTTGGAGGTATGCTGTTTAAATGATGCATGCGTTCTAAGAGTCCAGAAGCTGCAACAAAGCTGCACTCCATTCCTTAGGATTGGAGCATGGCTTTGGCGTGGCTTCCTGACTCTTAGAACGCATGCATCATTTAAACAGCATACCTCCAAAGTGACCCAAAGCAGCTTTATTTTGGCCTGTCTGTATGGGCCCAACTGTAGGCTTTCTTGGCTCATTTCTTCAGACAGGGTGCCATGGTCATCCTCTGAGGCTGAGAGAGTGCGGCCTGCCCAATGCCACCCAGTGGGTTTTGCATATCCTGGCCATGCTTCTTGGGTCCTGGGAGGTCAACAGGGAAACACTTCCAGCCCCCCTCAAGAAGACAGGATGGAAAAGATCAGGATCCCAGGAGAGGCAAAATTGCTGGGTTTAGCCCCATTGCTCTTTCCTGTTCTTGAAAGGGGTGCATGGATCCTGGCGGGGGATTTAGCGCTCTTGATTTCCTTCAAGTAAATGTCCAAAAATGAAGGAAGGCTGGGGTTCAAACACTTTCCTGGATGGCCAACAGTTGCCAAGACCAGCCAGGATTTACTACGCTTTGGTGACACAACAAATTACAGTTCCCAGAATTCCATAGCATTGAGCCATGGCAGTTAAAGTGGGGTCAAACCAGATTATTTCTGCAGTGAGGTCAGTGTTTTACCCCCGTACGCACTCTGGCACAATCGCTTTGCACATATCTGGAGCACATCAGAAACCTCCACATATTCCAGAAATACTGCCACTCTCACTACAACTAACATGGGGTGTAGCCACACCGTAGAATTAAAACAGTTTGACCCCAGTTTAACTGCCATGACTTTACCTTACAAGATCCTGGTCTGTCAAGGAGCTCTGGTGCCTCATGAAACTACAAATCTCAGGATTCTCTACGACAGAGTTCTTGCAGTAAAAGTGGTATCAAACTGCTTTAACTCTGCATTGTGGATTCACCCTACATGGAAGAATCTGATCCAATGGTTAAAACAAGAGTGGGCAAAGTGTGGCCTCTGAGCTGCTGATGATTTTTGAGGCCCCCAAGTGTGGTCCTTGAAGCCCATACTCACCCTTCCAGAATTTCTTAAAAGGTAAGCTATCAATGAAGCCTTCATACATTCCATTCTGAGATTTAATGCAATGGCAATCTGAACGCAATCATGGGGTTTCACGTAATTGCGCATAAGAGTATCTCACACAATTTTGGGAAATGGGGGGGGGGGGTCATTTTTGGGAAATGGGAAGACATTCCGAATGCATTCCGAACGCAATCAGATTTAACATAAATTTGCTAAACTAGCGAATTTACGTAATTGCGAATTGGCTCCATTCGCAATTGAGAGAAATTCCTCCCATGTGATAAACTCCTTAGAGCAGCCAGAATCAGAGAGCTACCCAAAATGGTGCTCCATGGACCACTGCTTGCCCACAAACCATCAGGGAATGGGTCCCTGGAAGGTTTTGAGAAAGTAAGTAAGCTGTTGCCAGTGGGTAACAAATATGGTGACTTGGTCCCTAGCCCATTATTTAAAAAATTCTAGTTACCCCACATCAGACAGCTTGAGAAGCACTGGTGTACAATACATTAGAAATACCATATATACTCGACTATAAGTCGACCTCATATATAAGTTGAGGGCAGATTCTGGGGCCAAAATTATGGATTTTGATATGACCAGTCGAGGGTAAAACTTAGGGGCATGCAAGGAAGGATGTAAAGGATACTAAAGGCTGGATGGTTGTGAAAGTAAAAAGGGGTCAGTGCTTCCAGGACACATCAAACCCTTGCCTTTAACCATGTATGTATGTATGTATTTATGTATATGTATGTGTGTGTGTATGAGTTAAAATACATGAGTATATACAGTATAAAGCACACACAGCGAATAAAAACAGGACGCCATGGCCTCAGTCCAGTTGTCAGTCCCAGTTAGAGTAAGTCAACCCTTAATGTAAATCCCACTGATTTCTTGGCTGTACTTTAGTTATGACTTGCATGTGGATTCAGGCCAGTAAAATCCACAGCAAATAGTAGAAACCCTCTAGGTCACCAATCCAAAGCCAAAGCTATAAACAAAACAGAAGAGTGTTATATCTTAATGTGCTGAATAAAACAAAAATGATTCTTAAAATGCCGGGGAGAATTAGGAGGTCTTCACTTACACAGAGACCACAATATATATAGGCAGGTCTCTCTGGAATGGGCATATCCTATTTTTACTCCAACAATTTGGATGAGACTAACAGCCTGATACCCTAAAGGTTTGCCACTCACTCTAGTTAACACAGAAAAGGTTGATAACATTAGCCTTGGGGGACCAGGGAATTAACTGGGGAAGTAGAGGAAGGAAACTACACTTTTTTCCCTTCAGTACTCAGTCCCTGAGAGCCAGCATGGTGTTTGAACATTGGACTACAACTCTGGAGACCTGTGTTTGAATCCCCACTCGGCCATGGAAACCCACTGGGTGACCCTGGGCAAATCACACTGTTTCAACCTCAGAGACCTGTCAAACTTCCTCTGAACAATTCTTCCTATGGAGTTTATCACACGAAGGGAATTGGAAGTATAATCCAATGGCAATCTGAATCTGATTGCGTGAAAGCTGATCACACACATTTTCGTGCAAAGGGAAGTCCTTCTGATCGTGGGGTTTCACGTTATTGTGTGAGAAACTATCACATGCAATTTTGGGCACTGGGAGGCAATTTTGGGCAATTCCGAATGCAATGCAGCATCAATACGCAATAACGTAAATTCGCTGAACTAGTGAATTTACTCAGTTCTGAACTGGCCTCACTTCCATTTCTTTCGAAATTGAGATAAATTCCTGTCGTGTGATGAAAACTCTGTGATAGGGTCTTCTTCGGGTTGCTGTAAGTTGGAAACAACGTGAAGGCGTACAAAAACAACAACAGTACTGACTTACTTAGTCAAGTGAGTGGTCTGGAGCAACTGCATAAACCAAATTATTAATAATCTGGTCCAGGGACTGGGAAAGGAATCCTTTGGCCTAGACCAGAAACAGTCCTACAGTCGAAACAGCAGGCAATTTATTTGAAGTGTACCTATTTCAGAGGGTTTTTTTTTTCTTCAAGGAAAAAAAGAAAATTGTGACTCTGTCCCTTCCTTTTCCAGTAACTGGCCCCAAAGCAAATAAATAAATATCTCTAGTGGCTATTTCCTCCTCTTTGCCTGGCAATCTAGCCCAGTTGCTTACTGTCAACATCTGGTTTTTATGGGCCTCTGAATACTGAGATTCCATGTGATCATTGCAGCTAACCGCCACTGACAGGCCTGTTCTCTAGGGCTGCATTTGCACTGCAGAAATAATACAGTTTGACACCACTTTAAGTGACATGGCTCAATGGAATTCTAGGGACTGTAGTTTGTTGTGGCACCACAATAAAGGTGCCACAACAAACTACAGTTCACAGATTTCCATAGCATGAAGCCACGGCAGCTCATCCACACTGTAGAAATAATCCAGTTTGACCCATCAAACTGGATTATTTCTACAGTGTGGATGAGCTGCTCTGAGCCTATGGGTTGCTCTGAGTCCCTTTTCAAAAACAACTTAGAATGCTTCCTAAAAAAACTACCAAATTCTTCTGCTCTAAATTACAGGTGTAATTATGACTCCACAACTTTCCAAGGCTACATAGAAGCCAGAATGTGTTGTGTCAGCGTGGCGCTGTGGTTTGAGTGTTGACCTATGACTGAAGAGACCAGCGTTTGATTCCCAGTTCAGCCATGAAACCCACTGGGTGACTTTGGGCCGGTCACACTCTCTTAGCCTCGTGGAAGGCAATGGCAAACCTCTTCTGAACAAATCTTGCAAGAAAAACCCATGATAGGTTTGTCCTAGGGTCGCCATAAGTCAGAAACATCTTGAAGGTACACAGCAACAACAAATACGTTGTGCATGCATATTCCAGGACAGGTCCAAAGTGTCTTGCCGCCAGGCAAAGGACAAAATGGCACCTTCCATTCCACAAAGAGGAGTTAACTGGACTGCAAGCTGAATCCTACTTTAGTACAGGACATTTTTCACTGCACTTGAAGCAGGAAACTATTGATGGGTTGGTGTGGCACCAAGAACTCTGTCCTCTTCTGTGTTCTTCATTCCACCCAAGCCTTTGCAAACCAGGATCTGGTATGTCTGGTCATTTTCCATTACTACCAGCAAGTATGACCAGACAAAGGACTATGTACCTGAGCAGAGAATTTTAAAATCTAAAAAAACAAAAACATAACACATTTTCACTGAAGTACTATTAAGAGGGTTTTTTTCAACAAATGCAGGTAAAAATTCAAATTAGGTAATTGATTTATTTTTAATGTGGATGAGATTATACTGACCAGAAATGCAATAACACCAGAGGTTTGTTTCAGGAAGTGGCTTGGTAATAATAATGCTTCCGCAGAAGACAATTACCGGGGAATTGATCTGCGTACTGATATATTGCAGTGGTGAGTCTATTGCCCAGTATTGTAGTCTGGCACACCTTCGGTGTTATAATTCTGGTGCGTGTCATTTTGTCCACATGATTGTTCTTTTTTTTTAATCAGACTCTTCATTTGTGTTTCTGCCTGCATTAATTTAAAAAAAAATTCAACAGCACTTCAGGGAAAATGTATTTCAGTACAAATTACATCCTCTAACAGTCAATTCCATGTCAGTTATGAGTCATGCAAAGCTGTACTGTACATGCTTCCTTTTGTCTTTCCTGAATATACCACTTATCAGTTTATTTTGCTGGTGATGGAAGAGTCTCACTGCTTCAAGAGAACACACAAAAAATGTATTTTTATCCACTCTTACCATACCATACATAATTATAACCTACCACATACTCCAGACACTGATATTTAGTCACTTAATTTGCACTCAACTATTTATTAATTTAGAAATATTTATGCACACTTGGATCCAAAAATTTCAAAGCCGTTTACATTCATGTACATAAAAGATGTACAACAGACAAACACAACATACACAAATTGATACAAATTCCTTATGAGTTTCTTGAAACAGATGTCAGGAAGGACTACACAAGGAAGGACTGCATAAATGAGTATATTTAAACAGAATGGCATATGTATAAGGCATGGATCTATATCTGATACACCAAGAGACAATTCCCAAACAAAAACAGACAGTTACATAGGTAAAAGTACACAAACAGGTAGTGCTTGTGTATGTCTATGTGCATAAATGCGTATATTTACACATGTATACATTCTCATATACTATATGCAAATGCCGCTACAAAAGGCACTCACATAGTCTTCCAAATACTGGTCAAATAACACAGATGAATTTCCATCAACTCCATCCTGTATGGCCAGTAGTCAAAGATGATGGGAGGTGTAGTTCAAGGAACAAGATTTAGGAAGGTTCTCTAAAGTTAGAACCATACAATATAACATACAATAGAAACACTGACCCACAGCTACAAAGAATGTGGAGGTAGCAGAGGGAAATAAAAGCAAACATAGTGGGTCCTTCCTATCTGCTGGAGTTTGGTTCCAGGATCCCCTGTGGATGCAAAAATCCATGGATGCTAAAGTCCCATTAAATACAGTGGCATAGTAAAATGGTGTCACTTATATCAAACGGCAAAAGTGGGTTGTTTTTTTTAAAGTATATATTTTTAAAAATATTTGCAAACTGTGGATGGTTGAATCCGTGGATAAGGAATTTGTGCATACTGTACAGTATGTACTGTACATCTGTGACTGTAACCAGGTGGATAGGCCCATAAAATTAGTTATATACATACTTTGCATTTAGGAAGAAGAGTGAAGGTTACTAAACTAAAAAAAAGTTTACACTGCTTTAACTGCCATGGCTTAGTGCTATGGAATTCTGAGATTTGTAGTTTTGTGAGATATTAGCCTTCTCTGTCAGAGAGCTCCAGTGGCCACAACAAACTACAAACCCCAGGATTCCATAAAATGTAGCCATGACAATTAAAGTGATGTCAAACTGTCAAAATTCTGCAGTGCAGATTAGACTTAAACTGTTTAAAATTTATGGTGACCCTATGTCATTAATAAAATCATTATATAAAATTTGGGAGGATCAGTTTTGCTGAAGAAGAATCAAAATAACTTTTGCAAGGATAAATATTGTCTCACTAATATTTGCAATTACCAATAAGCCTAAGCCTAAATATCCTAAAAGCACCAGATCCCATCTGATCTTGGAAGCTATGTAGAGTCAGCCCTGGTTAGTGCTTGGATGGGTGACCACTAATGAATACTACAGGTGCTTTGGGATGTATTTCAGAGGAAGGAACTGACAAAACCACTTCTGAGTACTGTATTCTTTGCTTAAGAAAACCCTATGAAATTCACAGAAGTGCTATGAGTCAACAGGCAACTTGAAGACACATACATACATGTATCAATAAGCATGTGGATAAACATGATGATGGTTTCCTGCTAGATAGAACAGACAGACAACAGATCCTGTCTGATCTTAGAAGCTAGGCAGAGTTAGCCCTGGTTAGTTACTTGGATGGGAATCTGTCAATTAATACCAGATGCTATAGGCTATATTTCAGAAGAAGGAAATGGCAAAACCATTGCTGAGTATTCTTTGCTTAAGAAAGCCCTATGAAATTCGTGGAGCCAACGTAAATCAACAGGTGACTTGAAGACACATACACACAAATATAAATAAGCATGTGAATAAGGGTGGTTAATAGACAAACATTTTCTTGGAGATTAAAAAGGCTTTTAACAAAGTTACTCACCCAAGACAGCTGACATATTCTGAGATAAGTATGAGAAGGCCTTTTGTATGCCCCACTTTATGAGAGGCCAGATAGATGACTATTGAAAACAGGGCCTTTTTGGTAGCAGCACTTTAATTATGGAATCCCCCCCCCCCCGCCTAGAAAAGTCAGATTGACATCATCCTTACTGCATTTTAGTGGGCAGTAAAAGCCATATCAATTTTTAGAATTTGTTTAGGCATACTTGTAATTTTTTTCCATATTCTTGTAATTCTGTGTTTTATCCTTGGCTTGTTTTCTGTGGCTTGTTGGAAAGAAACAAGCCATAGAAGGAAGCTGCCCACTGTCAGATGACACAACAAACCAACCACAAAACTCTGGTTTCTTTAGCTGTTCTTGCTACAAGGAGGAGCAATCAAGCAATGCATACCAGCACACTGCACATTTTGTGGAAAGCCAGGATTCCCATCAGTTCCTGGCTGCCTGTGTCAAGATTTGCAATATATGCCCATAGAATCATAGAGTTGGAAGAGACCACAAGGACCATACAGTCCAACCCCCTGCCATGCAGGAACTCTCCATCAAAGCATTCCTGACAGATGGCCATTCAGCCTCTGCTCTAAGGAAGGAGACTCCACTACACTCCGAGGGAGTGTGTTCCACTGTCAAACAGCCCTTACTGTCAGGAAGTTCCTCCCAATGTCTAGGCGGAACCTCTTTTCCAGCAGTTTGCATCCATTGTTCCGCATTCTAGTCTCTGCTGCTCCAATATGACTGCAATTTTACACATACAGTGGACCCTTGTTATACGCTGGGGTTTGGTTCCAAGATTCCCCGTGGATAACAAAATCCGTGGATGCTCACGTCCCATTAGATATAATGACACAGAAAAATGGTGTCCCTTATATAAAATGGAAAATCAAAGTTTGATATTTGAAATGTATAATTTTTTTTGAACTTTTTCAAACCGTGGATGCTTGAATCCGTGTATTATAAAATCTGTGGATAAGAAGGGCCGATTGTACTTAACTGAAACCTGTTGAGTCTGACTCTGTGTAAGCATGAACAGATTTATGTAATAATTGTTGTAAACTGTCTTTATTTTGTTACGTCAGTGGCGAACATTTTCAGACATGGAGCCATCTATCTTATTGTTATTGATATGTACCTTCAGATTGATTCTGACATATGCTGACCCTCTCATAGGGTTTTCTTGACAAGCTTTATTCTGAGGAGGCCTTCCTCTAAGGCTGAGAGAGAGTGGCTTGTCCAAGACTAACCAGTAAGTATCCATGACTCTAATTCTGGTCTCCTGGAGTCCTAGTCCAACACTCAAAACAGTATACCATGTGTCTTTTACTTTCTGTGTAGTCATGCAAAATAACTGTCTCACATCCCTGACTCTGATCCTGTTTGAATTGGCCAGTTGGTAAATAAATCCCAGCATACACAGGCATACCATGAATAGGCACACTTGTAGCACTTGCTCAGTAGTCTAACACAAAATGCATGCCTATGGCTGTAAAACACTAACAAATTGTACATATACCCAAGCGATGGCTTTTCAGTCACACACTGTTTGCCGGTAATGGTGAGCACACATCCTCAGCTAGGTCTCAGCTGCTTCCACTTTCACATCATGCTTGTGCCCCACTTAAACAACAGACAAAGTATGTTTCCCTCTCCTTTTTAATGCCTGAACCTCAGCTGCCCTCCATACTTTGTTCCCCATCCTCAAACAACTGACAACAACAACACAGCTAGGAAATTATTGATGAGGCAGAGCAGGCCTAGGATGTTGTTGCCATGGGGATGAGCGGAGGGTTGAGATGCTGGGTTGCCATGGAACCTGCAAGAGGGAGGATGGGTACCATCATCACTATAGTGATGCTATGGGAGCAATGTGGAGATGCTAGAAAGCTTTGAGAGAGATTGGGGGTGGGGGTCTCTCTACAAGCTCAGAAAAATACTAGATGCGGAAATGAATATTCTCTCTGTACAAGGAATATTCTTTACTTCTTTTTGCATCACAGATGAGGTGATTGTCCCTCTTGACATAGTGGACGTAGTGCCCCTAACTGTGATCTCCTTCCCCATGCACACCAGTTGCTATGTAGAAGTGGAAAGTCCTGTTGGTTGGGAAGCCCTAGAATTGGAGCCACGTGCAGATTATATCCATTTGGGCCCTGAAAAAAAGCAGAAGGGGAAGGAGGGCTTCTCGCCTCAGTTCACCAGTCTGCATCTGTAGAAAAGTGACTACTAAAAACATTTTGCTGCTTTAAGTGCTACAGCAAATTACTCTGCCCAACCCATCCCATCCCCAAATCTATATGCCTAGTGTCCAAAGCCAGCAAAATTATTTTGGTATATGGAGCAGAAACTCAGACTACTAGTTTGATTTCCAGCTCAGTCATGAAACCTACTGGGTGATCTTGGGCAAGTCACTTGCTCTCAGCCTCAGAGAAAGGGAAAGGCAACCTCCTCTGAACAAATCCTGCCAAGAAAACCCCATGATAGGTTCACCATAAGTGAGAAACAACTTGAAGGGACACAATACATACATGCCATAATTATGTCTTCCCTATATGCTAGTAAAATCTAATAGTAACACAATAAATTTTGTGATACTCAGAATCTCCACCTCTCTCAAGCCGAGATTGATAGAGGCAATGAGTGGCAATGGCTCTGTGTGTGTGTGTGTGTGTGTGTGTATTGCTGAAAGCTTCCCAACTGTTCTGGCAGCTGTGCCAAATATGTTCCAGTAGTTCTTCTATGTTTGGGGGTGGGTGGGATGGAGCTATGCCTATTTCCCATTGTGATACAAATGCATAAGCATCTTTACACAAGCATCTAAACACTATAGGTAGAATCTGGAGAGGTAAGTGCGGCACATATGTGTCTGGTTTTGATGGATGAGTTTCAGTTTGTTCACCATGAGGATGTGTATAAGTTGCTTGGAGTGGTGAGGCCAACCACATGTCTGTTAGACCCATGCTCATCCTGGCTATTAAAGGAGAACTGGCAAATTGTGCAGTGGTGGTTGTAAATGCATCTTTGAATGAGGGCTATGTTCCATCCTCTCTAAATGAAGCAACTGCAAGACCTGGGTTGTTTGGCTGATATGAGACTTGGAGGCATTGACCTGCAGTGGTTCTGAACGGGTCTTTCTTGGCGCTTCCATAGGGTAGTGCTGAGAGACCGTGGTTCAGACTCGTCTGTGAGGTTCTACTGTCCCCTATGCGTTTTAACATCTACATGAAGCTGCTGGAAGAGCTCATCCAGTTCATTGGGCTTGGTTGTTATCAGTATGCTGATGATACCCAGTGCTCTCTCTTCTTTACAAGCGATGGCAAGGATCGTTGTCTGGATGCAGTAAAGGACTGGATGCGGGTGAATAGACTGAGGCTTTGTCTGGATGCAGTAAAGGACTGGATGTGGGTGAATAGACTGAGGCTTAATCCAGACAAGACGGAAGTGCTGCTGGTCAACAGGAAAAGCAATCTGGGATTGGGAGCGCAGCCTGTTCTAGACGGGGTTGCTCTCCCTCTGAACAATCAGCTTTGTAGCTTTGGGGTGCTCTTGGAGCCAGCACTGCTTCTGGAAAGCCAGGTTGGTTAGGACTGCCTTTGCCTTCAGCTGGGGCGCTAGCTGAGCCCTTTCCTGGGGAAGCCAGATTTGGCCACAGTGTTTCATGCCTGATTTACTTCCAGATTAGACAACTTCAATGTGCTCTAGATGGGGCTGTCCTTGAAAAGTGTTAGGAAGCTACAGCTAATGCAAAAAACCTGAGCCACGCTGGTGTCAGGTGTCCATTTTGGAGACCATATTAACACCGGTCCTGCAAGAACAGCACTGGCTTCCAGTATAACCCCAAACTCAATTCAATGTGCTGGTTTTGAACTATAAAGCGATAAATCATTCGGGGCCAGGTTTTCTGAAAAACCGGCTCCTCTCATTGTCAAAAATTTGAGAACTTCAGAGGAGATCCTGTTGTGTGTACAACACCTCATGAAGTTAGATTCATGGGTACGTGTCACAGGGCTTCCCCGTAGTAGCGCTCTGACTGTGGAACTCCCTACTAAAGGAGGTTAGGTTGAAGGCAGCCAAAAAGTGATGTTCCATACGGCATTCAATATTTGAAATGGATATTTTTAATAGTTTTAAAACTAGATTTTATTATTATTTTAAAAGTTTTTCAAGATCCTTTTTATATGTTACTTTTAAAAAACCCTCTCTGCATAGTTTTATTTGTTCATCATCTGCGAAACCCTTGTAGACTGGGAGGCAATTCTGAAAAACTTTAAATAAAATAAATAAATAACTGAACCAGTGTAACCAGAAGTTACGGCCGTGTAATATTCCAGGAAGATTCTTGCCATTGAGGCCTAACAGGTCTCCTGCCTGTTATCCTTATGTACAAGTCTGAAGGAAAAGGCTTGCAATCCTGGGAAAAAGATCCTGGAATCAACACGCAGGTCTTTTATTTATCTCTTCTAGCAGACATTACCTGTGCCATGCTGCCCTCCCTTCTAAATACCACCTCTAAATAGAACAGCAATTTGGAGTCACCATATTTATTGCATGGTGCCCATTGCCATGGCAACACCTCAAAAATAGCTATTCACAGAGATGCTCCCCCCCAAAAGTGTGTGTGCGTGTGTGTGTGTGTGTTAGACTGCTCAATGAAACCTCTTCAGTGTCTTTTTGCCATTCCCATTGCTTCTGGGGCTAAGGCGATCATCCCTTTTCTCACATGTCACATTCCCTATGGGAAGAGTGCACATGTTGGAAACAGTGAGACCTGGTGCTCCTAGGGATGTACCCACATACCCGCTGGTGCCAACACAAACACTGACACATGCGCACCATCACTGAGAAACAAGAGGCACACGCCTTCTGACATATACATGATAATATCAGCAAAGATAGGCACACATTGACTCAGCCTTCAGCAGAGCTTTACCCACAGAGCCACGCACATCTGTAAGCCCTGCTTGCTTCAGGGATCTATCAACAACAGGAACAAGAGAATCCCAAAATGCACACATATCAGGAGAGACAATGCATAGGCATGCACTTTAATGAGCGTATCAGCGCAAGGCAACCAAAACAGACACGCAAGGTGTAAAGCCAGAAATACACCCCACTATCAAATGTTTAGAGAGCCAGAGTGATGTAGTGGTTTGAGTGTTGGACTGTCACTTTGAAGATCAGGGTTTGAATCTTCACTCAGCTATGGAAACCCACTGGGTGACCTTGAGCCAGTTGCTCTCTCAGCCTCAGAAGAAGGCAAAGACAACAAATCTTCCCAAGAAACCCCTGTGACAGCTCAGAGACTCACAGAATCATAGTGTTGGAAGGGACCCCCAAGGGCCATCCAGTCCATCCTAAACATCAAATCTAAGTTACAGAACCCATCATGTGATATGTGAAAAAATACTATGTGAGTCCCAATTTTTCTTAAAGCAAACCAAAGGCTTTCCTTTGATTAACTAGGGCTATGTCTGCATAGCTTCACCTTATCACTTAAAAGACACACAATAACAACAAACCAAACATTTAAAAAAACATATGGACCTCTGATAGGAGGATGTGTATATTTTTAAAGTGACCTTCTATTGCCCGGAACTGCGTGAGATATTCTAATACGCAATTACGTGAAACCACACGACTGCGTTCGGATTGCCATTGCATTATACACCCAAATTCCATCGTATGATAAACTCCTGCATGAACCTTGGCTGGGAGAAAATGATTTACATGTTAATCTATTTGTCGGTCTGTTATTGAATGGCAAAGCCTCAGGGTGGGAGGATGTGAGGGGGAATGTATCTATTGAATCAGTAATCCATTGTTTGCTAGGAAACCTCCTGACCCTGGGTGATGTTCATTTGTATGTGCTGAGTCTTGATTTTGATGTTTTTCAGGACTGGTAGCCAAACTTTGTTTATTTTAAGGGTTTCTTCTTTCCTGTTGAAGTTGTCCAGGTGTTTGTAGATTTCAATGGCCTCCCTGTGTAGTCTGACCTGATAGTTGTTGGCATGGTCCAGAATTTCAGTGTTTTCAAATAGCAGGCCAACACAGTACATATACCCCACTCACTTCCATGCCACGACCCTCTGAAGATCCTAGCCACAGATGCAGACAAAATGTCATGAATAAATTCTTTCAGAACATGGCCACATAACCCCCCAAAACCCACAAAAACTAAGACTGGTATTATCATCCACACACTACAGATGGAATATACTGAGGCTCGTAAAACAACAATTTGCTGATGCCACTTAGAGGGGCTTCATGGCATTGATCAGAGTTGAATTCGTAATGTCCCAGGTCACAGCTTATTCTCTTTTTCACCACCGTATAAGTTATAAAAGGAGGTGTGAGGAAAAAGAGGCATACAAGACAAGACACAAAACTGAAATCAACGGAGCCCGCAGCAAAACACGTTCATACCTATAACCTAGAACAAAATATACATCTATGAGCAATAGGACACAACAGTGAAAACTCAGCACTAAACTCAAATGCAGTCTTATACTGCTGGTGGACTTGCCTTCCAGATCTTAGTTTGCAAAACACAAAACCCGATGTGGACAAACAGCCTGCTTGCCAGCCAAGGTGTGGAACTGCAAAGAAGCTAGAAAACATGCCATCAAGGAGTTCCACACCCCAATACGTTCCACTCCCAGCTGAAGGCCAACGTGATGCTGCTACACAGAGATAATTCTCCCTTTTGCCAAGGTGTGACCTCTGTGGTTGTGGAGTAGCTGACAGACATCTCTCATTTTGCTGCCTTACAGCATTCCAGTTACTCTTTGGGGACATAAACATACTCTTAACTGGGATCAGCTGAGCAAAAATATGTATTTCCTTCCATTCAAGTAGCAGGTGGATTTGGAATTGCAAACCTGGGAGTCAGCCATATGGTGAAGATCAGTATTTTATCTGTTTATTTGATTACTAAAATAATAAAATATTATTTTATATTATTTTAAATATTAAAATAATAAAATAAATAAACAGTATGCAAATGTTTAAAGCAGAGGTGACACCATAAACTCTCCACCACCCTTGAACAGGACCCTATAAACCACATTCAAATTTCTTTTTAGACAAAATTTGGTTAAACAGCCAGTTCCAGGGTTGTTGTTCCACTCACCCAGCTGGAGAGACTCCGTATTACCATCCACAATAGGCAAAAGCTGCCACGGTCTTAAGGGTGGGCCACAGAGGAATGGGGTGGATCATTCGTGGTCTTCCTCACTGTCTGGGATACAAAACCGTGGGTCCCAGTGGCTGCAGGACAATTCTGTCCTGCCTGTTTGTGCTGGGGAGAGCTTGCTTCAAAGTGGTATCTCTTGGTTGGTTGCACACCTGTTTAGCTCACCTGACATGACTGAGAGAAGAAAATACCTCCCAAAGAGTCACCTGTAAGCCTATGCTTCCACACCTAGGACATGTTAATGAGCATTAACAAAGGGCATGTGGTCTGGCAGGCGCACACGATAAACAGCCCAGAGTTTCTCTCTCATATAAACAATGCATGCTCAATTACATTTATACTGGCATCTCCTAGAAAACCTTCTAGTATCTGTTTTGGCAAAAGAAAATGTTTTTTTAAAAAGGCAGGGATCTTGGCTCTCACACCTTTGCTTTTTAGATCTTTGCTTTGCACTAGATCAGGGGTGGAGAACTGTTCATCTATCTTTTGCTTTTAGACTCCAGCACCCATTAGCCTTTGGTGACAGTGGTGTCCCTACGGTTGGTGTCACCCCCTCATTGACTTCCTCCCATTTCATACCATACAGAATCCTTAGTGCACTAATGTTATTCGTAAATCATAGTTCCCATATACCACCACCAAATGTAATGCATGTGACATAAACAACTAGCAAAATTAAAATTATACCTTCAAATGACAATATCATAGGCACAACCTAAATGTATTTATATATACATAATGAATATTTGGTGAAAAAGTGATGTTTTTCAATAAAAATGTAAAAGAATATAAAAAAAACACACAATTAAAAATAGTTTTTAAAATTTCAAAATTCAGGGACCTCTCCTTTCTTCTGCCATTGAGCTTCACCACACTCCCACCATCTCTTAAAGCATTTTAAAGGGAAGTAGATGAATGCCACAGCCAGTTTCTGCCCAAATGTGTTTCAGGAGTAGTGGTGTCACACACTCCCCCCCCTCTCCGTGACACCAATGTCTAGCAGCACAGTCAATGGTCAAGGGTTGAAGGATCACAGGCTTCCCATCTTTGCACTAGATCCTTTTTTTTTGCCTGCAGCAAAGAACCTATTTCCAAGTTTGCCTTTGCCATAAAGCAATGATAAACAGAGGAAGGAGCAGAAATTAGGAATACTGGTTTAGTCTCTTCTTTGGTCTGACTCAGGTTAGTCAAGCAGTCAGTGTCTGGACAGTTCTGCTTTTGTCTATGACTGTGAGATCATATGGAACAATAATCCACCCTACTAACACATTCATCTTTATACATTTATACATTATTATACTTCATGGAGTTGAGTACTACTCTAGCCTTCTCCATAATAAACTAACTTTTTATGTGCAGGGTTGTTGTTGTTTTAAATGGAGTAGTATATAAACACATGAGCCCCCCCAATCCACTACCGAAAGGTGAGCAGACCAGGCACGCTTAGTGAGCATAATACTTGCAAAACATTTGGAAGGCTAGCAGAGTGTTGTGACCCTCTGAAAAAGGGTGACACTTTGTGAAAAACAGAAGTGTTGAGTAGGAAGGTAGTATTGTGAGGGACAGCCTTTAACCTAGTGTCTTTTGTTGGAGTTGCGAGAGTTGCCTAGGTACTAAACCAGGTGTACCCAGAATGGATCAGGCCACCACTGCTCATGACAGCATGATGTTTGTTGTGATAACAAGGACTTAAGTTGTTGGTTTCCCCCCCCCCCCTTCCTCCCTCTCTCTGTGTGAGAGAGGATCCAATTCAAAGGAGAACAAAGTTTTCCATTTTGATCTTTACTAGTTCTGTTTTCCAGTTCTGGATGTAGCAAGAGTATCTCATGGATTAAAGGAAGGAATCTGTGGCTTTCCGATATTATTGGACTCAAATTCCCATCAGTGCTAATCAGCATATCTAGAAGTCAGAGATAATGGGAGTCTGAAGGGCTGTGCAGACTGGCATCTTTGGCCGGACTCGGGGCAGAGTTGGGGCATGGTGTCAATACGATGCATGCCCTGACTCTGCCCCCAGGCCAGCATGACACCACGCAGCACACTACACGGTGCATGGCATCACGACACTCCTCTGGCACTGCGTCTCTTTGACACAGCGCCAAAGGAGCACAGAAAAGTGGCACATCGGTGGCTATTGTGCCCTTTCCAGGAGGCAAAAAGGAGAGATTGGGGCCGCAACATGTGCCCCAATCTGGTGCAGATAGAGGCGGCCGAAGGCTGCCCCATAGTGGTAGTCTGCACAGCCCCTTAGTCCCTGATTAAAAGCAGTTAGAGTTACCAACTTTTTCCTGTCAGAGCTCCTGTGTCAGTAAGAAATGCATAACAGGCTAGGCATATTTTCAGCGATATTTTCCCCAATGTACAGCTGCCAAAATATGGTTAAAAGTGGAAGAGTACTGATGGCCGGGGGTGGGTGGGCGGTGGGGTACACAACAAGAACAGGAAAAGAAGTAATTCAGGATGAAATCCATTTCATTCCAAACTATACTCCATTCCATTCCAAATAAATTGCATCTCATTCCCAAAAGATGTTAAAACTACCATCTTTTTGCACCCCTATCTTTCATAGCAGCTTGACATATAGATTTGAAGCTGGTGAAGCTTTTCATGCCACTTATCTCTGCTGGAGGAAAAATGTCAACCCATCTGAAGTTGGGGAAAAGAATGGAGGGTGGGCTGGCGGCTAGGCCTTTTGATTGACTTGGAAGCTGAAAGCCACATCTTCAATGACTTGTAGCCCCATGAACCTGGAACACTTGGTTTCCAAGCCATGTTCAGGGTAACCTTGAGCAAGTCATCTTCCTTCTATAGCAGTTCCTCAAACTGTAAAATGGAAATAAATTGTGATGTGTCACACTGAGAATACACTTTTTCTCCATTTGAGCTCTCATGATAAGGCTGTCTTGGTGTTGTTATTTGCCATCAACTGTATGGTCCACAGTCCCAAAAAACAACAGACAATAATCCCAATGAATACACACACATTTCTCAAACACAGCCTTTTAGTTTCGCAAAATGGGCCATCATTTCAAAAAAAGGGACTTCCGATTCCTCTGATGACTGTGGTGATTGTGTCAAATCTCATGTCATTGTTTCTCTGTAGAAACTCTGTAGTACCTTTAAGTAGAACAAGACGCCACGATATTTCTTTCCTTGCAAGCCTGGACTTACCATTAGGAAAAAATGAATGAGTGACTTCAAGCAGCAGCAGAATGTGGGTGGCATAAAGGCCAGCAAATTGTTATGTATCTTGTTATCACTGCATTTGTATCGTCAAGAATCAGGAGAGGTGCCTGTGTGACTTCTGGGGTCAAAAGCCAAAATAATGTACCTGACATTGGGGGCTAGGCACTTTGACCTAGCGGTTAGGGGTGCTGTAAGTTGTTTGGCTGAAGCAGCACTCCACATCTGCCCAGGAACCAGCAGGCACAATGAAACCAAGTTTCAGGCATGCAGCCAGCATCAGCTCCTAGAGTGTTTTGCAACAGCAAATCCCCTCCACCTCCACTGTGCAAGAATTGTATAGGTAGCCAGGCTCCTAATAGCATTGTGGCTAAGCTCTCCGGAGCTCAAGGTGTTCCCTAGGATTCCAGTCACCTACGTCAATGACCAATACTGTACTTTGAATGACTACTGTTATAAACAATTCAGCACAGCTACGTACTAGCATATGTGTCAAAGACACAAATCAATTTGTTTAAAAATGAGAATGCCTGTTTGTTCTGTCTCAATAACATTGCTACAAGGCAGACAAGAATGATCACAATAAACGCTCTTACAAAATGCTCCCTTATCTTCCTCTTGCAGTTTCACTTCAATTATAACCAACAGCCAGTCATTGAACTGTGCCCCAATCACACTGAAATCGCAAAAATCGGACCCATAACAGTGTTGGTGAATGAAGGGAAAAGTCCAACCCCTCACCCAACAATCACAAAACCAAACAAGACGCAGTAAACTAGGATATCCTGCAAAATGTCCAAATGAATTTTCATTTCCTGTTCCTTGTTCAGGAGAATTTACAGTATTAGCCAGTTGGTCCTTCTGTAATCATTGCCTGTCTGCCTAAAGGTGGTTGGGATTTGTCTTGCCTTCATGGCAAGGCTGCCTCAGATCACTTCAACTAGCCGCAAGGTTGAACACTGTGTGGCCCTCCAGATATTGCTGGATTGCCGCTCCTGGCCGCCCTAGCAAGCATAACCAATAGTGAGGAATGCTGGGAGCTGCAGTTCAACAGCATCTAGAGGGCTGAACAATTCCTACCTCTGAACTATAGCAACACCTATGCCACTTGGCATCCCCAGACACACCTTAACGTCTTCTCAACATCTTTCCTTCATTTCATGAATTAAATCTTCCATGCAGATGCAAAATTGTTCAATATTGACTATTTTTGTTTTAAATGTAGCGAGACATACTGACTGTCTGGTTGAATGACAGGAACAGGACATAACAGGACAAAATAAAAAAGTCTTGGCATTGGGCTTCCTGTTAGCCTAGGTTGCTGTCACACTGCAGAAATAAAGCCATTTGATACCACTTTAGCTGCCATGGCTCAGTGCTATAAAATTCTGGGATTTGTAGTTACATATTTAACCTTCCCTGACAGAGAGCTCTGGTGCCCCATGAAATTACAAATCCCAGAATCTCATAGCACAGAGCCATGGAAGTTAAAGTGGTATCCAACTGCTTTATTTCTGCAATGTGGCAGCTGCTCTAAATAGCCCTTCCACTAATTGGTGACCATATGACTGGCAACTATCAACACCACTGCAATCCTGGATGCTTGTACATGCCAGTAATCCTTCATTTGTACCATGTTCAAGAACAAGATGTTATCCTTGCCACCTGCAACTGCCAAGCCTTTTGATGCAACAGTAGCAATCGCAACCACACAGAAGGAGGCTCCAACGCCTAGCTCTTTGTGAACTATGTTAACACATATTGCTGTGTCAACAATTTTTTTTTAATTAAGAAAAGCACCAAAATGAGAGAGGGTGTGTATAAGGCAGACATACCGGACAGGGGAGTGGACAGATGTGCTTAGGTTCAGTAAGCAGTTGGGAAGTAGCACAACAAGGGGTTTCACTGTTTCCTATTTATCCAATGCATGCATCTCATATGAAATGTATCATAACCCAGAGAGAAAGTTTTGGGGGAATTTGGGGGAGAGGAATCATCTCATTCATTCCACATAGGGGAAGCTACTTGTCAGGTTGAAAGTAGAGCACAAAATAATCTCACGCCCCAATTCCAGCATGGCTGGCACCTCTTCCTTCCTAAACAAAGATACACCTGAGCCTCTGGCTGATCTGAACTTCAGGCCTAGCTCTGTTGTTATAATACACCTTGGCTCTTGTTGGTCCTGGAAACTATAGTGACTTCCTGCACTTCTTGTTTAACACCAACACAGAAACAGCAGGATGCAGTAACATAGGAGTTTATCACATGGGAGAAATTTCAATTGCGAACGGAACCAATTCACAATTACATGAATTCACTAGTTTAGCAAATTTACGTGAAATCCGATTGCGTTCGGAATGCGTTCAGAATGACTTCCCATTTCCCGAAAATGACCCCCCATTGCCCGAAATTGTGTGAGATACTCTAATCCACAATTACGTAAAACCACATAATTGCGTTCAGAATGACTTCCCATTGCCCGAAATTGCGTGAGATACACTCATTCGCAATAACGTGAAACCCCATGATTGCGTTCGGATTGCCATTGCATTATACCCCAAAATTCCGTCGTATGATAAACTCCATAGTCACCACCTCTCTTGATGAAACAATTGCTAAAATACCTCATTCCACATTACCATTCATTCAGCAGATTCCCCAGTAATAACTGCCCCACAACCAGTTTCCATACCATATCCTTCTCACCTCAGCCAAGGATAGGGCTTCAGGACAGTATGCCAGGGTGGTAGCTTCCAGCTGGGACGAGTCACACACGGGACGCCGCTGGGTGTTCTGTCCCCATCTGACTGCTTCCTCTTTCTCGTTCCTTTTTGGTTCTCCTTTTGCTATAGAATTTCCTTGCCTGCATGAACGTCACACTCCCTAACCTCTTACCATGTTCCTCCATAGTATCACGAGAAACACTGAACAACTGCTGGCTCATCCAGCTAGCATTTGGAGACAGCCCTCAGTGCCTGAGGTGGAAAATCCAAATGGCACCCTGGAGTCTTATCACAAAGCACAATCCATTATGAAATTCCCCTGCACAGCTCCTATTAATAGACATTGTATGGAATCTCTACCTTGTAGTGGAGGAGGGCTGTGCTTACCAGGTCAGATCATCTGATGTCTTAGTCTTAGCACAGGACAGGGGAAGTTATGGCCCCAAGCTGTTGATAAAATTCTGTTCCTACCATACCCCAACAGTTGGGCTGATGCTAAATGGAGTTCCTAAACCTACAGCAATAGCACTCCAAATCATTGTACAATGTCTGGTTTGACTAATTCAAAGATATAGCCATGTTAGTCTGTAAAATCAGTATGTAGAGAGATCTTGTAGCACCCTTGAGACTAAAGGAAGACATTCATTTTTTTTTTCATTTAGTCTTAAAGGTGCTACAAGATCTCTCTACATACATATTTAAGTTAATCAGAGTATCAATAGTACACCTCCCCTAAGGTCACATGTTAACCTACAGAGGGATGTTATTTCTGACTATTTTATCTTTTTCTCGCACACTCTTGTCTTATTCAAGTCGTGCAGTCATTTCCTTACATTGGTCGCTTCATATTTCACAATAAACATTTTAAAAATGACACCTGAAATTAGCACGTCACGTTGCCTCCTAGTGGGGTTACCTCTTCAAGCTTTGAAGTGACTGGAAAGATGCCCAAAATGTCTGTGCAATACTGGAGGAGCCCGCAGAACCAATAGATATCAAAAGCTTCAGCCTGCCTGTTTGCATTCCTGTCATAGCTGAGAAGGAAGCTGCACATACCCCGGGCAGTTCCTCTCTTCCTGAGTCACCATTTCCTCCTTGGAGGATTGACAGGACTTGTTCTCTTTCCTCCCCTGGGTTTATTTTGTCCTCCTTTACACCCTTCATTGGTGGGGCAGCAACCACTGCTTGCCACATTACGGGTGAAGATGAGAGCTAATGGCTTCCTCCTCCTCTAAAACCAGCACCAACCTCTCCCTCAAGTGCATGCCTGGCCCAAGAACAACCGTTTTCTTGCACAGTACAAATTCATTTTAGTGAAGATCACACAGGGCAGTCTCTAGGCAGACTAGATCCGTCCACTGTTTCAATCGGCTTCCCTCTGCGAAAATGTAGGACAAGATTGCATCCCAAATGTGCAGCCTGGTTGGGCTGCCTACATTTGACTTGTGGCATGGCTGCCTCAGCAGAAAACACCATTTGCAAATTGGGATGGAAGTGCAGCCTTTGCGCAAGAGAAAATAGGTGTGGCCCAGCAGACCGTTCACACCTGAAACAGAGACTCAATAGCTAGTCCTAGGAAGAGTCACTACCTCTTAAGCCTTAATTCCTTGCTCTGTAAAATGGGAACCATAGTGGCCTATTTCAGAGTGACCCTGGGACGATGAACAGGAAGACAGAGTGCAATAAACCCACCTCGGGCCCGTGAATGGAATAGCCGAGATAAGTGACATGCCAAGTAATGCATTGTAAGTACTAGCCTTGAGCACAGAGGACAGAAATGGACCATGAGAAGGATGTTCCCCTGAAAATGTCCAAAGGGTCCCGGTGTTCACAGTGCCCATTGCTCCGTCTTATCCCCTGCCCCAAAGCATCGTAGTGAAGACCTTCATTTCTTTTCACATAGTGCTCCCCTCTCTCCCCACAAGACATACTGAGTTTTGGGCATGCACTGAGAAGGATAGATACCTTAGGGTCCTCACTGAGATGCAGTATCGCCACATCCAGAGTCCGGGAGGGGGAAGGATTCCAGGTTACAGGAAGCAAACCACTCAGAAGTGGCCCAAGAGGAGTGAAATACTCCTTTCTTTGGCTCTGTCAAGGCAGATCATTCCCACTCCATCCCCATCCAGGACCCAGCAAGCAAGATGGGGCCAACTTCCAGCTGTGCAGCCCACATCAGTTCCCAGAGTCCTGGAGAGCAGTAAATACACACACACCCCAGACCAGAATTCTCCGCGCAAAGCCGAGCTCCAAGTGTCCCTCTCTAGAGCCCCAGGTGTACCCCAGATTCCCAGCCCTGTATGAGTGAACAGCAATCCAGAGACACCCCGCGGCAGCTGCTGCCCTGAATGGCGACTCTGCCAGCTGAGGAAGGGAGCTGTGCCCCCCCCTCAACACGTACGCTCAGGCTGCAGCTGAGATCCCCTGGGCCCTGCAACAACACAGAGCAGACAGAGCTAGCTGCGTTTCAAACTGGCTTTGCCTGGATTCCAGTCCTCTTGCAGCACTTAACAGGGACCATCTCATGTTAACCTTACAGTGAACCAGAGTGAGAGGCCCAGCCAAACCGAGATCAATACTACCTTACTAAAATATTTTTTTAAACCTCTGTCATGTAAATTGTACTGCTTTTTGAACATATGGTAACAATATGAATAACGTAAAACAGGCCAACCCCTATCCCCCACCCTGCTTTAAGCTTTCCAGCTCATAATATCCTGAATTAGGTCCATATTGCAAAAAAGGAATTTGAGGTGGTGGTGCTGGCGGGGAGGCACCTCATTATACATGTCGACTAGGCCCTGTTTTTATACCGAGACTCCAATTGCAGCCTGTGCTAAATTCTCCATAATGACCCAAAGTCACTGGCTTTACAATTATACAGTGCAGGGAACCAAATATTCTTGTATTTCTTGGATGCATTGCATCTGTTGAAAGCAACTCACATTACTTGCTGAATGCACCATGTCAAAGATTTTATGTGTGGTGAGGTTTTGAATTTCCAGTGCAAGGAAACAATCCCTTGGATTCCTTTGTCCCAAAGGGACGGCAGTCTTAAACAAATTACGAGAAAACACATTCCTCTAAACTCCATTGGATTTATGTCTAAAGAAATGTGATTAGTAACTGAGCTGAAAGTCTCTCTCTGGTTGCATACTTTCTTCTGCCATCTGAGAAAGCTAATGTAGTATCAGTTTTAGGAGTTGGAACTCCTAAGGGCCAATTTATTGATTGATTTGTTTATTTATTGTACTGATATCCTGCCTTTGCCCCTGGAAGGGATTAGACAGATATAAACACATTTAAACACACATTTTCCCAAATTATTGAGCAAGAGAAAGCGGGAGCATCTTTTAAAAAAACAACAATAGTAGTGTTTTTGGATAAGGACTATAGGACAGTTCTTCCAGTCTGTCCCACTTAATTATTTTCTGTTCGTACTGGAAATGTGCTGGACTGGATGAAAAGCAATTGGGAGTTGCAAGATGGCAATCGGTGAATGTAGGATGCCTGGCTCCTGGCCAATCCACCTTTCGCTGCTAAAAACGGGTAGCTAAAAACAGGTACCCACACTGCCTCTGCTACAAAATTGTGGGCTAGATGCAAGTTAAAACACAGAGATCTGTAGTCTAGCTGGATCTAGGGGTTTGGGGAGTACAACTCCCAGAAACTCACAACCAACGTGGCCAGTGGCCAAGACCAATGGGGGAATTCTGGTAATTGTACTCTGAAAAATTATTAATTTTTCCAAGCTGTGTTATGAGCTGTGTTGGTGGCCTTTGTTGACTCACCATCTCTGAGCCTCAGCTTTCTATCTACAATATGGAGATAATAAAATACATAACTAAAGGCCTGTTCCAAGATTATTGGAGATAATATATATGGAGTGATTTGAGAACTTGAAAAGTGCTATATACATGCCAGTGTTGTTACTAATCAACAAGACTGGAGGGAGTACCTCACAATGTGTGAGCCTGATGGTTTTGTTGCTATATTGCATTATGGTTGTTATGTCACCCATGGCAATCCCGCTAAACTGCAGGGACAAAAAATAAGAAGCGCGGGGATTGCCAAAATCCCTGTGTGGATCAAAAAAATGACAATATGGATTTTTTTATTATTATTATAGACTCAGCTGGATCTAGCTGTGAGCCTTACTAAAATTTCATTTATCTCCCCTATCTTTACCAAACTCCTTTTTTAAAATTGTGAGTCACTTTGCTTGTGAAGGATGCAAATAGGTCTCAGATGAGCATGGGTACTGGTGTAATGGTGTACTGTTGCCACAAAGGCACTGCTGAGTCTCTAAAGTACAAAATATCTGCATAAGAGACCTTCCCCTATTCCTGAATGTTCAGCAATCGATTCAGACCAATGGCCTTACCTTACCATTTGCAAGAAAACAGCTGATGAACACAGAAGGTGAACAGAAATGGCACAACAATCTTACAGATTTAGATTGGTTTAGCAGTTATTGGTTCTTGACAAGGAATCCTGGGAATTGTCATTTTATGAAGTTTGTTACGATTCTTTAAGGACTTTATCAGATGGGAGGAATTTCTCTTTATTGCGAATGGAGCCAATTGGAGCCAATTCGAATTCATGTGAATTTGATAGTTTAGCGAATTTACGTGAATTCTAATTGCGTTCGGAATGCATTCAGAATGACTTCCCATTACCCGAAAATAACCCCCCATTGCCCAAAATTGTGTGAGATGCTTTAAAGAAAACCCATGATTGCGTTCGGAATGACTTTCCTTTTGCCCGAAATTGCGTGAGATACTTCAATACGCAATCACGTGAAACCCCATGATTGCGTTCGGATTGCCATTAGATTATACCTCCAATTTCCAACGTCTGATAAGGTCCTTTGACAGGATTCTCAACATCTTTACCAAACTTCAGTTCCAAGGATTGTGTGAGTTGAACTGTATAAAATGGATGTGTATCTGTAGCATGGTCATCAATCGTTCAAATAGGAGAGGAAAAGAAATGCCAGAATGGGTTCAGCTTGCCCATTCGAGCAGAATTGAGAGTTTCTGCACTTCTTGCTTATTTGTGGATATGAGTCAAGGTTGGAGGTGTATCCAACTAGGAAAGCTGACATGGTCCGTTGAAGAATCAGGTTGGAAACCTATTCAGTTCAGACTTCTGCCAAGGATGCCCTGTGGAACGAGTGACTGTCTCTGCCATTTGTGAAATAGGAACTGACTCCCCACTGCTAAAGCTAAATGAATCTGGCTCTGTAAGCTGCTGAGATAGGAGATCACAGAGTTATCTACATAAGCTGCTTTTCCGCTCCTTGGAAGAAGTGTGGTGCACAAATGTAACATCCTGTCAATCAATTACAGGCAAATGATTGTGCTGCGGTATTAATAGAAAGAACAGGCATCCCTAAACTATGTCTGAATGCATAGTTATGGAGGTCACTGGGTGACCTTGGGCCACTCATATCAAAATCCATGATTTTGGCCCCAGAACCTTCCCTCGACTTATACATGAGGTTGACTTGTACATGAGTATATACCGTACCTTTTCTAAGGTGTGGAAATGCTACTTTTTTGGACTACACCTAGACTACAAGCTATACAAGAAGGATCAGATGCAAGTTCAGGCATCTTCCTCGAGCAGGGTGACCAGACGTCCTAACCACAAAGGAGGACAAGGCATCACAGAACATAGGACATGCAAGGAAAATGTAGGACAAATTAAAAGCAAAAAGCGCTAATATAAATGCATGCTTCTTAGTCATGCTCAAAATGGATGCCACTTTGGGATTCCTCCTGGACAGAAGGCTGAAATGTAGGATTGTCCTGGGAAAGAGGATATCTGGGCACCCTGTCCTCATGTCACATATACAGAGGGTGGGCAGATAGGGTCTGGCATGATGTGTGAAGTGAGGGGAGCTGAATCCTTATCCACAGCTTAGCATTGTCACAATCAGTATCCCTCACACCAGATACAGTTCTAGTCTTAAAAGTCTGGGCCAAGCAACCCAGTAAAGGAAGGGAGAGCTCATTTCCATTCAAAATGTGCACCTTTTTTCACACTGAAATAAAGCCCCAGCTTTATACTGTGGGCTCTTGGTATCCACTGGGGGTTGGGTCCAGGACCCACCATGGATACTAAAATCTGTGGGTGCTCAAGTCCCATTATATACGACAGTGGTCCTTATATAAAACAGTGGTCCTTATGTAAAATGGCAGAAATTAAAGTTTGCTTTTGGTTTGTTTTTTTTAAACTATTTTCAAGCCATGAATTGGGAATCCATAGACACAGAATTCATGGATAATGAGAGCCAACTTTATATGAACAAGCTAATGTTTAAAAAAATTGAACATGACTTTCATTTGCTATCAGTGCCATCTCATCCATTTGGACCTTCAGGCAATCCATTGCTGCTGTTGTTATATCATCATGATCATCATCATCATCATCATCATCATCATCATCATCATCCTAACTTTTTCCCAATCTAGGACTCAAGGCTCCTTCTCAAAGTTAAAATAGATGCAGCTATAATAAAGTGTCAGTAAAATTAAAAGCAGTTAAGAGCATAATCATTAAAGGAAGGACAACAAATATAAACAGCACAACACATGAGGGCCTTTCCCCACGAACAATCAGCCTTCGATAGGCTGCTGAAACAAAGGGCTTTATCACTGGCATGCCTTTGTTGTTGTTGTTGTTGTTGTATTTTTTGAACGTTTGTCGCACAATTTTGGAGCTCCAATTTAATGCTTTAATTTTTCTTAAAAACCCTTTTAGTGCTCTGAAATAGCATAAAAAAGGATTTTTTTTTTTTAATAGCGAGGGGGTAAGAGGGAGGAGGAGACAGTGTGTGACTGCCGATTGCGTGAATGCCACGGGATGGCTTTTTGCATCTGAGGCATTGCGCAACTGGAAGCTCATTTACGGGTTTCTCCTGTGAATGAGAAGGAATGGCTGGGGCACAGGCCAGGTACGGGAGGGAAGTGGCATTGTGTGATCACCATTGCCGCTTCTGCTTCCGTCCCAAATAAACCATGGTTTTAAAGCTGTGTGCTATAAAGCCCAAAGGCTGTCAACAAACTGATAGCATCAGGGCATTGGGCTCTTTAGGTAAGGCGTTCAAGAGCAGGGAGCAGCCACCAAGAAGGCCTCTCAACTGTGTGCATCATATGCAGCTATGAAGGCAGATAGAGGGGCTTCCCTACAAGGTCTCGGGACATGGGCAGGAACATGTAGAGAGACAGTCGTTCGAAGAACTTTAACCTGAGCCATAGAGGGCTTCATAGGTCATAACCAGCACTTTTCATTGTGCCCAGAAATGGTCCAGCATTTAACGGAACTATTGTGACAGGGCAGTTGTGTCCTCTCTCCCAGTTAATGATCTGGCTGCAGTTCTTTGGACTAGCTGAAGTTTCTAAGTACAATACTCTTCAAAGGCAGCCCCATATAGAGAGCACTATACAGTAATCTAACTAAGGCATATGTGAGTGGTCAGATCCAACAACCTATAATAACACAATAACACCTGGCATCTCTTAGTGGCCTATACATGAATCTGAAAACTCTGGGGAAAACACTATTAAATGGCAGTTGTTTACTGGCAGCAAAGTCTTGGAAATAATGAGTTGGAAGATGCAAACGTTTGCATGAGAGAGAAAGTTAGGCTGATGAACAGAATAGCTGCAATTAATTTAGTCCCTTTTCTCTCTCCAAAACTTTCCTCTGCAAATGTTGAAGTGCAATATTAACTGGGTAATACTCAGACTGTCTGCCAAATATTCTCTACATATTTGATTACTGTATTTGATTGCCCTGTTATTTTAAATCAATATTTAATCTTTTTTGACATTTGTTATTTTAACAGAATTTGAAAGCTGACGTGCAATAGTATTTAGTATCTGTGAAACAACAGCTGAGGACATTTCATTTTGGATGCTGGCTGAAATCAAAACAAGGAGTAAAATGTTGCCCAAATGTCTGAAGTATTTGATTTCAAAGTTTTGGTAAAAAAAAAATATATATTTAGATCCAAATCTGAAAATTCTGAACAACTCTTACCTGTTAGCACCACTGTTGTAAAAACAATGCTCAGGGATATGTGTTTATATGGGGGTGAATACAGGTCTGAAGTTACATTCTGCACAAAGACCCACCGTTTGCTAACATTCAAAACAATACATCTGTGAATTCTTAAGACAGACACAGGCTCTTCCCTCAGGCTCCCCTTCCAATTTTTGTTATGTTCATTAAACTTAGATAATGCAGACTTTAATTTCATAGATAAGCAAAGGGCTTTGGCTAGATAAGCCACTGAAGAACATCGAAGTCATTAACTAGGCAAATAAGAAGAGTGTCAGGAGAACCTGAGCCGAACAATCTGAGCATTGGATCTAAGAAGAAGGGAGAGAAAAAAGATCTAGATACTGTATATTGTTTGATCTCTGTCAGTTTTGTAGTAACTGGCAAAATTCTATTACTTAATAAGAATTACTTAACAACAACAACAAAGTCCTCTTCTTCCTATCCTGGATTATATTGCTGAATATGTGGGTTGGAGGAGGTGATGGTGGTCTACAAGAGTGGATTTTGCAGGGAATTTCATCAAGTATGGACACTATACACCACCACACTGAATCCTGGCTTCAGAACCCTTTTGTTCTAAGGAGATTACTACACACAGCAGCTTTTAAACCACGATTAGGCGAGGAAAAAAGCAGCTTTGGTAATGCTTATCACACAACTCCACCTTCAACCCATAGCTGCTCTGTTTCCCAAGCACAGTTAGGACGTCCCTTTTCATTGATGGGGGAATCCCATCTATGAACTCACAACTGTCTAGTCATTGCAGGGCAGCTGCGATATTGGCAGTCACATGGGGGCTAAACAGACAGGCAAAAAGAGGTGCTTTCAGGCTGGCTTGAAGGTGTGGCGTTTAGATGACACATGCCTTGAAGTCAGCAGAAAAGTGCCCTTATGCAGAGAAAAGCCATTTCAAAAAGAAGCAGCTTTTTTCCGCTTCTTCCTGGCTTGAAACCATGCTATGACATGAGCACTCCAGCTGCCTTGGGAGCCAGCAGTGTGGTTGGTGGAGTTTCAATGTGGCTTCAGAAAAGGCAGCTTCAAGCCACCTTTTCCTGTCCATCTATTTTGCCTCATGGTGTCATATTTCCTCCTCTTCTGTCTCTTTCCACCTTATTATTCCCAAGCAAGCTGATTGCCTTTATTTTATTTTTTAAAACTTCAATCGCAGTAGCAGATCTCTGGAACTGCCTGAAAAGGTAAACAATTTTTTTAAAAATAAAATAAATGAAAGGCATGTTTGATAGGACACAGGGCAGGGGAACGGGCATAATTCTGTTTTCACTGACAAGCACAGTTGTGGTAATGTCCTTAGCAGCAACGTTGTCTGAAGTTTGCTCACTCCAGACCCTAGGGGTTATCAGGTGAAGATTAGGCCTGTGTATTGCCCATCATCTGGTTTCTTGCCACAGGTAGAAACTGCAGAATTAGGGAAATTCTACATATTCACCTTCTTTCCCCTTTCTTCTAGCCTTAATTCAAACTTAATAGGAATTAAGCCTGGCTGAGAATGCAAAACTTTACATTTCCATATCACTATCTAAAACTGGAAGGCTCTTCGTAGGAATACAAGTATGTATATATATAAAAAACTCAGGAAAGGGAATATACATTATGTTGCAGTGGGTCACAGAGGTGACTGTGTCTAGGTGCATGCAACTCCACTATTGGGGACATGGCTAAAAGAAGGCAGACTCCACAGTAATCCACAGTTAACCAATCCATTTAGGGAGATTACATTTCAAAGGGCAACAAAGGATCCTCTAGTTGTTTTCTTGGTTGGGAAAAAGGGTGAAATTTTGGTAGGTCCAGTTTATTGTGTAAACGGCAAAAAAGATTTTAAAATTGCATAAGTTTAGCATCTGTCATATTACTCACAAATGGAAGAGAGATCAGGAGTCTATACATACACACAAACATGCATATGCACACACACACTCTTCAGTGTCCTCATTTGCCCAACTCTCTCTGAAATCACACATGCCTTAATAGAAGCGGGAGGAAGGAACTCTTGCCCTTCAGAAACTTCCCCACTTCAAATGGATATTTGAAACTGGGGGAAGAAGCCAGAACTGGGATTTTACTGCCATCTGGTGCTAAATTTGCAAAGATACATTCACTATACAGGATAAATTTAAAGTATAAGTTTAGTGTTGCCACCCCTGGCCTAGGGTTGAGCAGGTTTAATGAAGAGAATAGGATCAGATCTACAGAGTTTATCACATGGGGAGGAATTTCTCCCAATTTCGAATGTAGCCAATTCGAATTCATGTAAATTCGCTAGTTTAGCGAATTTACGTGAATTCTAGTTGCGTTCGGAATGCGTTCAGAGTGACTTCCCGTTCCCTGAAAATGACCCTCCATTGCATAAGTTATTACGCAATTACGTGAAACCCCATGATTGCGTTCGGAATTATTTCCCATTGCCCAAAATTGCGTGAGATAAGTTATCACGCAATAATGTGAAACCCCATGATTGCGTTCGGATTGCCTTTGGAGTATACCCCCAAATTCCCTCGTGTGATAAACTCCTCTGTATCCAGGTTCCAATGAATTAACTCTCATTGGAAAGTAGAGAACTCAAACCTTGGAAGAGAATAAAATTCAGTAAACTGAAACTCAGCAGGCATCCAAAACTACAGATAATTTGCCCAAACAGGCAGGAATTTAATAGGAGCTGCTTTTCCAGGCATTATGATCCAAGCAACAGTAAGCTGCAACTGCTGGATTTCTAGTCATAGGAACCCAGAAGATCTACAGCATCAGTACTTCATTGGGTTTTATCCTGTGTTGTAACACACAAGACGAGGTTGCCAACTTATTTCAAAGAGAGAATTGTAACCTGAACTCATTTCCAGCTGCAGATCAAAACTTACCCCACTGATCAGTATTGAGAGTCAAGCTTGGGGAGGAATTAAAAGTAGCGTCACCAGATCCAAAGGTGGACAGGGTTAGAATCCCTGAATTTTTCAGTGTTCTGTATAATCTCAACAGGGAGGGACTTGCTTTACTCATGACTGGCTGCAGCTACCTAAACTCTCCCTTTTGCACCATTATTAAAAGTACAGAAGGCTTACCCTCACTCTTACCAGCTTACCTTGGGGTGAGAAAAGACCAATAAGCCACCCAAAATCAGAATTTAAAAAATTAAAAGGAACCTGTAATTAATAAACAGTGCTGTTAATTGACAGTGTTGTGGGTGGGTAGGGATACAATCAAGGGTTGCCTGACTACAGCCCTATGGATCAATGTTTATAGTTCCCACAATCCCCAGCCAATCTGGCAAATTATGGCCTGACAGCCAGAGGCGTCTGGGAATCGTAGACCCAAAATGGTCAGTTTTCCAAGCTCTGTGCAGTCGCTAGGGTAGTCGCAATCCCCAACCCTCTCCGGTTTTGCTTCATTTCCTTTCAAACAATGTCACGGTAAAATGACTGAAGGGTGGTAAAGTTAAAAGAAGCTTCTTTTCTACTTTCCCTTGGTTCCAGTGGATGATAGCAAGAGAGGGCTAAAGTACTCTGAGTATCTTCCAAAGCTTTATACAACAATCTTACCTAAACTGTAGAGGCAGCTCACCAGCAGGAAAAGCCTAGGTGGGTAGATAAGCAAGGACCTGGAGTTAATTGACCCTGCAAATTCTTCATGATAGAGTTTGCAGGGCCATTGCCTATCCTTTGCAAAGCATTCCTATTCCTCTCTCCAGTCCATCCACTCCATGCATGCCTCCTCTTCTTCTCCAAAGCAAGATGTGCCTCAGTGCTCAGTTGCTGGGAGCAGAAGGTAACACAGTGCCAGGCAAACTGGCTTCATCCTCCCTGTGTGTTGCTGTTTTGCCTGGTTGACCTCTGACTCACAGTAAAAAATAAATAAATCTTACTTCATATACAGCAGGCTCTGCCATTTCCTGGCATGAAGTCCAGCTAGCCCTGGTTTCTGAGCTCAGCAGAACTGACTCTTTAGCACAAGCAGGCAATTACTCTTTTCAGGATGCTCCAATTCACAGTAGGACATAAATTCATAAATCATCAGCATGATCAAAGGGATATAATGTACTTTTGCATACTTGTATTTTTTTAATATTACAAATAAAAACATTCTTTAAAACGGATATTATGAGCTTGGGAAGCCAAAAGGTTTAGCACGCTAACTGGGCTCGAGATATTATGGGCGGCCACAGGCAATCTTCATGAATCACTGATGGTTCGGAGGGCCTTTGCTCAAGCTCAGTGGCCTATTTGAATAAATGAGGCCGGGTGGAGTCTGATGAGGAGGATCACACAAATTCCGGCTTGATCTTCACTGGGCACAGATTTCTATGGAATGAACCATGTTTTCATGTTATTATTTTTATAGAATCTGAGTTCTCTTCTGATGCCAAAGCTTTCACTCTCAAAAGCTACTCATGGGCCTAGGAGGATACAGAAGGAGCAAGTAAAGTACCGGAAGGATGGGAAAATTACTTTTTAAAAAGAATCAATTGAGTTACAGGGACAAGTCTTTCCAAGTCATTTACTTAACATGTTACTTAACAATGTTTAAAAACAAAACTCCTCTGGGAGTAGAACGCCTTATCCAAAAAGTAACTAAATTAGTTCTTTGAGCTTCTTCAAAGGACCATGATGCTGCAAACCTCTGGCCTGTAGCACTAAACACCCCTATGCTGTGAGCCAAAATGTCTCATGTAACAGTAAAAGTTTAATTAAACTAAAGCTGACGTACTTTGGCCATATGATGAGAAGGCATCCCTCACTGCAAAAGACAATAATGCTAGGAAAGGAAGAGGGAAGAAGGAGGAGAGAAAGACCTTGGTGGCACAGTGGCTAAATACCAGCACTGCAGCCACAACGTTGTGAGTTCAATCCCTGTGCTCCAAGATTGACTCAGCCTTCCATCCTTTCCTAAGTCAGTAAAATGAGTACCCAGCTTGTTGGGGTAAACTGGCTTACAGATTGTAAACCACTTAGAGAGTGCTGCGTTAAGCAGTATAGAAATGTAAATGCTATTGCTATTGCTAAGACTGCATGCCAGATGGATAACTCAATCGGGGGGACACGGGGATGGGCTTGCAAGAACTAAGTTGAGAAGTAGAAGAAAGGGGTTCTTGAACGTGTCTTGTCCACCGGGTTGCCATGAGTCAAAGTTGACTCGAGGGCAGATAACAACAACAAAACAATAAAAGTAATTAAAACAATTATACTTGCCCAGCGAAAGGAGTAACATTTGTCTCTTATAATACCACTCTTAATGCGATTTCTATAATATCTCTCATAATACATTATCAGCATATTATACAGTAGTTATATCTTGGTTATTGTATTGCAAAAAAAAAAAAATAAACTAAATAATTACAAGTAACTTGTTATTTGTAACGACAGTTCTGAGCTCTAAGTGGAACTGGCCTTTGCCTAGCATTTAAAAAAAATTATTTCCTTGCAGCTGCCTAGGATGGAGACAATATTAATTACAGGTATATGCAATGGAAAACATTCAGCAAATATCCAAAGGAGGGAAACCAGGACGTTTTGAGCAAAACATATTTAATTTTCACCTACTTCAGATAAAACTTTCAGCACATCAGTGTTTAATCTGCTTTTAAAAATATGATATATTAAGCTCACCATCTCCCTGGCATGTTCTGTGTGCTCAGGATATAATTAAGACTGTTTGACAATGGACAAGACAACAAGCACATACTGAACATTTGGCTGTCCCCAGTTGTCAAGAGTGTTTGCAGTCAGAATGGGAATTCAAATGAACCATATTTTCTTTTCATTTTTTTTATAGAATCCGAGTTCTCTCCCAGTGCCAAAGCTTTCGCATAACAAAGTGAAGGAGATCTAGATAACCTGACAAATATTGACTGTTTGTCTCAATCTACAGTTGCTCACCACTGCATGTTTTTTTTTTAGTCTGAAATTGTGTGTTTTTGTTTTCTCCATTTCTGAAGCTTTTCTCTTTGGGATTCACTTCACATGGAGCAGCTGTCTTCTCCTCTTGCCACGTGCCCACAGCAAATGAGAAAGGAAACACATGTTGATTTGGCAGTGTAGAAAAACCTTAAAGGGCAGATTTTGGAAAGATGTTGGAATTCCTACCCTAAACCAAAATAATTCCATAACTCCTCAAAGTGCATTGAGCACATAAATAGAAGCTTTATCTACCCTCAGATGCCATTCTTAGGATGAAGCAGCTCTTTGTGCTGTTACTTCTCTCCATCTATTGAGAGCATGGGGTGGTTGGGGTGAATGAGACCCTGGCAATGGGTTTTGTTTGTTTGTTTGTTTGGTTTTGGTCACCTTTTTTGCAAACCTGCTGAAGAAACCGGTCAACACCAAAGACAAAGATGCACACTTGTCAACTGTTTCCATTATGTACACCTATGAAGTAAGGTGCGAGAGGTCTCCCACACAGGCTGTAGACATTTTGTACAATCCGAACAGGTCCCACAATGACAGCCAGAGAAGAAATCTACACAAAATCCCTGGCCCGGGGGAAGGAGCTGGAGGAGAACTAGGAAGAAGCTAACATTTGAGCAGGATGCTGTAAGTTATACCCTAATTTGGGCAAGAATAAAAGTGTTATGGAAAAGAAACTTTAGCCAGGCAAAGCTCAGCCAAGCCAAATGAAATGCTTGGAGGAGGAGACCAGACCGCCTTCCTTACTGATCCAACTTCCTTTTCCTCTTTTAGTACAGGTTATCCCACACCACAATTCACATCTGATCCTCCAGCTCCCCATCCCATCCAAGGCCTCGGAAACCGCCCAGTCCTTGCTTAATTTGTATGCTTTGCAAAGAACACGAGAACTGACAGAAGGAGCAAGGAAAGGCAGCAGAAGTCAGAAGGGTCTCTTCAATTATCCATTTCTTTATTGTTTTAGTTCAGAGAAGACAGAAGCCTTTGATTTATTGGCTGAAATCATTTTTATACACAGGAGCATTTGTTATAAAGACTCTTGTTTGTTTCTTATTTACAGAGACAACTGGGGATCAGGGAGGAGGGGAAGGGAACATGGAGACATGAGCTTCCTGAAGCAGCATATGTCAATATGGTAGAGCCCACACCTGGCAGGGGACGCAAAGGTGCTGAGCAAAGAGGGGAGTAGGGGGAGTGCCCCAGGTGGATCGGCATGCATTCCTGACACGCTCCATGGGGCCAGAGATTAGCGGGGTTCTCCCCAGTCTCTCTCCCTGCAGTGGCTGCTTCTACCACTATTTCCAAGCACATTCTTACAACTGCTTGCAACATTTTGTGAGTAGTCCAGAACCGAGCACCTACCTACTCGGTGCACGTGGTCTTGGCAAGTACTTTGCAAGGCACAGTCCTCCTTTTTTGATGCACAAAGCACCCCCCCCCCCTTTTTTTTTAAACTTTGGTGCAGTTTAGCATATCATGCTGCACCTAAAAGGTCCAAAAAGGAATAATAATTTTTAAAAATCGCCCCTTTTCTCCATAATCACCAGAGGGCTGGGGAGTGAAGTAAGGAGAGAAGCACGGTAAGACAAGAAACACAAAGCAGGAACCATCCATTTTGCATACCTGTACGCTGGCTCAAGCACAGTTCTTTGCACACTCAAAACATATGAGGTCAGACAAGTCATCTTTTACTTTTGCATACCTGAAATGGTGCCATTCACTATGTTTGCACCTGTTTTGCACCGCCATGGCACGGCAGGCAGTGCTAGCTACATTTCTTATGCACATGAGCCACACAGAGGGCAGGGTTGGTGTGCTTTACATCATTTGCAGAAGCAGGAGCTATTTCTGTGGCAGGAGAGAGGGGCTGGAAGAAAGAGTGGGAGAAGGTGGTTCTTGAAATCTGTCAAGGCCCACGATTGGACAGCTGTATATGCTGTATGGCTTACCAGAATCCAATATTTGTGGAATCCTGAGAATCTAGAGCGTTCATTAAAAAGTAAAAACAAACAAGCATCATAAAGCAATGGGTTCAAATTACCAGAAAAGAGATTCCACCTAAGTATTAGAAAAAACTTCCTGATGGTAGCTGTTCCGACAGTGGAATATGCTGCCTGAGAGTGTGGTGGCGTCTCCTTCTCTGGAGGTTTTTAAACAGAGGCTGGATGGCCATCTGTCGGGAGTGATTTGTGTATTCCTGAATGTTCTTGGGGTTGGGCGTCCTTGTGGTCTCTTCCAACTCTATGATTCTATCTAGCGCTAGGTTGCAGAGGAAACATTCTGAAAACATACAGGCCACGATGTGTAAAAAACAGAATCAAGATGAGAATGGAATCTCATCAAGTCATAGTACTTCTATAGCCAACACGACTCTGTCTCCTCCAACTGCTCTCCTTTCTTTCTCTCCACATATCTCTCTAAATATCTTTTTTTTCTCCATCCATCCATCTATCATCACCTATCTTGTTACAAGCCACTAAATCTCCTTTTCCATGCCTAAATACGAAAAGGAACGTATAGCTGCTCCTGAAGCACATCTCCTTCCCATATGTCCCCAGTAACATTTAATTAAAAATGACACACAATGACATTACATCATCCCACTCAAGAGTTTTCCCCTCCCCATTTCACCTCATTGGTGGCTGCTTTGCAGAGGAGGAAACACAGGAGGATGGTGACATGCCATGTGTCTCCTTTCACCAAATATTATGGACAATATGCAGCAGACAGGCAGTCACATATTCCTCACAGCTTGGATTTCATGTTGCTCACAGACAGCTGATCCATGGGAATGCTACTGGTAGCTTAAATAAGATTAAGAAATCAAGAAAGGTCCAAGGGGATCACACCCAAACCACAGCTGGCTTTAACCCTAGTTAGTTCCATCAAAAACAGGCTCACTCGAATCAACAGATAAATGGATAGTCAGCACCCTGCAAAAATCCCAGCGTTCAATGGATTTACTCTCAGTGGAACTGGCAAGCAGATTCCGGCTACCAACCTTAACAATTTGATACAACTTCTTAAAATCTGAGGAATTAGGAAGTAGACCAAGTCTTCAAAAGCTGATGCTATAAAACTTGTTTCATACAGTTACATCTGTTTAAGATGAGGAATCCTAGTGAAATGTATTTTAAAGAGGACCATGCAGGTTTATGACAATCCATAAGAACCAGGTGGGCAAAAAGCATGTGATCCCATAGAATTAAATTAGCCATACGACTCTTTCAAACGGGAGGAATTTCTCCCAACTCTGAATGGAGCCAATGCGGATTCATGTAAATTCGCTTGTTTAGCGAATTTACATGAACCCCTGCTCCGTTCGGAATTACTTCCCATTACCCGAAAATAACCCCCTCCTGCCCGAATTTGCATGCGAAGCTTTAATTCGCAATAACGTAAAACCCATGATTGCATTCGAATTGGCTTCCCTCTTGCCCGAATTTGCATGCGAATAGTTAATTCGCAATAACGTAAAACCCATGATTGCATTCGAATTGACCTTAAATTATACTTCCAATTTAGCCTTGTATGAAAGAGTCCTCAGTTAACAAACCAGGATGTTAGGGCTGTAGCAGAGAAAAGTGAAATAGCCTCCAAAACCCTGCTGGAAAAAGGCACAAACAAATATTGTACAGACAATTTACAGTAAAAACAAGCTAATAATGTGTAATTCTACAGATTTGGCATAAATCAGAGGTGCTTCATACATGATAAATTCCAAAACAGAAATCAAGTATGTGTTGGATATAACAACATACGGCACTGTCAAATGGGACCACAACATACATGTGCATTTTGTCATAGGTCACTTTGTCATAGATAATGTACAGATGCATGTTCACATTGCACATCATTTCCTACAGAGAACTGCTTTCCACTTTCTGGTATATCTGTAGCTGTTTTTAGGAGCCCAAGAGCAAAATCTAGGCTCTGTGGCTGCTGAACATGTGTGTTACTATAGTGACACAGTACTCATCAAAAACAGGTTTCCATGTGGTTGGAATCCACTCAGAGCTTTCCAGATGGAGGTGGGGGGCTGGCATGGGATCAACTATGTTTTTTTTGTTTTTTTGTTATGGCTACGGCTCAGAGCCCCAACTGCATAGAAGTATGGCTCTCCACCCCCATCCTCATCCCGCCCCAGCGGTAAGCATGCTGCTATGGTAACGTAGGAACCGGCACCTACCTTTTCAAACAGCAATGGCTTGCTCCCACGTTAACATCAGTAGCAAGTTGCTCCACCATGGCTCATGCTGCCATTCCAGTGTAGACTAATCTCTCACATTTGTACACTGGATTAAATGGACGGCATTTCCCCTCGTTCAAGAGGTGGGCAAAGTGTTGCCTGACTAGAGCTCCCATCATTCCCTAGCCATCACAGGCAATGGTGAGGAATATTGGGGATTTGCAGTCCAGCAATACATGGAGGATTATATTTTGCCTACCTCTGCCTCATCCCACAGAGTAAGGAAGGCCGCAGAGGGATTCTACCTTTGAAAAGTCCATCCTGCCCTATCTATTTTATGTCTAAGAAGTTCATCTGCAGCTCCTTTATACCAACATTGGTCCCTGTAACCCAGTACTGTCTCCCCCAGCCTGCCCCAAGCTGGTAACCTTCAGATGTGGTCATGATGACTAGGGATAATGATTGTTCAACAAGGGAAGCAGATTGAAGGAAAGCTGGTCTACAGTGTCTAGCACTCCGTAGTCTCATGCAAAGGTATATCTCCACTCTCTGACCTGAGATTCTTCATAATCAAAGATGAACTTGGGATCCAGTAGAAGCAAGGCCTGTGCTCCGCCACTGGACTGTGGCCAGTCCCTCCTATTTAATGCTATTCTACTGCCCCAAGCAAAGTATAGAGTGATAAACACTATGTAAAATTTCAAATGTTCCAACATCTTATTTCCCTACCCCGAACCACTAGGGTTGTCTAACTCACTAGGAGTGGAGTGCCATTTATGCAGTTTTCTTATGAACCCTCCAGAAACCCCCAGTGGGATTTCTCCCTCAGTCAAGGCTACATCACAAAGTTATGAGGCTTGTTTAAGACACAAGGAATAATGAGAAACATTCATTGCACTGTATAGCAATTCCAATACAAGGTAAGGACAGAATTGGCAAAATCTCTCCTTGTAGATCACACAGCCCACATGCTCCCACCCACCCCCCAACTTCACCACCTCCCCGTCTCCATCTAGCTGCTATTTGCACGGTGGAATCCACCTGCCGCTCAGACAGGAAAGCAACATCCTACGCATAATGCCAACCAGGTAACTGTGCAAAACAAGGCAGCAGTCCATCCATGGTGCAAGAACAGCGTCTGCCAACCACACAGGCCTGCCAAAATCTTCCAAGGGCCTGGGATCCAGGATTCCCAGCCCACACTTAGTCCACGATGCCGAAGCCATTGGGTTGATTAAGCTGGGTACAGTTGCATCCAAGGTGACACCGGGATGAGATGGAGAAGATATCCTGGAGTCCCAAGGAACAGGAGGCAGGAAGATACAGGTAGAGAAAGAGAAAGAGAGCCAGTCCTGGGAGGGGGTTGAGTTATATAGGCCTGCAGGATAGAGCCTGGCACACTGTTTGGGTGGAGAGTCCTGCAGGGAACAAGCAATTGAAGCTGCTTCCAAAGAGAGTTTCTTTTTGGTTGGTTTCAATGTTCTTTCGGGCAGCATCTTGAAAGCAAGGAAGGCTGACGACAGAGCAGCGAAAGGCAGGAAAAGTGCATGTAAGGGGACCTCTAAAGGCCAGTGCAAGAACGGCAGACAAGGTGAGGGGAGAAGCAGCAAAGGATTATGTTGTCTGAAGACACTCTTACCCTCCCATTCCCATTAGGGTAGGGTGGTGTGGTTGTGGTGATCAAGCAGGAAAGGGAGGGTTAAGATTTTAAGGCTTATGCGTCTGCATAGAAAAATGTGTAAACTGATTGGAGCAAGAGGTTATGGGAGACGAGGGCTATTTGGCAGAGCGCGTTCCAGAGACAAGGCTGAGAGACCTTTCACACATTATGTGGCAGTAAAACTGGGTCTCCTGCCCAGTATATACTTAACAGAGAGCAAGAAGAATCGATTTTAGGCCTCCGACAAGCATGCCTGTCAGGCACATGGGGTAGTTGGTGGCTTTTGCGCTTGACAATTTCAGCTTTATACCTAAGAAATGTGTGAACAGGTCCAGAGGAGACAATCAGTGCATGAAAGCAAATGAGGCACAGGCATGCTGCTGAGGATGGTGTTAGGAACCTAGGTTTGCTCCCCTATCCTGCATCTCAGTCAAGAAATAACTGCCTGAGCAGTGTAGTCACGTCATTTTCCCTTGTGATGAAAGATGAAGTTGACACCAAATCCTAAACATCAAATCTGAAGAGGGGGACAACAGATCAAATCGTGAGTTACTTCCAGGGTTAAGGTCAAATAAAACTCCATCTTGCTACTATTCAAAAGCCAGCCTCAGTTCCTTCAGTGACAAACTCCTCTACCATGCCTTGGGTGTGTGCTGTGGGACTTCAAATCATTTTCAATTTATAGCGGCCCTCAGGCAAACGTATCATGAGTTTTTCTTGGTAAGAACAGCTCACAGGAGGTATGCCATTGCCTTCCCCTGAGGCTGAGAGTGTGTGACTTGCTCAAGGGCATCCAGTGGGCCTCATGGCTGAGCTGGGTGATTCCAGAGTGGTCTGAGCCCAATGCTTAGACCACTAGGACACACTGGCTCTCACCATGCCTTCGGGTAGGATTTTTACTCCACAGGCTGGCTGAAGGACATAGCTCTTGCGAATGGGCAGAATGGACTTCCATTTTGTAAGGTTTGTTAGCTTTATAATGGCCCTGGTCCAGTGCTTTCAAGAGTAAGCAGCTAGTCATAAATATGGCAAATTATGCTTTCCCCATTCCTTTGGCTGAAATCCAGTTGGCTAGCCCCAACACTGAATCCACTGCAAAACAGTAAGTCAATACTGCAGAAGAGTAAGTAAAAAATCCCACTGATCCAACAGACCTACTTTAGTTGGTCCTACCAACTGGATTTAGGATTTATGGAGTTGGGGAACAAAGCATTTAGGTCAAGGCACATGGCCCCATGGCAGGGCTGAGTCTAGGCCTCTCTATTTCACTAAACTGGAAAGAACCCAAGAGGAATCGCAGAAGGGAGACTGAATGATAAAAGATTTTTAAAAAATCACAGTGGGGATGGTAGACATTTGCTGAAAACCAAATTTAATGAGGTTAAAAACGAACATAAAAGGATAGCTGGTGTGAAGGGCAAGCTCCCCTAAAGAGTCAGCATTTGGAGTCAGCTAAAAAGAGTCGTAGCCAGCATTGTGCTAGCAGCTTTCTCGACTTTGAATAAGCAAGCTGACAAACAGAAATGTTGCAGGTCAAGCCCAGGACTGGATTTGTGCACAAGCATCATGATCACCATCACTGTCATTGTCATGGTGGCTATGGTAATACCTGGCATGAAAATAAAGCAATGGAAAAAGTGAAGTGTCACCTATTAATTTATGTAGCAGTCATTGAAGAAAAAGCAGCAGAGTCAATAAAAGGTGGTGGGGGGAGGGACTTGGCAAACATAGGCTGCATCGGTACTGCAGAAATGATTCGGGTTGACACCACTTCAACTACCATGGTTCCATGCTATGGAATTCTAGGAACACTAGTTTTTTGAGACATTTAGCCTTCTCTGTCAGATAACCCTGGTGCCACAACAAACTACAAACCCCAGGATTTCATAGGATGGAGCCGTGGCGGTTAAAGTGATGTCAACCTGGTTTATTTCTGTTGTGTGGATGCAGCTTAATTGGGGCGTATGTGGGTGTTTAAAAGAAAATAAAAGCCCCATGAACACGAATGGGAGATAGAATGTTGATAATACAAAAGCAAGTATCAAAGCAAATATCTCTTGGGAGAAGGGGGAGGTGGGCCAAAGATCCTGTTCAAATGGTGGAGAATGTCTGTGGCTTGCTGTTGCTTGTTGGCCCTGTTCCTATCACAAACGGATGAAAGAAACATAATTTCCCCATCACTTTGTCCCCAGCTCTGCTGAATTTCTGTATGTGAGCGCTGATCCTTGAAAGCAAAGGAGCAGGTTGAGGAAGGAAGCTGGCCACCTGACAGCCAAAAGATCCAAAGACAAGTGATGTGCAAAGCATGGAGAACAGGGACCACTAAGGCTGCATACTCAAAAGACCAAAAACCAAAATGGACACATGTGGATTTCACAGGTTCAAAGCTGGAGAAAGGGCGCAACTATTTGATGCGCTCTCTTGCTTAGTCAATGCAGGGAGGAAGGGAACAAAAGGTGTCTCTGGAACAGTCTCTGCAGCCATCCCTGGGGTGTTGTGAGGGTGAAGCTGGTGCAGTGAGGTTTCAGGGCCCAGGTGAGAAGTGCAAGGCATGGAGGGAGGGGATGATGGAGCCCTCTCCAGGTTACCTAGAGGAAGGGCTGCTGCACTCAGAGGCAGGGCAACAAAACTGGTGGACGTCCTCAACCTCGTCATCATCCCTAAAAAACGGGGAGGGGACAGACAAACAGACAGATATGAATTATAATCCTGCGGACACACTCAACACTGCAGGGAGTGTAAAAGAATGGCTTGAGGTGAAGATGGATATGTGTTGAAGCTTGCAAGGTGGGGAGGAAGGAGAGCAAGGCAAGGAAACTCAAGTCACTCTCTCTGCTTAGGCTTTTTGCCCTCTTAACTACTCCCAGATGAAATCCAGAGAACCCTCCCATTTCCTTAAACCCTCATTCCCCCATACCATTAGAAAGGATGTAATTACTCTTTAGCACCTGAAGCTTGCAACGTGAGTGATGGGGAAAACATTGTGTGGCCCGCCAGATGTTTTTGGACTATGATCCTTCATTGTTGGCTTTGCTGTCCAGGGCTGCAGTCCAACAATGCCTGGAAAACCATGTCCCCCACCCCTGAATTACAACTTTCGTACATGTTTTGCTTCTTCCAGCTTCCATAGTCCCCATCCTCATTGGTTCAAAGAGGACTATCATTCTGCTCCAGAAACAGATTTGGTCAGTTAATAGGGTGCCCACATTTTTGACAACTCTCATAACTCCTATGAGAGCCATGATGTTGTAGTACAAAGTATCTGGACTAAATTGGCAACTCCTATAGCAAAAGAAGCCATGGGCTGTGACAATTAAGGAAGTCAGGCAACATTTCCAGAGAATGTTATCTGATCAGGCTGGGGGCAGTCAGGACTGTCTGGCCTGATCCAGTATCTTCAACAGCAGCTTGATCTGCAAGGGTCAGATGGGTAAATTTTCAAGTCCCAGAAATAAAAATAATCCAACCCACTTATCTCTGAACATCAGACTGTTGCAAAAGCACTGAAGCAGAGACTGCTTCAAAGGTTGACAACTCTAAACCAGAAAGTCTAATGTTTCCAGGTCACAACCTGGCAAATTTCACTACCCTTTTAAATTCCCCCATGCAATGGGAAATGAAGGTAGCAGGCATGATTTCTCCTGCTTGTTCTTCCCTCATCTTATTGTCCATCTTTCCTTCCCTCCCTCACAGCTGTAATAAAGAAGATTCCTAAATGTGCAAGACAGCATGTGGAGGGACGGGAAAAGCAAGGGGACAGTGGAAGAACCCACCTGATTTTAAATCAAGATAAAGCGCAGAGATTTCTGGGGTGCAGGCTTGCAACCCTACACCAAACCCAAGGGAAGCTGTCTGTTTTTCCATCCAACTCCACCATTCTCTTGCACACTTCATTCAAGTACTACCACACAGAACAATCACACTTTGTTGGTGTGCCAGGTCACTGCTCTTGTTAATTTTTATACTCTTTCTCTTTCTTTTTCCAATGGGTAAACAGTCTCAAGATCTCCAATAAAGTTATTTCTGGGTGTTTATGCACAACTACTACACCATGCTGGCTCTCTCAAAAGGGCATATTATTCTGGTACCCCTCTTTGTCTCATTGACTAGTGAGACAGAAATTCAACAAGTAAAGGCTTTCCTGGCAGGTGCAACGGAACAAGCTTCACCTGAGAGATGCCAGGCAGCAAGTAAAGTTGCTAGTACAGTACTGTGCTGTTATTCTAGCCTGAACTGTGAGTATTTATTCAGAAGTTCCACCGAGTTCTTAGAATCATAGAATCATAGAATCATAGAGTTGGAAGAGACCACAAGGGCCATCCAGTCCAACCCCCTGCCATGCAGGAACTCCAAGTCAAAGCATCCCTGACAGATGGCCATCCAGCCTCTGCTTAAAGACCCCTAAGGAAGGAGACTCCACTACACTCCGAGGGAGTGTGTTCCACTGTCGAACAGCCCTTACTGTCAGGAAGTTCCTCCTAATGTTGAGGTGGAATCTCTTTTCTTGCAGTTTGCATCCATTGTTCCGCGTTCTAGTCTCTGGAGCAGCAGAAAACAAGCTTGCTCCCTCCTCAATATGACATCCCTTCAAATATTTAAACAGGGCTATCATATCACCTCTTAACCTTCTCTTCTCCAGGCTAAACATCCCCAGCTCCCTAAGGCGTTCTTCATAGGGCAAGGTTTCCAGACCCTTCACCATCTTAGTTGCCCTCCTTTGGACATGCTCCAGTTTCTCCACATCTTTTTTGAAATGTGGTGCCCAGAACTGGACACAGTATTCCAGGTGGGGCCTGACCAAAGCAGAATAGAGTGGCACTATAACTTCCCTTGATCTAGAAACTATACTTCTATTGATGCAGCCTAAAATTGCATTGGCTTTTTTAGCTGCCGCATCACACTGTTGACTCATGTTCAGCTTATGGTCTACTTGGACTCCTAGATCCCTTTCACATGTGGTCTCATTCAGCCAGGTGTCCCCCATCCTATATCTGTGCATTTCATTTTTCCGCCCTAGGTGCAGAACCTTACATTTCTCTGTGTTAAATTTCATTTTGTTAGCGCTGGCCCAGCTTTCTAGTCTATTCAGGTCATTTTGAATTTTGATCTTGTCCTCTGGGGTATTAGCTACTCCTCCCAGTTTAGTGTCATCTGCAAATTTGATAAGTATGCCCCCAATTCTGTCATCCAAATCGTTAATAAAGATGTTGAATAGCACTGGGCCCAGGACAGAACCCTGTGGGACCCCACTGGTCACTTCTCTCCAGGATGAAAAGGAGCCATTGTTGAGCACCCTTTGAGTTCGGCCAGTCAACCAATTACAAATCCATGTAACAGTTAACTTGTCTATCCCACATTTTGCAAGCTTGTTTGCAAGAATGTCATGGGGAACCTTGTCAAAGGCCTTGCTGAAATCGAGGTATACTATATCCACAGCATTCCCTTCATCTACCAAGCTGGTAATTTTATCAAAAAAAGAGATCAGGTTCGTTTGGCATGACTTCTTTTTCTGAAACCCATGTTGACTTTTTGTGATTATGGCATTGGCTTCTAAATGTTCACAGACTCTCTGCTTAATGATCTGCTCTAGCATCTTTCCTGGAATTGATGTCAGACTAACTGGACGATAATTGTTGGGATCATCTTTTTTTCCCTTTTTGAAGATGGGGACAACGTTTGCCCTCCTCCAGTCTGCTGGGACTTCTCCTGTTCTCCAGGAGTTCTCAAAGATTATTGCCAATGACTCTGATATTACATTTGCCAGTTCTTTTAATACTCTAGGATGTAGTTCATCTGGTCCTGGAGATTTATATTCATTTAGGTTAACCAGGTATTCCTGTACTACCTCTTTACTTATTCTGTGCTGAATTTCCTCTATTCTGTCTCCTGTTCCATTATCCTTAGGTTGAGCACCCTTTGCCTTTTCTGAGAAGACTGAAGCAAAGAAGGTGTTGAGTAATTCTGCCTTTTCTTTGTCCTCTTTGAGCATTTTGCCATCTTCTGCACGCAGTGGCCCCACTGTTTCCTTCTTCTTCCTTTTGCTGCGGACATATCCAAAAAAGCCCTTTTTATTGTTCTTAACCTCTCTAGCAAGCCTGAGTTCATTCTGCGCTTTAGCTTTTCTGACTTTACCCCTACATGTGCTGGCTATTTGTTTGAATTCCTCTTTCGTGATTTCTCCATTTTTCCATTTCTTATACATGTTCTGTTTAAAACTTAGCTCAGTTGAAAGTTCCTTAGTCATCCATCCTGGCTTCTTGAGACATCTTCCATTTTTCTTCCTCATTGGAACTGTTTGAAATTGTGCCTTCAATATCTCCCTTTTGAGAAACTCCCATCCGTCTTGAACTCCCTTTTCTTTTAGTATTCCTGACCATGGGATCACTCCCAGTATTTCTCTAAGTTTATTGAAATTAGCTCTCCTAAAGTCTAGAGTGCGTGTCTGACTATGCCTTGCTTCTCCCTTCCACTGTATTATAAACTCCAGGAGAACATGGTCACTTCCACCTAAGGATCCAACCACTTGCGCCCCATCAACTAGGTCTTCCCTGTTGGTTAAGATCAGATCTAAAATGGCTGATCCCCTTGTTGCCTCTTCCACCTTTTGGACAATGAAATTGTCTTCCAGGCAAGTGAGGAATTTGCTAGACTTTGAGGATTTGGCTGAGTTTGACTTCCAGCAAATATCAGGATAGTTGAAGTCACCCATCACTACTACATCTCTCTTTTCTGAGTATGTGATTATCTGTTCTAGAAAGGCATCATCCAATTCCTCTGCCTGAGTCGGGGGTCTGTAGTAGACTCCCACAGTAACATCCCTGTTATTTCCCTCTCCTTTAATTTTTATCCAGATGCTCTCCACCTGGCTTCCAGTATTGACTTCCTGCATCTCTTCACTGGTGTAAATATCCCTGACATATAATGCTATTCCTCCTCCTTTCCTGCTTGGCCTGTTTCTCTTAAAAAGGTTATACCCCTCTATTTCTACATTCCAATCATGAGACTCATCCCACCAGGTTTCAGTGATGCCTATTATATCATATTTCCCTTGTTGTGCTAGGAGTTCAAGTTCTTCCTGCTTATTTCCCATACTCTGTGCATTAGTGTAGAGACATTTAAGACCATGTGTCCTCTTTACTTGCTGCTTTTGCACATTTTTTTGCCTCCTACTGTTGGGTCCTTGCACTGTTTGCCTTGTTCCCTCTATGCCACTTGGACTATTCTCTCCATCCCTTTTGCCTTCCAGTATAATGTCTCCCTCCCCCACATAACTCAGTTTAAAGCCCTCCTGATCAGATTCTTCAGACTGTTGGCAAAAACGTTTTTGCCAACTGGCGTGAGATGCAGTCCATCCCTTGCCAGAAGTCCCTCCTCATGGAACCGCAGCCCATGATCCAAGAATCCAAACTGTTCTTGGCGGCACCATCTACGGAGCCAGTTATTCACCTCTGCTATTTTCCTCTCCCTTCCTGGACCATGCCCTTCTACGGGGAGTAGAGATGAGATGACAACCTGTGCATCCATCTCTTTCAGCTTCCTTCCCAGAGCCTCATAATCCCTTTTGATATTCTGAAGGCTGTGCCTTGCAGTATCATTGGTTCCCACATGAACCAAAAGAAGGGGGTATTGATCAGTAGGCTTGACAAGTCTTGTCAGCCTCTCCGTCACATGATGGATCTTTGCCCCAGGGAGACAGCACACCTCCCAAGACATCTTGTCAGGCCCACAAACCACTGCTTCTGTACCCCTCAGCAAGGAGTCCCCCACCACGACCACGCGCCTCCTCCGAGGCTTAGCAGTGGCTGTTCCTTTTCGTGATACTCTCAGTCTCCCCTGCTCTGTCCCTGATGTCTGTCCCTGCTGCTTTTCCTCATCATCTCTGACAACAGAGAGAGATTCAAAGCGATTCTGTAGCTGCAAGCCGCTCACAGAACGTTCCCTGGTTTCCTTACTTCTGTGTGTGACCTTCCTCCAAGCATCTACCTCTGTTGTATGTGGAGTGACCTCCTCCGCCCCAACAACTTCCTCTGTCTGTTTCTCACCCAAGACATTCTGGTCTAATCTGTTCAGGAGAATCTCCTGCTCTCTATGATGCTGGAGTGCAGATATCTGCTCCTCTAGCTGCTGTACTTTCTCTTCCAAGAGGGCTACCAACTTGCACTTGGGGCAGGTGTAGTTCGCCACCTCTGTAGGCAAGAAGACAAACATCCCACAGGTGTTGCAGGTGACTGCAGCAGGGCCTTCAGTGTCCATACTGAGAAGTCTTAAGGAGGCACTGAAACAAGACTGTGGGCTTCCCTTGCTAGACTTGGCCTTTATTCCCAAGCTCTGTCACTGAGTTCAAGTCACGGGGCCTATAGTTATGTAGAGAGCTCCTGGCTAAAAGCTCCTTCCAAAGGCAAGTCTCTGATTCACTTCCTCTGATGCTTCAGGCCGGCTCCTCTTCTATTCTCTAAACACCTCCTTGACTAGATAAAAAAAAATCAAAATTCGCGCGCCGTTAGGCGCGCGCTTCTGCTAGCCTTGAGTAGATAAGAGTAGATAAGAGTAGCCTTGAGTAGATAAGAGAGGTTACGATTGCAGCTTTCATTTTGTTGTTAATGACTTTTAAATCCAGTTTCTTGCTGGCTTTATTATTCTATATGCCAAATTGAGTACTTTCATTTATACAATAAAGGCAATAATAAAATCACCATTATTGTTCATTTTTGTGTGTGTACAAGAGAACATTATACTCAGGAAATGGAAGAGGAAGAATCGTGTTCTGCATAACACCAGAGGTATCTCAGAATTTCCCCGTTCCACATTCCCTTGTGATTCCTTGCCATTTTTGTTCACAAAGTGCAGCGGAAGAGTACTAAGTTTATACAAACACTGGCAAAAGCAAGACAAAACTTTTGTGAAAGCCCACAATAGTTTGATTATTACTTGTATAAATGGACTCTGTGGAATGTGATCCTTTCATTTTTGACCGTACCAAATATTATCCTGTTTCCAAAAATCAAGACGTGCACAAACTGGTTATTGCTCATGGAGGAAACATTCACTAAAAGTTAAAGCTTTATTATGAATCCTTGTTTAGATGAACAACTCATCCAAGAATTTTTCAGTCTTGCAGTTTCTCGTAATTCTTTCCCAAACTGTCAGTGAGAAGATTTTACTCCAGAGCTACTCACACTATCTGATATGGGGGAACTGGACATTTTTTTAACCAATGTGCCAAGGACTGGTACTATATATGTGCCCACTGGTTATTTCTTCCTTCCTTCAAAACATGCCAGACACTGACAGCTGTTGGCTCATGGAACAGTACTGCTCCAGGAACCATCACTTTCCATAGCACTGTTGTATTTTAAGTCATTTCCAGCTTATGGCGATCCTTAGGTGAACCTACCACAAGGCTTCCTTGACAGGGCTTTGTTCAGAGGGGATTTGCCATTGTCTTCATCTGAGGCTGAGAGTGTAAGATTTTGCCCAAGGTCACAGGAGGTCCATGGCCAAATTGTGATTTGAATCCTGGTCTCCTGGAGTCCTAGTCAAACATCCAAACCACTGCATCCCATTGGCTATCTCAAAAAGGACACTGTTTTAGTACCCCTATTTCTGTCATCAAGTAATAAAACATGTGAATGTTTTCCTGGCAGGTAAGATAGAAAAAAGTCTCACTTGAGGGATGCCAGGCAGCAGTCATAGAAGCCCCAAGAGATATCAAGCTGGCTACTCTGCTCTCTACTAGTACTACATCACGCTGGTTATTTTACCCTGAACTGTCAACACCCCAGAAACATTTGCTTTGGAGAGTGGATGGCCTATTTAGAAGTAACTGGAGAAAGGATGGGAAAAGGTGGGTACTTTTGACTCTTCTTTAGAGTCTCATCTTCCAAAGCGTGCCTTGACTTTCCTCACTTCGAATCATTACATGCCCCAGGGGATGGCAGGAGTTAGGATAGTGGGATCTATTTTGTTTTTCACTAGCCCAACAATTGAGGCCTCCTGTGAAATAGTGGGTTCAGAGAGGCAGGCATAAAATGGTGGCCGGGAACGTGCCTATGCTCAGTTCAGGAATATATTCCCATTAACAGAACAAGAGCTTGCACTCTAATCTATCAATAAAGATCTCTACTTCTTTTCACCTCATAAGCTTCCTTGATTTTAGCAGTGTAGCTGTTGGACATTACCAAGAGAAGACACAACTCACTAGAAAGGACAAAAACCCATTTGGTAAAGTAGAAAGCAATAGGAAGAGAGGAAGACTGCATTACGGGTGGCTAGACTCAAGCAAGGAATCCACACCTGAATCTGCTAGACCTGAGCAGAGTTGATGACAGAGTGACTTGGAGGTCTCTCATTCATAGGGCTGCCATAAGTCAAAATTGACTTGATGGCATTTAACAACAAGAAAGCTGCACCTTCTATGCTGTAAATGTGGCAAGGAATTTGGAAAATTTATTAAGTTGTGTGGAGGTGTAATTAAAAAAAAATCCTGGCTCATGATTCGAGCAAAAATGCAGATAATCTTAGATAAGAAAATAATTTTGAGTCCAGGTTTTTGTTTTGCTTTGATTATTTAATTTAGAAACCAAAATTGAGAAGGGAATTAGCGAACTATGTTGGCACATGGTAAAAGCTGCAAGAACCCTCCTGGCCAAGTGTTGGAAAACACCAAATACCCCTACAGATTAGGAGTGGGTTGGAAAACTAGCAGACATAGCAGAAATTGACAGGTTCACTTTTATACCCAAAGGTAAAAACAACAGCAAATTCATTAAAGATTGGGATAAATTTCAGGCTTACTTAAAACAAAGATCCGATGATCTGATTATATCTGGATTCATTGAATAAAGAGTAGATTTATGCTATTCATGGGAGGGAAGAATATGTACTAGAATAGTACTAGTACTAGAAGAATTCTTAGAAAGATTGAAAAAGTTTAAAAATGGGATAAAATTACATTTTTTTTCTTTTTGTATTCTTTTTAAGAAAGGTTTACAAAAATATAATTATTTTTCAGCAATCTCAGCATTTGGAAGGTCTTTTAGTTGTTGGTGTGTTTTTGTCTATGTATTGAATATGTAACTGTGTTAAATGTGTGCTTGTTTTTCATTTGTCTAAGTGGAAGTTATATGCAGAATATGTATTTTGTTGTATTTATTGTTAGATATTATGTATAAATAACTAATAAAAATGTTGCAAACAAAAACAACAACAACAACAACAAAGCTGCACTTGGTTATTAATTTCACGGGAGCTTCCTTTGGTTTTGTGTTGAGAAAACGGCAGGGTATAATATAATAGACTCCTCTCCGTATGGAGCAAGCAGTGCTCTCCTTAAAAAAGGCTGCTTGGTCGTGCAGGATGCTACTGAACAAGACTGTCATCTCCTGGGTCAGCCTCAAGCGACCAAAGTCCTGAACCGCCTGCATGCAGAGTTGGATCTGCGGCTTCCAGTGCATCTTTCACCTGCTGTTTCGTCCGTCGCCTATCACTACAGGACTTTTTGGGGGGGTTGGATGTATCCTTCAAGCCTGTGCAATGGATTTTTCTGGTGAAGTGCAGCGTGCACAGAACTGGCCTCACCCTTTCAACCAAAGGTTCGTCTGCTGAAGCCTAGCAAGCAAGGACGGTGGCAGCGAGATCCTCGGGTCATAGGTTTGATTAGAGTTTCCTCCTCTTAGAAAGTTTACCTTACAGGGTTGGACAAGCCCAGGTTTGGGATTGGAGTTTTCCTTCTCCCAGGATGGTTGCCATAAGGCTAAAGAGCCTATCCTGCCCTTTGACACTCTTGGTCAGACCCTTCGGTTGTGACCTCTCTGGCATGGGAGGCCCTACTGGTGGCTATATAATATAAATAAATCAGTTGTAAAGGAAGGGCCCCTTTTGTTTGCATTGCTGTTAAATAACTGGCAGACAAAAACTTTTGTTGATCTACTGCATATTATCTGGAGATCAACCAGTTCCTTCTGCCTGCCGCTAATATATGTTAAACATATTTACCAGTTCTTCTCCAGAATACCCTAGAAATTCTAGTTCTGTGAGAAAGGCTGTGTTTACAGATTTCTCCCGTTTCATACCAAACTTCATTTTTCAAAGGACTCTTGGGGGTAAGCTTGCTATCTATGAGACAGAAGACAGATATATGTTTGCTGTTTCAGAGACTGGGCCTTAAATTTTTTTTTCCTAATTAGACTGGGAAAAGAATTAAAAACATATTTAAGGTTTTGTTCTACTGAAGTAGATGTTCAGAAGGGGGAGGCTCAATATACCCATTTACCTCTACGGTGAAAGCAGGAAAGGAGTGTGACCATGAAGGATCAGCCCATGCCAGTTTGGTGCTGGAGTGAGAGCCTCACCACCCCAACCCTCCCCAGCATTTTCTTCATCTTATTGATAACAGGAGCACAACCCACTTGTAAGTTTTCCTACCCAAGTCCCATCAGTCTACCTGTCTCTACCTGGCTGCCTTTAATGGCATCCATGTGAACAGATGGAAGTTGCCTCATCCAGCAGGGAGCACCTGGGTCACCTAGGCCCATTAATGTCATCTCTGAATGAAGTTGGCTTTTTGCAGAAAGTGAGAGAGATCTTTCCCTCTCACTTGAGATCCATTTAACTGAGGGTCCCAGAGACCGATCGTGGCACATGCTACAGAGGCATGTACTCTGCCACATGGTCCCTCCCTTCCAGAACCTGCCAAATGAGGCAGCCATTGCATTTCCCTGCCCATTCAATCACGATAAAGCGAGGCAAATGTAAAAAACCCGCTCTTTCCTGACACTAGTTCTTTGGCAGTTCTTTTGAAAAAAATAGATTCCGAAGCATGTTCAACAAGTGGGACTGAATCGCATCATTCTGGAGGGGAGTGTTTACCATCCCTCCTCAGATTAATCTTCTATTAATTTTTTTTTAAAAAATAATTCTCAAGCCAGGCTGCCGCTTACATCACCAATGACACACAGATGATTGACGTGCATTTTGGAATGGCGCAAACTAGTGGGGATGACAATCGTGCCGAAAAAGAAGCACTTACGAGGGGATAATGAAAAGATCCACTTTCATAGTGGGAATGACAGACCTCTTGGAATCGATTCACCAACACGGAGCGAAGGCGAATCGCAAACTAGTTTAAATCTAAGTGGGAATGGGGCCCAAGACTACTTCCTTTGTTAGAGAAAGAGGAGTCATGCAGTGCTCCAGGTGCTGGTGGAGTTGCAAGTCCCAGCACCCTGTGTCTTGCATGGTCACAAGTAAGGAATTCTGGGAGATGCTGTCTGGCAACATCTGGAGGGACACAGAAACCCCACCCTAGTTTGCAGTTCTGGGACATTTTCTTTGGAAAGCTGGGAAACATTATTTGTTTGGACTACAACTGCCAGAATCTCCCAACCAACATGGCCAGTAACCATACTGGCTAAGAGATCTGGTGAACTGTAGTTCAAGAAGTTACTTTTCCAAGGTCTACCCTGATTGTGGCAAAGAGGAAAAGCAACATATGTACTCCTGTACATAAAGCCACATGTATATAATTGTATATATGACTTTATGTACAGGAGCACATTCATTATGACAACAACCACAACCATATAGTTGAACTGTATAGGATTAAGCTAATTGATTTTGTTCCCCCCCCCCCAAAGCCTGTGAAACTAATTAAACATTGCTGTAGGCCATATGAATACAAGTAGAAGGAATGATACAATTTGCCTTGCTTGCTGATACTCATGCGTCCATTTGCTTGCTCAAATACATTGTCGTCTATTTACTGTCTTATATACAGAACTGACAACTATGATCTTGTTTACTTTTATACACATACCCCCACACGCCTTATACCAGCAGTTTTCAGCATATATATTTTGGTTCAAAGCAAGCAGTCGTGGTTTCCCAAGTTACTTCTATTACAGAGAAATGTGATGTGCAAACAAGGTAGCAAATACTTAAGCAAATATAAACCAGTGGCAATTCCACCGAATACAGAAGCTAGAAAATGTGCTGCAGCAATTGTGGCTACCAAATGTGCCAAGCTAGTTCTTTGCTTATAATGTTTCTTCATCTTACTTTGTAACCTAGGGAAAGGGCTGCATTGCTCAAAAGGGACAAAATGTAAATTGTACTTTATTCATCAGTGTACAGGACAGACCAGGTCTGAACAAAGTACTGTATGACCAAGCGACCCATATGCAATAGGCCAGCTATGAAGACCTGAGGCCTGACAGGCACTTGACACTCTACCCTTTGAAATCCCATAGAGACAGGAAAGAGAAAGAAGGGTTGTCAAGCTGCTAGCCATGACGTGAAGTTTCTGTTGGCTTTGGAGAGGCATAAATTGGGCAGATCTGGTGTATGAATGCACAGTCTATCATAAGCACTCATGCACACTAGCCATCAGGAATCATTTTGCTCATGTGCATGTGTGTGTGTGTGTGTGTATCAAGAGAGACAAGAAGTGAAAGAATGACTAACCTTCTGGTCTGTCTTTTGTATTTTAATCGTTTTCAACAAAGAGTAAATTTTGCAGGTGAAAAAAAGGCTGTATCCTTTGACAGGGAGCTACTAAAAGCAAAGGATCCCTCCTAGGGTTAAAAAAAAGTAATCGGGAAAATATGGAGGTATTTACAAATAGCAAAAATAAAAAAACAGAGTCTTGCGGGATCTTAAAGACTTAACACATTTATTATGGCATAAGCTTTCGTGGAACAGAGTCTGTTTCATCAGAGGCATAGAATGTTCTCCTGCCAATTTAGGGTAAAATTCCATTCCTCTGATGAAAAGCACTCCATTCCACGAAAGCTTACGCTGGGATAAAAGTATTAGTTTATAAGGCAAGGGTGGGCATGCTTCACTTTTGGCAATTCAGGCTGGAGCTGATGAGAGCCACAGTCCAATATCTGGAGGGCACCAAGTTGCCCACTTCTGCTGTGAAGTGCCACTAGAAAATATGTGTTTCATGCTGATAATAAGTGGAAATAAGCACATGCTTCTCTTTCAAGTTCCCAGTTACATGGAAAAAGCAGCTTCCTTACGGAGAGATTGTTGCCGAGTAGAAAATGTAAGAAATGGACTTCAAAAGTTACCAACACACACTTATAACTACATAAAAAGTAAGTCACCAAACTTAGTCTGTGTGTGTGTATATGACCGTGTTATTTTGCCTACATTCCCTAGTAACATCTTTCTGCGCCAGCTAATTTTTGAAGCAGGCCTCTAAGATGTGCACCTTTGAGAGGCTTTTTATCTGCAGGGGTTAGGAGGTGAGCTTTCTCATCTCACAGAGATAAATGGTACCTCCTGCTATGCTAATCGCTGCAGCTCAATCCAGTGTTAAAGGGGGGTGTGGACGACAGCTCAAAAGCTGGCCACTTTTCTTAGCTTCATAAAAGGAAGAGCTTCAACTGCTTATTTTTAGTACTATATCACCTGGCTGTTGCGGGCGCAGAAGGAAGTAGCAACTCTGTTAACTAGCAGATCTGGGAAGACTTGCTGAAACGTCAAAGGTCAAAAGTCTTTCTGTCCAGTGTGGTATCACTCTTATCCTTTTATGGACCCCTGTTTGTGAGTTCTCTCTGACTCACACAAGCAGTTACCTGGCACACTCGTTTGATGCTCTTGCAAACCGCCAAAGCAAACACACACATGCATACGCATACTTTCTGTCTGGGATGGAAGGTGTTTATCCAAATGTTTTCCACGGCCTTGGGATTGCACAGGATGGACCCTGCCCCAACCTCTTTTCCTCCATGGCATAATATGAAATGAGATTCTCTTCCTCCCTTACTCCCTCCCCCCCCCCCCCCCATTTTAGGCTGGAAAGGTTAGGGGAAGAAAGGGAAGAGGAAAGAAAGTAGGCTGTGATGAAATGTCAGTGCAACCAGCAGGAGAGAGTGAGTAGGGTCTCAGTGGGAGGCGAGCCGTAGAAGGACTTAAGGTGGATGCAAAGAAGATGTAATGACCATGGAGAAAGCAAAATCCAGTATGCCCTTAAACTGGGACAACAGACCCCCATGTTTCATAGGGCTGGCATTATTGGGCCCTACCAAAACCCATGCCCAAGCGAGGGGCCCCCACTGCTGACCACTACCCACACCTCTGGGGCTTGCAGTTCCTCTTCCTCGCCCTTCTTCTGTTTACTAGACCTGAATGAGTACATAACAGCTTGCTTTCCACTTTGCCTGCATTGTGGTATGCAGACTGAAGAAGTGAGCAAGCAAAAAGGCAGCAGAAACAACAGTAAGGAAGAAGGGGTTTGGTTCCAAGTCCCCTGGTGGATACCAAAATTTGTGGATGCTCAAATCCCATTAAATACAATGTCATAGTAAAATTCTTATATTAAATTGGTAAATGGTTTGCTTTTTGGATTTTTTAAAAAATCATTAAGTTGTGGAATGATCGCATAATAATGCTTTGGTGTAAATGGGCCTCGGGTTGTAAGCTTCCTAGGTCAGTTTTCCACAACCTGGCCCCCTCCAGATGTTGGTGGGTTACAACTCTCAGCCACAGGCAACCACACTGACTTGAGGACATTAGATGTTTTGTCCATCACATCTGGAGGGACCACGGTGTGGGAAGAAGCCATCCCCTCCACTCCTAGAACTGTGGTAGAAGCCCAGACTCCAAAGGGATGCTGGATTTTAGAAGAAAGTGGCATGTCAAAGCATGGTGGTGGTGGCGGCGGTGGCTCAGAGTGAGTGAGCAGCAGGTGGGTGGGTGGGTGGTGGTGGGTCTGAGTGGCTTACCTGCAGCCTGTGTGCCTGGCAGGGGAAGCTAGCTGCGAGTGGAGAAGCGACTGAGCAGAGCAGCAGTACTGGTGCAGAGTGGGACACGTGGACGACCTATAGAGGCAGCAGAAAGACGGAGCAACAGAGAGAGAGAGACAGGGACAGAGAGAGAGAAAGGATGGAGGGAGGGGTGGAGAGATGGAGGTAGGTGCATTTGGGAAATAAATGGAGGAATAGGTACATGTGAAGAGAAATGGGAGGTGCATGAGGAATGAGTAGATGAAGGGGCAGAGAAAGGGAGGAAGGAAGAGAAGAAAAAACACAAAGTCAAGAAAAAGAAGGACAGCACTAACAAACAGAAAAAAAAAAACATAGCAATGCCCCCAGGCCAAACAAGAAGACTCAGCCACACACTGGGCCACAGGAAGAAGAAAGAGAGCCAGAGGAAGTAAGAGAGAGAAGGAAAGAGAAAAACAGACAGCAGCGGCAGTTCCCTGGGGACAAAGAAGTGGGGCCATGGAGCCACAGGGTTTGGGAAGAGATAGGCAGCAAGACAATTTGGGCCACAGAATCACGGGCAGCATGGTGTGAGAGCAAGAAAGCACCGGGGAGGGAGGGTCAGGGACCACTCAGGAACCATGGAGGCTTGAAGGTAAAGAGGAGGAAACAGAAGAACAAGGATCTGGCCAGGTCTCAGAAGTCTAAACAACAACAACAACCAGGAAGGTGGAAAGGTATTCATGATTTAGCCTGCTGAAACCCAGAAGGGGAACCAAAACTTGGAAACGTTAGTTTTTTAGACCACCACTCCCAGCAACCTGCCCCACCAGCTTACTGTCCATGCTGGCGGGAGTCTTGGGAGCCAGAGTTTTAAAAAGTAACTTTTCCAAGCTTATGGGTTTGGCAATATTTGTAGGGACTTTATCACACGGTGGAAAATTGGATGGTTAAAGGGGTGCCAATGCAGGGTCTTCCAGGGCTTAGGGACAAATTTGCAACTGCTTATCACATGATACTGCATGCAGTCAGAACAGAATCCAGGGAGAATGTGAGGTGAACGAGGAAATGAGCAAATTTACTGAATTTACATGTCCATTTTCCTACAATTACTAGGAAGACAGTCACACACAGGTCTTAAGTAGACTGCAGATATATGCACATGCACCCCACCCCCCTCTGTAGCACTGGGAAAAAAAATCCTCTAGCACACCTCCAGGGTTATGCCTCTCAGCAGAGAACAGTATGTTTGGGGTTGGCCCTGGACTTGGCCAATGGACATGACCCTATTCTTCCTCTCTCTTGGATCCCCCTGTGGTAGGCACTACAGGGAGCTTTGTAGGGTGGAAAGAAGGTGAGCATCATTGGTGTCACTAAGGAGTGCAGGGGTTTGGACTGCACTTGGTGAGCCATCAGAAGGGGTTACACTGGGCAGCAGTCTGGTGTCCAAAGGCACCTCCTTTGAAAAGTAAGTGGCATGCAGTTGGCATGCAGTTCCCCTTTGGAGCGGTTAGGATGAAAAGTTGCAAACTTTTCCAACAAAAGCCAAATGCCTGCTACCGGTAGTCTGGAGAGTCATATGGAAGCCTTAAATTTAGCCCTCATGCAACAAAATACAGGATTCAGCAGTGCTTCTTTTAACCACTCCACCACAAAACCAAAACACCCCCCTCCAAAAAAAAAAGAACTCTTGCCATTTTCACATCCCAGTACTAAGGAGACACCAACATGGGAAATGTGGGAAGCTGTGGTTTAAAGGGTACAAGCTTATTCTGCACCCTGCCCCACTCCCTCAATAAACAAAGAAACCCTGGGGAACAAATGACTTTGGGAGAGAACAGAAAAAAGGGATTATAGGTGGTTTTTGTGGAGCTTTCGGGCTATGTGGCCATGTTCTAGAAGAATTCCTTTCTGATGTTTTGCCAGCATCTGTGGCTGGCATCTTCAGAGAATGATGCGAGAGATCTTCATCATTCTCTGAAGATGCCAGCCACGGATGCTGGCGAAACGTCAGAAAGGAACTCTTCTAGAACATGGCCACATAGCCCGAAAGCTCCACAAAAAACTATGGATGCCAGCCATGAAAGCCTTCGACTCCACGTTGGATTATAGGTGAATTGGGTCCAAATTGCTTTGAGATTCAGTCACCCCAGAACACATATCAATGAGTTTTCTGTCCTGTTTACAGAGCCACAACCAGAGTTTCTTAGCCCCAGACCCAGTTAAGAGCTCCAGGACTCAGACCTGGAATACCCATCTATCTAACCCAGGGCCTATGTACCACTTTTGGGGGCCCAGTAAAAACTGGTAAGAGAGGTCCCCTGCACATCCTATAAACACAGGCTTAGAGGAGCACTGAAAAAAGTTTATTTCAATCCTGAAACTACTGTTATATACCTTATGTTTCGGGGGGGGGGGGGGGAATCCTAGCCTGAGTATTCTACAAACTTATTGTTTTGTAACTTTTTTGGTCAGTTATCCTGTGAGGATTTAACCTTGAATGTCTTGATATTTTTGTAGGAGGCCAACATAGCTGCAAACATTAGATCAATGAATAGTAGAACTTTGTTTCCCCACCTACAAACCCTATTAGAAGTAAAAAAGCAGTTTTCCCCACAGTCATGGCATTTTGCCTTTCCCTCCTTATGACTATAGAGGAAATCCTATATTTTTGTTGTTGTTGCTGCTGTTGTCATGTGCCTTCAAGTTGTTTCTAACTTTTGGCAACCCTAAGATGAACCTATCACGGGGATTTCTTGAGAAGATTTGTTCAAGGGTTTTATTTTATTTTATTGGTCTTTCCCTCCCTCTGGTTGAGAGAATGTGACTTGCCCAAGATCACCCAGTGGGTTTCCATGGGCAAGTATGATATTCTCTGCACTATCTATCTTCTCTGTCCTGATCTAACTAAACAGCCAGTTTCTCAGTGGTTTGTTAAAGATTGTGTGCAACTGCATTCCCAAAACAGAATACTGTATTAAGTACAGAGGGGGAAGGAGATAAAAAGGACGGCTTATCAGCTCCATGTAAGGAAGGGGAAAGAAATCATACAACCTTTCAGATGTTGTTGGACTGCAACTCCCAGTATTCCTTACCATCAGCTAGGCTGGCTACAGCTGCTGGGAAACTGCAGTGCAATAACATCAGGAGGCCTGCATGAGCATGATTTCCACCCCAGCACTAAAGGGAAAGCATTAAACTGTGAAATTGCTCTGTCTCGCTCACAGGGAGGAAACCATTTTCCACATGCAACCCTCCTGTGTTTGCTGTTTGTTTATGTTTGTGTGTATATATACACATAGAGAGAGTGAGACACTTCTCTTTTCCATTGAAAAAATATCAAGAAGGAAAAGAAAGAACACTGGCCCTACATATTTTGTTACATTTCTTTGACAGCCACTTGCCTGGTCAGAGATGAGAAACATTATCTTTTTCAAATGATAGCTTTCAGGATCCCCCAGCCTCTCACACACACACCTCACTCACTGGGAAGCTTGTCAGCTCTAGGAACTTTCTTAACTCTTAGGAGTTTATCATAAGACGGAATTTGGGGGTATAATGCAATGGCAATCTGAACACAATCATGGGGTTTCGCGTAATTGCGTATGAGTGTATCTCACGCAATTTTGGGCAATGGGAAGTCATTCCGAACGCAATCATGGGTTTTATGTTAATTAGTATAAGAGTATCTCACGCAATTTCGGGCAATGGGGGGTCATTTTCGGGCAATGGGAAGTCATTCTCAACGCATTCCGAATGCAATTAGATTTCACGTAAATTCGCTAAACTAGCGAATTTACGTGAATTTGAATTGCTCAATTCAAAATTGGGAGAAATTCCTCCTGTGTGATAAACTCCATAGGACACAAAATAAAGAGGTTGCAACTGGGAAAACTGGGGATGGGGGGGGGGGCAAAACCATAAATAAAGTACCTTTATTTTCTTCAATATGGGAAGTGACTGGTTGTCTCAGCTCAGTCCTCTCAGAAAAGCTGCCTGGGCATGCACAAAGGCCACCCCAGTCCTACAAGAGTGAACATACTGCGCCATTCCACCCATTCTTGAAAAAAAGAAGGAAGGCATTGCCATTACCACAATAAATGTTCTGGCAGTGCAAAAAGAATAAAATAAAAATAATAATAACAAGAGTACCACTGAGCATGAGCAAAAATCTCCCAAATAATACAAGGGAGGCTGAGATTAGACAGGCAAAGCTTGAAAGCAGAAGATGTTTGACTTGCAGGGATATATTTTTAGCGGTGCTCATTTTCACAGCGGAGAGGGATACATTTACATGCCCTGTTTCAGACAGATGGGTGCCAGTACACCCCCACCCCTTGCCCTACTATTGGCATATATCAGATGGATATCCACCTGCTCTTAGGATGGAATAGTACAGTAAAAGCACAGAGTGTTTATTTTAGAAACTTTATGACATGGACAGAGAATGGGTAACAGGGTATTTTCTCATAGCTGAACATAAATTTCTATAGGAAGGTCTGAGTGTTGTATGATTCATTTTAGAAATAAAAGCTTTTACAGGTTACAAGCCAATCTTAAATAAGTGACTTTGGGGACTGAAGCTTTCAGGGCTACAAGCCCAGTGTGGTAGGAGATGTTTTAGGAATTGTAATGAATCTTATCAGACGGGAGGAATTTCTCTTTATTGCGAATGGAGCCAATTCGAATTCACGTGAATTCCTATGGCATTCAGAATGCGTTCAGAATGGCTTCCCATTACCTGAAAATGACCTCCCATTGCCCGAAATTGTGTGAGATGCTTTAATTCACAATAAGGTAAAACCCATGATTGCGTTCGGAATGACTTCCCTTTTGCCCAAAATTGCGTGAGAAGTTTTAATTCACAATAACGTGAAACCCCATGATTGCATTTGGATTGCCATTGGATTATACTTCTAATTTCCGACGTCTGATAAGGTCCATAAAGAAGTTACTTTTCCAATGTCTGGATAAACACTGCCTTTCTACACAGATCTCAGGAGTGAGGATAATCTTTTACCCTTTCTCCTTGAATACTGGTAATACTATGAGGATGGCAGAGACTGATAGCACTTGGAATTTGATATCTCAGGGGTCATGAATTCCCTATTTCTGGCATATGCAATTCACCTTTCCTGGTTCCAGTCACCATCACCCAGATGCTTCAACAAAGCTGCAACATGTTGGGTTTTTTCTCTATGGTTTGGCTCCAGCACCCAAAATTCAAAACCAATTACAGATTGTCCCTTATCTAAAATGCATGGAAGCAGAAGTGTTTTTAGGTTTTGCAATATTTCCATATACATAATGAGATGGAGCCCTAGTCTAAACACAAAATTCACAGATGTTTCATATATACTTTATACACACATCCTGAAGGTTATTTTATACACATGTATCACTATCTCAGACATCTATAAAGAAAAGTGTTCAGTTTTGGAGGAGTTCAGATTTTGAAATTCTGGATAAGAGAAACTCAACCTGTATTGCTGTATTGCATGAAGGTGCCACGTTTGGCCAAATTAATATGATTAACCAAATAACAGGAGCTACAAATGATGCCTTGTAACCTGGACTCCCCATAATTTGAAAGACATCCCCAGAAAAGGTCATAATCTACCACCTGATGCCTAGTCCTGCTTCTCCAGCAGAGTCTGCAGCTCTGGAAGTCCGGTTTTCCCAAACCGTGTCTCTCGGCTTTTGTAAGAACAGAGGAAGAACACCTGGACATACATTCAGTTTTGCTTCCTGTTTACAACAGTACATTAGGCACATCACTGAAATTAAAAGCCTTTTTGTTGATGCAGTTTCAGGAACTGAAGTGGGGCAGGGCCTGTGTAACAGGAATGTGGCTCTCAACAAGAATTCTGAGAATGCCAGACATGGTGAAGGCTGTTTTTTTTTAAAGCCCTGCGTATGATGATGCAAATTGATCATAAAGGAGAGGGAACCCTGGAGCAAATGCAGAGTGTATTTTAGTTATATAAGCAACATACACAACGTAGACCACATTTTAGAGAATGGTTTTTCTAGGCAGCCTGACTTCCTTGCACAGTGGTATAAAAGTATAATCTTGACATGCAGGCGCTCCGCAGGACAGATATGCCCAGAAGGAGACTCTAGAACAGGGGGTAGCTACTTCGATCCACAGCACAGAGCAAATGCTAGCAGTCTCCGTCTCTACCAAAAGGAGGTCTTTTGTAAAGCAAATGGATTCTAATTGCACATTCAAGGCCAAGGCGGGGGAGATTTAGGGTTTGATTTTATTGTAACTTTGTGTTTTTTATTGTTGTAACCTGCCCGGATTCTTCATGATTGGGCAGGCTAGAAATAAATCTATTATTATTATTATTACTTTGTTTGTACTGCAGCAGGGGTAGATCACAACATTATACAGTGGACCCTTGGTATCTGCTGGAGTTTGGTTCCAGGATACACACACGCACACCCGATACCAAAATCCGTGGATGCTCAAGCCCGAAAGACCCACAAAAAACAATGGATGCCAGCCATGAACACCTTTGACTTTTTCTTGAAATGTTTTGCAGCGCCTGGTCCTCTTTTGTGGGGATGACATCTGGCCACCCCATCTAAGGTCAGGAGGAGGAATACCAATAGACCTCCATAAAAAGCAGGAGATATCGTCATGATGGTGACAGTAAGGGGAGCCTGGTAATAAGCCTGGCCCTTCTTCTGGTTTCAGAAAAACAGGGGAGGTGCTTCCTTGTTCCTTCCAGTCTGACCAAAGTCTCACTGTTGTTGTTACAGACCACTGGCTGTCAGGCTAGCAAGGAAACTCTTTTTCTGCCAGCCCTTCCCTTCCTTTTTCCTGGATGCAAGCACCCCATGCCTCCTGAGCCCCACTTGCACCCCCTGCTAGCCCCACATACCCTAGAGCTTGAGCATTATAATAAGATTTCAAGACCAAAGAAAGAAGAAGAGACCACTCACAGGTCAGGCTCCATAACTGCCTTTCTCTCTCTTTCTCTTTTCTTCCTGCCAAGTTTGTTCTTCTAATCTTGGAGGAGGAGAAGATAGCTGGGTTTTGGCCCCACCAGCTCCTCCTTGGGGGGAATATAGGGGGCAGAGATGATCATGGGCGTCTCTCCTCTTTCTCTTCTCTTTTCCCCCTACATCAGCTGATCACCTTAGACGGAAATCTAGGGTTGGGACAGATGGGAGTGATTCTGACTTAACCTCTTCAAGTCTGGATCTTGGGTCAGGACTTGGCTGGAGGCTGGAATTATAAGAGGAAAGCCCTGCTGGAAGTTGGCAATGGAGAGAGAAGCACTTTGAGCCACTTGCTTCCTTGGGGTTTTCTTCCTGATGTTGTTGTTGTGTGCCTTCAAGTGGTTTCTGAGTTATAGCTACCCCAAGGCAGGCCCACCAGGCATCCTCCTTTTCCAGGATGTGTCCTCTATTTCCCACCTTCTGTCCAAGAGGAATGCCAAAATGTTCTCCATTTGGAGCATGACTAAAAAGCACAAGCTTGTATTTATAGTAGTATTTTCTTGAATGTCCTGTATTTCATGGTGCCTTGTCCTCCTTTATGGTTAGGGCATCTGGCCACCCTGCTCCATGGTGAACCTATCACTAGAGTTTTTCACACAGGAGTTTATCATACGACGGAATTTGGGGGTATAATGCAAGGGCAATCTGAACGCAACCATGGGGTTTCACACAATTTCAGGCAATGGGGGGTCATTTTCGGGAAATGGGAAGTCATTCTGAACACATTCCAAACACAATTAGAATTCACGTAAATTCTCTAAACTAGCAAATTTACATGAATTCGAATTGGCTCCATTCGAAATTGAGAGAAATTCCTCCCGTGTGATAAACTCCACTGGAGCTGATTTCAACATTAACGGGAGATTAAAGTGGATTTAAAGCATCCTGCCAATGAAGCGGAAATGGCAAAGAATTGCACAAATGATTATCACATGCAATTGCGCAAATAAAATGATATCGCTGAAATCCCAAAAGTAAAAAGATGTGCATTAATGCTTCTTTGTGACCACTTTCAGTGTGAAATCGTTATACGTAATTACACAATTTCCCCAGGATATTCACAGGATAAACTCCTGGTCTCCTTTGTGTGATAGAATCATAGAATCATAGAGTTGGAAGAGACCACAAAGGCCATCCAGTCCAACCCCCTGCCATGCAGGAACTCTCCATCAAAGCATTCCTGGCAGATGGCCATCCAGCCTCTGCTTAAAGACCTCCAAGGACGGAAACTCCACCACTCTCCGAAGGAGTGTGTTCCACTGGCGAACAGCTCTTACTGTCAGGAAGTTTCTCCTAATGTTGAGGTGGAATCTCTTTTCCTCCACTGGGTTGTTTGGGGCTGATAAACTCCACTGGGTTGTCTGGAGATGAGAGAGTGTGACTCGCCCGAGTGGGTTTCATGGCTGAGCGAGGAACTGAACACTGGCCTCCAGAGTCGTAGTCCAATGCTCAAATCACTACACCATACTGCCTCTCCTTTAAGTTTTTACTTCAATGTTATTAAAATACAATGGGCCCTTTGTATCCTCTAAGGTTTGGTTCCAGGACCCCCGTGGATAACAAAATCCATGGATGTACATGCCCCATTAAATACAGTGGCAAAGTAACATGATGTCCCTTATGTAAAGTGACAAAATCAAGGCTTGCTTTTGGGGATTTATATATTTTTGGAATATTTTCAAGCTGTGGATAGTTGAATCCCATGGATAAAGAGTCTGTGGAGGGCCAACTGTATTTGAGAAGGAGGGTTTCCCCTCACCAGCATAACCCGTCCCTCTCTAAAACAAAGGGGCATAAGCAGAAAGGCACATAAGCAGAAGCACACGTAAATGCAAGAACCTTTGACCCTGCAAAACCCCATCCTTTACCAATTTAAGGAAACAACAGGAGAAAACAAAAACGCAGGCCACACAACCCAAAGTGTGACCCTTAACCTAATGGATTGCAACATGCTCAATAACTTAAACAATTCAAAAATCCCTATATCAAATAGTTCAAAAATGACTATATTACAGCAGACAGTCATTTCTGTCATGGCTATATACATAGGAACACACCCACACATGTCAATAACTTTCTGTCCTCCTTTGAATTTAGTAAATATATACAAAAATCCTGCAGTTCTCATTTTTTGTTGTGTGCCTTTAGATCATTTCTGACTCTAAGGCAAACCTATCATGGCAAGGCTTGGCAAGACTTGTCCAGAGGAGGTTTGCCATTGCTTTCCCCTGAGGCTGAGAATATGTGACTTGCACAAGGTCACCCAGTGGGTTTCATGGCTGAGCAGAGAATCAAATCCTGATCTCTGCAGTGATAGTCCAACAGTATACCACTGTGGAGAAAATCAAGGGTGGAACTATCTGGGACTCAGAAGTACTTCCCTCCCCAGCCTGAGTTTCCCAAATAACTAACCAATCCGAAACCCAACTCTGCCTTGCCCTTGTATGTTTATTAACAGCAGCTTGATCTGTAGAAGTCAGCATGTCTTCCTTTCACATGTTCATCTGCCAACTGCAGCTAGCCTCAAAAGCACAGGAGCAGAGAGGCAGCATGAAGAGCAGGCGTGGGTAATCCCACTCATCTAGGATTCTAGGACTTAGAAGTTCTTCTAAGACCTCAGAGGTTCTGGAAAGTACCTAGCCCCCAGCTTTTCTCATCTACTGGATCTTACCACCTGATCCAGAGAAAGAGATGGAGAGGATTCAAGAGGATCCTGATTCCCAGCACACATCCAAGAGACAAGACAGCTATTTCAAAACACCTGGAAAGTCAGAGTATGGGAAACACATTGCTGATCTGATCCAGTTGGCCGAAGCAAGGCAGATCCTTGGACATACTGTGTTTCCAGAAAATAAGAGTGGGGAGAGAAGAAGGAATCACTTTTGGGACTATCAAGAGGAAGGGAAGGGCCTTGGAACAACACACAGATTAACGTAAACCACTCCTCCCAAAGTAGGGTCCACACAGTATCTATATATATCCCACTCACTTCCATGCCAGCATTCTCTGAAGATGCCAGCCACAGATGCTGGTGAAACGTCGGGAATAAACTCTTCTAGAACATGGCCACATAGCCTGAAAAATTCACAAAAAGTCTGCCCCTCCCTGCCCCTGGTCCAAATTGCTTCTCTATTGCAGGTTCCCAATTATGTTCATCCCACTTGCAGCTCAGTGGATATGACCATGGGGAAGATTTGGAGAGCTCAGTGGCCCACAAATGTTCTGTGCATGGAAAAGTCCTCAGGTTCTACCACTGTCTTGTGGCTACTCCAGGCAGGATTGGGAAAGATCCCACATCTGAAACCGTTGAGAGCTGCAGACAGTCATTGTAGATCTGGACAGTATTAAAAGCAGTAGCTGTGCTAGTCTGTTGCAGCATAAAAAAACAAAGGAATGTGGCAGCACCTTTAAGACTAACTGGTTTTTATTTTAGCACGAGCTTTCAGGGACAGCAGTTCACAAGCCTAAACTCAGGCTACACAACATAATACGGTAATGGTCACTGCACCAATACACAACAATATGGGCCCGGACAGATAGGCCAAAATAAAGCTGCTTAGGGTCACTTTGGAAGTGTGCTGTTTAAATGATGTATGCATCCTAAGAGGCTGGAAGCCATGCCAAAGCCACACTCCAGCCCTAAGGACTGGAGCACAGCTTTGATGCAGCTTCTGGCCTCTTAAGATGCATGTGTCATTTATCTCCAAAGGGACCTGAAGCAGCCTGTCTGTTTGGGCCGTATGTTTCCAAGTGCCACAAAAAGAATATGGGCCCCTCCAGAATGCTTTCGTTGTCATGCTCAAGCTGAGATAATCAAGAGACACAGTTTACCACGCAGTCTCAGCCATATGCAATGAGATGCCCTCCACAGTCTCAGAAACAGTCCCTAACATTATTATACAACAGGCAACGGGGGAGTGTGATCATCATGAACAAGACTGCATATAGGAGACTGAGAAACAACTATCCAACACCACATTTTACAGAATCCTCTCCAAAGATCCCTCTGATGAAAATCTGAAGGAACTACACAAATTACTCACTTTGTACAGAACTGAATTCAAAAGAACACACCTCTGAAGCCCAAACCGGGCATCCAAAAACCAAACAAGGCAATCCAGGAAGACCTATTGTCTCAAGTATTTGAACCCTGACTGTTGGATTATCTGGATACATGGACTTGGTTCTCAAAACATACACCATCACTCCAAGCAATGTGAAGGATACAACTGATTTCTTGAGGAGAATACAGTCCTTCCAGAACGTCCCAGAGAACACTATCCTACCACTATGGATGTGGAATCCCTTGTTCACCAACATTTCATACCAGGATGAACTACAAGCCATCAAGAACATCATCCTGAATAAGACTTACAGCAGACCTAGCCTCCAAACCCTGCCACTTTGTACATACCCATAACTACATCACTTCTGTATTGCCATGTCAGTGACATGGGCACCCATATGACACCACAGTATTCAAACATCTTCTTGGTTGACCTGGAACAATGCATTCTAAGCACGTGAACCCAAAAACCTCTTCTCTACCTATGATTTCTGGATGACATCTTTGTAATTTGCTGTATCACTTGAGAAGTTCCACCAGGATGTCAAGATCGTTCACCCCTACCATCAGCCTGAATCTAGAACAATCCACACAATTACCTTTCTTGACACCACTGTGCAACTGCACAATGGACTTCTGAACATCACACTTTATCAAAAACCCACTGGTCACTACACATACTTACATGTCTATAGTTTCCACCCAGAACACACTACAAAGTCTATTGTTTAAAGCCAAGCTCTCTGATACAACAGCATCTTCTCAGACCCACAAGACAGAGACTCAAAACTCTTGGATTTGCAACAGGTATTTCTCAAACTACAATACCCATCTGAGGAGTTGAAGAAATAAATCAACAAGGCAAGATAAATATCCAGGAATCACCTACTTCAGGTCAAAAACACAAAATGACAGACCACCCCTAGTGGCCATCTACAGTCCCTAGCTGAGACCGCTCAAATGCATCATCTATGAGCTATAATTCAGGAGAATAAGAAGGCCCTCTCAAAAGCTCTGGGAGACAGGTCTTTATAGACATACAGATAGTCTCCAAGTCTTAAACAACTACTCATTTACTGCAGGATACATAATATGGATAACAATACAGGGACAAGATCCCCCCCACAAACTAAGGTGCCAGCTCTGTTCCCTCATCTACTCTGGAAGCAAAATTAAGAGGGACTAAGTACATCAACCACAACATCAGAGGTGCATTTACTTGTTCGTCTTCCAATATGATATATGCCATCTTATATGTGATATATGCTAAACTCTATATTGGACAAACTTCCTATGCCCAAAAACTCTATATTGGACAAACGGGACAGTCTCTATGCAAGAGGATAAATGGACACAAATCTGACATTAGAAATGGCAATACCTAAAAACAAGACACTCAAAAAGCTTCCTATGTGTATGCAGCAAGCAATGTGGTCAGATGCTTCCACTACATATACCCATTTTTTAAGATGTTGATATTTTGGGAAGTATGAATATAGCATATTTCAACAAACAAAGGTACTTCTTACTTTCCAGAGTAGTAGGTGTGTCTTGATAAGAATGGTTTCCAATCTTTTTTGCAAGAGTGTAGCAGACCTCAAAGAAATTACTAGGGTTTTTTTTTTTTTTTGGCATTTTTATATCATGAATGTACTGAACCTTTAGACCAAGTTGATCTTATCTTGGTCTGGGGTAATTTAAGTAGGTGAGCAAGAAAGTAGAGAGGAATTACATTTTTAGGACTTTTCATTTGGACTAGTCTGATCCTCCTTCATGAGCCAACAAGAAAATCAAAACATAATTATCCACTCACTTTTGCATTTCTAAATGTATTGCAACATAGTTCTCACCTTAAAATGTACATTTTTAAAACGTTTTTGGTACAAAAGACATACAGCATCTCCTTACAAGGAAATACTGTTTATTGTTGTTGCTAACTGCCTTCAAATAGTCTTCAACCCATGTATGAGAGACCTCCAGCTGTATCTTAACTGCTCTGCTCAACTCCTGCACACTCATGGCTGTGGCTTCTCTGACTGAGTCTACACATCTGGAATGCAGCCTTCCTATTTTCCTATTGCCCTCCACCTTGCCAGGCATTATCGCCTTTTCTAGTAAGGCCTCTCTTCTCATGCTATGGCCAAACTATGGAGTTTATCATACGACAGAATTTGGGGGTATAATGCAGTGGCAATCCAAACGCAATTATGGGGCTTGACGTTATTGTGAATGAGTGTATCTCACGCAATTTTGGGCAATGGGAAGTCATTCCGAACGCAATCATGGGGTTTCCTGTAATTGCATGTTAGAGTTCTCATGCAATTTCGGACAATGGGGGGGTCATTTTCGGGAAATGGGAAGTCATTCTGAATGCATTCCAAATGCAATCAGATTTCACGTAAATTCGCTAAACTACCGAATTCATGTATTTTGCGAATTGGCTCCATTCGCAATTGAGAGAAATTCCTCCCGTGTGATAAACTCTTATGACAAGCTCAGTTCAGTCACCTTTGCTTCCAGGGAGATTTTGGGCCTGATCTGCTTTCTTCACTCTCCAGCTTTCACAATCATACATTGAAATGGGAAATACAATGGCATGGGGAATCCTAACTCCGATATTTAATGATATATACACCTTTACACTTCAGGATCTTGTCTAGTTCCAGGAATCCCTAAGTCTACACTTATGTACTGAGCAAAATGGACAAGCCTCCTGACGAGACCTTATCCATCTTGATGATGAAGTAATGATTTGTGTGGATTTTGTCCCCACAAAATGGAAATGGGAAAGAGAGGATTACCAGATTCTGCTTTTGTATTATTCCTTGAGAGAATTTTGTCCCGTAAAAACAGAGCAATACCCACTAGAGGGCAGTGTTCACTGCGCAGATGTCCCATCTTGAAGACGGGTCCATTCCATGTTTCCCTTCCTTCATATAGGCTTAATTGAAACACTGTGAAGCAGTGGCATCATTAAGGAGGTTCACGGGTACTGAACGCACAAGGTAACACCCTAAAAGGGGGTGACCCCACTGCTCCTCAAACATCGGCCTTTTGGCAGGAAACAGGATGTGGCGTTCACCTTTGTCCCATTCAAATGCCGAAAAGATGGGGTGGGTAGGGGGAGGCTCAGTGGGAGGAGAAAGGAGAGGTCCCAGGTCGTTGTTTTTTAAAATTAAAATTTCAAATTTCAAAAAAAAAAATTAATTTTGTAATTTTTTTAAAAATTTTGTTTAAATTTTATTTTAAAACATCACATTTTACCAAACATCACATCACATTTTACCAAAACATCACATTTTACCAATGTTCACTTGAGGCACACGAAGCTACGTCTATGTAAATACACTGAGGCTGTGCGTATGAGGCTGTCATTTAAAAGTATAATTTTAATTGTTCCAGTAGTTTATGTCGCCACTATTGCCATTATGTTCAGTGCCATATGGGAATTATGAAGTATGAATAAGATTAGTACAAAAATAAACAACAACACCACATGACTAGGGACTCTGTATGGTGTGGTATAGGAGGAAATTAGTGGGGAGGTGACACCGTGAGTTACCACACCAGGTGACACTAACCCTAGTGACACTACTGCTAAGCAGTGGCACTGATGGGTTCAGATCCTCTTGGAGACATGGCTGCTTCTCTGAATGCCACCTCCCTCTGTTGCCGCCACAGCCACCAAGTTTTAGACCAGGTCACATTAAATAGCAAATGATACTCTACGCAGGGGTCAAGGTACTTCTTTCTTTCTAACTGTTCCGGGTTTGAGCCCTGGCACTGATACAAAACATCTGAGCTAACTCTCTATCAATTGAACGCTAGAGCTCTTTCAATTTGTTTCACAGGTGCCTAGCTTCCCTTCTGCTGTACTGCTTTTACAGGTGAGTCGACCAAGGACAGCTGGACTAGGCCAAGCTAGTATGTCCCTTTGACTCCGTTTAGACGGATGTACAGCTCCACCGGCCTCCATTCAGCTGGGAATTTAGAAGGATACTTGCTTCTCCAACAGAATATAAGCCACCTTTGAGCTTCGTGGCTTGGTTTAGTCAGCTTTATTGAGCAAGGAATCATTCTGCTAGGAAGGCAATTTAAACCACTCTCTTACTTGTTTAGCCTCCTTAGACAGTGCACCCACCCACCTTTCTCCTCGCCAGTAGAGCCCATCAGGTGGCATTTCTTAACTAATAGGTCACCATTTTTCATGTTTCTTTGTCGTTGCTGACCCCTGGTAGCAGAGGGCCATCGCCGCTCATTAAAAGGCATTAGGTAAAACCATGGGTGGGAAACACAGAGACTATAGGCTGCATGAGGGCTCCCCACCTTTTTTGGTGTCTCCAATGCTGTCAAAGACCAACAGAAAATTACCTTAAAATAAGGTGAGCATAAGCCCCACATCTTGTTTTAAAGAAGAATCTCAGATACCCCAGGAGGAATACCCACTAGAGGGCAGTTTTCACTGCCCAGAATGCCCGCCCCATCTATAAAACCAAGAGGCACCTTCCCTGCACACCTTGTTTTAGGCTTCAAGAGGCAGGATCTGAGATGAAGGTGTGGCTTTTCATACTTCTACTGCCAAGCTAATGTTGGGGCATCTGTGAACTATGATGAGTTTCTGAAGGAGGAGTGAACCCACAGTACCGCTAAGGAGAAACCAAGTCAAACCTAGCATCCACGTGGAGAGTGCAGGCGCCTGTTCCTCTTGTGTTTGTACAGATAAACACCTTAAGCTCAATTGTTTTCTACATCTGCACATGCAAACTTGATTCTTTTTCACTGTGCAGAAGCCCTACTATCTGGCACGCAGTCAGAAGAATTAGTTTTCTGCAAGAAGAAAATGTCTCTCCTACATGACCACTAGTGCTCTGAGTGTTAAACTAGAACACTGGACTCTTTCAGACGTGGGAAATTGGAAGTATAATCCAAGGGCAATCCAAACGCAATCATGGGGTTTCACGTTATTGCGAATTATATTTATTTATTTATTTATTTATTTATATCCCGCTCTTCAGCTCTAAAAGCTATCAATATCTATTATTAGATAATAGATTAGAATTAGAGCTTCTCACGCAATTTCGGGCAAAAGGGAAGTCACTCTGAATGCAATCATGGGTTTCATGTTATTGCGAATTAAAGCTTCTCACGCAATTTCAGGCAAGTGGGGGTTATTTTCAGGTAATGGGAAGTCATTCCGAATGCCTTCCAAATGCAATGGGGATTCACGTGAATTCGCATTGGCTCCATTCGAAGTTGGGAGAAATTCCTCCCGTGTGAAAGAGTCTACTGGGACACCAGGGTTCAAATCCCTGCTCAGCTGTGGAAACTCACAAATACTAGCACTTCCCTCTTTCTTTCAGTTTCACTCAGTCACAAACACACAGAGAGAAACACCATAAATCAGGGCATTACCATCACTCCATCTCATTTTTCTTGTTTGCTGCGTTTTTGTCCAGCATACAAAGTTTTGTGGTGATGCCTTTATTACTATAAGAATGTTTAGTGCAGATACACTGGCTGCATTCACACTGGAGAAATAAACCGGTTTAAGTGCCATGGCTCAATGCTGTGAAATTCTGGGAATTGTAGTTTGTTGTGGGGCCCAGAGTGGAGCATGGGGTTTTGTTGGCAAGATTTGTTCAGAGGAGATTTGTCATTGCCTTCCTCTGAGGCCCAGAGAGTGTGACTTACCACATCACAGCAATCCTTTGAAATAGGTTAGGCTGAGAAACTACAGGTATTAAAAACAGCAACAGCAATAGCAAATAAATTTCTACACTTGCTGTATTATCAGTGAACTAAGCACTCCCTAAGCAGTTTACAATGTGTAAGCCCCAACAAACTGGGTACTCACTTTAGTGACCTATGGAAGGATGCAAGCCTGAATGGACCTTGGAGCCCCTAGGATCAAACTCACAACCTTGTGGCTGCAGCACAGGCCTTTAACCGCTGTCCCACAAGGGCGTGCTAAAAAGCTCCAGAATCAGGCACAAAGAAAGTCCAATTGTTCCAAAATGCCAGCACACCAATTTCATTATATTGGTACCTATCATAAGATACAGTTGTGATCTTCAAGAGACATGTGATCTTCAAATGATGATGATTATGATGATAAGCAAAATGCCCTTTGGACTGACTACATGATAACAGGTATGGTTCTGCGGTGGCTTAGTGGTTAAGATTCCAGTTCTGATGATTGGAAGATCAGAAGGTTAGCAGTTCGAGGCCCGAGTGCTACATGATGGGGTGAGCTCTTGTCACTAGTCCCAGCTTTTCCCAACCTAGCAGTTCAAAAGCAAGCTAAGTGTGAGTAGATAAAAGGTACCACATTTCAGTGGGAAGGTAAAAGCATTCGGTGCAGTCATGACCACCAGAGTAGTCCTTGGACAATGCTAGCTCTTCAGCTTAGTAACAGAGATGTGCATCATCCCCTACAGTGAGTTATGACTTGACATTCACGTCAAGGGACTACCTTTACCTTTATTTTTTAACCTTCATATATTTTAGAATGTGCCTCACACAACTACCAATTTGCTTCAGTGCATCATTCAGGCTGTAAGTCTTATGGCAACAAGCAGAGTTCCCAAATGCATGGACTTGCAGGGGGTTCCTTTTAATAGAAGATACACAGCAGGGAGAGATGTTGTGTTATCTGCTTCATCACATTTTAGGGCAGCATTGAGACGGGAGAATCCAACTTTCCTCTAAAGCACAGGAGTTCTCTTTGGGGTAGCAGCTGGCAACCTTCATTGTGAAAGTCACTGCAGTAGGGAATTGGTTGGCGTAGCTCCAGCGCCCTAATGAGACTTTACAACCAAGTTACAGGTTTTGGCATGTTAAAGCCAACAGGAACCATATGGTCTCCTTCCCACTGCGCACTACAGGCTGCAAGGTTATTTCAAAATGAGCCCAACTCCTCAGGAGAGCTCCTTGAAGGATTGGGATAGCACCAACTATGAAAAACAACCATCTTCAAACAATATTAGGAATTGCCATAGAGATTCCTAAACTGTCTAACCCTTTAAATGAAAACAAGCACTGAACAATCAGCTGTATGATTATTATAAAGCCTTTCCTAACCTGGTACTCTCCGGGTACTTTGGACTACAACCTCATCGTCGCAAGCTGCGTGTTTTCTTCTTGCAGACAATAGAAGTTGTAGTTCATCATAGCTCAAGGGTGCCATGTTAAAACAGGGTACTCTGTTTCTATAGTGCTGAAAATCCACCACAAACTTTACACGCAAGAATAAGGTTAAGTCCCTGCCCAGTTTAAACAAAGATCAGGAATGATATAGAAGTGGGCAAATACAGAACGGAAGGGAACACAAGTATAAGCAGTGCAATGTTGTTCTGAACACTAAATAGTATAGTCTATGCACTAAATATTATAGGCAACTTTTTTTGGTAAGTCCTATTGGTATAACTTCTAACTGGAGTTCCACTGTATATCATAGTGGTATAACTGTGTGATGTAAAAGGTTCCAAATGGACATTTTGGGAAGGGGCAAAAAGTAGATCAGGAATGAGATTTTGAACTGCAGTCCCCATAATCCCCAACCTGGCAATTCTGTAAATTGTAGTCCTCTGTCAGTATCGTTCCACCCCTCTTTCTAGAAGAGTTGGCAGAAAGAGCAGCAGGTGGATTCATGGGGATGGAGTTGGCAAATACCCCCCTTCAAAGGCATACCTTCTTCATTTGATAGGTATGTTTGAACAAGTAGGATGGTAAATCTTTGTATGGGGAGTTGATTTTTGTAAGCATATATGCAAGGCCGGTGTAAAATCCAAATGTGCTTTGAATATAGATGCTTAAATGTCATACTGTTAGAATGCTTGTTATATAACCAAAAAACTCGCATCATGAAATCCGCGGCTATTTTCGCTCTTGCAAGTGGCCAAATTTAGAGCAAGCATTGGATAATTAATGCTACTTGAGCATAAACATATAGTTTATATCAAACTTCCCTTAATCTTTTGTTTTATATCCTTTAGGATTTGGAGATGGGTGTATAGACTTTGTTTAAATACAGCTCACCGTAAATCATTGCTGCATGTGGTATCCTTATGTTTTTACAAACATTTAATGCTTCATGTATATATATATATATATATATATATATTCGTGTTTGTTGTTGTTTTCAAAATCATTCCAGATGTTAATCTTAGTAGTGTTTTTGTTTTTAAGGCTAGAACGCTATCATTAATTCATTCACTTACATATTACTGCGTACCTAGAAATAGTTTTGCAGTAACAGTCAGAGAATATACAGAACATACCTATTAAACCAGATTTTTACTGGAATCCTCTCCTTGAAGACAGTTTTACTCAAGACAAATTGATGGGAGTTTATGGTAAAAGGTTCCTATGTATGAAACTGCCCATGCTTGCTGGTGTATACCTTAATTTGTAATTTTTGTATCTCCTTCTCTCCGCCCCCCCCCCCTTTGTAGCCAAAATAGTGCCATCCATAAACATGCAGGAACCTAGCATGGTTGGGTTTGAAAGCCGAAGGTTGACAGAATGACAACAAACACAGTCTTTAGAGACCCCTCCTCTTCTCAGAAATGGGTCAGAAATGGCTATAGGATATATATGTGTGTGGTATGCAACTTCTGAAATGCACCTCTTATCTCAGAGAGGGGAGTCAACTAACTAGATGAAGCTGAATCTTCATTCTTGTAAGCTTCCCTCTCTGCCTTTAAAATGGCAATGAACACCATCCACATGCAAAGGAAGAAACAAGAGACTTCAGGTAACCCAAAAGTTTGCAGTAGCACAATTTTCAAAAATCACAAATAAGTAAGTACATAAATAAATAAATAAATAAATAAATAAGCATGGTGTAGGAGGTTGGAGTGTGGGATCAGGACTCAGGGACACCAGGATTCAAATCCCTGCTTGGCCACAGAAACCCACTGAGTGGCCTTGGGAGCAAATCATACTCTCTCAGCCTTACAGAAAGGTGACGGGGGGAAAACCCTCTGAAAAATTATTGCCAGTGACAGGTTGACCTTAGGGTTGCCATAAGTCAGAAACAACTTGAAGCAGCAACAAAACAAATAAGCCATCAACCCCAAAACATTCCCAAACAGCCCCCAGTGAAGATGCAGAAAGATTATTGACTATGGAGGAACAGAGCTGGTGGGGGGAGAATGGGACCTTGAATAGTTAGTATTCAAACCTGTGACCATTTTGTTGCTGGTCCCATTTGTTATATTTTATATACCGGTAGTCCTCATCCCCAGATTTTCCTGCACAACAACAGAAGAAGGATGTATGCAAAAGCGATGCATTTAGTCCACAGATGATTGATGTGAAGTTGGGCATGCGTAGGTGTGTTCCCCAGAAGCTGTGTAAAAGTGGGGGCCAAGTTCAAAAGAATTGAGAAACACCGCAAGATGTTATGAGCCAGAATAAGGCCACTTCTCTGAAGTGAAAGATACTGTAGTACTGTATCTCTGACTTCAAAGTTGCGTCTAATTCATCAGAAATTTACTAGTGAAGTATTCTAATCTAGATACAGGCGGGTTCTTGCATTTGTTTTATTTTTCTTCTTTTTTTCCCAAAAAGTAGTTTATTCACTTACTGACTAGCTCACTATATTTATTAGTCAGTTCATCACAAACGATTAAAGCAATGTACAATCACAATAAAATTACTAATTTACAAAATAATGACATACAATAATCACAACAAAGCCAATCCAATTAATACCAAGTAAAAACCTCCCCCATTCCTAGTCTCAAGACAACAGCAGCAGCACCTAATAATCTTCTGAAGGCATCTTAAGCTACTGGAGGAACTGGTACATTTTAAGTCTGCTTCTAGACCAGCTTTTATTAACCTACCATCCAGATATTTCAGGAATCCTGAAACGTTTGGATTGCATCTGGTTGCAGAAAGCTCTCCTAAAAATAAGAAAACTGTGAGCCCTGAAGGGTCTTGCTAAGGGTAGCATTTCAAAATTATGATGCCAGCACAGAAAAGGCTGTGTTTTATCATCTCAATGCCCCCTACCCTCATCTCTCATACATGAGACATGAAGTCTAGCAAACTCTCTGCTCACAATATTAACTGTTAAGCACCATTGTGTAGGGAAATGCACACCATAATGTATGCTGGTTCCAAGGCTTTTAGTGATTGTGTGTGTGTGTGAATGCACCTTCATTCCTTACTCTGAAATTGTTGGTAGTCTCTATCTAAGGAAGGAAGGACGGACGGACCTTGGTGGAGGAAACACGGTTCACAAGATTAGCAATATACAACCATTCTGAAGCAGGAATACATGAATGGGAGATATAAGTTATGGCATAGACAAAACCTCATTATTTTGAACATCGTGTAATAAAATCATTCACCATTCTGGTTAAATGTTTTAACAAAGAAAAATTATTTCAGTTAGGCCAATAACCTCTTTAGCAACGTGTTGCAATTACTTCCTTCTTACCACACTGTTCACTTTTAATTTTCTAAAAGAAAGTACGTTTCCAGCTGTCATGCTTTACACAGTGATAAGCTTCAGACACATGAACAGATAAATGCAGAAATCCACAGAACAATGCTGAAGCAAACAAAACAAAAAACTGTATCCAAGGGTCAGGAAGCAGCGGACAGTTGGGTTTCTAGCAAAGTTTCTCCTTTGAAGTAGAGTGTTCGGTTCTGGGCATCATAGTTCAGAAAAAATGCTGATCAATTGGAAAGGATTCAGAGAAGATCTGCAAGGTTGACCAATGTCTAAACAACAAATCACTCGAGGAAAGCCTGGAGGAAACTGGCATGTTTTGCTGAGTGGAAAGATTAATGGGGACTCTTGTTGAGAGGTGATTTTGAGTATTTGGAAGACCATCATGCAGAAGTGGAGGGACTGCTCTCACGAGATCCACTAAAAAACAGGACGCAAAACAAGAGGCTTAAAAGTGTGGCCCCAGCGGATGCTGAATTTTGCGAGCCCGACTGCTACGGCCTTTTTTGTACTGCCTTGGGCAAGTCACTCTCGGCCAGACTCAGTTCCCCATCTGTAAAATGAGAACAGTGATGATCTTGTTGGGAGGGTGCATTCAAAGTTGGTCAAGAGTTCTGCAAATGATGTCAGTTTATATAGTTTGTATATATTAGCCAGCACACCTCCCCTCCCAAATTCCATCCCGTTTCTGCACTCTGAGCTGTCAAAGAAAGTTATTCCAGGTATGAATAAAGCTGGATATAAGACATATGGGGTTGCAGAGTTGAAAAGGGGAGGAAATTGGGAAGTGTGCGTGGATGGTGAGTGGAAAAGGTACCAGGGCAAAGTAAGTGAGTTTAAGGTAGGAAGACAAAGAGGGAGGTAGGCTGGGGGGAGGGGGAAACAAGGGTTGGACTCTTTTTCCTAAACACTTTTCTGCCTCCGTGGAAGCTCACAATCTACAGTGTAACTGCTGTGTTAGTGTGGGTTGTTTATATGAGTACTTGCATCCACATATATAGACAGACAGCGACATGGTTTGCTTGTAAAATTAACAAAAATGCCCTCTAGGTGTTAAAACGGCCTCACATGAAATAATAAAATCAATTCAACAATACATAAACTGCTTACAAATGTATTGGGAATCCCTTCCTTGTAAAACAGAAATGAAAATACAGTATATTTTATGTTTTGCTTGCTGAAGGGGTTGATCAACTGCTTATTCCTCCCATCACGCCTCACCACTGGCAAACCTGGCTAGGCCTGAAAGGAAATGGGGTTCAACAACACTGGGGGTGGGCACAGGTGCTCCATCCCTAGTGTACAGATTTTTGTAACACTGTAGTATTAACACGTTACATTAAATGCTGTATGTCTGTACTTATGTGTGTATAAAATCACAGATTGCCATGCATTAGCCCAGCTAGTAGGCTGTCTCATTACATCTCCAGCCAAAAGAGGAACAAAAGGTATATGTTATCCTTTCACCCCTTTTGGTGCCATCTGCACATTCCCAAACCTGCTGTGGTCCTGAAGGAAGCCTCATGGAGGAATGTGAAGATGAAGGCTTTCGTGACCGGCATCCATAGTTTTCTGTGGGTTTTTCGGGCTGTGTGGCTGAATTCTGGAAAAAAATTATACTTCTTTTCTTCACTAATATTTAAAATACTTTTGTGTAGCGGGTTTGCTAATTCTTCCCATTTTTTAAAATAATAATTAGCCATAAGGACATCCAGACGGAGGGTTTCCCAATCTTTGTCCTTTTGATTGCTTCCACCACTTCTGCCAATGAGATCAATGTATTTAAAACCTGTCTTTGAGATTCTGTAATTACGGGTGTTTATGTAAATATTCCTCTATTTCTTTATTTCTTTTTGTTGTCTCACCAATATCTAATATGTCATCAACAAAATTTGTGTAATAATTGTAAAAAAAAACCTTCTTTTATCTCACCCACATTAGTAGTCGTATCTTCTCCCTTCTTTAGTTCAATAATTGTTTTTATTTGCTTTTCTTTCTTTAATTTGTAGGCTAATCATTTTTCTGGTTTATCTGACCCCTCAAATTTTCTTTGTTTAATACCATATTTAATTGATTTTGGAGTATTTTTTATTTCTTTCTATATATTTTGGTTATTTAGTTTATTCTTTAACTCTTTTTCTTTTCCCCTAATATTTTCTATTATTCTTCCTTCTTTCTCTTTTCTCTTCTTTTTCATTATCGATTCCTGTTGGATAAATAACCCTCTTATTACTGCTATTGAAGCTCCCCAAACTATTTCCCTTGTAGTCTCTTTCCCCCTATACTCTTTGAAATAGGCTTTCAAAGTTCATTTCACTTTCTCCACTATTGTTTCTTCTTGCAGTAATTTTTTATTCACCAATCCAAGTTATTTTAAAATTAAAACAAATTTTAAAAAGAAAAAAAATATTCCTGACGTTTCACCTGCAACTGTAGCTGTAGCCACAGTTGCAGGCAAAACAGCAGGAATAAATTCTTCCAGAACGCAGCCACGCAGCCCGAAAAAAACCACAGAAAACCTAAGGGAGGAGTTGGGACAGACAACGGGGAAAAGGCCAGCAAGGAATGGGACTGCCTTTCCTCTCAGACACAATTTTAAAGGACATTTGCTGCTGAAGGGAGAATTAGCAGCACCTTGCAGTATACTTATAAAAGTCTGGCAAGAAGCCTCTGTAATCAAGAACTTGCTTACTTGCTTGCTTATAGGGGTTTTTGGACTACAATGGCCATGTCAAACGGGGAAATTGTGGGAACTGTCATTTTTGAAAAATGGGCAAGCCAGCGTGGCATTCTGGTTTGCCTTAGGGTCGCTGTAAGTCGGAAAGGACTGTAAGGCACACAAAAACAACAACGTGGCCTAGTGCTGCTATAGCTTGAGGCAACGCAGCCAGTTCGCCCAAGGCTATCGCTTCTATTTGGCAGGCCTTCTTAGTGCACATAGCTGTTGTTGTTGTTGTTGCTGTGTGCCTTCAAGTCATTTCTGTCTGGTGGCAACCCTAAGGTGAACGTATAATGGGGTTTTCTTGGCAAGTTTTGTTCAGAGGGAATTTGCCATTGCCATCCTCTGAGGCTGAGAGAGTGTGTTTCCAATCCATGGCCAAGCTGGGATTCAAACCCTGGTCTCCAAAGTCATAGTCCAATTCTCAGACCACTGCACCTTGCGGGCAGTTTGCACAGAAAGAGCCAGCAGCGTAGCCAGAAATTATAAGACTCTCTAGACATATAATGACATGTGGGCACAAAACCTAGTCCTTCCAGCCCTTTTCAAATGGCATGCCTGAAAAGTCCCTGACAAGAGTTTGTTGGTATGCCTCCTTGCTTTTGAGAGATGCGTTTTTTAAAATGTGTTTCTACGACAGGCAGTGCATGCCTGAGAATGTCCTTGGCTATTAATTCCCTTACTTTTAAAGTACATGAAGCTTTGTAAGTGAGCAGCAAACTATAACGTTGTTCCTTAGCAACCTGCGCCAGCTTTTTAAAAAAAGGAGTTGCTGGTGGGTAGATCGTGTGGCATTCATGTGTGTCTGCTGCACATGTGTGTATAAAACAAAGCATGTGTGTAGGTCATGAGTGTAGGCTTCTAGGCATCCTATCTTGCTGGGGGATAATACAGTGCACATGCATGCGTGCTGCACAAACACAAACACACATGAGCTCGGTTGCATAAACTGCACTCGGCAAGTCAGAGAGCTGTGCAGAAGATGTCCATGATGAAACGTATCCATTATGCAAGAACATAAGGTATGCATTCTGAAGACAGACAAATGAGTGAAATGTGGCATTTATAGTCTATTATGCAGACAATGTCTGTGGGTGTGAAATCGAATACAGTGCAAATGGTATGACAGTATCACTAGTCTTGCAAAAGAAGCCCACAAGACTGGTATAACCTACAGACCATTTTTACTAGCCAGCCTTGCCAAATGTGTCTAGGGCTGCATTCACACTGCAGAAATAATCCAGTCTGAAACAGCTTTCATTGGCGTGGCTCAGTGCTATGGAATTCTGGGAATTAGTTTGGCAAGCTATTTAGCCTTCCTTCTCAGAGAACTCTGGTGCCCCACCAAACTCCAATTCCCAGAATTCCATAGCACTGAACTATGGCAGTTAAAGTGGTGTCAAACTGGATTATTTCTGCAGTCTAGATGCAGCCTATGTTAGTTCTTTGTGACAGTCTATTATTATATTTCTTTATATCCCACCCCCAACAATATTTAAAAAACAGTACAATTAAAACTGTACATTAAAATAGAATTAAATTATTACAATATTAGAAGAAATTACATGTTAAAAGAATAAAATAAAGGCATATGAAAGACAGAGAGGGAGAGAGAGAACTGTTTTCCTCTCAAGTATCAATTTTCTCCCTGCCTTGGAGCCCTTTCACATAACACAGTTATACAATGTACTGCTATGATTCCACTTTAACAACCATGGTAGCATCCTATGGAATCCTGGGCTTTATAGTTTGGGGCCTTAGACAAGTACCCTGCTCTCAACTGCAAATCCCAAGATCCCAAAGGAGATAGCTATGGCCATTAATGTGGAATCAAAGCACCATAACTGTATAGTGTGAAAGGCCCCTGGAGACCACTTTTCTTTGTCATGGGGACCAAATGTGGGACATCTGGCAAAGCTACTATTACAAATGTTTTGCAGACTGTCTAGGCAATATTTTTACACATATTTCACCAGACAGCTGTGCATGTGATAATATCCAAACCATTTGGTAGGGTTATAATGAGGGGAGGGGGGCGGTTCATTATATTGTTGTTGTTGTTTTAAAGCCTTTTTAGTGTGGATTGACAGCTCATCCTCAAATGACTTTGTTTTCCCTGTCGACTTTTTATAGGGAAACACCACCACGTTTGTGACGTTTTCCTGCGATCCCTCTTTGATCCTTCTTTCTTATAAATGTGCGTCCCCATGCTGAAAACAAGTTAGAGCTATGCTAAATTTAATAACCGAAAATGAATATTTCACATGGTTGAATCTAGATTTCATCACACGAGGCAAATTTAGAAGAACTAGCAATTATGGAACAATTAATGCAATTTCAGAACAGCAATTTTTCTGCACAATCTGTTATTGAAAATTGCTTGAGAAATTATTGTGTCCACTTTGTGTCACGGGATCTCTAAATATTTGTGCTCTGACATATACATACAACCTTCCGCTACCCAGTTCCTTTTTTTCACAAAAAATCTTGCACCTCATTAAATACCTATAAAGAGTTTATCAGACAACGGAAATTGGAAGTATAATCCAATGGCAATCCGAATGTAATCGTGGGGTTTCACGTTATTACAGATCAAAGCATCTCACGCAATTTCGGGCAAAAGGGAAGTCATTCTGAACGCAATCATGGGTTTTACCTTATTGCGAATTAAAGCATCTCACGCAATTTCAGGCAATGGGGGGGGTCATTTTTGGGTAACGGGAAGTCAATCTGAACACATTCTGAACGCAATGGAAATTCACGTGAATTCGAATTGACTCCATTCGAAATACAGAAAAATTCCTCCCGTCTGATAAACTCCTAAGCCTTTATGTACTTCATCTACAGCCATTTTCTCATTCCTCCATTACTGGAGACTTTTTTCATTCCTACTTTATATTAAATTTATTTTCAGTTGTGAAAACTACTATTACATCAAAAGTCTTGTTTACACAGGTGAGGCTGTTCCTATTATATCTGTATATGGGAACCACATTTGCACCAACCATAAACCACAGCTTGGCTATGGTTTGCATGAAATAGCCACAATTTAAGCCAGGGATGCACAGAATTTTCAGACCTGAGGGTTGCATTCAGTACATTTGGGGACCACAAGTACCTGAAGAGTGTACTTTTGTTTAGGTTTTGGGAACCAAACTGGGAAATGTTACTTTTTGTAACTCTCAGATTTCCCTAGTCAGCAAGGCCAGTGGCCATGCTAGCTGGGAAGTTGTAGAACAAAAAGTAACTTTCCCCAGCTCTGCACCCACATATTGTGCACATTTTCCATTTTGGTACACAACTGAGCATGTCCACACACCTATCCACCCGCACAGATGTTTCAGATGCTCCAGCAATCTCTTCTGACACTAATAGCAGTAGATAAATAGCAGTCCTGGAAGACTGTTTCACCAGCTGGTGAAAAGGTGGTGAGACTTGAAAAGGGTCTGCAAATTATGGGATTGTTGTTGATGTTGTACCCTCGTCATTTCTGATTTATGGCGACCCTAAAGCAAACCGATCATGGGGTTTTCCTGGAAAATTTTGTTCAGAGGGGGTTCGCCATTGCCATCCTCTGAGGCTGAAAGAGTGTGACTTGCCCAGTGGGTGCAGGTTATAGGTATCTAGTTTAAATTAAGCAGAGCCTGGATACAGCAAGGCAATCTTGTTGGTTGTGAGCTGCTTCGGGAGAAAGGCAGGATACTAAATAAAGAAATAAATTCTTTGAAGTGGTGCTAGAAAAAGGCAAGATAAAGAGGATTGTTTGATGTAATGTAGAGCTGCGGAATTGCTGGGGAAGGCTGGGAGGGCACTTTTTAAGTTTCACAAATGCTCGACAAAGGGATGTACTATTGTTTTGGTTTTGGGAAGTCTGATTCACCACCACCACCACCACCACCACCATCATCTCCCACCTTTTTCTTGGGATGGGATCCCAGGTTGCTAATCCAAGGCTGTTAATTTATATGCAGCATAAACATATGCTACATATACATGAAACAGATTAAAAATCAATTGAAATTAATTAAAAGTTCATTTGTTGTTAAATATTATTAAATTTATTAAACCCCCCACTAATTTTTAACAAAATTTAGCCCCTCTATTCATACTTTTAAAATTATTATTAAATTGGTGTTGTTATGTAAATTAATGTTGCTGTTATTGTACTATGCCTTCAAATAATTTTTGATTTATGATGACTCCAAGGCAACCCTATCTTGGGTTTTCTTGGTAAGATTTGTTCAGAGGAGGTTTGCCATTACCTTCCCCTGTGGCTAAGAGGATGTGACTTGCCGAAGTTCACCCAGTGGCTTCATGGCTGCACTGGGAATCAAACTCGGGTTTCCAGTGTCGCAAACCAACATTTAAACCACTGCACCACACAGGCTCTAACTTTAAACGTGTTTCAATTTACTTTAAAATTATGCTGACTGTGATATTGACGATTACATTTGAACTAAGAGGAGCTAAATTGACCAAGATAAATATTGACCATCCCATTTACTACAGTCCACTTAATGTTACTTTTCCCATTGATTATAATGTTTTATTGGTCTGCAACTAAAATTTGATGGCGATCAGCAATATCATTAAGAAAGGAAAATACTAACAATTCTGGGATATTTTGGGAAGCCACAGAAAAAGGCCTGGGGTCACACACGACTCACAGCCCACACTTTGCCCACCACAGCACAACACTTACATTATAGTATAGCATCACATCCAGAAAAGTGCATACGTTGAATCTATGACCTTTCCTCAAATTCAAGCCCTTGGTTATCAGACTGAATAAGGTTTGGATGATCTTTCTCTTTACTGTCAGCGTAGTAACAGGAAGCTTTCACTTCTGTTTTCAGTTTAAAATAGTTTATCGTTAAGTCCAAACCTGGTCAGTCTTCTCAACTCTTAACTAAACAAGCAGGTTTACATGTCATGGCTAGATGTTGGTTTCTTTCCTTAAATCATAATTAAGACTATCCACAGTGTGCCCAGTGTCCTCCAGCACAGTGCTTCCAATTTTCTCCTCACGGTTAAACCAGAATAAAAGAGGGCAGGAGTACAGGCACTTATTAAACCGAGATTTGTTAATTTGAGGACAAATAGAAACAAGCGAAAAGCCAAATATATATCAGTGCAGGGCCCCAGGAGGGCTCTAATCTAGAACAGGAACATAGTATAGATCAGCATCCCACAGCGGTTTTATTTCTCCAAAATAAAAGCAGTGAGGTTAAACACACTTAATCAAATGCTTGACTAATATCTCACGTAGACTTGGCTATTAGTGATCTTGCTGTGTGCCCTCCAAAAAAAAAGTAGAATTCCTATTTTCACAATTGCTGCTGTAAGCAGATATAAATTGTGTAAAGCTGCAGGCTGCATGACAAGACGTTTCAGATTATGCTCCTGGGTAGTACAAAGGCTCAGTTACAAACAGAAATGCTTTAATTGTTATGGCAACCAGTTAGTATGCATGCCTATTCAGGAAATGCAGGAATTACCAAATTAGAAGCTTGGTTTACATAAAAACCTCTCTCCCCCCCCCCCCCCAAACCCAGTTGATTTAAATTAATCTATTTTGCAGGACACAATTCAACATTTTAGCATAGCCAGGAGTGGTTAGTGCTGAGGATAGAAAGGTTCAGAGAAAATATCGTTCCCAGAGAATGCCAACCAGGATGAAGTTGTAGTCCAGGATGTCTGGGCACCACACCATCCAACATTTCACATATCAAAACTGGGACACATGTGGCCAAGGCACATCAGTTTGATTACGGTGGCAAAAAATTACTCAAGGAGAGTACAATTGCTTGCAGCAGTTTGCTTTTGCCTGAACTGAGAAGGAAGGATGGGTTGGTGCCCTTTCTCTACTGAGTTAACAGAGTGAAAACTATTTTTGTACTTTGAAAGCAATTCAAGTAGTCTGAGGAACATGGGGGAAAGTGGGAGAAAAAGAGAGAACCTGGGGCATTTTCAAATCAGCTAAAAAAAGTGGAAGAGCAGAGGATTAATCATATTTGTTGCCGTGTGCCTTCAAGTCATTTCTAGCTTATAGCAATCCTAAATTTGTTTGTTTTTTTACTACAGGAAAGCATTTGACTGCACAGATAATAAAAACTCTGGATGGCTCTAATAGACATGGGAGTGCCATTACATCTGATAGTCCTAATGAGAAATCTGTACTTTGGACCAAGGCTATGGTAAGAACAGAATACAGAGAAACAGTATGGTTCCCAATTGGCACACAAGACCACATCCTCTCACCTTATTCAACTTACACACTAAAAATATCATAAGAAGAGCGCGTTTAGACAAGGAAAAAGGAGAAGTAAAGATAGGAAGAAGAAATATCAGCAATCTAAGCTACGTGGATAATACAAAATACTAGTGGAAAATATCACAGGCATGGAACAATTATTAAAGAAGGTCCAAGAAGAAAGTGCAAGGGCAGGTTTAATGCTGAACATAAAATAAATGACCAGTGAGGACTTACAGACGTTCAATCTAGACAATGAGGAAATAAATAGCAAAATAGCTCCTGTATTTTACATCAAACAGTCAAGAAGGTGACTGCAGTCAAGAAATCAGAAGAAAACTAGGAATGGAAAGGGCAGCCATGGAAGAGCTAAAAAAGATCCTAAAGTGCAAAGATATACAACTGAGCACCCAAGTTAGAATCGTCCGAGCCATCATATTCCCTGTCACCATGTACAGATGTGACAGCAGGACAGTGAAGAAAGTAGGTAAGAAGAAAATAAACTCCTCTGGGGTGCGGTGCTGGAGAAGAGTGCAGAGGATGGACAGCCAAAAAGACAAAACAAATGGGGCTTTGAGCAGATCAAGCCTGAAGTCTCCTTGGAAGCTAAGATGATCAAACGGAGGCTGTCATACTTCAGCCACATCATGAGGAAAAATGAATCATTAGAAAAGACAATAATGTTAGGAAAGATGGAGGGAGGTAGAGACAGATGAAGACCACATGCTAAATTGTATTTGTGCACCGTACTGTATTATTTTATTGATGTAATCCCACCTTGATCTGCAGGGAGAGGTGGGAAATATAAATAAAACTATTATTATTGTTATTATTATTATTAAATGGATAGACGCTGTTAGGGTGGTGGCGGATATGAATTTACAGAAGAGCAGTGGAGGGCAGAGAGTTTTCGATTTGTCTCTTCCACAAGGTCACCATGAGTCTAGGTCAGCTCAAGGGCATACCCTCCAACATTTCATAGATGAAAACAGGAGATCAAGCAACATAGTGTGGTCAAGATGGCAAAAGTTATTCATGAAAAAGAAGAGGCAAGTAGAATAGGTGACACCAGTTTCCCTTTGGCTGAACCTACTGGAAAGGGCAAGAATATGCCCTTTCCTGTCTTCCCCACTGAGCTGAGCGCAAACTACATTTGCCATTTGAACTGAGTTTCCAGCAATTAAATTGAGGTCTAAGGAAGAAAGTGAAAGGAAGAGAGAAAAACTGCCACATTTTAAAAGCAGTTTAAAAAACGAGATGACAGAATTAACTGGGACTTCTTCCTGCTATATCAAGACAGTTGGAGGATATGAGATACAACAGGAAGGCAAAAGATTGGGGATGCTTGGTCAATGGCTATCCCCAGATTGTATACGCAGTTTAATCTGAAAGCAAAAAGGACTGAAAACATCCAATAGATGTCATCCAGAAAAGGTGTTGAAAAAAATAGGGTTTTATTGTTGAAAATACTGCAACATGTTTGGGCATGGAAATATTTTTATGTCTTCCTCAGTGGCTGTACTGCCCCTTCGGGGGGAAGTCTATAAAAATGCACACACACACACACCAACATCTTGAGACTTTGTCTCTTCTCTACATCACAGTTTAATCTGGCCTGTTACATTGCTCAATACATTTATTTTGCAGAAGTCAATCCGGGGTTAGTTCATCAGCCACCATTTGCCCATCATTTTAAGGGTTGTTTTTTGCAAACAAAATCAAAATGGTTAAGTGTCTTGTGTGCGCAGGAGCAATTATGAAAATTCAATGTATTACCTGTGGCTTGAGTGTTGCCTGCATTTTATGATACGAATGCACAAACAAAAGCACTGTAGTATAATACTAATCTTCCCCCCCCCTCCCTTTCAGCCTCTCTCAAAGCTTCAGATCTAGCTGTGCAGTAGTTTAGGTCAGAGAGACCCAGATGCGTCAAGAGCTCTGGGACGGTATCCAATGTTGGCATCGGCATGGGTAAGGAGACAAGAGGCCTCAGCAGCAGGAGCATTTGGGGTGGTTTCTTGGGTACTGTTTACTGAGCAAACTCCTTGGAGTCTGCTTTCCTAGGATATACATAGCGTACTTTAAGGAGCACTCAGGGAACTGCTTGGAGTTTAGTGATGACTAGAGCAAGATGATGTGTGAAGAAGAAGCCACCACGTCTTGTGCCCTTACAGACTAATATTGACAGGGCAGGTAGAGAAGGAGTGGCAGTTTTATTTCCTTCCAACCAGCTTTTTTCTTATTTATTTTTTAAAAAATTTCATTGCTCTCAAAGGAAGAGAAAGAAAATGCCAGCTCCAGGGGTAACATAATTCTTTACACACACACATGCACACACAAAAACACATATCCTGGGAGTGTGCCAGAGGTATAGGAGACCTTTACCTTTTCCGTCATGGCCATTAGAGACCTCCCTTTTACTGTATACTGGAAAAGAGGGTCCAGGTTTCAAAGCACAGGGCTGGGCCCTGAGACCTAGCAACTCTCGTTTTAGGAGATTACTACACATGGCATTTAAACTGCAACCACAGTCAGAAAATAGCACCTTTGGCGATACCTATTGCACCGTGTCCCTCTGATGTGTAGCTGATGTGTCTCCAAAGCAAGGTTAGGGCATTCCTTTTAATTCACAGGGGAAATCCGCCAATAAGCTCTCAATCGCTCTGCAGCCCTATTAGTCCTCAGGAGTGGACTGCCATTGCACTTCCAATGTTGGCAGTCACATGGTGTCAGTGTCTCCTTCCTCCCACCTTCCCTCTTCTATTCCAAAGGAGGTTGATTTCCTTTAATTTTTTTTCTATTTCTTTTCCTTTACTGAATTCTCATTAGCATCACTCCAAAATTGCATTAAAAAGTAATAATTAAAATATATAAAACTCCAAAAGGCACACATAGGGCAGGGCGGTGGGGTTAAGGAAGAGTGTGGATGAGAGCGTGATGACAGAAGCAGCCCCAGTTGTGCTATTGCAGAGAAGTTCAATAATGGCTGTTCTCAAATTGGTATGTTTCCATTTTCATTAACTAACACAATTGTGGTGAGAACGGGGCTTGTATGGTAATGGTCTTAATGACTTGCTGCTGAAGTTGCTGTTTAGACTTTATAAGTGCCTAGCTGTTTTTCCCTGCAACATATATCTGCTCTAAAAGTAACCACCTCTCCTTCTGAATTGCCACCTATGGTTTTCAATTTAGCGATCCTTCTTCCACCTGTACTGGAAGGTGAAATGGCTTCTCTGCCACTCTTTTCTCTCCCCCTTCCCCTCTTTCCTTCCAACAAAGTGTTTTGTTTCAAGAACATCCACATAGGTGGGGTTTTTTTTAATAAAAAAAACCTTGCATCTTCTTTTAATGAAACTGCTGTGTCTTACATCTTATATAATCACTTAAATAGTTGTCTGGCCTTTAATCCTGATCTATTCAGTAAAGATTTTCATTTTTAGCTCTTGTTCCTGCATCTCATTTGGTGATGGCAACAGCATTGTCATTACTGCCATCAAGAACAACAGCTAGGAGACAGACTTTATTACTGTCAATAACCATTTCACTGTTTTTTAAAAAATTGAGCAAACAGCCCTGGAAGGAAAGAAGGGGGGCTTTTATTGACAACTGCACAAATATTACCAGAATAAATGACAGAATTGGAATAAAGTAAAAAAGAAAATAGACCTGGATAGGATGCAACACAGGAAGACATTTCTATGTCTGGAACCTCATGCATACATGACCCAAGATGCCAACTGAAGAGATCTGTCAGGCCCTAAATACATTTAAGGATCACATTTCTGTAGCACACATATCAAAAAATAAAATTAAACCAAAGCAGTAAGAGAACAACAGAATGCAGTTCCCTCAAACCTGTTAAGTATACTTTTAGCAGCAGAGGGCCATGCACAAGTGCTAGCCAAGAAGATGAAATGACCTTTGTGATATATGCAATAATGCTGTGTTATATGTTATATGCTGTGATAATGTTGTGAAGCCTCACCAATATGGTCATAAAAGCATGTTGGTGGAATGTATGGGTGAGGCTTCACAACACTGCCAAAGCTAGACTTTAAAGCCTTGTTCCCACTTACAGAGAATTCAGTGCCTGATCCAAATGGATGAATCGGTGCAAAAATAGTTCCTAGTTCCCCCTATGTTTGCATCGATTCTACCACTTTGGATGAGGTACCTTGGCCTCTCCTAGCCCTAGAGATTTTTTTTTTAAGAAAGGAAAAGGAAACCAAGATTTTCAAAATGCTGATTACTATGTTAATAAAAAATAAAAATCCATTACTATGTGCATAATCATGGATATAAAAACCTATTATCACCCCCATAAGAGAAACAGACAATTGATCCATACATTATTTTTCAGACTGATCTGCACCAGGCCACCCAGTCTCCCATGTCATCCCTGTGGTCCAGCAGTGGACCAGAGGGTAGTTCATCAGTCAACAGCCGGGTTGGTTAATGCCTGGATCCAGACCCATGCTTGTGACCAGCCCTGTTCTCAGCTGTAAACAATAATGTTGTGGCTTTTTCCCCAGCCATTTTTCTTCCATATTGTTGTCAGATGTGGTTTTTCCTGCCTTGCAACTTTGTTAAATGACTATATTCACAGGAGCAGTTTATAGACCATTTCTACACATACTTACTTAGGAAGAAAGCCCGCAGAATTAAATGAGTCTTGGGGTGCATCTACACTGCAGAATAATGCAGTTTTGACACAACTTTAACTGACATGGCTCCATCCTGCCATGGAATTTGTAGCTTTGTGAGGCACCAGAACTCTTTGGCAGAGGAGGCTAACAACTCTGTAAAACTACAAATCGTAGGATTCCATAGGATGACGCTACAGCACTTCAAGTGGTATTAACCTGCATTATTTATACAGTTTAGATGCACCCTGACTCTCCACTAAGTGGAGGACTGCAGCCTTTAATTCACAGGAGTTGATCACAAAAGGTTGTGATGACCACTTCTGTAAAATGGGGGGGGGGGGGGGGGGAAGAATTCAACTAATGTTTTGTCCAACCGGACCATACACTTTACAGCTGCTATTGTCCTTCAGTGTTTCCTCTGATACAGCACTTCTTGTGCAAGGAGGCTGCTCATGTGACAAATTATTTGTGCAAGCAAATACGATTTGATCTGGCTTAGACAGAAGAGCAACTGATTTTCATAACTGATCCAGAGAAAACAAGTGGGGAATTTTTTTCTTGATGTTGAATCAAGTAAATGGTTTCTGTGCTATATATTACTGTCAGTGATAATAATGGACAGGACTGCCTCCTCCACAAGCTATGCCAGTATCCCTCACATTGTCCTAGGCATAAAATGTTGGTTCTAGGGGTAGAAAATTATTTCACTGGCCTCAATAGCTTCAATTAAAGTAGCCTTTTTACATTTCCTGAGACTTATTCCTGAAAAAAAAAGTGAAATACCTTTCAGGATTCGATATTTGTGAGTGTGATGGAGAAACAAAAATGCTCCCAGAACCATGCACATGTTTTAAAGTGTGCACACATGCTTTAACTGACGTGCCTAAATGCATAAATCAGGTAAAAATGCATAAATAAATGTGCACATTAGGAAAAGTGCATTAAAATACACAAATATTTCCGAAAGCGTTTGACAATATAAAATGGAAATTCATGATAAGTCTAATGGAAAAAACTTGATATAGGAAAGAACATGACACGGTGGATAAAAGAGATATGTAAAAAGCTAACAGTGAGTTTTTAAAAATCAGTGTAAGAGTGGTACATGGTGGGTTCGGTGATGCACTGGCCGTACATTGTCTGGACACCAGATTAGGCCTTGCATCAGCAGTATTAATCACCATGAGGACGGTGGGGAGGACATGGTATTTGGTCCATGCAGACACAGCACTGGAAACCATGAAAGGCTAGAAAGACCATACCTCTCAAGTTTCTACTGTGCCTGGCCACCATGGAAGCTTCCTACTGCCTGCTGGTTGCATGGACTGTTATTGTACATCCCTCTTCCCTCTTGTACCCAAAGATAGCCCTGAAGATGCGAAATGCCCAGCCCCTGCCCCAGCCCAGGAAGCTCATAGTTCAATCCTTGGAGTCATAGAATGGGTAGAAACCACAGAAATCATTTAGTGCAACCCTGGTTCTGCAATGCAGGATGCAGGGTGGGGGGAACATCCTTGACAGATGGCCATTCATCTTCTTCTTAAATAATTATAGCAAAGGGGAATCCATCGCCTTCCAAGGAACTCTGTTCCACTACTGAATTGAAGCTCTCTTAGGATGTTTCTCCTGATATCCTGCTGAAATCTGCTTCCCTGAAGTTCTAGTTTTGTCCAGTAGAGCAAGAGAGAACAACTCTATCATGTTTTCTACATGTCAGCCCTTCCTCCAGCCAAACATATCCAGTGCTTGGTTTCCAGACGCCTGGTTGCTCTTCTTTGGATGTGCTGACAGTTAGTGATATCTGACAAGTTCTGCGGTTTTTGTGTGGGCATATCTCTGCAGAAGATTGAAATGTGAGAAACGATAAGGTTCTCACATAAATGGCAGTCCTCCGGCATACGAACAAATTTACTTAACTTAGAGATTTATCTTGACTATCTAACACATATTTAACTGCACTTCATCTTTTCCACAGAAAGATTTTGACTTCCCCATAGAAGAGATAAACCAGCCGCTTTTGTGTTCCACAGGGACGTTGTGGGGTCAAGGTTTACTGTGAATTCTGAACACGCCTGCACAAACATTCCCACTTCAGACATATGCACCAATGAAAGAGACACACAAAAAGACAGAGAAATATTTCATGATGCATATACAAAAACAAAATCAAACACATGCATACAAAACAACCACACTCTTAACATAACCCAGGCAAACCCATGTTCACTTAAGGCTAATACAAATACTGGTATGGCTAAACAACTCAATATAGGGGTGAAACTACAAGAGGTAGCAAACAAGACAGCCTTCTCCTTCCAAATAAGAATTCTTCCCTCAACAACAAATTTTCATTCTGCCCCCTTGTTTCTAGCATTGTAGAAAATGAGACAAAAATGGTTCACATTTTCTATTTGCTTGTTAACCTATTCTATCCCTTTTCTTTTGATGCCTAAACAGTATTTCCAAATGCTCTACTAAAGCTATTGCAATGCTACAAATTTGGGAACTGAAAGAAAATTTCATTTGGGGGATGGAGAATCCTTATTGTGGGTGGGTCATGTCTTCTTTATGCCCCACTCACCTAAGAAGGTTTCTACGTTTGGTAGCTTCTCGCAGCATGGGAAAAGTTGCTGTTTTGGACTACACATCACAGACTCCCCCATCCATTATGGCTGCTGGGGAATTCTGAGAATTATAGTTCCAAATAATAAGTTTTTCTGACTCATGGGGGTGGAACAGACAGGAAAATGTGGCTCAAACCTGCTTTTTCCAAAAGTGGTTCAAAACATCGCTGTCTGCACTGGCCATTGCCAAGGCAGCCCAAATGTGCATGGCCCAACCGCATGCTGGGTAATTTTGTTGTTGTTGCCATGCAAGCACACCATCACACAAACACACTACTGGCAACCGCCTGCTGCCTAGATGCCATTCCATTGGATGGGCAGCTCTTTGATCAGCCACAAAATCGCACCTGCAGTCCTTCACTGGTACAAGGCATTGGAGCATCAGTGTGCCCAGTAAAACACTGACAAAGCACAAGCATGGAGACCACCCCCCTCCCACATGCCCCTTTACCCCCTCCAACCCATGCTCTCTCTTGGACTGTCTGGTTTCTCTATGTTGTAATTACATCTATTCTAATCTTTCACTTTTTTGCACCGATGCCCCAACCACTTGGGTATGGTGGCTCCATCCTTTTCCAATGCTCACCTGCACTGGTGCATTTATATGCAGCTTTAGGATTAGGGTTAGGATAAATCGCTCCTTTGAAACCGCTCTGGTGTTGGTGTGTTTATATGCAGGGTTAAAGGTATGCATTTTCCAGCTAGAATATTCCAGGTTCGTTTTGCTCCAGTTTTTAGCCCCAGAAAGCAGCTTCAATCTGGTTCCCCACCTGCTTTGGAGGTGTGCGTCATCTAAACACCTTTATTTGGACTGTGTGTTTCACTCAGATTCATTAGGAATAAAAACACTGGATTCACTTTGCTTAGGTATACATCTTTCTACTGCTATTCCCTCATATCATTCGGTCCAATATTGCCTCCCCTCACTGGTGGTAGGTTTACAGCAGTTCAGAGAGATGGATTAGGAGACCCAACCTTCCTGCCGGAGATGCTTGAACTGTGAATGCCAAGAAATGAATCAGGAGCCTGTGCCATGTTCTGCAGATGCTCAACTCTTGACCGGGCCAGCAGTCCTACACTAGGCAGAATGAGGCAATACACTAGGCAGAATGAGGCCTCAGGTTTGCGATGGAAGAGAGCAGCAGTGACAGCTAGAGACGTTTTCTTTTTAAAAATTGAAACCATGAGGGATTTTTTTGTTTTTACCCACTTAGAAAAATGGGGTGGGGGGGGGGAGACTGAACAGTTAGAAAAACTGAATATTTAGAAAAAACTGAGAGGAAATGCATTATTAGCACTCTTTCCAGGCTGAAAGTCAGTTGGTTACTTTAGAAAAACAAAACGCTATGTATGGTTTGGATTGGTATAAAAATATGGTGCTTGATATATTAAAATATTTGAATAACTTTTGTAAAAAAAAAATGTTTTACTGCAAATGGAGCTACAGGATCTTGAACTGTAAGGAACATGGAACAATTTTATCATTTGGTTTTGCAACTTTAGGAGGAGCAGGCTTTTAAAAACCCCAAAACCTCAATAAAAACAAGAAAATATCAAAATTAGTAAAACAAGGAAACATATTAGTCAGCTTCTATACATGGAACAGGTGAAGGAAAACGTAATCTTGTTCTCCTCCAGAGAAAAAAAATTGTGGGACAGCTCCAACCATGGATCGCTGCATAATGATATATGCTTTTATTGTGGCAAAAATATTATTTTTAAATTTTATTTTTTAAAAAACAGACACGGAAAGTGGGCCAATGAATGGAGGTTAGCCCTGCCAAGCCAAATGGAACCAAAGGAGGTGGCTGTATGCTAGAGCCAAGCAACAATCCATAGCTGCTACATCATACCTTACCTTCGAAAGCATTCAGGTGGCTACTACCACCGAGTGCTGGATGAGAAAGGCCTTTGCTTTGATCCAGTGTAGTCATTTTAGTTATTATAGGTTCTGATAAAGTAAAACCCGACACACATCCTCTGCTTAACTGGCATTTGCACATGTTATACAAGAGATGCACGTGGAAAGGTAAACACCAGCGGCATCTCCAGTATTCACTCTCAGGGTCCTATTAGGGTTAGGGCTACCATATTCCAGGCCCTTATCCAGGCATCCGAATTTGCATATTATGCCAATTATTATAATTATGCATATTCTTAATTTGCCTTCTGATTATCTAAATTAAAACATTAATAATTGCATTTCTTCTACCATTGTTTCAACCTCAGTACCAGTACCAAATTAAGAGTTTTTTCTTCTTCTTCTTTTCCCCTCTGCTGGTGTGAAGAGAGGGAGGCATCCAAGCACCCCAAGAGAGTAAAGGGACTCCCTTTACTCTCTTGAGGCTCTTTGAAGCGAAGTTCCACTGTATGCCTGTTCCTAGGCTCAAGCCGCCAACACAATCACCACACAACACAAGCCCATTTCTGCTTGATCTCCTTCAAGGCCTGTTGGGGAACGGGGGAAGAAATGAAAGAATAAGGTGGCAATACTACTCCTGTCCTGTGTGGTGGCATCTGGAGACTGCAGGGTGAGATGAGACTGTCTCCAGAGCCAATTTTTCTTGCATAGTTTTCTGCTTCATTGCCACTGCCACATTTTAATCATAAATAATAAATAATTAAACTAAAAATAAATAACAAAGCGGCGAACAACATATAAAATCATACAATGATATACACAACATCCCCCATTTAATCTGCCCATTGGCCTACAACAAAGCAGAAATTCAGGATTTACAGCTCCAACTCGCCCAGCCAGCGGGGACATTTTTTAATTTCTTCAATCTGGGATGTTCCAGGTTTTCTGGGATAAATGGCAACCCTAATTAGGGTTCCCACATTTCAGGGCCTGGACCTTCTTCTTCAGTCCTTACGGTGAAGGGGAAGAATCTCAGGGTGAGAGTGCTCCCTTGAAAAATGTGGTGTGTGTATTATGTGTACATGCATGACTGTCTTCCTCATTTGTTAGATTCCCACCCCGCCCCCATTTAAATGGCATTCTCTGCGGATTCATAATTGATGCTCGTGCTTGATGTCATCGCCAGGGGTCGCGCCTCATTGCATCACCCTAAAATTACCATCCTCCAGGTCTCAAGTTTTGGCCCTGAGAGTTTAGGGCCTGGGGGTAGTCCTGACCTGGAAACCCTAGTCCCTATATGCACCTTTATCACATATGCACATCGAAAGTATGCTCCTGGCCATCATGCACCATACCCCTCTCCTACTGTGTGCTAAAAGCAACAGTGTCCCCTTTTTAAAACACTCACCCACACGGACATACAATTATACTTTTATATGCCCAAAGAGTCACGTATCGCACTCACGCACTTGCCAGAGTCCACTGTGACATCTCCCTGCTGTTGGATTGCCACTGACCCTCTCTCGCGCGCACACTGGCTCTATCTATGTGGCAGAAGGGAGCCCCCAGACCCATTGTCTCCCCTGATTACACCCTTTCCCTCCAGTTCTCTGTGACTCACACCCCAGCTACTAATTAAAACCAGGAAACAGGCGGGAGGGAAGGGTGAGCAGGCAGGATTATTTTAGAAACGAAGCTGACTTGGGAGGGCACCAGCCTCTCATCACCATAGAAACAAGGGCCTTAAAAAAAATCCCATAATATCCCCTAGCCTTGTCTGCCTCTTCCCCAGCCTATTTGTTCCCCATCCAAGGAATCGTCCCTCTTTACCCCCATTCCACTGTCAAAAAAATTAACCTTCTGCTAGTTCTCTAGGAGAAGGACCTCTTTACATCCCCCAAAGAGACCTTACAACCTAGGGCTAAAGGGACACTCATTTTGCAGGCTTCGGATTATGGGATCTGATTTGAGTGTGCCAACTAAAAGAAACTTTAAGAGCCATCACGATCCAGCTGGTCAAGGGTGCCCATGGGAGGTGATGAGGCACACAAGCCACCCTCCATGTGACCAACTGGCGGCCTATGCAGTGCCCATGTGCACCCATGTACACCTTGCACAAAGCACCATGTGATCCCTCCCCAACACACAAAATGTTTGGTTCTGGGGTTCAGTTCTGGAATTGGCCGCCAAGGATACCTGCGATACTTAAAAGAGGAAAGGAGAGGGTATACTGTACCTATAGGAAGAAGATTCTGGGAAGTCAGCAGTAACTTCTGACCCACCTAGTATCCCAATTTTGGCATCCAGGCCTCTGACATTCATTCATAGGAACCTCCCCCCCCCCCCCCCCAATAAGCCTCTGAAAGCTAATGTTAAAAGGAATCATTTTCAAACTTCCCCTTCAAAAATAATACCTCCCTTCTCTAGCTCCAACCATTTTGCACCAATTGTTGCTAACACAAGTTGTACAACTAACACCCTCCTGCTGTGTATGTTTTAAGAACAGTCCTGCTGGGGTCAAGAATAATGACCCCCCAAAATATCACTGTACCTTGTGGAATCTAAGTCATCAAGTTTTTTATTTATCAAAGTACATATGCAGCTTCAACAGTAAGCCTACTTTTCTTTTTCTCCCCACCTCTGTCATTTACATCACTATTCAGCCTGATCAAAGATCCTAAACCTGGATGGAAATTCTTTTTGTACCAAAAAAAGATAACTTTACTTTTTGAGGGTTACATTCACGCCAAACACTAGATGGTGCTACACAATTCAGTTTATATTCACATCATCTAAAATTAATCTCCATGCTCCTCTTTACCTCTGTTCTCTACTTTCCAGGGAGCCTTTGTGTTTAACTTCTGAAAACAGATTTAAGTAACTACTGGATTTTAATACCTTAAAACAAGGAAATTAGACATTGGACTTCGTTCCAGTAATTCTAGATCCTTTACACCTAATAGATTCCAGGAGTAGGAACCTAGATTCTTTACACCTAGCAGAGCCACTGTGGTATAGTGATTTGAGAGCTGAACTATGACTGTGGAGACCAGGGTTCAAATCCTCACTCCTCTATGGAAACCCACTGCGGGACTTTGGGCAATCACACTCTCTTAAGACTCTTTCAGACGTGGGAAATTGGAAGTATAATCCAAGGGCAATCCAAACGCATTCATGAGGTTTCACGTTCTTGCGAATTAGAGTTTCTCACGCAATTTCGGGCAAAAGGGAAGTCATTCCGAATGCAATCATGGGTTTCACGTTATTGTGAATTAAAGCTTCTCACGCAATTTCGGGCAAGGGGGGTTATTTTCGGGTAATGGGAAGTCATTCCAATTGCCTTCTGAATGCAATGGGGATTCACTAGTGAATTCACGTGAATTTGCATTGGCTCCATTTGAAGTTGGGAGAAATTCCTCCCGTGTGAAAGAGTCCTTTGTCTCAAAGGCAACCCTGCTCTGACCAAATCTTGCCAAGAAAACCCCATGATAGGTTCATCTTAAGACCACCATAAGTCAGAAGCGACAATAAACAGATCTGAATTCAATTAAATTTGCTGTATCCTCCTATACTCTGTCTTAAATCTGCACCTAAATGCAGATTTGCGCATTTCATGTCTTTTTCGTGACTACTTTGTGATAGTTTTGATTACCAGCTACTAATTAAGGATTTTTTCCCCAGCATGGATTTCTTTTCTTCTTCCTAAGAGCTGATCTTCTTCCTCCCTCTGAAGACTCAGTTAATACCTTTCTGTCCCTGCTGTGTTTTCCTTAGCACTGCAAGCTGCTCCTCCTAATTCTCAGGTCTTGTGATGAGTCCTCTCTTCCCACTTCTGTCATTGCACCTGGCCCAGCTGACCTGGCTACCTTGTGGGAGGTAACCTTGGCCTGCCCCTCTATACAGTTTTGCTTCCTCTCCTAGTTTTACAGTTCAGCCCAATCCTGCCAGGAGGGCACAGAACTCCTTCAGAGCATGACAGATGGTTCACTTGGCCTCCTCCCAGCTCCCTTTGACTCATCTGGATCATTTTTTTTTTATTACACTGTCCCTTGAATGGAGCCTGCATCTCTGGTACAGTGTGCCTTGTCCGTACCTGTTCTTTGATTGCATCTTGCTTGACGTAGGTTAATCGTTGGCAGGAGCTGACTCTGCCCTAAGAGAACTCCACACAGCCGACTCCTTTTGTCTGCAAGAATCCACCGCTGTAGGCTATTCCATTGCTTACTACACCTTGGCACCCTATCAAACATCTTGCATTTGACTGGTCCCCCACACACTTAAGAACCACGCTTGTTCCTCCTGCTGCTTCTGCTAACAGCTCTTGATCTGTAGCCAGGTAGGTGAAAGCTGTGTGGCTGTGCAGGGGGGGGGGGGGGTTGAGGGAGAAAATGGAAACAGCAGCTGGGAGTGATATGGAGCTAGCGCAAGAGTCGAAGCAGCAGGGAACATCTGTTTCCCTAGCAGCCTCGTTCTTCTGGACGATCCATGGCCTTTCAAACCTCAGCATGGATCCTTCTGCCACCCTGCTAGGCAGCTGGCAACCCATAATCATCACTAATTGGCCTCCAGGCAGGTTACCTGATTCAATCTCACCTCCCTATTTATGGAAGCCACCCAAGGAGGGGACGCATGGAGCGAAGGAGCAGGAGGTGGGACGAAACACATGCGGTAGGGAGCAGTATGGGTGGTGGTACAATCGGAAGCAATTTAGGTCACAAGGGTGGAAAACCCAAGAGAAAGCTATAGGGCCGGGTAGCCAGTTAAGATCAAGCGTGGCAGCCTGCTTCACAGACGATGGTGCAATTTCTGGGTTTCAACAAGGCCTTTGACTTCAACTATAGGCCAGAACACACTGCAGAAATAATCCAGTTTGAGACCTCTTTAACTGCCCTGGCACAATGCTAGGTAATTCTGGGAACTGTAGTTTTGTGAGACTTTTAGCCTTCTCTGTCAGAGAGCTCCGATGCCCCAACAAAAAGCTATGTTATCTAGCTGTTTAATAATAATAGCAATAAAAACAGTAGCCAGTTTTGTTATATATGGTTAAAGGTAACTATTAAAAGTGTCCCCATACCTTGGGTTGATCAGATTGATCACAACTGGGACTGCAGTCAAGAAATCAGAAAAAGACTAAGAATGGGGAAGACAGCCATGAAAAAACCTAGAAAAGCTCCTAAAGAGCAAATAAATACTACTCAGCACAAAAGTTAGAACTGTGCAGGCCATTTCATTCCCTATTACCATGTATAGATGTGAGAGCTAGACAACTAAGAAAGCAGAAAAGAAGAAAATCAACTCATTTGAGATGTGGCACTGGAGAAGAGTGCTAAGGATACAATGGACAGATCAAGCCAAGAAGACAAAGAACAGATCAAGCCTGAAATTGCCCTGAAAGCCAAGATAATCAAACTGTCATACTTTGGCCACATCATGAGAAGGCATGACTCATTAGAAAAGACAATGTTAGGAAATGTGAAAGGAGGCGGAAAGAGAGGAAGACCACACGCTACATGGATAGCCTCTATTAGGAAGGTGGCGGGTATGATAACAGGACCTAAGCAGAGCAGCGGAGAACAGAGGGTCTTGGAGATGTTTCATCCACAGGGTCTCCATGTGTTGGGAGTGACCTGAAGGCGGTTAAAAACAACAAAGCCAGCTCCAAGGTAGAGTAAGTCAGCATAAGGAAACAAGTCCTTAAATGAAGAAGGGACTAAACTGCCCCTTCAAAAGAACATTACACAGATTAACATGCAAATCACTTCCCCTCAACCAACAGTATATATACCCCCCTCTCTTCCATGCCAGCATGCCTTGAAGATGTCAGCCACAGCTGTTGGTGAAACATTAGGAATAAACTCTTCTAGAACATGGCCTCAAAAAACCCACAAAAAATATGGATGCTGGCTGTCATAGCCTTCAACTTCACATCAAGTGTCTTTGTTTGAAAGCTTCTCACCCCTGAAATCACTGGAACATAGAACACTTTCCCTATTATAAATCAGTATTCAGGCTTCCCTGATTTTGTTGGGGTCCCATGGTCAAAATAACTGGGGGATTCACGATGTCCCAAATGGCGTCACACAACAACAGGGCTGTGTTCCTGCCCAGAAAGCACCTGAGTCCTGGGTTGAGGGTGCCCTGTAATATTAGCTGCCCACACACAGCAGTGTGGCTGGTCTTTGCCACCTGAGCAAGAAACGTGGCGCTTGCCATGGAAACAGCTGTTGGGAAGTTGCTGCTGTGTATGTTTTTGGTTGCCATGGCAGTGTTTCCTGGCAGCGGCCCTGCACGTTGTCACTCCCCCTCCTCCGAACTGTCATCTCCCAACACCCCCCTCCCATCCACCCCAGCAATATCCTAGCAACCTGCCGCCACATTAGCCTTGTAGTTGGCATACCCCTGCGCTCACTTAGCAACACCGGCCTCCTTGCACTTGAGTGAAGCAGTGACCCGGCCCCACTTCTCCTGTGTCTCCTAACCCTGTACAGTGGGCCCTTGGTATTGGGCCCACTTGGGTTTGGTTCCAGGATCCCCATGGATACCAAAGTCCATGGATGCTCAAGTCTCATTAAATACAACAACATAGTCAAATGGTATCCCTTGCATCAAATGGACAAAATCAAGGTTTTCCAAAGGAAGTACTTTATATACTCCACTATAAGTTGACATCATATATAAGTCAAGGACAGTTTTTGCAGCCAAAATTATGGATTTTGATATGAACCATGGATAAGTCTAGGATAAAACTTAGGGACGTGTAATGAAGAATGTAAAGGATAGAGCAAAGGAAAACAATGCCGAAGAACTTACAAAATTTCTGGCAAACGTAACTATTTGTACTCATACTAAAGGCTGGCTGGATGATAGAGTCGAAGGGGGTCAGTGCTTTCAGGGCAGATTAAACTCTTGCCTTTCACCAGTATATGAGTTAAAATATAGTACTTACATTGACCTGTGGATATGGTGACTCAGTTTTTTGGGTCAATTTTTTAACCTAAATTTCTAGATTTATATGCGAGTATATACAGTATCTGTTTTGGCTTGCAAATGATGTTAAATTCCTTGGACTTTGAGAATCTCCCATGGCCAGAAGGAGGAGGTGCCAGCCTGCAAGAGATACCCCTCCATACCATCTGAACTGAGAACAGAAACAGCAAAATGCAGGCCTATAACTAACATCTTCATTTTTTATCTCCTGTATGGTTTTTAATACCTCTCTGGTGAAGAATCCAGTGGAGATTTGAACGTCTGCAACATTTATATTGTGATTTTTGGCTGGCCAATAAAGGTATCATTGGTTGCTGGATTTTAAATTGGGTTTGCTGTATGGCCAACATGGCTACCCCTGGATGTTTTCAAAAATCCAGGTTTGTTCTTGGAATTGCTATATTTTAAAAATATTTTCAAGCTTGAATCTGTGGATTAAAAAAAATCTGTGGATAAAGAGGGCTGACTGTATTCCTCCAATTTTGCCGGCACCCCTGCCAAAGGCAGGAATCACAACTACTGAATCTGCATATGCCAGTATCCAATTGAGAGTCTAATGTGTAACAACTTGGGACCAGCGTGTCTCCAAAACCACCCAAGACTTCTTCTATTCCACCTCAGCCACCAATTCTTCCCTGCTGCCGAGGATGGTGAGACGTGAAGGTGCATGGTGAACGGACATCCTCCTTTTCCAGGACATGTCCTTCATTTCCACCTTCTGTGCAAGAGGAGGTCCAAAATGTCCTCCATTTACAACATGACTAAAAAGGATTAATTTGCATTTATGTTTTTAGCTTTTATTTTGAAATCTCCTACATTTTTCTTGATTGCCCTACATTTTGTGGTGTCTTGTCCTCCTTTGTAGTTATGACATCTGGTCACCCTGTGAAGGTGGCATGTTAAGATCCTGCCTTCGTAGCAGCAGATGAGATGGAGGCAATGACAGGAGGAGCCACTAGCATCTCTTTCCCTTCCTCCACCTAGCATCATGGCAATATTATGTAACTGAGGGAGAAATCAGTCAGTCAGTCCTTCTTTCTCTTTTTCTCTCTCTTACATACACAAACACAAACACAAAATGTGTGATGCTGGACAGGTGAGAACTGCAGATCCTACTGGGGTGTGAAAAGGAGTACAAAATGAATCCAAGAGATAGAAGAGACAGTGTTGCTGTTTAACTTTTGGTCCAAAAGCTCTAGCCCTCTTTCAAATTTATGTATGCTCCTAGGCAGAATCTTTGGAAGGGCTTCCCATAGCAGGACACTGGTTGTACACTAATGAGTTTATCATGCAACAGAATTTGGGGGTATAATGCAATGGCAATCTGAACGCAATCATGGGGTTTCACGTTATTGCGAATGAGTGTATCTCACGCAATTTCGGGCAATGGGAAGTCATTCCAAACGCAATCATGGGGTTTCACGTAATTGCGTATCAGAGTATCTCACGCAATTTCGGGCAATGGGGGCGGTCATTTTCAGGAAATGGGAAGTCATTCTGAATGCATTCCGAACGCAATCAGATTTAATGTAAATTCGCTAAACTAGCGAATTTACGTAATTGCGAATTGGCTCCATTCGCAATTGAGGAAAATTCCTCCCGTGTGATAAACTCCTGAGAGTGTGCTGCTTGCTAAGTCCCACATTCCCTCTTCCACATGAGGAAGCATCAGGTACAGCCCCGAACAGTTGCCTGGCTCCCTTAGCTTTCATGGCCAGCCACAAGCCCTTGGAAGGCCCAAGGGCTATCCAAAACCATCTAGAGATCCCATCTTCTGTAGGGTTGACAAACTATTCCAAGCCTCCCTCACTAGGTATTCTCAACAATCTGAATCCTTGGCAAAGTTCCCAGTAAAGACAGGCTTTTAGCTAATGATGCCGACTTGGGCGTGTTGGCAGCCCATTAAACTGCTGTTCGAACATGCGCCGCTGGCACTGAGTAGGTGCTGGCACAGGGATGGCCAAGAAAACCTGATTTCTTTCTGCCTCAACATACTGGGCTCGATCCTTTGGGTGCCAGCTCCAAGATCCTCCTCAGTGCTTCCTGTTCTGCAGTGGAGTCACGTTGCACAGCAGTGTTTTCACCAAATGCCATCACAGCACAAAATGCTCCCGCTGCTTTCTCCGCAACTCAACAGAAAGGAGGTCAGACAAGTCTCTGCTCGCACTTTTCCAAAGTAGTCACCATATTACCCCTATTCCTGTTGTGATACTAAGATGTCTACCACAACATATCCCTCTCTCCCAATAATATATGGTGAAAGGTGGTTCTTTGTCATAACATCCATCCATCCATGATCAGAAGCTGCTCTACCAGTAGACAAGAGTGAGGCAACTACCTTAGGCAGCATGGTTTATGTTCAGTTAAGAGTGATAGAAGGGAAGACAGACACATCCAACACATAAGGCATAATCCAGCAGGAAGGGAATTTCATTTGAAGAAGCCTAACTGAAATTTTCATACAGAGAGCCATGCAGGGGTAATTGTCATCTTCTGTTTCCTTGTCATCTAGATTATGACTCCTGCTGTTTTAACTACTGTATACCATTTAAATTTCTCCAAGAGGCAATGTTTGGTATTTCTGCTTTGAGTGCCCCAGAGATTCCAACAATGTTAGGGGAGTGGAAATGTGGATTTGGGCCTAATTCATGCCTTCATATGATATGTTCAGGTGTGATGGTGAATATCTTTTGGAAAGAGGCTGTAGTTTGTATCAACTTGCAGGCTGGGTGACCTTTACAGCTTCATCCATGAGGTCTGGAAATTTATACCACAGCAACATAGATGGGCCGTGCAAGTCTTTCTGGTTGCCAAATGCTTCATATCGCAAAGACAAACATTTATTTTTTATGTATGGTATTTATACCCCACTCTTCAGCGCTAAAGGGTATCAGAGTGGTTTACAATTATTACTTGAATTATCTGAATTATTATTTGAAGTGAACCTGATTGATTTTCAGAGGACAGAATGGTTAATTGCTCTTGCTACTTATGGACACAATTTTTGTTGACAAATGCTGAGGTTTGACTTATTCAAAGATATTTGGAATATGGATGTAAACCTATGTACTTGAATGGTTTATCTGTACTTTTCTCTTAAGACATGTTAGGGGATAGGTGATGAACTTCACACCCCTTTCTGTTCTTTCCCTTCCCCAGCCTTTTTACTCTCCCTCTTAATGTTGCTCATATATGATTTGGTCCATAGCAAAAACCTTATGTATGTGTGATGGAAATGTACTGAAACACAAACACTACAACAGTTGGAACTCTACATTTCACTGCAGAAAGGTAATAAAATTATAGATACAGCCCCATGTTTCCTACAGTATTTGTGGAATTGCTCCCATAAATACTCTGAAAAATCAATGCAATGTGTGCGTCAGAACTGGGCTGTAAAGCAGCATCTATGGTGAATGGATATAGAGATATAATGACCCCATCATGACACAAGATGATACTTCCAATACATACAGGAGTTCTGATATAAGTAGAAAAATGATCTGGTCTCAAATATCTGCTAACTAGGAAGGAGGTGAACCAATACAGCTTTTATATCCCTACTGAGACTAGACCCAGACCTCTCACTATCGAGGCCTGAACCACCTATTGAAGGAGTAGCACCAATTCCTTCTTTCCCAGGTGAATAAGTTCTGTCCTCTGCTCAGCTCTCTGTTGGCCTGCCACCCTCTTCTGCTAAAAGACGCACTGAAAAAACCAACCCTTAGGCTTCATGCAGGGTTCCCAGACAGGCAGGAACCTGTGTTACCTCTTGCAAAATCTGTGTGAAGTGAGAGGAGTATGGCTCCTACTCTACCCGGCACTGCCCTCTGCAACACTACATTGTGTGTGTGTGGATTGGAGAGAGACCATTTCTCTAGGATGTTTTGTCACCAGTAGCACCATATCCAGAGTGGAGGAAGGCAGGAGTTGCAACTCACAGTGGTGTGAAGGCTGAAGCCATCCCTGGTTCTGACAGGGATGAAGGTGCAAAGTGTGAAGAAAGATGTTATATGGCTTTTGTTCAAACCAAGTCCAGGAAAATGTGTCTCTCTTGAACATGGGGAACATGCGGGGTGGTGGGGGGGAGGAGCAGAATAAACAAATTATAGGAAGCAAGGAACTAAATTGTCAGATCACATGATACTGTGCAGACAGTGCCACATTCTCATATGACTTTCTGCAACAGCTTATGTGAGAGAGAAAAAAAAAATCTCCCTAGGGCACCCTAAGAAAATATGGTCCAGTCACAGTACTGATGCCTCATAATGCTCTGTCACAACACCTGAACTTTTCCCCCCTGACGAGATGAAGCAATGTGTCAGTCCGATCATGCTCTTTTGCTATTGCACACAGGAGCACTGCAGCACTTCAAGAAAGCATCCACAAATGGAAACAGCTCTGGGGAACAATGCAAGGAGATGAATACTTTACAACCACAAAGCAATCAAGAGATGTGAAGGAAAAGCTCTCTTGCTCCAACTGATTTGTTAACGGATTCTTACCTCACTCCCTATAGCAGAGGTGGGCAGCTGGTGGTCATCCAAAGGTTGTTGAACTTCAACACTGATTACCAATAGGCAACATAGTCAATTCGGGCTGGGGGGGTGTCAATCTAGCAACATCTGGAGGGACACTGGTGGCCCATCTTGACCTGGACCAGTGATTCTCAGATTCTGGCTCTGCGGGAGCTTTGGACTTCAGCTTCCAGAAGTCTCAGCCATCTTGGCCAACAGTCTGGGATTCTGGGAACCAAAATACAAAACACCTGGAAGGCCAGAATTTGGGAATCACTGCCCTAGATTTTTACTGTAAAGAAGGGCACACGGAAAGCCTGTAGCTTGAAGATAGACACCAAAGCTGCTTCCAGATGGACATTTCACTATACAGCCATCGTGCCTGGTTCACAGAAATTTCATGGAGATTTCCAGACAAAGCCACTATGGAGCCTTAACCCTCTTGGATTTCCCCACTGCTTTTTACTGGATTTTCTCACCCTTTCTGCAAAATAATTCATTTAGCTTCATGATGTCCTATGACTGTTGGTGCTAGGAGTCCTCCATTTAGAAGCAGCTCAAGGGAGTTAGACTCGTATAAAACCTTAGTTTAATGCTAAGTCCTTTGCTTGCAATTCTAAAATACCTTTTCTGTTTCAAAAAGCAGCCATGAGAGATCCAGATCCACACTTTCTTTTCTGATTTACCTTCTGTAAACCACCACCTTCCCTGATCTGGTGTTTGCTATTCACTAGAGATAGCAGCTTCAGTGACACAATCCTGACCAAAATCCATGCTAAGTTCTCTTTCTAAAGAAAAAAAAATATAGGCCAACCAAAGTATAAGACCTAAGCATGTCATGAAAGTAAGTGTGGCCTTTAAGAGCCATTTTGTGCTTTAAAGTGTTTGTGTATGTTTGCAGTGGTATGGCTTCCTTGACAGTGTTACTTTTCTAAGAGTTTTAGATGCAATTTTATGTGGCCTTTATAATTTTGTGGCCTTTTGCTGCTGCCTTTTTTTAGTACCGTAGTTTCATTTTAATAGTTTTATGCTTTTTGTAAACTGCCTAGAGAATATGATTGAAGGCTGGTATAAAAATACTTATTCCAAATCCTCATCATCATCTAAACATATCCTCATCGTCCAAATGTACATAATCTGTTAGATCAGAAGCAACAGGAGACAGTCTCAAAATGTCTGCACACAGCATGGGGAGCAATGCCTCTGTCAAGCCAACTCTCTTTTACTGTGGTTGAAAGCAGACACAATATTTGAGAGGAACGGCCCACAGGGGAAGAATCATCACTATCGCTGTGCGCCATCCAAATATTGTGGGTGTGCATGTGTGCAGACAGATTGTACAAGTTTGCAGCTCAAGACGACGCTGATTGGGGGAACCACACGTGACGTCACCCAGAAACCTCTCCCTCTCTACAGAGTCCGTCCATATTTTCCAGAGCATTTCCCTAAAAAATAAATATAAAAAACAGGTTTTTTCCTTTTTTTTTCTTTTGCAATTACAAATGTGACGAATGAAGAGATAAATCCACTGACATTACTGTAGCACTTTTGAAAATAAACATACACAGGCAGCATGTCTGAAGCCTGATGGAAAAAGGTAGGGGAAGGATCAACAACTGAGACCACATTCAGTTTGCTGGTGTGTTATGCTTCTCGTTTCATCCACTGCAAAGCCAGCCTCACCCTGCAGAACAGGGAATCAGCATGTATTTTTATAAAATAATAATAATAATAATAAAATCTTTAAAGTTATTTATACGTAGAGTACTGGGTTTGGACACTGGAGGCCTAGGTTCAAATCCCTGCTTAGCCATGAAGCTCCCTGTGCGGCTTTGCATAAGTTTCCCTCTTGCAACAATGCTGAACTCCCTGACAAAACCATTATCCAAAACACAAGATGAGGCAGTACTCTCTCAGTTCAACAGTAATCTACAGCCAGAATCTTATACAAGAGGGTTGGGAATCATGTGGCCCACATATCAAATACCCCACCACAAACACACACACACGCCATAAAAAAAGAATTTTTTTTATCATTCCTGCGAGTCTCCACAAGCAATCATTTGTCTGGTTCCTCTGGACCCTGTTTTTGTTGTTATTTTTACTCACGCCTCCTCAAAAGTGTCGCTTCTGATATGTCCTGAGGGCTAAATATTCGTTCCTAAGCTCAAGGGCATAGATAGTCTTGCTCTACACATTTAACGTGAAGCAAGACCCAATATGTTTTGTTTCTTGCAAGACAGGATTAACATTATGCTCTCCATAAATTAATTGATGATATTAAGAGGAATGTACACAGACAAAACTGGAGACAAATGTCAATATGTTCAATAAGTAATTCTTTTATTAGTTTTTTTTTCCAAAAAGCACAATGTGTTCTGCTCTCCTTCAGACACTATTTAAAATAAAAATTCAGACATGTCTGGACCAGGGACTCTCAAACTGGTTCACTTATCCAGTAAATGGACTGAAAGACAAGTTTCATTTGTCCAGTACATTGTATGGTTTGAGAAATTCTGGACTTTGATTCCAAATAGCCCCCCTTAAGAGTATACACATGCCAAAACCTGTTGGTTTTTTTTACTAATAAATCCAACACCTTCAGTTTCAGAATGGGTCTCCCGTTTCTCCTGTGGATTTCACTGGATGCTTTCCAGTTTCTGCATCTTTTATAAAGAGGTATGGCCTGAAGATTTATTGATTTCTGCTAAAAGAAACATGGCTACCTTTCCTTCTCCCCAGTTTATCCTTACAAAGACTGGGAAAAATAATGTAGTTTGACACCATCTTCACTGCTACTGCTCAACGCTGTGGCATCTTGGCATCAGAGCTCCCTGACGGAGAAGGCTAAATAGCTCACAAACTACAAATTTCTGAATTCTATAGCATTGACCCATGGCAGTTAAAGCTGTGTCAAACTGCATTACCTCTGCAGTGCAGATGCAACCAATGCCCCAGTAAAGGAGATCAAGTTGTAAGAAACTGATGGTCCTCTTCAAGGAGTTTATCACATGACGGGAATTGGAAGTATAATCCGATGGCAATCTGAACGCAATCATGGGGGTTTCGTGTGATTGCGTGAAAGCTGATCACATGCATTTTCAGGCAATGGGAAGTTCTTCTGAATGCAATCATGGGGTTTCACATTACTGCGCGAGAAACTGTCACATGCAATTTTGGACGCAGGGAAGCCATTTTGGGCAGTTCTGAACGCAATGCGGCGTCAATACGCACTCACGTAAATTCGCTGAACTAGCGAATTCACTCAATTCCAAACTGGCCCCACTTTCATTTCTTTCAAAATTGAGAGAAATTCCTCCCATGTGATAATGTCCAAAATCACCCCATGAGTTTCATGACTTAGTGGGAATTAGAATCCCGAGTCTCAGAGCCACACTTTCAATTTACAGAACATAGACATGCAAAGATTACAGTTAGGTTAGGAAGGTGCGGACTTCAACAACAAATCAGAAAATAATGACGACAGAGGAAGTTCCATCATTGTTGCCACCAAAGAGGTGGCATCAAAAGAACAAGAGACAAACAGATGTGATCTATAGAGCACTACACACTGGAAAATACTTAGGCACACACCCTGTTGCAGCCTCACCCTAGCTGTAGCCCACCTGATGTTTTCCTCCCAAACTCCCACCATTCCTGGCCATTGCTGGGGCTGATGGGAGTTGTTGTCTGGAGGTTCAGGACTCCCACAATGAAAGGCAACCAACGCATAAGTGTCATTCGTCCCCATTTCAGTGGAACATCAACACAAGAACTACCCAATGGACAATCACTAGGGTGACCAGATGTCTTCCTTTTCCAGGACATGTCCCATATTCCAACTTTTTGTCCAGGAGGAATGTCAAAATGTCCTCCATTTTGAGCATGGATAGGAAGTATGAATTTATATTTATATTAGTGTTTTGAGCTTTTATTTGGTAATCTCCTACATTTTTCTTGAAATGTTCTACACTCTGCAGTGCCTTGTCCTCCTTTGCAGTTAGGACATCTGATCACCCTGGCAATGCCCCATGTTAATCAATAGCATGGAGATGGGTGGAGATGATAGTGGCGGGCACCATTTGGATGTCCTTCACCAGATGCCAAAGCATCTTCACCCAGGCCTTTGTTCAACTGTGGTGATAGAAGGAGCAAGGAGAGGTGAAGGTCTCACTGATGTATTTTCCAGTAGGATGGAGGAAAGAGGGAATGGCTGCTCCCCACAGCGGTGGTGTAAGTGCTGATCCTGCTTGTCCATTTCGAGAAACTGTGATCAGCACTGGGACTCCACATATGGAATGCGGGTGTGAAGTGCACTGACTCAGCGCACCTGTCACATGCAAAAGCCTCCGTCTGGAAGCAACTTAATCTGTGAGCAGGTGGCTGGGAGAGACACTGCCATGCCATTGCTCCAGATGAGCTGGCAAAGAACAACCCCCCCCCCCCAACTCTGGAGAACCAGGATGAGCAAGAGGCTCGCTTGCTGAAATGCTCTCTACACACCGCTGCTGGCTGTTGTAACAGCCGACACAGTCGTATCTACATCACACCGCTTTTAAGTCTTGACACATTTCCACACTCTACCCCACCCCAAAGAACCATGGGGTCTCAATTAATGTTCCGAGGGAGAACTCTGCCTTATCCTTTCTTCCCCCAACCCTATATTAAAATACCAAGGCTTTCCAGTAATTATGATTAAGCTTATTAGGAGCTTATTGCCTGGGCAAATAAACCAGCTGGGGTAAATAAGCCAGCTTCACCTTCAAACTCTTCCGGCTTCCATTCTGGATCCGCGATGCCCCCGGATGTTATCATAGCTAAATCGCCACCAATCTAGCAGGAATGCCACCGCCTGGATGCATCCCTGGTCAAAGCCTCACTCAGACCACACTTTTTCAAAGTCAGGGAGCTTCTGACTTCAAAAAATGGCCGGCTGAGCAAGGCTTTGACCTGGGATGTATCCAGGTGGTGGCATCGCAGCAAGATTGGGAGGAGTAAGCCAACATATTTGCCCAAGCAATAAGATTCTAAATTAAGTATAAGGTAGATAAGATTGTTCTACTTCTAAAGCCCTTTATAGCCACCAGACACTAGACCATCTCTAGAACAGGAAATCCGATGAGGCCTCCCTTCCCAATGGACCAGTGATTTAAATTCAAGATCTTCTAGCAATGGATGTACTTCCAACCAGCTAATGGACAGACACAGCACCATGCCATAAGGTGAAGCCACAGACACTGCTATCCTGCTCTAATCCCACTTTTCAACCCTTGTGTGATGAAGTCCTTGGTCAGGTATTCCTCAAAATTATCATGCCGGAGCCTGAATCCTACTGGTGTTCTCAACAAGAACAGGCCCACCAACTGGATTTACATAACTGTCTTGTCATCATTCAACAACTGATATAATGGGTCTACTCCAACTAGGGTCTACTCTACCCCAAGGAAAGAATATAATGCTGATTTCCCTAACCGTAATGAAATAAAACTAGGAATATTTTTAAGCTGCAGACTCTTAGCTATGGATTTATTTAGTATTCTGGAATTGAGAATTTGTGGAGGCTGTTGGAGAAGCTCCAGGAACTGAAGAAAGCAGCCCCAAACTCCTTTGGTTCTCTCTATCCTTCACCGCAACATTCATAACCACCTTTAAACACCTCACCCTACTTTGGTGTTGAAAAGAGAAACACACACACACAGAGAGCACACCTTCTGAAATCTGACAACAGAATGTTTAAAAAAAATCTTTGCTGTCCCTGCTTTAATCCAAAAGACTTTATCCTCTTGACTAAGTATGAAATTAGAAGAATAATTTTCTGTAGCTAATTAGGAAAGTAATTACTGCTCTTATGTGTACACATTTGCATTCTTTCTCTCTCTCGTCTAGGAAGATAGTTCCAATTTTATCTCTTAGTAGTAGACTTCCCAGAGGTAGTTTTCTTGTACAGATAAGAGCAGAAAGTCTGTCTATTTATTTATTAATACAATTGTCTGTTCAACTACCTGGAGACCTTCAACTACCTGGAGACCTTAAGAGAGGTGGGTGGCACAAATACACAATGCAGATCTTCCCCAAATACCCTTGTCTGCCAAATATCTTGCAGTCCAGGAGTGCTTCCAAATGTGGTTTTTAATGGATAATTGCCTTTCATCCTTCATAGAATGTTACAGGCAACATTTCCTCCCTTTCATCCACCATCTAAGTTCTTTCCATTTCCTTCTAAAAAAAATTAAATTTCTTACAAACAACAACAACAACAAAAGCTGATGGGGAAGGAAAGAAGATGGAATATAAATACAATGTCTTCTGAATGCTCTGTCAGGAAGTATCCAAAGGCTTTCTCCTGTCCCAAGAGTGAATATCATACTGACGCTGTGGGGTATGAATAAGTCCCTAGAGAAGGGCAGAACAAGGTATATATGTATGTATACTGCCTTTCTTTCCATATGGGATCCAAGGCAGCTTACAGTATTAAGTTAAAACAAAATATTATAAAATTTAGAAACAACCATAAAATAGAGAATACTAGCAAAAAGTAATTTAAAAGTTGGTTTACTGTAAAAACATGTTTAAAACATAACAACCGAAGTCTGTCACACCCCATTTAAAACAAAAAAACTTCTATATAACCAATTAAAATTTGGAACTCTATCAAAATAAAAAGATTTCTACCTGCTGGCAAAGGAGATCAGAGAAGGTGGCGACTGAGGGCTTTATCACACTATCCTGCTGTCCCACCACAATTGCGACAGTTTCAGAATGGAAGCATACTGGTTTGGCAATATTTCTTATCATATTTCCCCCCACAATAGCACCTTGGCACTGCTTTTGTGTGTTTTCCACATTGTGAAATGCTGCCTTATAGGAGGAAGGGGAGGAGAGCGAGTGATCGCATACAGCAGCCAGCTTCAGGAAGATGTTGGCAGCCGTGATCACCGCTGCTCCCTTATCTTGAAGTCCAGCGCTGCTATGTGCACATTCACACAGCAGCCCATGCTTCAAGAGGAAGAAGGGGGGACAAATGATCACCACAGAGCCAACCATCTCCTAAATCCAGCTGGTGTGTGAATCGGAGAGGAAGGGAGGATCACAATCACACATGTTTACACCATGTCACTGCCTGAGAAGCAGAACTGTAGAGGAAGGGACCTATCGCAAAAAGACAGTCATGGAATAGCAGTGAGATTGAGAGCCTATGGATGGATTTTGCCTGTCAATGAAAATGTGCGCTGTAGGAACAAATGGAATGCAAGACAACAGCAGGACGGACATGACATCATGTGATAAATACCGGCCAAAGACACTTTTGTCCTTTTAAAATTTTCCTTCCTAGCCTTGTGTGATAAAGTCCTGAGCCTTCCATGGGAGGAAATTTTATTGTTTAGAATCCCCAATAAATGCACTTGCATGGTTGTGGGATAAAGAGAAAGTTCTCCCCATCCACCAAGAATTAAAACCTGGGCAGTCTCATATATGGAGATACAGCCTTTCAGACAAGTCCAAACACAAACCATATAGGCCTTTAGGTCATAACCAGCATTTTGAATTCTGCCCAGAAACAGATTGAAAGACAGTTGGTGTTGTGTGTACCAGGAGACCCTTTGGCTTCCATGCTGATAGTTCAGTAAGGAGTGACACACCAAACCGGCAAGCAGAATTGTCCCTGCTGAGCACAGCTCCAACTGTAAACCCTCCCTTCTTCCTCCCTAAGGGAGTATTATCTTTTGTCAGCACTAGTCGACACAAAATAGCTCTTATGAAACTAACCTGCAGCTGGGAAAATATAGACATAATCTGAAAGCCACAGGGATAATGTTACCAAACCCTCTTACAGTACAAAAGAATTCCATACTGCTGGAAAGGCAAACAATAAAAAGATAAAACTACATTGTGGAATGCCTACAGACAAGTGTTCCTTTTCTTTCTTTAGTGCTTCCCTTCTTTCCTTCTCTCCACAATCTTGGGTTGTCACATACAGTTGTTACAAACAATATATCTGCTATTTTGGCTATAGTGGTATCTCCTCTCAAAGGTGTAGCCAACAAGGGATGGTGGGGACAACTAAACTTCATCAGGACATCCAGTTTTCCAATTGAATTGGGCCACAATGGTAATCAAAACTCTAATTCTGGTTTTGAAACATTAGAATTATTTGCATAAAACAGTGCAGGTGGGCTAGGCAATCCATGTAAAAGATGAATTGCCACTCCTGGAGTCAATCCTAGGAGAAACAATTCACACTTTCCTCCTTTTTTGGTCAGACAAAGGGTGCTTCATAGAATCTAGAAGGGTGGAGGGCTGCAAAATCAGCTTTGGAGCCTCAAACTGCACTTGTGAGCCCTGTCTTAGAGTGTTACACTTGGTCCAGTGAGACCTGGATTCAACTTGCCGTTCTGCCCAAAGGCTCATTTGGTGGCCTTAACCCATTCTCTGTCTTTCAGTATCAAATCTGCTTCATACAGCGATAGCAATAGTATTTACATTTCCATACCACTTTATAGTGCTTCAGCACTCTCTAAGCACTTTACAATCTGTAAGCCAATTGCCTCCAACAAGCTGGGTACTCATTTTACCGACCTACAAAAGGATGGAAGGTTGAGTGGACCTTGGAGGCTTGGGATCGAATTCACGATGTTGTAGCAGTAATACTGGCATTTAACCACTGTGTTACCAGAGCTATGTAATATGAATTAATGAAGGGCTGGGAAGTGTGAAATCATGTATGTTACTCGGCAAAGGATTAGAAATGTAAGAAATACAAACAAACAAAAATAGCAGCCTTTAAATAGTAAACATGAATTAAGGTTGTGTATCACTGTGCCCTTTCTTTTGTTCTACAATAGTCACTAAATATTGCCTGAGTGCAGATGGGGCGGGATATATATAATTTTTATTAGTGGTAGTATTAAGAACTCTCCCTGCTCTCTGGAGGAGCTAGTACAGAGATGTTCTTTTCATCTTATACTTACCATTAACCTTAGTTGCTTGCTTTATTCTGTAAATTACTTGTTATCTGGACTACATTATATTGGAAAGACAATTCGCACCATCTTGGGCCATAGACTATTTGTTGACCTCCCCTCATCCCAAGGAATGTTCCTTTTCACTACCTCAGCCCTATACAACTTGTAACTCACAAGATGATCACAGCACATCAGCCCTATCAGCCCTTGCATCACTGGTTGGCAGAATGAGGTATCCTTTAGGTCCCAAGCCCTGCCAGGGGTTTGTCTTGCCAACCATAGCTCCTGAAACCAACCATTACATTAGGCCTGTCTACATCTCTCATAGCCCTGACCTTCTGCTTTTCTCTAATTTACAGTAATAGAAAAGCTGCTGTTTTTGACTAAAGATCCCAGAATCCTTTGGTCAACGAGTGATTGGGGAGATTCTGGGGATGTTGTACTGTGCCATTAAGTCATTTCTGACTTGTGGCAGCCTTAAGATGAATCTATCACAGGGTTCTCTTGGCAAGCCATGTTCAGATGAGGTTTGCCCTTGCCTTCCAATGAGGCTGAGTATGATTCGCCAATGGGGTTCCTTGGAGAAGTGGGGATTTGAACCCTGGTCTCCAGAGTAATAGTCCAATGCCCTAATCATCACACCATGCTGGCTGTTTCGGATTCCAGGATTTCCATTGGGGAATTTTCCCCCCAGGTTCTGGCTAACCTGGCAGCTTCAAGAGGCATATGGAGAAAGACAGCTAACTAGGACTGAGCAGAAAGTAAGTAAGGAGACAAGGAATGAGTGTGAGAGGCGGTAGACAAGCTGGCAGTCGGCTAAGAGAAGACACGGCCACCATCATTGCCTTTTCTCCTCTCTACAGCATTAGCACAGATGGGTCTGCGCTCGCTCCCTTTCTCTCACAAAAATCATGGCAGCTTATCAGGGGCTCTTGGCACTTTTTTGGGTTCTGTGATCCTCAGGGGCAGTAAATGCAATGCAACAGTCAGGCACCTGAGACGCCATGATACATGGCAACGTGGTTAGCTTGGCAAATCCAAATTTGTGTAGGCCTGCCATACTCCCTCAGCTAACCCTCACATCTCCTCTTTTCTATTTCTTTTATCCTCCTTCCCTCTCTCCCTCCCTCTCCGGTCACATCAAGTCTGCTTTAGATTAAAATTCTGTAGGAACAGACCTGGTTAGTTACTTGTTCAGTGTCCCAGTATGTAGTACATGGTTGACAGGGCATTTAATATTAACTGGTATTGGGTATATTGCTGTTTTTACTATTAATGTTGCTGAGTAGGCACAGTACCTTAATAGATTATGCTTGCAAGCATTTAACTTAAAAAGCAAAGCATTTGTTTTCAAGCATCCTGACATCCTAACTTAGTAGATTCCTCCCCTGACCTAAGGAACAACATTCTCATGGGCAGTGGCATACAACTATGTCCTTTCCACTCACTTGTTATCATGCTTCTTATCATACTCTGCATTCAATCCAGGCCATGTCCAGGGAATCTCTCTCTCTCTTTTCATGGAGGTAAAATAACCCAAAAACATATTCAGGGAAGACCACACTTAACAAACCATGTAGGGCATAGGGAAGTGGGGTGGTAGTGCAGCAGAATGGGGGAAGAGATCATTTAAATTCAAGAGTTACAGGGAAAGGAGGAAAGGTAGGAAAAAAATTTTGAAAAATGCAACTGACCTGACAGTTCTTGAATTTTCCCCATCTGACCTGCAAAAAAAAGAGACAATGGAAAAGTCAGAGCAGGGATAAAATTACAGTCACTGTTTTGGTTAAGGGTTGTAGGTGAAGGTATATGCTTGGTCCTCCTTATCCATGGATTCATTATAAACTAATTCAGTCATTCAGGGCTTGAAAATATTTAAAAAATATGTAAATTCCAAAAAGTGAACCTTGATTTTGCCAGGGGATACCAGGGACCAACTATAATTTGGAAAAAGCATGCTTAGCATTAGAAGGGTGTTGAGACTCATGCACAAGTTTTAGGAAGATAATTAGGAGATGGCTTAAGACAGAGGCCAAGTGTGTGCATAAATAGCAATGTGCCAAGTTGCGATTTGTTAAATTTTGACCTTATGTCTGAGCTCGTCCGTGCACACAAACCATGGTTTCTTAGCAAGCTGCAAACCACAATTAGAAATGATAGATTGTTGTTGGCATAAGAACACTGGATTGTTTAATCATGTCTTGTTATATCTGAACCCCAAACCACAGCTTGCAAACATTGCTAAAAGTTGATGAAAATTGATTTCATCTTTTTAAAAAGTAGGATTTCATCTTTTTAAAGAGTTTGATCCAGCATATTTATTTGTTCTTTTGTAAAATCTTTCATACATTCCAGCCATTCTTTTGGTAATGAAGGGTTTTAGACAAATAACCAAAAATATAGACCTCTTTCAAAGATTTAAGTGCAGTTTAGTTTTGAATTATTTGGCACTTTTCAAGGAGATGGAAGAGGCTTACAATTTAGCAGTAAAAAACATTCTCCCCTAAAAGAGAATAAAAAAGTCTTGCCCTGTCCCATAAAATAAATAAATTAAAAGATGTGAAAATTAACTCAATAAAAATTTTCTTAGAAAAATGTATCCCATGAAAACATGGCAGAGCTGGAGCAAAAGCACCGTCAGCTCTCCAGATGCTTGACTTCAGCCATATTTTATTCTCTGTTCCAGACATAGGGAATGTGAGAGAGACCAGGGTCAGTTTTTGGCTACTGGGATCCTCCATGGCTCTCAAGGATTGCCAAAAAAATGAGGAGGGAGTTCAGTGATGTAAATGGCTAGAAATCCTTTTTAAAGGATGAATAAACACGACTGGAAATTTCCAGGAGAGACAGTCACACTTTTTGGGCCTGGGAGAGTCTGCGGAGGGTGGGCAGTGGGCCACAGAGCTTGAGAGCTGGATGGTAGGCCAAATGTGGCTCAGGGCAAACATTGCCTCCTCTTGCTCTGTTGCAACCGTTCATCCACCCTGAAATCCCAGTCCTTTCATCAGTGCTTTACACCTGGATGTCTGACTACTGTGGTTACTATACAGAATCAGTGCCATATGCGGAGGTGCAAGAGAAAAGGCTGAGCATTTTCTCTATAAAGTAAGTATGCAGGATTACGTCAAACATCTTTGCAATATTGCAAGAGGATGAGAGCGTCAACAGCAGACCGGTGTCAATAGCAGTGAAAGAAAGATGCCACTCCACCATTCAAATCCCTGTCTTTTTTAACTGAGATGACCCCACCACTACTGCCGCACTGTAGAATTAATGCAGTTTTACACAGTTTTATCTGTCATTCATGGCTGCATCCTATGAAATCCTGGGATTTGTAGCTTGTTGCGGCACCAGACCTCTCAGACAGAGAAAGCTAAATATCTCGCAAAACTACAAATCCCAGAAATCCAGAGCATGGAGCCGTGGCAGTTAAAATGGTGTCAAATTGCCTTAATTCTGCAGTGTAGATGCTATGTCTGTCACAATTCTGCAGCAGGACTTTTGTGGGTGAAGGACACACAGTCTGCAGTGAAACATGGGAGCCAGATTTTCAGTCAATGACAGGCAATTTCAGTCAATGACAGTCAATTCAGTCAAGCAATGCTCATAGCTTTTATCAGATTGTCAACGTTAAGAGCAACTAAGTATTTTCCTAAGCATCTGTCTGTTTTTATTATACTGCTGCTGTTTCAGACTTTTGTTTTTATCATTGGCTTTCATTGCTGTCAGCCACTTTGAGCAGTTGGTAAGCAGTGGAAGGATGTGGTAAACTTTTCAATATATGTATACTGTTATTATTAGTAGAACCATTATTATTTTTCTCCCAAAACTGGGACTCAAGGCAACATATAATTTTTAAAAAGCAATGCAGCTAAAAAATGACAATTAAAATGATACTAAACTATTGACATTATTAAAATTATTTTAAAGTACACTTAAAAAGATACAATACAATTAAAAGATAAAATTCAATTGAAACAGTTCCGATTTAAAACAGTTTTGTACCCACTGCTTATTCTTGTAAGACTTTTCAAATTATCCAATATAAACTCATACTGGATATACTAGTTATTTTAAATTTTAAGTTTATAAACTTTTTTGTAGTTTGGTATAAACATGATGCCCTTGTATTTTGTATTTTATACGCATTTTGTATTAATTTTGTATGTACCGTTCTTTTATGCAAAGGCCTTTGGTCAAAAGCAATAAAATCTGACTGTGAAAATTATGTTTTTAACTTTTGTAACGTTTTAAATTTCAACCTTCTAGCATTTTTAATTAGATTATTTTAATTGTTTTTAAACATGTTGTTTTAATGTGTTGTATATTGTGAGCTGCCTTGGGTCCTTTTTTGGGAGAAAGGTGGGATAGAAATAAAATAAATAAATACATTTTAAAAGCCTGTTGGAATAAAAAAGCCTTTCCAGCCAATCGAAGGAAGGAGTCATTCTGCTTGTCTGGAAAGGGATTTCCAGAGTTTGGGTCAGCTGCCAAGAAGGCCCTCTCTCGCATCCCCACCAGCCATGCTTTTGACAACGGTGGAATTGAGAGAAATGCTTTTCTTGATCATCTTAGGGCCTGCACAGCTATATTGTGAACCAAACACCATTGCTCTGTCCCAAAGCTCTCATCTGGTTCCGAGTGTAAGAAGCACAGACAGCTGATCTGGGGAGCTTTTGTGGATGTCTGCACTAACATTTCTTCTATGCTATCCCATTATTTTCAGTGAAACTCTTATATGAGTGGTATGAAACAATCTGAACGACAAAGCCAGCTGTTTTCTAGGCTTATATGCTGAAGTGATTAAATAATAACTACTTAGTCTCGAGGAAACTCGAGTTGATTGCCATGAACTCCATGACCACATTATGCAATCAAGCACGCTTTTGTTTGGCATCTTCTTTATTGTGGCCAATTTATTTCTCTTGATTATTTCTGGAAAAAAACATGTATACGATGCTTGTCTGCTATCCAAATCTGAATCCCTCTCTTCTTCTTGCAGGGATCTGAAACATTTTTGGGGATGGGAACCGGAGGAATTTCAAGGAAGCTCTTTATTATGGCTGGCTATCGGTATGTACTATGAGGTTGTGGGAGAAGGGTACATACACTCCATTCCTGGGAAAATACAATGGTGTATATGCTGATGGTATGACGAGTAAATGTGTGCTGGTATTACAAGCTAGGAAAGAATTCTGATTTTTTAAAAAAAGACAAACTTCTTCCAATCACTCACAAATATTAGTCAAGTGTCCCCCATCCTATATCTATGCATTTCATTTTTTCTACCTAAGCGCAGTATCTTACATTTCTCCCTTTTGAAGTTCATTTTATTAGTTTTGGCCCAGCTTTCTAATCTATTAAGGTCATTTTGAATTTTGATCCTATTCTCTGGGGTATTAGATAAGATATGTAATATACTGTCTCCTGTTCTGGGTATCACAATTCAAAAAGGATGTTGAGAAATTGGAGCGTGTCCAAAGGAGGGCCACCAAAATGGTTAAGGTCCTAGAAACCATGCCTTATGAGGAAAGACTTAGGGAGCTGGGTATGTTTAGCCAGGAAAACAGACAGTTAAGAGGTGATATGATAGCCCTGTTTAAGTACGGTATTTGAAGGGGTGTCACACTATTTTCTGCTGCTCCAGGGACTAGAACACAGAACAATGGATGCAAGCTACAGGAAAAGAGATTCCACCATAACGTCTTGACAGTAAAAGCTATTCAACAGTGGAACACACTCCATTGGAGAGTGATGTGGTCGCCTTCTTTGAAGGTCTTTAAGCAGAGGCTGGATGGCCATCTGACAGGGATGCTTTGGTTGTGAGTTCCTGCATGGCAGGGGGTTGGACTGGGTGGCCCTTGTGGTCCCTTCCAACTCTTATGATTCTATGACTCTATCTCTCAGCCCAACCTACCTCACAGGCCTGTTGTAAAATGGAAATGGTGGTATGGAGAACCATGTATATAACAGTATGTAGAGGGATCTTGTAGCATCTTTGAGACTAACTCCAAGAAAGAAGGCAGCATGAACTTTTGAAAACTTAACACTACTTCCTCTGATGCATTTGGTATGTAATATGTATATAAAACCTTAAGCTCTTTGGAGGAAAAAGCAGGGTTAGATCCACCCCAACCCCAAAGGGGGTCCAACTAGGGACAACATTGGGGATCCATTTGTGGATCTGCCTTCTTAAAAAAAAATCAAATAGCTTGAGTTGCTGAGAGGGCAAACTGGATTAGATTTGTAGCACCGGAAGGGTATTTTCCCTCCAAGGGACATTACTCCCTTTGAGAAACCTGTCCTTAACAAAACGGGGGAATTTACACTGGAAAAACGGCTTGGAGGAAAGAGTTAACGGTATCTTCCTCTAGCACTGCAGACAGGCTCCAATTCACCTCCCTTGCCATCGTCCTAATGCTGTTTTTAAAGAATCTAACTAAATTTAAAGAGACTGGAGATTTGATCACAGACCTCTAATATCTCATCTAATTAGGCCCTCTCTTGGCTCCTTCTCTTTTAATGAATACGTTGAATATAACCCCGAGGTGCCCGGCTCCCTCTGTGAATGAATACAGCTTTGCTCAAAATCAAGAAAGCATCTCCCTCAGCAGTAGTACTATTACTACAGCCTGGAAGCCTGCAGGCCGGTTATATAAAAACAATACTTTTTGTGGTTCAGCAGTTACTTAAGTTATAAGTCACAGAATCGTTAACTTGGGAGGGATCTCAAAGGCCATCTGCTCCAACCATTTGCCAATCCAGGAATCTACTGCTAAAGCATTTCTGAGTTGTGGTCATCAAAGCTCTGCTTTAAAATCTCCAACACAGTAGAATCCAGTTCCTTCCAAAGCAGTGCCTTCCACTGTCAAACAGCTTAGGTTTAGCTAGCATTTTCCTAACCTTGCCCTCCATAAAAGTGTATTTGATTATCTCCCTAGGGTAACCAGGGAAGAAAACAACAAATTGTTCCTCCTGGTAATGAATGTGTCACGCTATCTGTTCTTAGCGCAGGTTAAGGAGGGAAAGCAGGGAGAGATGAGATGGATTTAAAAACAGGATCAGACAAATTCACTAGGGATATATCTATCAATGAAGGTTAACTGTAGTACCTGAACGAAACTAGATTCATGCTGCCACTGTATAACTTGCTGAAGAGAGGTCAAACACATAGAGGGGGAAGAATTGCTTTCATGGCTTTCATGGTTTGCTTGTGGGGTTCCAGCAAGCATCTGTCTGGCCTCTATGGGATACGAATAGAGCTTGTAAAATTACTTTTTTTGTACTACGACTCCCAGAACTCACCAGCCAACATGGCCAGTTTCCAGAACATGGGAGTTGCAGGCCCTAAAAGTAACATTCCTCTGGAAACAGGAAGCTGGATTATGGGGACTTTGGGTCTGAACAAGTAGGATTTCTACATTGTTCCAGATGCGGCAGAGGTAGAGACAGATGAGAAGAGTAACACGCTGTTTATCCATTACCACCGCACTGTGGCAGGTGGCTACAAATCTCCTGTGAGCTCAGGTCCATGTCATATAGGTGGGGAACCTCTGGTCTCTCAGATTTTTAAAAATGTCTCTACATCTCATAAGACCCTTCCAGCAAAAGTAATCATATGGGATTGTGGAAATTGTAGTCTAAAGCAAAGTTTCCCCACACCAGTATAGGAGACTGACAGTATGAGATGGGTCTAAATATATTTTTGTACTTCTCATGCCAATGCCACATGCACACACACACACACTCACAAAATCTGGCTGCTGAGAATAGCGTGGGAAGTAATGACATGCTCAGGGCAATACCACGTGATCGGTGCTTTCACACCTTTCAGAGGTGACATGCGGCCCAACACTGAGTGGCTTCTCAGCCATATATTTATTCTACAAGTAAATGTATAGCTAGGCCTGAACCAAACTGCTCAGTCTCTTTTTTTTCCTAGTCAAGCAGAAAGAACGTATCATAACGCAATATAACGGGAACCTTTGGACCCTTACATGTTTTGTCCTACAATTCCATCAACCTCGGCCAATGGCAAAGGATGAAGGCTGTGTCTGTATTGCAGAACTCATGCAGTTTGACACCACTTTATCTGCCATGGATCAACGCAATGGGATTTATAGTTTTTTTAGATATTTGGCCTTCCCTGTCAGAGAGCTCTGGTGCCATAACAAACTACAAATCCCAGGGTTCCATAGGATAGAGCCATGGCAGTTAAAGCAGTGTCAAACTGCATTAATGTGCAGACAGTATGACAACAGCCTAAGGGATTTATCGTCCAGAGGGCACTAGGTTGTATGCCTCTGTTATACAGTGTATGTGACCATATAAGACAGACAGATGGCATAAACAAACTCCCAATCAAATATTCTACATTGATGAATATTTGGGGGGGAAGGAATACCACTTCCAAGGTCTGGACTCATAATTTACTAGCAGAGCTAAGAAACCTTGATTTAGCTAGTAAGCATTTATTATAAAGGGGTGGAAGAATTCACTTTTGTGTGTACAGCAGAAAATGCCAGAACAAGATATTTTTGGCACTAGAGGAGGGAAAGTGCTGCATCTTACTGACACAGCAGCACACACAAAAGGTCTCAGGTTAGATCCCAGGCCTATTCAGTAACTCTAAAGTACTAGAGAACTCGGGAACTGCTGCAAATCAGAGCAGAGTAAGGCTTCTCAATCTTTGGTTTGCCGGGGTTTTTGGACCTCATCTCCCAAAAGTCTCAGCCAGCATGGCCAATGATCAGGAATTCTGAATCACTGAAGTTAAAGTCCAAAACCCAAAGTTTGAGAATGAATAGAGTAGACAATACTAAACAAGATGGACCAAGGGCCCAACTCAGTTTAAATCAATTTGTTAAGCTTATACCATGAGGTAGAAATTCTAAACAATCTATCCTTGGCTGTGTCTGCAATGCAGAAATAATCCAGTTTGATACCACTTTAACTGTCATGGCTCAATGCTGTGGACTTCTGGGAGTTGCGGTTTGTTGTGGCACCAGAGAGTTTATCAGATGGGAGGAATTTCTCTCTATTTCGAATGAAGCCAATTTGTATTAAGGAATTCCCTAGTTTAGCGAAATTACGTGAATTCCAATTGCATTCTGAATGCATTCAGAATGATTTCCCATTGCCCGAAAATGACTTCACATTGTGTGAGATACTCTAATATACAATAACATAGAACCCATGATTGCATTTGGAATGACTCCGCTTTTGTCCGAAATGGCATGAGATACTTTAATTCGCAATAACGTGAAACCCCATGATTGCATTCGGATTGCCATTGCATTATACTTCCAATTCCCGTTGTCTGATAAACTCCCAGGACTCTCTGACAGAGAAGAATAAATGTTTCACAAAACTACGGTTCCCAAAATTCCATAGCATTGAGCCGTGACAGTTAAAATAGTGTCGACCTGGATTATTTCTGCAGTGAGGATGCAGCTCTCAACTAGATGCTGAAACTAGAAAGTGAAACTCCTGTGGTCCATGGAACTACAGTGGTCCCCCGGGTTACGAAGGTAATCCGTTCCGGATTACCTTTCGTAACCCGGAAGCTTTCGTTTCCCGGGGGACCACTTTTTTCAATGGACCGCGCGGCCATTTAAAGGGGCCGTGCGGCTTTTTTCGCTTCGTATCCCGGGGGATATTTCGTATCCCGGGGGATACATTGCCGGTCCGCTGCCTTTCGGATCCCGGGGTTTTCGTAACCCGGGGGATTCGTAAGGCGGGGGACCACTGTATACAGATATTCTAGTTTACAAGTTCATTGCTTAGGAAGTAGCTCTGACGAACACTTGAGCGATGAGAACTAAATGTGAGTGGCAAACTGCTCATTTCATTTTCAGGTACTAGCTCAATGCTTGTTCTCTTTCTTAAGGAAAGGAGAAAAGTGGTTTTAAAACCAATTTGCATTTCGCTTCTTTTCACCTCTGTCCTCCTGCATCAATATGTATGCTGTTCACTCACCCTTCAAACACCATGGATTGTTTATCTGGATTGGAAAAGGTGAAAAAGAAACAACATGTTCCTTCCTGCTAGAAGATACTGATTCATTGCGATCACTGACGTGTAGCAATAAGGTGAATTAAGGATGGAGAATTCTTAATCGAATTTTTTAAGTGCCGCTGAGAATATGAAGTACATTTTTCTCCGTTGCTCACTTAGAATCAAGAAGTGCAGTCTGCAAATATAAATGCCAGAGCACACATTTTACTTGTAGGAACCAGTGGTCCTAAATTCAATTCTTGTCATCTCCTGTTTCTAACAACTGTACTGCTCTCCCACCTTCCTCATTATCATCTTGAAACCACTCCAGCAATGAATAATAAGGCAAAATTGAAGGAAAAATGGATGTTGTTATACAGAAACTAAGTACCACATATAGAGATGTAAAGCTTCTGGAAATGTTGAGGCTGCAGGGAAAAAAGTACTTGTTTCTTTGGGGGGGAAACCTGGACATTATCACAAAAAGTGGAGGGGAAAGGATATAACACATTTAAAGGTTGAAGATCACATTCTTTAGAAATGTGTTATATACATAATATGATGCAATTAAATAAATTGGTTTTGCACATTTTTTGTGTGTTTGGTATATTAAAAGTAGAACTCAGTTACAATAGTTAAAAATGAATTCTCTTTTATAATAATTGTTATTTGCTAAGTTCTGAGCTGTAAGATCCTCTTTGGTTTTGCTAGTTTATCAGGCAAAAAACAATATAAACAGAAGGGTGGTTGGGTATGGGTCGTGTATATTTTATCTTGTATTTTTTAATTGATGTAACCCGCTCCGATTGGATACAGAGGAGCGGGCTATAAATAAATAAATAAATTATTATTATTATTATTATTATTATTATTATTAAGAAGCCATCAACATTAATAAAACAGAGAAAATTATTTTGTCTCCTCTAGTCTTCCGTAATGTCAAGCAGATACGAATCATTTAGTCCCACAAAAAGCAAACAAACAGAGAAAAGGATTTCAAGACCGGGAACTATAATGATCATACTCTGTACGTTGTATTACATAAAAGTCTTCACATATTAATTTATTACTTTTGAAATAATTTTGGAGAAATAAATATGTCAACACCATGTCTTAAACATTTAAATTTCTAATTCTAAAAGGAAATATTCCCAAACCTAGTGTTTCATAAAATTTCAGCTTTTCCAGAAATAAGGCTTTGGGAAAAACATGTGAGGGGAGCATATTGTTTTCCTCCAAGTTTTCCAGCCTTTTCCCCAGGGTCTCGCATCTCTAAGCACATAAATATTTAAATGTAATGTGCTGTTTTCCAGCCCTGTTCACGGACCAGATTTGCCTGTCCCCCATGGTACAAGCTCTTCCATGATCCACCCAATCTTCCCTTGTGGCAGATCTGCACCTGAAAACTGCTACTAAAAGGCTGCTGTAGGATCTTTAGCATGCATCGCTAAAATTGACAAAAATCCCCCACCTTTTCCCCAGCGAGATCTGGGTGGAGGTTGTTCCCAAAGGCATGGGATATAAGAGAATTCTGCATGCTACGTGCTTCCCAACATACCTGGCTTCCCATGAGGAGTGTGAACCCGCATGTGTTTCATGGTGAACCCATGAATTTCAGAGGGTTTTCTTAAGCAAGGAGTATTTAGAAGTGGTTTGTTATAGCCTTCCTCTGAAATATAGCGCACAGAATACCTGGAATTCCTTAATGTTCTCTCTCAGATCCTGCTTAGCTTCCAAGATTAGATGGAGACAGCCCCAAGAAAAAAAGATCAGAAATAGAAAAGTTAGCATGCCGGACTCCTTTTTACTGGAAGGGATGGAGGTCGGGATTAGTAGTGTTAGCATCTTCTATAGAAGAGGACAGCTATGAAAGAACTAGAAAAGACCCTAAAGAGCAACGACATACAACTGAGCACAAAAGTTAGAATCATACAAGCCATCCTATTCTTTCTTACTGTGTATGGATGTGAGAGCTATACAGTTAAGAAAGCGGAGAAGAAGAAAATGAACTCATTCGAGATGTGGTGCTGGAGAAGAGTGCTGAGGATACCATGGACAGCGAGAAAGACAAACAAATGGGCTCTTGATCAGATCAAGCCTGAATACTCCCTGGAAGCCAATGTGACAAAACGGAGGCTGTTGTACTTTGGTCACATAATGAAAAGGCATGACTCAATAGAAAAGACAATAATGCAGCAGAAAGAGAAGATTGCATGCCAGATAGCTAGACTCAACCAGGGAGGTCAAGAGCTTGAATTTACAAGACCTAAGCAGAGTAGGAAAGGATAGGGGTCTTGGAGATGTCTTATCCATGGGGTCACCATGAGTAGGAGCCAACTCAAGGGCACTTAACACATGAACACACACACACATACACACACAGAGAAGAAAGGTCATTTAATATATTTCACATTATGTAGTTGAACACTTTTTGGGAGTTGTATCCAAAAAGATACCCTTTTCAAACTCTGGGTAGGAGTCCTATCCTTATATCTTTCAGCCTAAAGATGAGCACAATTTCTGTTTTTAGCCCAGCTTCTAGCTTCCCCAGCTACTCAGTTATAAAAATATGCTCGCCAGAACAGTCCAGCTTTTCAAGCAGAACAACATGGATGGAGCTGTTCGCAGAAAGTTGTAGTTACTTCTTGCGTGCTAAAACAGCAGGGGTGTGACTCTTTGCTGATTTTCTTCTCAAAAGGAAGCAAAAAGCAAATTTAGCTATTTTCTGTGTAGTTTTTGAAGACTATTGCTGTTCAAGACATTCTATGCAAAATTCATACAGGATTGTTTTGCGCAGAATACAGCATTTTCTGGGTTGGTAATCACATTTTTCTACATGGGAAACTAATGTGTCTGCAGAAACGCTGTTTTCCACACAGGAAAAAAAAAATGTTTCCTATGTGGAAAAAGCTCTTTTCTGTGCAAAAACAACCCTATGTGAACATTGTATAGAATAAATGCCTAAGTACAAAGATTCTAATCAGAATTCTTCTCATCAAGGTTTCCTGAAACTTGAGAATGAACGGGGCAGGTTACTGCTTTATTCATATTTGGCTAAAAGGCAGCCTGTAGACATAAAAAGGTAATTTGAAATTATATGTACCATTTTCAAGATGAGGGACAACTTTCTCATCCATTGCAGTCAGGATGAGGAACAATTAATTTTAATTCCAAGAGAATGTACTCATCTTCGACATGAGCAAGAGCTTCTTTACTATTCAGAAGAGTTCACCAATGGAACAAGCCACCTGTCTTGAGTGGGGGATTAATTTTCTATTAACAGATTTATATTAATCTGTTTTGGTTTCTCCCAGAGAGTCCTGGGGGTTGTATCATTGGTGAAAGCTTCCCGAGAAGAGGAAATGATGAAAAAAAATCAATTTAAATGTGGAATGTACCTAAACCTATTAGCTGAGTTCAATACTACATTTCTTGCAATTCAAATGTTATCTCAGAGGAATCCATAATATGTATAAAACTGAGCTTGTAAATGTTATTTTTAAACAATAACTCACAGAATTCCAGCATACCCAGTGCCACGGCTACTGGCTATGTTGGCTAAGGCACTCTGGGGAATTGCAGTGTGAAAAGGTAACTTTTCCAAGCTAGGTATGACCTACATGTGAAGGTGATCTGCCAACTCAGCTCTGGGGATATATGTCACAACCAATGCATTCTCTTATCCTTCTCAGAAGGCTAGTTTCAGAAAACCTTGAGAAGAAGCTGCCCTGAACATTTTAATCTGTGTAAGGGAGAATTCACCAGTCTGACTGCTGGCTGAAAATAATGGTATTTGTACTCTGTTACCCATGGAGAGCACCAGGTTTGGGAATGCTACCGTAAGCCTTTCAGTTCTGATCCATCACATGAGAAGGACAGACTGCACAATTTGATCACTAATCAGATTTCCACACACATCACGATTAAAGAGTCATTATGCTGGGAATAAACAGGCAATAAAAAGCAACAACTCATGCACGGGATTTCCCAGTGATTGATCTGTTGCTGTTTATTGCCTGGTTATTCTGAGGATAATGGCTATTTAAACGTGATGTCATGTGAAAATCTTAATCGCAATCGCACTATTTTCATGGGATAATCACTGTTTAAACCCTGTGTGATACTCTCAAAGGACCCTGGAGAGGAAACCCATGAGAAAACCTCCTCTGAACAAATCTTATCAAGAAACCCCTGTGATAGGTTAATCTTAGAGTCTCTGTAAATTGAAAACAACTTGAAGGCACATAACAACAAGGACAACAACAACAAGGAATGGAAAGTTTTGTTTGTTTGGGCTTTTTGTTGTTGATTTTTAGGAGTTTATCACATGGGAGGAATTTCTCTCAATTGTGAATGGAGCCAATTCGTAAGTATGTGAATTCACTAGTTTAGCGAATTTACGTGAAATTTCATTGCATTCAGAATGTGTTCAGAATGACTTCCCATTTCCTGAAAATGACCCTCATTGTTCGAAATTGCGTGAGATACTCTAATACACAATTACGTGAAACCCCATGTTTGCGTTCGGAATGACTTACCATTGCCCGAAATTGCATGAGATACACTAATTTGCAATAACGTGAAGCCCCATGATTGCGTTTGGATTGCCATTGCATTATACCCCCAAATTCCGTCGTATGATAAACTCCTTAGATTTTATGAGTGTCGTTTTTAAACCTCACTTGTGGTTTTTATGCATCACTAATGAAGCTATAACAAATACAGACTGCCAAGGTCTCCTCAAAGAGGAACATCAGTTATTCTGTACACATGCATAGATAGGGGAATGGATTCCAGGTGAAGAAGCACAAGCATGCATTCCAAGCAAAATTCAGTCCCGGTGCCTATCATGCAGAAAATAAAGCATGCTGCCTGGTTTACATGAGTGTATGTTTGTGCATGTGTGCCTTCAAGTAGCCTGTCAACTGATGGTGACCCCATCAATTTGATATGGTTTTCTTAGGGAAGGAATACTCGGAGGTGGTTTTGCCACTTCCTTCCTCTGAAAATATAGCCCGCAGCATCTGGTATTCCTTGACAGTCACCCATCCAAGTACTAAGCAGAGCTGACCCTGTTTAGCTTCCAAGATCAGATGGTATCTAGAACCTTTAGGATATTTAGGCCCTGCCACCTGGTTTACATGTTTGAATTCATGAAATATTTTGACTAACACATACAATCCTAGCTAGCCAACCCCCGCCCCATACAAGTACTGCAAAGCTTTTTAAAGGTCAGGGAACACTTGCTTCTAGTTTAATGCTGTTAAAAAAACATCAACCCCTAAATACCAAGCCATTTCTTTCCTTAAAACAGAAAGAACCAATTATCTGAGCCACAAAGGTACAGATTTAAGGAGTTTATTACATAGGGGGGAATTGGCCAAATCCCATGCAGAGACAGGATTTAAATCCACAAAAGCGGGATTGTTTCCAGATGCATTGAGCATTAATCCAAAATTAACCCACACAGAAAGTGGACAAATCCCACAAAAGCCGGATTGTTTTCAGACACGTCAAGGGGCATGAGCATTAATCCAATATTAACCTGCACAGAAAGTGGACAAAATTGGCCGCTTTTTACTTTTGGGATTTCAGCACTTCTACTGATTTCAGCTGATTTCACCAGCACCAGAACCTACATTTAGTGCAATGGCTCCGTTGTGGAAATAGGAAGTTCTGACCATGTGCGGATAATCTCTCACCACCAAGGACAGAATTCAAAGATATAGCTGTGTTAGTCTGTAGAATCAGTATGTAAAGAGATCTTGTAGTGCCTTTGAGACTAAAAGAAAGAAGTTGGCAGCATGAGCTTTCGTAGACTTCAGTCTACTTCCTAAATGCATCTGAGGAAGTAGACTATAGTCTATGAAGCTCTTGCTGCCAACTTCTTTCTTTCAGTTAGTCTCAAAGGTGCTATAATCTCTCCCTACTAAGTAATCACAATCTGTCTTCATGACCTCTGTTTTGGTAGAATACATTCCAATGTATGTGTATACATGTGCATGTGTTTCAGAAGAGAGGAAACAATACAACTGCTGGCATTCAATTGGGACCCCACACTTTCCATTTTAGAAATTCACTGAGAAACCATTTTTACAGAGACTCACACAACAGACTGGTAAAGTTGTGCTATCCCCAACCTCACACTTCAGAATCGCATTTCACCCACCCACTCTTATAACTGAAATAAAATGAAACTACTCTCCCAACACATTAAAATTCAGCAACACCGGATAGCCTCCTCCTTGGAGACTCCCATTTAAATAATGAAGGTACGCATGTCATTTGGAAAATTATCTGAACTTTTATATTATTATTATTATTATTATTATTGCCACATGAGAATGGTGGGTCTATGCATTCAGTTATTCATTTTATTACTTATTATTTCCCCTTTCACCCTACTTCACCCTCACAGTGACACTATGAAGTAGATCAGGCTGAGAGAATGAGTGACCAAACATTACCTTGGGCCTATTCAAACTACAGAATTATAGCAGTATAATTCCCCGATAACTGCCACCATTGAAGTGGAACCCTTGTGCTATGGTCCTGTAGAGCAGTGGTTCCCAAACGTATGTCTTCCAGACAGTCAGACATTCTGTGAGGCGATGTTCAAAACACCTGGAAGACCAATGTTGGGGAATCACTGTGTGGAGTGAATAGACCATTGGTGAATCTGATGTTCCAGTGGGGGCTTGAACCTGCATCTCCCAAGTCCCAGTCCAATGCTCAAACCACTACATCACACCGGCAACATGGGTCCATATACAGCTTGACAACGCCCTTCCCACACAGGCAGCTCCATGAAGCTGATGATGGATGGGTTTCTTTTAGCTGAAGAGGCATCCTCTGTGTTTGACTTTGCATGGAAGAAGCACAAGTAGGAGACGAAAGGGAGACCTCACATATGGACAATCAGCATCAAGGATTCTAGCTGAAAGTCAGGCCTATTAGCAACCAACCCACAGGATGATGACAGAGAGACTCCGCTGGTTGCATGCCAAAGACAAAGACAGGCCGAGTTACCACATGGTTTTCCTTTTCCTGGATGCAGTCTTGAGAATCAAATGAAGATTAGACTGAAGAACCAAAACAAAACACTTGAATGATGCAGTTGTCTTTCACATTGTTTTTCTCTCCTAGCTCTTTAATTAGGGAGGTCTCTCTACTCTTCAGCCTGTAATACTACAGCATCCCTCCAAACACTGTTGGACTATAATCTCCAGAATTTCTCATTATGGTGGGCTAGGCCAATGGGATTTGCAGCATCTGAAAGGCTGCATAATTTCCACCCTATGCTGGAGCTTGAACCAGCAAGTAGAGGGCTCGGGCCACATTATCACTACACAATTCCTGACAGATTTCAAGTCATATGAATTCCTGGAACCTTCATGAATATAAGTGAAATCTGATTAAATCAAGTCTACTTCCAAATCATTGTGATGTGAAGTGAAACACTGACAGTGTTCTTTTCTTTAGGCTTATTCCGAGCAACACAGGCTCAGGAAAATAATTGGTATGGTCATATGGTACAGTCCTTGAAAATGGTACCAGGTCCACTTCTTTGTAGAGGTGGGATGTCTGAATACTCATCTCTCTCTTTTAAAAAAAAAATCCTGCATATATGAACTATCAAGTCAATGATCAGCACCAACATGGCAACGTCTCTTGAGAATAGAACAGTCACCAAGACAAGCACCAAATGATAGGGCCCCATTAGACTTGAGGTTAGACCAGAGCTTGAGTAAAAATTACTTTTTTGAACTACATCGCCCAGAATGCCAATAGCTAAACTGCCTTGGGGTTCTGGGAGTTGTACTCCAAAAAGGAAAATTTCCAGGCTCTGTGCCACACCCACAGTTCCCAACCAAGAAGCCAGTTGGTGGAAGTAAAACTTGCTCTTCCTCCTAACCCTACTGGCTCTCATCCATATATAGGTCAGTTTTATGGAAAGAAAACTGTTCCTGCTGATTCTTTGGCCCCAGCGGACAGTTCACAGGAGGGCAGCAGGTTGATTTCCTGGGAACAGGTGCTGGAATGGCAGGAGGAAGAGGTTCTCACACAACCCCCTGACTCCTTGGCAAGCGCCCACCGTCCGGGCACACGCCAGCAGCACCATCTGCTGCCGGTTTCCAGCCTCGGAGAGGGCACAAAAATTGCTGGACAACCTGTCATCCAACGTGAAGTCAACTGAACCTCCTTTACCCTGAGCAGGTTCCACCTGTCCTTAAGAGTTCTACCCTCTCTGTATGGGGGCCAGGTTGAGAAGGAAAGAACATCGAAGGAAAAGGGAAGGCTGGATGGGGAGTCCACGCTCTCTGGCCCGGCACTGCTCTGGTTTATTGGATGCTGCAGCAGCTGTACTGGAAAGGGCACATGAGGTTCCAGCCTGCCTGGTACGTTCCCCAAGGGCTGTGTTCACTTCCACTCCACAGGCCAATTACACAGCCAGACACTGATCCCTGCTAGGGGCTCTGTCAGGGAGAAAATTGACAAAGCGTACCCTGGAGGGTGGGGAAAGTGGTTGAAAACAAAGCATTGCCAATTACGGGTCATTCAAATCAAGGCTTACCTTTGCCCCCTCACCTCCCACTCCCAAATTAAGCCCCTCATTCTTCCCTCTTTTCCTGTTATCCGGCTGCTTTCTCTAGCTCTAGCCCACATCTTGCCTGGCCGCTAACACTCAGAGCCTGGAAAGCGATGATCTTGAAGGACAACTCCCCAAAAACCTTAGCCAACCCGGCTGCTAGACACGCTGCCTGGGGGATCCTGGAAGTCATAGTCCAAAAAAAGTCACTTCCCCCAGCTTTCCTTACCATTCCCTCTGCTCTTATTCATGCTACCACAAAGCACTCCCCAGGGAGACAGAAATGCATTGCTCCAGAATGAAAGCGCTAAACAACGGCTTCTGTGTAGTCTTTCTCCAAAGGCTCCAACCTCTCACTGCTGGGTGAGGGAAAACAAATACAGCTGCAACACGCACACGGCTAGCGGGCTTTGTATCATCAGCTGCCCCACACGTATGTGTTCAGGCTGCTGGATCAGTACTTATCCTGCTGGTCTGAGCTGATGACATTTCACACAGCCTCGGGGAGTAAAGAATAGCATCCTGGTGTCAGCAAATGGGTGTGGTGTTGTGTGTTCCTGGCAACCCTCCAGACTCGGTCACAAACTATTGAAAAATATACATCTGGGGGAAGGGTGACAAGTTACTTCACCAGCGAGCCCACTCCCCAGTCTGGGGCAATGTTTAAGAATCAAACACTCACTTAAAAGCCACATCTGCCCCTGCTGTTTCTGAGAATGCCAAACCCCAAACATGAGGCCTGAACCACCCTTGTTCCCATTTCTTGCTCACTGTAGTTAATTGCTTTTCTCCTCAATGAAGGTCAGGATTAGTGGAGCTAGCAAAACCTAACAGAGAAAGGCCATTTAATGCATTTCACTCAGCGCACTTGGATCCTTCACCTAAATTGAGATTAGTAGTTTCATTAGAAGAATGACCAAGCAAGAGAAGGCTCCTCGCTAGTTACAATCCATACAGGTATAGTCTGCATGCATACAATCTGTGCAAAGGCTTTTCAACACACGCAACTGCACCCAGATTGCTGATCTCCACTACAATACAATTACAGCGGGCCCTTGGTGTCCTCTGCGGTTTGGTTCTAGGACTCCCTGTGGATACCAAAATCCATAGATGAATACAGTGACATAATAAAATAGTGTTCCTTATATAAATTGGCAAAATCAAGGTTTGCTTTTGTAATTTATATATTTTTTAAAAAATCTGTGGATGCTTGATTCTGTGGATAAAGAAATCCATGGATAAGGAGGACTGTCTGTATTCACATGTAATTGAATGTATCAGGCTTAAATACCATAAAAGGAACAGATCCTATCTGATCCTGGAAACTATGCAGGGTCAGGCCTATTTAGTATTTGGATGGGAGACAGCCAATGAATACCAGGTGCTGTAGGCTATATTTCAGAGGCAAGAACTGATAAAACTACCTCTGAGCGTTCCTTACCTAAGAACACCCTAGGGAATTCATGGGTTCACCATAAATTGAAGGCAAAGAGAGAGAACGAGAATGAGAATGAGATTGGAATGTATATGTGCATGTACATTTCTAGATTTACGCTGTTTTTCCTTGAATAACAAACAATAGAGACACGGGATTTGGGGGTGTTGTATAAACTGATACATTTTTAAAATAATGAAATTAAGTAACTGTCAATAAAAGTGCCGCTATTATCCTACTCGGAGATAAGTCCTAGCATGATCAGGAGAGCTTGCACTGGAGTGTGCGCTCCAGAAAAGCTACTACTTTTGTCTAACCAATTATATTTTTATTTACTTAAATTATGCAAAGTATTTCCTCCACTGAGCACCAAAAACACTGTTACAAAATTCTGAAAATGGAATAAGAGTGCTAATGAAATCCAAAACACTTACTGACAAGGAGAGAAGCAATACGAACAATTCAAATAACTTACAAACAGAACGGGAAAGGGATTGTTGTTGTTCCATGCCTTCAAGTCATTTCTGACTTATGGTGACCCTAAGGTGAACTTAGCACAGGGTTTTCACGGCAAGATTACTTCAGAGAGGATATGGCTTTGCTTTCGTTTGAGGCTCAGAATATGACTTGCCCAAGTTCACACAATGGGTTTCCTTGGCTGAAAAGGAATTCAAACCCTGGTCTCAAGAGTCATAGGAGTTTATCACACGGGAGGAATTTCTCTCACTTTCGAAAGAAATGGAAGTGAGGCCAGTTCTGAATTGAGTAAATTTGCTAGTTCAGCGAACTTACGTGATGGAGTATTGACACTACATTGCGTTCAGAACTGCCCGAAATTGCCTCCCAATGCCCGAAATTGCATGTGATAGTTTTTCACACAATCATGTGAAACCCCACGATTGTGTTCCCTTTGCCCGAAAATGTGTGTGATCAGCTTTCACGCAATCACACGAAACCCCATGATTGCATTCAGATTGCCATTGGATTATACTTCCAATTCCCTTCGTGTGATAAACTCCATAATCCAATGCTCAAACCACTACACCAACCTGGCTCCAGACTAGTCTCTCATAAATCAGATATCCACTTAGGGCCTCAAGCCTGCCTCCTACTACACAGCCCTGGGCTGAAATACAGCTATGGGCCTCATCCTGCCACTCTTGGGGGTTGTTTTGTGTGTATTAGCAGCATTTCTGTTTTCTGCTGTCTTCTACAGTTGGTTGCTTTTTTCTCAGGCACTTTCTATGTACTTTCCTCAACCTCTTTCCTCCCTCAAAGCTTCCATTCTCTCTCAGAATTATATCACACCCACACCCACTTATCTACTGGTAGTGTTAGGCTAAAACATCTCTAGCCCTGCATAACACCTTTTGTATGATATATTTGATATGTATCTCATATCAAAATGGACAAAGGGAAGTGAAAAGAAAAGAAAAGAAAAGAAAAGGGAGTATCTGGAATGCAAGAGTGAGCATGGCCTAGGTAGAACTGAAGCTCTCATTTTGTTTTCACAAACCTCCACAGAGTGAGAGAAGAGACTGCACACACTCCACACCAATGCATTGTGACAATTCAATCATTTGCTGTTGCTGTGCGCCTTCAAGTCGTTTCTGACTTATGGCAACCCCAAGGCGGACCTATCACAGGCTTTTCTTGGCAAGATTTGTTAGTCCTCTCCGAAACAACGATGTTGTTTTCTCAAAAAGAGTAGGCTTATCCTTTTTCTTTCAGCACTTGCTTGTGCGCGGAACGAAGATTCAAACTGACATTAGTGACAGCACTGGTGGGATACCAAGGGGAACCGTTTGATTACTATTACAGATTGATTGCCATTGAATAGAAGGCCGTGAACTCATGTATGCAAGCTCAAGTTCCGTCTTTTTTCTGTGCGCAAGGCCCTGCTGAGCCAGGGGCTCCGCCAACCGCATCATGGCCCCATCCTGCTGCGGCTCAGCAGCCCCCCGCTGCAAATCAAACCTTACTGTCCACGTCACAGACAGTCAGCCAGCTGCAACGGAGGTGCTTCCTGATTGAAAATGACAGGAGAACAAATTCAAAAACGGCCATGCAGCAGCAGTCACAAGGGGAGCGAGGGACGGTGCTGGAAACACTTAAAACAAAACCGCTCCATGTTCTGGGTAGGCATTTGACAGGTAAGGAGAGAAAGCTCAAGCAGCCGACCTACTTAACTGTTTCTACGGAAGGAGTGCTTTAAAAAGTAGAAGCTCCCCCTACCCCTACTCTGTCACCTGTAGGCAGCTGGGCCCAACACCCCCAACCGTTCTTCTCAAAAATAAAGGGTGAAAAATACAGACATTGTATTCCATTATGCCTATATTACCCTCACTGGGTATCAGGTTTGCAGCTCCACTTGGTGACTTGTCACAAGAGCTTGGGAAAGCTACTTTTTGGACTCTGACTCCCAGAACTGCTGAGCAGCATGCTCAGTGGTCATATTGGCTGGGGGATGCTGAAAGCTGTAGTCCAAAAAAGCAACTTTAACAAGCTCCATTTGCCACCGAGCATCACCTTCTGTGCTATACATTTTGTTATATGAGGGGTGGGAATAATGTGACCTATGTAGATGTTGTTGCGCTACAGCTCCCAGCTTTTCTCGCCACTGGTTATGCCAACTAGGGCTGATGGAAGATGCATGCATGCATTTATTTATTTCTTATTAAAATATTTATATCCTAACCGATATCTAAATCTCTCAAGGAAGCATACAGTAAAATGAATATAAACAACTTAAAACAGTACAAATAATTTAAATAGACTTTTTCCAACAATGATTTCATGACCTCATGATACCCACCCCAGAACTATACTTTCCAAAAGGTCCTCCTTTCTACTTTACCTGACCACCCAGCTTTTCCATCTTACCTTTTTTTTCTGTCATTGCCATGTGTTGTATATTGGGATTTAGGGCTCAATCCAGCTCCACATCCTACTCAGGCAATATGGTAGGGCTAATATCTTAGTCCAACCCAACACATGCATGCAGATACAAACACACTCTTCCACTGTTTCTCTGCATTCACAGATGCCTATGTCAGATTGATGGGAGAGGAAACAGACTCATGTTCGCTAGCCCTGCCACTGACATTAATGTGCCCAGCCTGTAACTTCCACATGCTCAATGCTGCACATGAAAGGGTACTCTGTACTGCTGAATGCACATAGCCTGAAGGTGGAGAACCTTTTACTTTTGAAATCTTTTAAATTCCAACTCCCATTAGACCTACCAAAAAATGGCCATTGTGGAGGCGGAAGTCTAAAACACCTTGTTGTTGTGAGCCTTCAAGTCTTTTCCGACTTATGGCAACCCTAAGGCAACTCTATCATGGGGTTTTCTTGGCAAGTTTAATTAGAAGGAGTTTGCCACTGCAATCCTCTGAGGCTGAAAGAGTGTGACTTGCTCAAGGTCACCCAGTGGGTTTACATGGCTTAGGGAGAGTATGGTTCTGCTTTCTACTCCATGTGTGCAGTGTATATATAGAGGACTGAGGTACAAACAGTCCCACAGTGGACAAGTAAAGTTACATGTAGCAATTATATGTCAAATGTCAGAAGCAAACTTGGCTCCCACGAATGGAAGGTAACAGCTTACCTGTAAAGCAAGGAAAGATCTGGAGACAATGGAGTTTATCATACGATGGAATTTGGGGGTACAATGCAATGGCAATCCGAACACAATCATGGGGTTTCCCGCAATTGTGTATGAATGTATCTCACACAATTTTGGGCAATGGGAAGTCATTCCGAACACAATCATGGGGTTTCACATAATTGTGTATTAGAATATATCACGCAATTTCGGGGAATGGACGGTCATTTTCGGAAAATGGGAAGTCATTCTGACGGCATTCCGAACACAATCAGATTCGTAATTGCAAATTCGCTCCATTCGCAATTGAGAGAAATTCCTTCCATGTGATAAACTCCAATGACATATTAAGGGGGAAGGAGAAAGTGGCAGGAATTGAAAAGTTCTGTCTAGATCAGAGTCTGTCCCTTCAGATATTGTTCGGATTTCAACTTCCAGCAACCTTAGCCTGATGAGGAATGCTGGTAGCTGCAGTTTAACAACTTCTGGGGAGTCACCGAATCCCCACCCTGGCTTAGATCAAGTAGGCTTGTAAAACCTGTGATCCACCAAGCCAAAGAAAGCATACAGAACATGAAAGATGGCCTCAAAATTGTTTGAAAATAAATAACTGAACATGCCATGGTTTACTGCAGTGTACCCCAAGCTGTCTTTGGGGGACTGGCAATTTCCCCCTCTATAGTGCCAGGGATCAGTATCACACTTGTGCCCAATGTGCTCATTTCTTTATTTTCTGGAAACTCACCAGGAAGAGGTAGTGGCTCCAGTAAGAATGGCACCAGTCAATGGACCACCACTAAGAGTAGCACTTGTCGACCTGAGGCTCTGACGTTCCTTGTGGGTCTGGAATGTACTATAATGCAAAACTGTTTCTGGACTATAACGTTTTACTGCATGTGGAGAGATCTCATGACTAACATGATTTTCCGTCATTTGGTTGTTGGGTGCCTTCAAGTCATTTCTGACTCATGGTGATCCTAAGGTGACCCCATCACAGCATTTTCCAGGGCTGAGAGCGTGTGACTCACTCGAGGTCATCCAGTGGGTTTCCATGGCCAAGCAGGGAGTCTAACCATGATCTTCAGAGTTGTAGTCCTATGCTCAAACCACTACACCACTTTGGCTGTTGTAATGTAATTACGTGTTCTTAATTGCTACTGTTGTTGCTGATTGTCATCATAATCGCCACATTCGCCCGTCACTATCACTAGGTGCTCGTCTAAATATTCCTCATTCCAGCCAAATAAAATGCAATCTAGCCACGTGCATTTCACAAGAGTTGGGCTTTTTGCAGGAACTCCCCCCCCCAAAAAAAAACCCTTCTTAAACTCCACATGAAAAAGCTTTGCGGTTTTTACTGGAGTATCCGTGGAAATATGCAGAAATGCACATTATTATTGCATGTGTGGCCATCTATCTGCTGGAATGGATTTGCATGGCTGTGCATTTCTGGCAGAGGGAAGGTAAATAGATATGAATAGATATGAATAGATGCAAATTTGTGCAGGAAGGTGAATACCAAACCTTTCATGTGACTGTGTGAAAACCCGCTGCAATGTGCATAATACACTTACATGTAGGCTAGCCCTAGCTGACAGATAATATGGTTCTAAACTAGCTTTAAAACTATTTTCCCCTATAGTATTTGTACAAGTAATCCCTCCCCCCCACCCCCAACCGGTGCATTTTGATGTAATCCAAGAATAGCTTTACCACACCTGTTTGGACATGCTTTGTCTTGAAAACCTCTTCTTACTTGACTTACTAAGGAACAGCATTTGATATAGATACGGTAAAAACAAAGCCACACTTTGTTAAAAGATCTGAAAAAATCAAAGCTTACTGTAAGACTATGGGTACTGCCACAGTGCAGAATTAATGCGAATTAATGTAGTTTGACACCACTTTAACTCTCATGGCTCCATCCTGTGGAATCCTGGAATTTGCAGTTTGTTGTGGCACCAGAGCTCTCTGGAAAGAGGGTTCAATAGCTCACAAAATACAACTTCTGGTATTCCATAGCACTGAGTGTCAAACTGCTTTAATTCTGCAGTGTAAGTTTAGCCTAAGGCTGAAATACAGCTCAGGGACTAAGAAGCCTTGGACTGGATATCCATTTATCGTTTGGGAGGGCAAAGAATTTTGTAACATGTGCCACCACGTATAACAATAGTGATAGCTATTGTTCACTGATACCACTTATCAGTGTAGAAGTGATCCCTAAGTGGTTTACAACGTGTAAGCCAATTGCCTACAACAAGCTGGGTCCTCATTTTACCAGCCTACGAAAGGATAGAAAGTTGATTGGACCTTGGAGATCCTCAGGACCGAACTCACAATGTTGTGTCTGCAGTACCAGCATTTAACTACTGCGCCACCAGAGCTCTTTAGCTAACTTAGCCAATATAGGGGCTTGACAGAGGGGCGGCTAAACGCCACCCCATTTGCCCTGGATCATTGCTGCAGCAACCACACGATCTGCTCCCTCTCAGGAGCAAAAGGAACCTGCTGTAAGCAGCTTCCTGGAAGGGGTGCCATAGTGGCGTTTGGGTGCTCTGCTGCCCATGCATCATTATGGCGTGCCCCGTGTGGACGGGTGCACACCAAGATGGCGCACGAGCAGCGAAAATAGGGCTGGGCGCGTGTAACTGTTCAGCCCTATCTAGCCCTATTTTTTATCCAGGTGGAGAGGTCAGAATTAATGTGACTATATAGTAAAGTTATTTTCTAACTGCCTGGTTTTCTAGCAGAAGAATCCTTCCTTCCTGGGATTCCTTAGAAACTCTGGGGGTTCCTCAGTGTGAACATGAACCGCAGAATTATAGAACTGGAAGAGATCACAAGGCCATTCACCTCAACCCCCTACCATGCAGGAATACACCATCAAAGCACTCCTGACAGATGGCCATCCAGCCTCTGTTTGAGTAATGGCAGATACGTTTCTCTAAAATGCAGATTAGCCATCCCTATTCTTCTTTCCCTACAAAAATGTGTAGCCATAGGAAAACATTGGATGCATTCCAGGCTGCATTGCCTACTCGTGTTGCCAAGCAATGGTATAGTCCAGTGTGGCTCACATCAAGTGTGAGTCAAGCATGAATACCTTGAGCATTTGCCACAATCCTCTACAAAAACACAAGAATTCAGACAGAGGTGTGCAGGAGATCCTTTGCAGACAGGTCAATGCATAAAAGATTCCCTCCTGATTTGAAAATCATATTCTTATGGCTATAAAGGATGATAAGGTTAAAAAACAACAACACTGGAACAAAAAAAATTAATTATGAACCCTGTTTCACACCTGTGCAACATGAGTATCTGAAGCAATGTAGTAGCCATGAACCGGTACAGGGATGGACAAAATAGAGCGCTCCAGTTACTGTTGGACTACAACATCCAGAAACCTTTTGTAGCAAAGCTAATGGTGAGGAATGCTGGAAAGCACCGTCCAAAATTCAGAGATCTGCAGTTCACTTCATTTACCCAGTTCTGGAAAAGTGATGAAAAAGTGAAGCTTGTATCAAGACTGTAGTTTAGAGCTTAATTAACACTTAATCTATGGCCTCAATGTGAGAGGTTCTTCCACCTTAATCTATGTCTGTCAATTGCTAAATGGTTTCCCCTGCCAAAAACAATGTTTCCTTTGCCCAAATCAATGGTCCATCAGAACCAGAGCCTTCCTTGTTATCCCTTAAGTGAATCACCAACATCATTAATCATCCCCTAAAGAGACCTACCACCTAGTGTTGCACATACGTCTTTTGTTGCTGTGCGCCTTCAAGTACATAATTCCTGACTTATGGTGACTCCTATCATGGGGTTTTCTTGGCAAGATACTGTATATACTCGTGTATAAGTTTAAAAATTGACTCAAAAAAACCTTGACTTATCCACAGGTCAATATAAGTACAGTATTTTAACTCTTATATAAAAAAGGAACCACCCCATTCACTGCGTGGTGAAAGGTGAGAGCCTAGTCTATCCTGGGAGCACCTAACAGAAGCACCAGCACCCACTCGACTCTGTCCGCTGCAATGCCACTTCTGACCTTTTCAAATGCCTAGATGAGAAAATGACAGTGGTGACAGTTCTCTGGTACTGGCTCTCAAAGGAGCGCTAAAAGGACTTGGGCTTTGAAAGATTTAAATAAGATAATTGTGTATGTTTGACAGCTTTTCTGGGTTAAAATCAGTCAAAGTTTTCATGTTAAAGTTAAAGGCTACATCACTGTTAATGTAGTCACAATTTTCTTTGCTTTGTCTTATCTTCCCTTTTGACGTGTGTGCATTTTCTTAGCCCTGTCTGTATCTGGTCACCTCTCCCTTATGTTGGACAGCCACAATTTACTATATTTCCCTCCTAAGCCATCCAGTCTTTAGGGTGAGTACAAACAGTTACGCCTGCCAGAATTTTATCGGCTTTGTGGCATCATTTTCCTTTGCTTCATCCTTTACATTCTTTGTTATATGCTCATAGGTTTTACCTTCAACTTATTCATGGGTCATATCAAAATCCATAATTTTGTCTCCAAAACCTGCCCTCGACTTATTGAGGAGGTTGACTTATAGTCGAGTACAGTTGTCCCTCTGTATTGATAGCTTCTTTACCCAGGCACTTAAGTATCTACAGTTTGAAAATATTTTTATGCACACACACAGAGAAGACCTTTTGTATACACAGGGATCTGTTCCCCATGTATGGGAAAAAAAACGGAGCCTCAAGTTCTATTGTTTGTTATGGCTGCATGCTCCTGCACCATTTTAATGCCTGGGGTTTGCCATCCATGTGAGCTTGAGTCCCCGGATAGCAAGCCTGTGTATGGGGCAGGTGCACTGTATATGTATAGATATAGATATTGATTGATATTCCAAAAAGGAAAGTTTGGTTTTGCCATATTATAGGACATTTTATGGGATATAAGGGACACCATTTTACTAGGCATTTGTATTTAATGGGACTTGAGCATTTTGGTATCCATCGTTGGGGGGGGGGGGGTTCCTGAAACCAAACCCCAGCAGATACCACGAGGGTTTGACTTTGCCTTCCTCTGAGGCTGAGAGAGTATGACCTGTCCAAGGTCACCCAGTGGGTTTCATGGCTGAGTGAGTTTTCAAAACCTGGTCTTGAGTCATAGTCCAGTCATTATACCATGCTGGCTCTCTTACAATATACACATCATCACTTAATGAGTTGCCTGTCTTCCATCCATTAGCAGCAAAATCTTGAACTAAAAAAACTAGAATTTTAAATAAAAAGATAGTTAATAATAATAATAATAATTATTATTATTATTATTATTATTTCTAGCCCGCCCCTCTGAGCAAGCAAGTTGTCTATATGGAGGTTTTTCTCTCCCTCTCTCTTTTTAAATTATTAAGGAGCATTCCATCTTGTGTGAGCTCCCTCTTGCAGTCTGAAATATTGCAGGCTAGGCAGCAGTCTATAACTTCAGTGAGACCAGTCCAGACAGACTCCTGCATCCTAGACTCCTGTCTCCGCTCTGAGGTTTTGTGGTACATAGTACAAGCAGGGATAAATATATGCAGCTGTCCTGTTATCCATTAAATCTCCATCTCACCCCGGATAACTTGTCAAAGGTGTTGGACCAAAACCCCATAAGGAGTTTCCACCTCAGGATGATCAATTAACCATGTGAGTAAGGTTTGTGAACCAGAAATTCCTTCGTTCAGTTTTAAAGCAAACGTCACCTCTTTGTCCCCTCAATCGTTCATTTGCTAACCAATCATATATGTTGCTTGTAACAACTTATCTTATTTTAACTGAAGAAAATCTTATTTCAGTTCTGTCTAGAGTAGTCCCAATGAAAACACTATATTTATCTCCGTGTTAACTCCCTATTCAACAATTGATTGAACGGGTCTAATTTAACTGGAACTAAAAGAATGCCAGCCAATGTGTCTGAAGGAGTCTGAATATGAAGAGCATGCCTAGTACTATTTTATTGCACAGCTGAACAGCCATGGTGCAAAGGTTAAAAACACCTCTGTCCCAGGCAGCCTCTGGAGGAAAGCTTTGAGAGTAATGAGAAGCTTTTGCTTAGCTGTGGTCTACAATTCCTCATGTTGTAGTCTACACTGGATCTTTATGCAAACTGTTTTTACCATCTGCAGGACAGTTTTTTTCTGTCTTTGTCTTTAATTAAAATTTAAGAAAATTAAAATAGTATGCACCTACTGTAATTTTCTTTACATTTGTTATCCCACTAGTACTGTGTGGGTGGGCAGAGTGCAAAGTGCACAATGACGCCACCGATATGGAGGTGGGGAGAGTCTAGGACTGAAACCTGCCTTTATATTGTCCATCTCAGCCTCTGTTAGGGATTTCATACAATCCTAGAGCTGGAAGAGACCCCAAGCGCTATCCTGTCCAATCCCCTGCCATGCAGGAATACACAGTAAAGCTTCCCTGACAGATAACCATCCAGACTCTGTTTAAAAGCCTCCAAAGAAGGTGACTCCACCACACTCGGAGGCAGCGTATTCCACTGTCAAACAGCTCTTACCAGATTTATCCAATTCTGGTTATCCAATGATGAGGGAAATATACAGTGTGTGTGTTCCATGTCCCTATGCTTTATTATTATTGTTTTATGTCCTATAAACCCGATACATCACACTGCAAGCAGATCAGCAGTGAGCCTTGATTCAAACCCTGTGTGTGCCTTAAAAGCACTGAAGCCTTATCTTATAGCAATCTTTCTCTTCCCCTTCTATGCAGCTTTAGACTCGGATAGCACCCCGCCACTTTAAAAAAAAATCCCTCCAGGAATGAATCCACAAGTATTTAAAAAGAAACCCAAATCACAGAAAACCCACATCCTCCGCTCTTTAAACAGCTCCTCCTCTTCAAACCGTGGCGCCAGAATTTTATTTTTTTTAGTGCACCAAATAAAGTGCATTTGCTAAAAGGCAGCCCTTCTTTCTCCCCTCCCTTAAACAAATCAATTCACTCCTAACCCAAGTGGAAACCACAATCCCTAGGACTAGGAGGGACAGTAGTCTGCTTTTCCAAGCATCATTAAGTGCTGCAGCACCTGTGGCTGCCACGGCTGGAGGTAAATAAATCATCGGGGAGAGGGAACCTCATGTATCTGCTGAACCATCGTGTCCCCTAACAGCTTGAGGAAGCAACTGCATGAAATAATACACATTTGTGTAAGAGATTCTGCTTTTCCTTCTCCCTCTGCTTTCCAACCCCCTCCCCTTCTGCTTCTAATTTATTTGGGGCTCCTTCCCAACCAGCTCTAAAGGAAAATGCCAAGTCCTGCTTTGGAGTCTGAAATCGAAAAATGTTCACAATTGGTGGTTATTATTTTGGGGTTAATCTTTTTATATTTGATTCCAGGTTTCATTTCTTTGTTTTATTTACCACTTTTGTGCACAAAGGTATAGAGAAAACCAGTCTGTACTATCACAGCCTGGTCCAATAGAGGATTTTGGACTGAGCAAGGAGGGAGGATACTGAGTCCGAAAATATTAGGGCCTTTTCAACTGTGAGTTGCCTACAGTTCAGTCCTATGCAAGTTTCTTTGGAAGAGCCACCAATTCATATCATATCTTGATTTAAAAGGCCTCCTTTAGGTAAGGTATTAGCCCCTGCAAAAACACAGAGGAAAATTTATCTTCATCAGCCAGCAAGAACCTGCCAAACTGATGCAATTGCCAGCTTTAATAAACTTATATTACAATAGGGCACTTTAGTCCTTCTGAGTTTGACAGAAATTTCCTTGCAACACGCAAGCAAGAATGTAAACTTTTGGTCGTACTCAAGTCAGGAGGTCACGCAGGTGCATTACAAATAAAGTTAATATATAGCTCAAGGATTTAAATCTAGATCTACATTGCTACCCCACTCAATTCACTGGGACATACTCTCAGGTTAATGGGTAAAAGATTCCAGCCCTTTAAATAAACAGATTCTGGGCTCCTAGGAGGCTATATAAAATAATTTCTTTCTCAGAGTTTAGATGTAACCATATTCTGGAGCAAGGCTGACATACATGTTCAAATGTAGAGCTGCTGCCTTTTTTTGAAGGCCCTGGGAAGAAAGCTAGTCTTGAAAAGGCTGGATGTTTACCTGGGTATAATTCCTACTGACCTCAGTAGAGCTTGCATCACAATAAACATGCCCTGTTTGGGCTGAAAGCCAAGGCATGCTGAGTTACTCAGGCATAAATCCCAGTGAATTCACCAGGAATGTACGTAGGTAGGAAAACAGGCACCACCTCCAGCAGGAACGGAAAAAGATGGGCATGTTTTGTAAAGTGATACCTTGTTTTATCAAGATGCAGGGAGCATCTCCTTCCTGGAGAGACAGCTGGGGAAACAGCTGCTGAGCCAGCTCCCCAGAGCGTTCAAGGCTGCGTTCATGCAGAGAGCTGTAACACAGGGTGAAATGGATGACCCAAACTACAACCCGACACTAATGTGCCAGTGGAGTCCTTGATATGCAGCTGTGTAGTGTTTTGTAGTGTGAGAGAGAGAGAGAGAGAAGGAGAAAGAGAGACAAGTGGCAGTAAGGGTTGTAGGCTATGGGGAACTATGCATGGCTATCCCACCTCTACTCCACAGTGTTTGATGGCATGGCAGTTCCCCAAGAGCCAAGGACCACTGTTCTTAGACCTCCATTAAGCTCCTACCAGCACAAAAGCAGGTTCACACAAATATGTCTGTCGCTTGATTACTCAACACTGACTCATCTCTGAATGAGGGAAGTGGCTCCAGGGACAAGAACCATGTCTCAGGTGATATCATGGTTCTTTCTGTGGGTTCGATCTGTGATGGCTCATTCGCACATGCATTTCATATTGCAGTCATCCAGACGGGAACATATATGTGCAAACAGGCCTCTTGGTCTGTGTTTAGCTAGGACCTTCACCCACATAACTAACTAACTGAGGCCAAAAAGTGACTATGATGTGGGATGTAGCCACATTGCAGCTTGACACCACTTTAATTGCCATGACTCTATGCTACAAAATCTTGGGATTTGTAGTTCCTGGTCTATCAGAGTTCTGGTGTGTCACAAAACTACAAACACCAGGATTCTGTAGGATAGCGTCATGGGAGATAAAGTTGTGTCAAACTGCTTTAATTCTGTGGTGCAGATAGGACATTTAGGAGTAATCTACTTCTGCCTCAGTAAACCAAGATAATGAACTGGCAGTTAGCTTTTTATATGGACAGGAGTAAAGCTGGGGGAAGGAAAACAGCAACCAGTCTGTTGTGGCTTGGCAAAGGGCACTGAAGCCTCTGCCTGGCTCTCACAGACACCTGGTAGGTGCTAGGCCTAGGGATTGCTATTGAAAACTGGGGTGTACCTAGATGCGTTTAACTGGCAGCAGACAGCCAGGCAGAACAACCAAAAGGCCTCAAGCAGCAGCATTCAAGCAGTGCTGTGCATACTATTCCAGAAAAAGCACACAGCTCCTGCCTCTCACACTGCTTGTGATATGCTTAAATCTCTGCAAAGGCTAGGAATGCACTATGGATTCCTCTCTAACGTTGCAGCAGGTTTCTGGGATGTGATCTCAACTTGGGCCCCTATGGCCAAACTCGATCTTACAATAAAACAGGGGTGGGCAGCATGTGACCCCACCGTTAGCTATGCTGGTTAGGAATGAAAGGGAATGTAGGGCTTTATCACACAAGCCTCGGTCCTGCCTTGGTCTTGACGCAATCATGTTATTTAAAGAGAACGGAGACATACTGGGTTTGGAGCTTTTATCATCACACCTCTCTTAAATAGCACAAGGGAGGCTTTTTGTACCATCTATAGTCTGCTCTCCCCCTTAACCCGGCTTTCTTGCCCAATGCTCTACCCAGAATGCCTTCCATTTTTAAAAAAAATATTTGTAACACAATTCCAAAGTTATGGGAATGCCATTTAGGAAGGAAGGAAGGAAGGAAGGAAGGAAGGAGAAAAAAACTGGGGGGGGAGGCTCTCTGGGAATAATGAGGGGGAAGCGGGAGATTAATACCATAGATGTGACTTCTGAATGTCAGGACTGCCACAGACAGCCACTATCATACCTGTGGAGAAATGGAGTAGTAACGTGATTGGCCACTTATTGAAAAGTTTTCCCTTCAGAAGCATAGCAGCAAAGGGCTGGAGGTGATGCTGACCAATAGATATTGATAAAGGCACTCTTCTCTTGCTAAAATTATGGTCTAAAAGCCGCATGTTATAAGGTCCATAATCCAACAATCCCATGAGGGACACAGGTCTGTTCTCCTTAAAACATGTAGATACCCCCAAAAAAGGCCACAACCCCTCCATTTCCACTCCTCATCCTTGTCCTCTGCCGTGTTTGGTAGCTTTACCCTGTGTGCACAGTTTTCTTATTTCTAACTACACTCTACCCTCAACGGTGGGGTCTATGGTCCAAGAAGGAGTGGGGCTCAATGGCTTCAACATGGGCCACCAGTGCCACCCCACTGTGTGCCATTCTTTGCCACTGATGGCACAGGGAAAGGCATGGATGGAGTCAGGATAATGGAGACATGATACTAGATTATATGGAAGTGGACTGCAGGACGAACTGAATGTTTGACCGCCCCTTTCAGCAGTTGTCATACTTTTTGTACAACATCTCATTCAGCCACTAAAGTGACAACCAGAACTTGAAAGTTATTTTTCAGATGTATGAGCATAATGACACACCTAAACCCTCCGTAACTGAGAAGTGGATAGGACGACACTCTGGGACCCAAAGCATCATCCCACCCGCTTCTCAGTTATGGACACCTTCAGCATGTCATTATATTTGTTCATCTTAAAAGACTAACCTTCTAAGCAACCAGGAGGCAACCTGGACAAAGATGGCTACATCCGCACAGCAGAAATAATCCAGGTTGTCACCACTTTAACCTCTATGGCCCAATGCTATGGAATTTTGGGAACTGTAGTATGTTGTGGCACCAGAGCTCTCTGATAGAGAACACTTAGGCCTGATCTAGATTGGCAAAAAGAAGTGTGTTCATGGCTGCATGAAAGTCTAGCCTTTAGATGAGAAAAAGGGAAAGTGTGCCATGAAAATTGGTTTTTTTTGCGTTTTAGGGGGGAAGAAGCGCCTTTGAAAAGGTACTGGTTTTCCCAGCTTCTTTTTTAAAAACTGAGGAACAGCGCAGCTCCATCTAAAGGTTGTGGTGCAGCTGCTAAGCATTAAGGAAAAGGCAACTTCATGTCACACTTTCCTGCCAATCTAGAAAGCCCCTAAATGTCTCTATAATTCCTAGAACTCCATAGCATTGCACCATGGCAGTTAAAGTGGTGTCAACCTGGATTATTTCTGAAGTGTGGATGCAGTCAGATTCAGTCAGACTAACCCTGGGTCTGAACTAAAATATTCCTGGATGATCATGCCTTCAACATTAGTTTTACAGAAATGGTATCCATGTAACAACGTAGTTGTACGGTACAGCGTGAGCCAAGATGCTGTCTGGAAGATATTGCCAGAAATCCTATCTAATTTTAAAATCAGTGAAAAATAAGTTTGCCTGCATCCTTAATGTCTTCTAGGAGGGAAATAGGAAAGGAAAAAGAACAGCTTGCTGAAAACACCTCCCTTTTCGACTAGATACACAGGGACCCTTTCTGTGATGAGAAGTTATCTGGAGGGTCTGCAGAGCAAAACGACCCTCGTAAGCTGATGAATTTCAACACACAGCTACAGCGCTAAACAGATCCGTAGGCTGCTTGCTCGAGATCTGGCTGGAGTCTCCCAGAAAATCTCTAACCACATGCCTCCCTCCCTCTCACAACATTGACTCTGGGTGCCAGCAGTTCTGCGACTCACCAAGATTACATAATGTGAACTCAGTCTTCAGCACTCCTCAGAAATATCTGATGAGCCATGCACACCATCAGTAGGTATTCTTAGCTATTGCTTCCCTCAGTCGCATGCCTACAGTCCACAGTCCAAGAGAGGAATTAAGATTGGGATCTGACTTCTGGCTCCTTTCAAGCACCTATGCTAAGAAAGTATCAGCACATACTTTAAGCACAAACAGCGAGTGCCCAGGGTCCCAAATACAAGCCTCCAACCTGGAGTCTGGTGCAAAGGTGCTTCCTGAATGGCATGAAATAAATTCCAGAGAAGACTTCAACAACCACATGCTTTATCACATGCATCATACCACACTGGACCAACAGAAGAGAAATTATCTTCCTATCTCCTGCAGTGGCTGCTGGAGTATTAAAAAAACACCACACACACCATGTCTAGAAATGACAGGTCAGAGAATACCTTCATTCTCCTCACTCCAGGGAAGGAACTGGGATTGAATAATAGTGCTTAATCCAGATACTGACTTTAGAGTTATCAAAGCATTTAAACACATTCTTTTATTATGGACCCTTAACAACACTCTTGTGAGGTAAGCCTGTCTTATTATTCTCACATCTCAGATGGAGGATGGAGAGGTGACAGTTAACTTGAAACTATTGAATGCATCTACGGCTCAGAAACAATCTGGACAAAGGGTTTGGCGCATACAGTTCATACCCTTAGCCATTATGCGACACGTCCCAGGTCAGCAGAAGTTGCAGAAGAGGGAGTAGTGTCTATTAGCTGGAGATGCTTCTAGCCACTTCTGACTTTTCCGCCAGCAGGGAAGGGAGAATCAGTCCCCCTTCCCCCCTGCATTGCCACTCCAAGCTCTAAAAAAACACCTCCCTGGTGCTGGTAGGGGTGTAGGCGGGAATGGCAAGACACATTTGTGCTGGTTTTAAGTCATTTGCAGCATCAAACCACTTTGCTAATTCCTAACCAGAGGAAGGAGGCGGCGATGAGGGAGGAGAGAGAGAGAAAGAACACGCGGCTGGATTCATCAATTCCCACCCCACACACAGCCTCCCCTGCTGCCAAGCTTTCCAAAGCAGCTCCCAAAGCTTTAAGGGCTGACTGACTGACTCCCAGCCTCCAGCAGAGACTCCGCTTGGGCCTTGTCCTAGAGGTCAAATGCCCAGGTGTAGGATTTTGGATTCAAATGCATTCTGATCCCCTAAAGCAGCAGCTCTCCAGCATCAGCAGAGGTGGCTATCAGGTAGCCCATCAGACATTGTTGAACTGCAACTCCCACTAGCCCTAGACAGGAGACCCCAGTGGCAAGTAATGCTGGGGGCTGCAGCCCAACAATAGCTGGCGGCCTTTACAATCCTCACCTCTGCCAGAAAGTCACACTGGCTGAGGAAAGAAAGACTCAAGCAAATTGAAAGGAGAATGGAAGAAATGAGGAGTGTGGAGGGTCTGCAGCTAAAAAGAAATGAGACACTTCAAAATGACATCTATGACAATATTAGAAGAATGGTGGGGAGAGGAACAAACCTGAGTTCAGATTTTGCCTCTGATATGTGCTCCCGCTTAGGAGGCCTGTTCTCTCAGCCACAGTCCCCACTGGCACATTTTCAAAACAGGATTATGATAAGTGACCTGCCTACTCTACAAAGTGGTTGCCCGGCATTACAGAGTTAAGGTATGCGAGTCTTGAGGGTGAGTCTCAGGGGTTAAATGTGTCATAGCTGCCATGTGGCCCTTGCCAAGAAATATCTCTAGATTCAAAGACAATGGGAGCCAAGAGAGACAACACCCGGGTATTTACTTCCTCCGGTAGAACTGGCTGAGTTCAGCCGCTCAGCTTTCCACAAACCGGTGCCATTCAGAGGCACTGGACTATGACTCCCATCATCTCCAGCCAGCGAGGCCAATAGCATTTGGAGACAGTGGGCACTATAGCCCACCAGAGGGCATCAGGTTGAAGAAAGTGGTTAGATCCTGCTCCTTTCCCTAAAGCCCTTGACAAATTTGGTGCCTACCCACACCAAAAGCCAGGGGCCAGCTCTTCTTGTTCCACCTGCCACACTCTATTCCCAGTTTCTGAACTCAGCACTCAGTACATAATGCAAAGGGAGCCCATGCAACATCATTTCACACCTACACATGCACATAGTTTAGTAGCTTCTGCCTCTCTCTCTCTCTCATCACAGCAAATGGTGCACCCAGTAGCAACTTCCCTCCTCTGGATGTAATCCCAAAGTCATCGTTCAGCCAAGCTTATGGGTGGAGGGTTGACAGTAGAGAATATCCACCCCCTGGTGCTATACAACGCCTCCCTCCTGCCACCTCTTTCCATGAGAAGAAAATATGCTGGACTATGACTGAGAGGACAGAAGTCATATGTGTGTATCAGGAGCTGGAGTCCTGGGGTGCTCCAGATGTTCACAGAATCACAGAAGCTTAGAGCTGAAAGGGTCCGCCAGGGTCACCTAGTCTAGCCGCCTGCTACGTAGGAATACCCAATAAAAGCACCCATCCAACCTCTGTGTAAGGACCCGCTGTCCTCCGACACAGTCTATCCCACTATCCAACAGTTTTTACAAGTCCCAACAGTCCTAGATAGCACAGCCTATGGTGAGGAACGTTGGCCGTTGTACTCCAGCATCTGGAGGGCACCACGTGATTCCCACCCCAATGTATAAGTGCACACATGCATACCTGATGTGTGCATGTGCACACACACACACACACACTTTCACATTGGCTGTTATGCAGAAGCAAAAAACACCCCTGCTAAACAGCCATAATGTGGTGCCTTGTCATAGACAGGCTATTTGGAATAGCAAGAGGATCTTCTTCCATCTTTAGTCTACTGCGTTGCTGTGTTAGGACAAGGGCTGGAACAGCAGAATTAAGGTGAAATTTCAGTCAAGGGAAGGTTGTAGCAGCAAGATCCACAAATCCACTTAGCCCTCCGTTGATGACTTTAGCCCTCAACGGATGTTTGCAAAGGTTAAGTCCTGAACTATGCGCAAGCAATAATTCAAGAACGGTAATGTGGAAGAATCCAGACTTGTGGTTTCTTTTTTTTTTAAGACATTAATTTACTTTCTAACTAGACAATGGAAAAGAAATAGGGTATCTAGAAAGCTATTGGGATATTCTAAGGAGGAAAGAGGCAGGATTGGCAAGAGAGAGCATTTCCTGGTAATGTGTTGCAGTAAGAAGACCTCTCTCCTTCTCACTCTCCCTGCAGTAAGCCCCTGACACGGTGGCAGGGGAGAGAAATATCGGTTTTGCTACCAAACGGTGTTTCTTTACAGAGGGATATATTTTAGCACAAGGGGAGAGAAAGAGGAAGGGGCAAAGATGATGGAAAGTAAGACTGAAGTTTGAAAAGGTCAAAGGGAACAGCTCAAATAAATGAAGCCAAGGACCAGCTTAAGAAGTAGCTTAAGAAGGGCTTGCAGCATGCAATAAGGAAGGCCATGCAGCATCCTGTAGTAGGGGAGGCAGTAGGGGTCTCTGGCAAGGAAGGTTATCACAAGGGAGTTGATCCCACAGAGTTTATCCTGTGCAGGAACGGGATTTAAATCGGGAAAAAATCCCACAAAAGTGGTATCTTTTTCATACGACGTCGGGGGGGGGGGGGCATCCTGCACAGAAAGTGGACAAATCCCACAAAAGTGGGATCGTTTTCAGACAACATCGGGGGCAGAAGAAGATGCTCTCCAGTCAATGCTACGTTTGTTCTCACCTGGAAATGCTGCCCTATAGAGGAAACAAGCAGGGCCACACTTGTGATGCCCCACCACACATCCTGACAGTGTAACACCATCCCCGAGTCTCCTTCTTTGGAGGTTTTTAAGCAGAGGCTGGATGGCCATCTGTCGGAAGCGCTTAGATTGTGTGTTCCAACATGGCAAGGGGTTGGACTGGATGGCCCTTAGGTCTCTTCCATCTATATGATTCTATGACCCCTCCGCCCCATAAGGGCTTTCTGAGGGGAAGTGAGGGAGGTGTCCTTTTGGTCCTAAGACACGGATGCCAGGCTGGCAAGGCATCCTGGGCAGGGCCACACTTGACGTCTCAAAGCGCCACACTACACATTCCACACCCTCAAACCAAGTCTTTCTCAGGGGGTATGAGGAAGGTGGCCTGGGGCCAGGATGCCAGGCTGACAAGGAGGACCTGACACCCAACAATTCTCGCCTCAACCCACAAGGAGGGTCCTGGACAGCTAGTCCAAATGGACTGGCCCTTAACTGGGAAGAAGGGCCTGACTGGACTGGACTGGGTGGGTGGCTGAGTGGCCTGCAGGCCCCAGATTGAGCTCCTTCCTTTCAGCATGGATGGCTTAGAAGGGCTTGTGGCATGGACTAGGGAAGGCCATGTGGCCGCCTGCGGTTGGGGTCTCTGTCAGGGTCCAGGGGAGAGAGCTGGCAAGGAAGGTTAGTGAGTGGGGCTAACAAGGCTAAGAAGGCACTGCCGGACCTGCTCTCCAGTCAAGGCCCTGTTTCTTCTCACCTGCAAACAGCTGCCCTCTGGACCAGGCCGATGCCACACTTGATGCCCCAAATCACCACACTACACACCCCACGTCCCCAAAAAGGGGGTTAATGAGGGAAGTGTCCTTTCAGTCCTGGGGCATTACAAGGATGCCAGGCTGGCAAGTGGCCACACTTGACGGCCCCAAGTGCCACTCTAGACATCCCACATCCCCAAAAAGCCTTTCTGGAGGGGATGAAGGAGGTGTCCTTTCAGGTCCTGGGCCAACAAGGATGCTAGGCATCCTGGACAGGGCCACACCTGATGCCAGAAATCACCACACTACACATCCCACACCACCAAAAAGTCTTGGGGGGGGGCAGTAATGAGGGAGGTGATCTTTCAGTCTTGAGGCAAGAAGGACGTTAGACTGCCAAGGCACCCTGGGCAGGGCCATACTTGATGCCCCAGATCACCACACTACACATCTCACACACCCCAACAGTCTTTCTCAGAGGGGATGAAGGAGGTGTCCTTTCAGTCCTGGGCCAACGAGGATGCCAGGCTGGCAAGCGGCCCCACTTGATACCCCAAAGTGCCACACTACACATCCCCCCCCCCAATAAAGTTTATTTTTTTTTATCCTCAAGGGGGTAATAAGGGAGATGTCCTTTCACTCCTGGACCAACAAAGATGCCAGGCTGGCAAAGGCATCCTTGATGAGTGCCATAGGTGATGCCACAAATGACCAAACTACACATCCCACACTCCCCCCCCCCAAAAAAAGTCTTTCTTGGAGGGGGAACCTCCTTTCAGTCTCGGGCCATTTCCAAAGATGCCCCACTTGATGCCCCCAATCACCAAACTACACATCCCAAACTACCTGGGCTGGGAAGGTAAGGTAAGGGGGGGAGGGGGGCAACTGGACCTGGGTGCCTGTTGTGTATATATGTGTGTATGTATGTTGTGTGTATGCTGCTTACTTTCTCTGGAGCGTGGTGGCCGGGCTGGTGCTGGCACTGGTGCTGTGCCCTCCTCCTCCACCTCCTCCTGCTCCGGGGCTGGAGCTGCGGGATGCCCCCCGACTCAGCTGGCCCCTCTCCCTCTCCCTCTCTCGGGGGCCACGAGGGTAATCGTGCTGCTGCTGTTGTGGCTGCTGTTGTTGCTGCTGTTGCAGAGGAGGAGGAGGAGGTTGCTGCTGCTGCTGCTGCTGTTGCTGCTGTTGTTGCCTGTGGATCTGGCAGGGCTCCCTGTAGTGGCTCTCCCGGTTTTGGTACTGCAAATCCCTCTCTTTCTCCCGGCTCTGGTACTGCCCATGATGAGGAGGAAGAGGAGGAGGAGGAGGAGGATACTGGTTCTGATATTGGCTCTCTCCTCTTTCTTTGTGATGCTGCTGTTGATGGTGATGGTGATGATGGTGATGGTACTGGTCCCGGTCCCGGTTCCGATCCCCTCCGTCCCTCAGGTCCCGGTTCTCTTGGCTGAGCTGCTCCAGCTGCCCTTCCAGCTCCTCGATCCGCCGCCGCTGGCTCTCCAGGAGCTTCTGCTGGCTCTCGATGATGTTGTTGAGCTCCAGGAGGTACTCCACGGCTCGGTTCGGGCTCTCGGAACCACCACCGCCGGCACCACCTCCACCACCTCCACCTGGACCTCCATCCATGGAGAGGGAGAGGAAGAGAGGGGCCCGGGCGCTTGGAGGGGCGCCCGGCCCCCGACGCCTCCGGCTCCCGATTTTGCGGCAATTGTCGGGAGGACCAAGAGAGAGCTACACTGGAGGATGCTGCTGCTTCCTTGCTGGAGCTACCATCCTGGATCCAAGGAGGAGGAGGAGGATGTTGAGGAGGCTAGCCTGGACCTGGACCCCAAGGCTTGCCTCTTCTGCTGGTTCTGAGGATCCTTCGCCTCCTGCTGCTGCAGAGGCACTGCGCACTGCCAGCCCCAGGCGAGCCTCAGCCCCAGCAGCAGAGGAAGAGGAGGAAGAGGAGGAAGAGGAAGGGTGGGGAAAGTCACCAGGGAAGAAGAAGAAGCAGCAGCAGCAGCAGCCAGGAGGAGCTGCTGCTGCTGCTGCTGCTGCTGCTGGGGCAACCCACACACACACACAATCACAATATTATCCAAGCACTCTTCCTCCTCCTCCTCCTGCTGCTGGGGAGTTGGCTTCTTCTTCTTCTTCTTCTTGGCTCAGCATCAAAGCCACGTTTGTTAAGGGAAGGTGCTGCTTGGATCAAGGGGATCTTGCTTCTTCTTCTTCTTCTTCTTCTTCTTGGATCAGAGTTTGGGAAGGTTGGCACACACCTTGGCACACAATGACTTCTGGGAGGGTGGGATTGCTAAAGGCGGTGGCATATTGGCACACAGTAGACTTCTTCTGGGGTGGTGGCACACACCTTGGCACACAATAGGAATTATCACACTAGGGGGGGGCAAACAGGATTTAAACAGGAATTAAACAGGAAATGTCCTATGTTAAACATAAGGCATTTCCTGTTTAATTCCTGTTTGCCCCCTAGTGTGATAAACCTCATCTTCTGTGGTGGTGGTGGTGGCACACAGGCACAAAGTGACTTCTGGGACGGTGGCACTCAATGCCTTAGAATTACAGAATCATAGAGCTGGAAGAGACCACAAGGGCCATCCAGTCCAACCCCCTTGCTGTGCAGGAACTCCCAATCAAAGCATCTCCAACTGATGGCCATCCAGTCTTCTGTGGTAGTAGCACACTGTGGCACACAGTGTCTTCTGGGGTGGTGGCATATACTGGCACACAGTGACTTCTGGGATGGTGGCATATACTGGCACACAATGTCTTCTGGGGTGGTGGCATATACCGGCACACAATGTCTTCTGGGGTGGTGGTGGCACATTGGCACACAGTGACTTCTGAGACGGTGGCACACAATGTCTTCTGTGGTAGTAGCACACTGTGGCACACAGTGTCTTCTGTGGTGGTGGCATATACTGGCACACAGTGACTTCTGGGATGGTGGCACACTGTGGCACACAGTGTCTTCTGTGGTGGTGGCATGTACTGGCACACAGTTATTTCTGGGATGGTAGTAAAAACCCTTGGTGGGTGGTGGAGTCTCCTTCCTTGGAGTCCCTTTTAAAGACTGTGTGAAAGAGAGATGGGGTGAAGCTCAGGAGCAAAGGGGAAATGGTGGTAGAACTAGGCAAGTGGGCTCAAGGCGTGTTCTGTGTGTGTGTGTGTCTGGGGGGGAGGGTGCCTTCAAGTCTTTCCCAACCTATGGTGACCCTAAGGCGACCGTTTCTTGGGGTTTCCTTGGCCAGTTTTCTTCAGAGGAGGTTGGCCATGGCCTTCCCCTGAGGCTGAGAGAGTGTGACTTCTTGCCCAAGGTCACCCAGTGGGTTTCCATGGTTAAGTGGGGATTTGAACCCTGGTCTCCAGAGTCATAGTCCAAAGCTCAAACCTTTCAGACGTGGGAAATTGGAAGTATAATCCAAGGGCAATCCAAACGCAATCATGGGGTTTCACGTTATTGCGAATTAGAGCTTCTCACGCAATTTCGGGCAAAAGGGAAGTCATTCCGAACGCAATCATGGGTTTTACCTTATTGCGAATTAAAGCTTCTCACGCAATTTCGGGCAAGGAGGTGTCCCGGACTGCGGCCAGCACTCACCAACAATAGCTGGTAAGTCAGTTCCACAAGCCTAAACGTTGATCCAAAGAATAGTCCAAAAGCCAGAGCCAAGGTCAGGGTTGGGGAAATCACAGAAGTCAGTCCGGTCCGAGGTCAGGGCAAGGAGAAAACAGCGAAGGTCCAAAAACATTCCGAGGTCAAGGCGATACTAGAAATCCAAATACACACAAGCCAGCACACAGTCACACCAAGAGACTTACAATAAGTTCTGGCAAAGGGATGGCCTCTCCCAGGTGTTTAAGTAGCCGACACCCTGCCTGGTATCAGCTGAGCCTTATTAAGAGCTTGTTTCTCAGCCAGCCTGCGAGATCGGCGTAAGCAAGCACTTTCATGCCTTCGTTCCTTAAAGGAGATAACCTCCAAGCCAGATTCCTCCCTGGAGCCCACACTCATCTGCTGAGCCTCTGAAGGGAGCTCCACAGTGCCAGAGCCTGGCTGTGCTTCCATTCCTGGAGCTGGACTGTCAGGGCTAGGGTCTGGCATGGCAGAACTGGGACCTGGCCTAGCTTCCAATTCCTCTTGCTCCTGAGGAGCCACGTCCTCCGACTCCAACTCCAACTCCAACATTTTCGGGCAATGGGAAGTCATTCCGAATGCCTTCCGAATGCAATGGGGATTCACGTAAATTCGCTAAACAAGATACTGGCTACATTCAAAGTTGGGAGAAATTCCTCCAGTATGAAAGAGTCCTAGAGGTGTTAATTAGTATTTTTAATGAGTGTTTTAAACTTTTATTTTGTCATGTCCTACATTTTTCTTCAACGCCCAGCATTTTGTTGTGTCTTGTCCTCCTTTGGGGTTAGGACATCGGGTCACCCAGACTACATCTGCATACTCGTTCATATGATCATCTACTAACCTTGGCTTTAGGCACACATCCTTGCCTTGTCCTGCATTGATCATATTCAAACTGAACTTGTCACCTCATCTCCACACCCAAAATGTTTTCCATTCCTATGGACATTCTCACATACGGGCTGCTATATAGATCTGTCCCTGGGCTTTCCGCTCCAAATGCACCTGAGGAAGTGGGCTCAAGTCTACAAAAACGAATAGTAACAACTTATCTTTCAGTTAGTCTCAAAGGTGCTGTAAGATTCCCTTTGCATATCCTGAGGCGATTCAACGTTGAGTTGCCTTGTTTCCTAATTTCAGTTTGAAACTAGGCCATTGGAGATGGCTCCTAAAGTCATTTCAGCCCCATCACTTTCCTCTAGGATCTACCTGCTGAGCCTGTTAAGTGTTTACTGACTACTCTTTCAGACGTGGGAAATTGGAAGTATAATGCAAGGGCAATCCAAACGCAATCCTGGGGTTTCACGTTATTGCGAATTAATTCTTCTCATGCAATTTCGGGCAAAAGGGAAGTCACTCCGAATGCAATCATGGGTTTTGCGTTATTGCGCATTAAAGGTTCTCACGCAATTTCGGGCAAGGGGGGGTTATTTTCGGGTACTAGGAAGACATTCCGAATGCCTTCCGAACGCAATGGGGATTCATGTAAATTCGCTAAACTAGCGAATTTACATTAATCCGAATGGGCTCCATTCGGATTTGGGAGAAATTCCTCCCGTTTGAAAGAGTTCTGAGAGGTATGCCTCACAGAGTCCAATGGGAGCGACTCCCTCAGAAATATGTAATACAATTTTGCAGCATTCCTCTCACATTTCACCCTTCCTGGACCGTGGCCATCATGTGTGAAGTCATTTTAAGTGTCCATTCACAAGGGCAGATCTTTTGTTGTTGACGGCAAGCGGCTGGCACAATGAAGCAGACACTTCAGGCAGATTTGGAGATTTATGATTACTGTATTTTTCCTTGCCAGGGAAGAGATGATTTATGCCTTCCAGCCAATGAAACAGGAACAGAGAATCATTAACACAGCAGGATTAGGTTTCAGTATTGGGGCTACTGAGCTATCTGACTCCATATTCACTTGACTTTAGTACAGTGAGGAGGCACCTGTGACATTTCAGAGGTCATACTGCACTCCTTGCCATCTTTTGACCAAGGGCATGCAGGCTGGGGATGATGGGGAAAAAACTAGAAGGCCACAGATTCCTCCATCCCAACTGTAGAATTGTTTTAACACAGTCCTTGCTTATTACATGTCTTTCTAATCAGTAGTAGTATGTGTCTACTTGTTGATTTATGACAATTCCACGATTTTTAGGTTTTTCTTAGGTGAGAAATACTCAAGAGCTGGTTGGTCCTTGCCTTCCCCTGAAATGTAGCCTACAGCATCTAGTTTTCCCTGGTGGTCTCCTTTCCAAGTACTAACCAGGCCTCACTTGATAAGCTTGAACGATCAGACAGGATCTGGTATTCAGGCTGTGTTATACAACTGAGCACTAAAGTTAGAATCTCTAAGCCATTGTATTCCCCATCACTATGTACGGATGTGAGAGCTGGACAGTGAAGAAAGCCATGAGAAAGAAAATAAACTCATTTGAGATGTCGTGCTGGAGAAGAGTGTGGAGGATACCATGGACAGCTAAAAAGAAAAACAAATGGGTCCCGGAACAGATTAAGCCAGAAATCACTCGGGAAGCCAAGATGACAAAATAGGCTGTCATATTTTGGCCATATCATGAGAATGCAAGACTCATTAGAAAAGACAATAATGCTAGGAAAGGTAGAGGGAAGAAGAAAGAGAGAAAGACTGCATGCCACATGGTTAGATTCAATCAGACAGGCCATGGGCCTGAGTCTGCAAGATCTGATCAGAGCAGATGAAGATAGCAGGTCTTGGAGATATCTCATCCACAGGGTCACCATGAGTTGGAGCTGACTCAAGGGCAGTTCGCAACAAAAAACTATTTACTTTTGTGCATATGATTGCTCAGCAGTTAAGATGCTGACTCTCACAATTGCAAGATGGAGACAGGTCAGCAGTTTGAGACCCAAGTGCTACATGACGGAGTGAGCTCCTGCCGCTCATCCCAGTTTCTGCCAACCTAGAATGTCGAAAGCATGTAAAAATGCGAGTAGTTAAATAGGTACCACTTCAGTGGGAGGGTAAGAGCATTCTGTGCAGTAGTGCTGGCCACATGGTCACAGAGTTTTCATTGACAATGCTGACTCTTTTGCTTAGTAAAAGAGAGCACTGCCCTCTACAGTTGGACACAACTTTACCTTTTATATAGCATTTAACAAAGTAATCCCCAATACCTCACTTACCTAAGGAGCCTACGACAACTAAAAATTGTTGCAGCAGAGGCAATAAATACATTTCCACACCCTTTAATTGCATATTAACGTATAAATGTATGCATTCTTGTATTTTCTCATGTTGTACTCCCCCCTCAAAACTCTTATGAGGCCTTGCTTGCGTAGTGCCGTGAGCCTAAAGATACCTGGATGCATGGAAACCACTATTTGGAGGAGAGGGTTTGGCTGTGTGCATGTGCACACATATTATCAGATGTGATGGCCCAATTTGTGACCCAGCAGGAGAATCCTCCAGTGAGCTGGTCTGATCAAGACACTATCGAGCCAAGGTAGGTAGTACAATCTTTATTAGAACTAACTGTTTTGCTCAAATCAAAGACTTCCAGTTCCTTTGCGATCAAAATAAGGTAGGCAGGAGTAGGCACCTTTTCAAGCTGCCTGTTTGATCCCCCTGATTTGTCAGTGCAGCCAGACATATATTCTCTTCCATCCCTGAGGAGACAGCGGGATCAAAGCCCACTCAATGTTTCCTGCTTTCGCGAGGCACCAGCAGGAAGCGTCAGAAAACCTTGTCTCCCTGACAAGCACAGGCCCAGATATAGAACAGGACGACAAGCCAGAAAAAAAGCAAAACACACAACCCAACAACTTTTATAAATCATTAAAGAACAGGCCAACGCGCTGAGATAATCGGTGACAGGTGCCACACTCGGACCATGGTTTCTCTATGCAGACTGAATGATGATGATCAATTGCTGTTTGCTTGATTTTGGGTGAGCGTGTTAAAGGTAAGTGGGGCTGCGTTCAGACTGCAGAAATAATCCAATTTGATGCTACTTTAACTGCCATGGCTCAATGCGATGGAGTTCTGGGAACTGTAGTTTCGAGGGACATTCAGTCTTCTCTGTCAAAGAGCTTTGGTGCCACACAACAAACTATAGTTCCCAGAATCCGGAGCCATGGCAAGCAAAGTGGTGTCAAACTGGATTATTTCTGTAGCGCAAAAGTAGCCTAGGTTGCCTCCTTGTGAGTAGAGCTAAATAGTGAATCTGTGGTTGGAGGGGTCTACCTTTGCCACCTGGCTCCTTGTTAAATGAATCCTTACCTCTTTTGGTAGATCTGAAATCCCTGTTTCAGCACAGTGAGCCTGATGTGTATAAGCTTCCTGCCCAGGGAGAATTATATATGGATTTCCCCTTATGTAATGTATGTATGCATGCATGTATGCATAAACAAACAACTAAATAAATATACAATGCTTGTTTATGTTTAGCATAAAATTGGTTAAAGATTTAGGTATGGACAGTATAGATTAAATTATAGATTGAAATATATTTTTATTAATCAGAAGTCAGTATTTAATTAAACAGGCCCTAGAGTAGAAACACCAGCTCCTCTTTGCTGACCAGGGCTGGAACTGTAGTCTTGTTTAAATTATCTCTTGTTGATTAAGTTTTTACTATGTGCAATACATTCACATACACAAACAGCCCTCTGGAAATACAACCCAAGTACTCAGAAGCCAAATAATCTTTATACTAATTTGAGTATGGTGTGAGATGCAAAGGCAAAAAAGATGTAGGGCTGACGGATCAAAGATAGTTGATGCAGAGCCTTAACTAAGAGACTAATCTTATGAGTCAGGAATCATATTTTAAGTGGGTAGAGGTAAATTTCAGTGAGTACTGATGGAAAAGCAGGGCTAAAATGCTCTATCTGTTGTTGTTTTTTAAAATGGTTCGTCTAGTTTTAGACCAATTCTTTAAGAGGAATTTGAAATGTTTCAAATTGGTTTTTAGTTATGCATTAAATGTTTTTTAAAGTGTTCTTGCTGATTATGAATCACCTCTGGGGCCCTGGTAGGTCAAGAGGTAGTAGATAAATGCCTTAAATAATATGGTGCCAAAACCTGGAGCTTTCATTAAATAATCCCTTCCTCTTCGCTAAATTAATTTCTGAAACAATCTGCTAGGAAGTTCTCCTACACAAGTAGGTTGAACCAAATTTCCCAAGGAGACTATGCCTCACAGGTTACATTTGTTTACATCTCACTAGGCCAGCTTTATCAGCATCCAGAACGTGGCACAGGACTGCTTGAAAGCAAAAGATTCTTTGAGATAGCACAGCAAATGTCACAGGTTGACCAGATGTCCTCCTTTTCCGGCACATATCCTATATTTCAACCTTATGTCCAGGAGGAACTTCAAAACGTCCTCCATTCTGAGCACGACTAAGAAGCACGAATTTACATTTATATTAGTGTTTTCAGCTTTTATTTGGCAATGCCCTTCTTGAATGTCCTTCATTTTGCGGTGCCTTATCTTCCTTTGCTATTGCTGTTGTTGTAGTAGTAGTTAATAGGAGACATGGCGCAGTGGTTAAATGCTAGTAGGTTGTAAATTGGATCCGAGAGGAGAGCTCCAAGGTCCATTCAGACTTCCGTCCTTTCATAGGTCAATAAAATGAGTACCCAGCTTGTTGGGGGAAAATTAGTTTACACATTGTAAACTTAGGGAGTGCTAGCTCACTAAAGTTGGTATAGAAATGTTATTAATATTATTAGTAGTTATGTTATGTTATTTATGTCATTGGTCACCCGTGACCTCCAAAGTCATGGCGCTGAAGGCAAGCCAAGTTATTTTAGCAGATGAGGCACAACAACAACTTTTCTTTTTCCCCACCTCTCCTCAAGGCTCGAGACGGGGTATAGCATTTCAAAAAACAAAATGCAATTAAAAACACATAAACCCACAGTTAAAATGCACTCATAAGAGTTCATACACAGATTTAAAATTGACCGGATAGGCCTGGCTTTTCAAAATCTGCTACTTGGGCTGGTGGCTTGCTCACTTTGTCTAATGGTAGAGCCTCGGTGCAGCAGCTGAAATGGCTACTTGTTCTCGCTTTGCTTCGTGCTTCTTCCCACCTACTTTAATTCCATACACACACAGTGTGTGTAAGTATATAAAAGTGGTCAACCTGGCTAAAAGTAGGAAGAGGGGAAACAAAGCTATGAGGGAATCGAATGAATAGAAAATAGCAGACAGGGAAGGTAGGCGGAAGTTTCAGATGACTCAAGGCCTAACTAACCCACAATCAGTGTCAAGAGTGTGAGTGTGTGTCTGTTACACCAAAACTGGAGGCCCTTGCGAAAGGCATGAGTAACAGGCAGGATGTGATAGTGTGGGAGATTCTGACAGATTTTGAGGCCAAATGACCCCAAGCAAGGCTAGTATCTGAGAAATGCTGGGGAGGTGCCCCAATCCTAAATCTACATACACACACAAGCTACACAACAAAATTAGCAAGTTAAGATGGAGTGGAAATTTGGGGGGATCTTTAACCCATCATGATAGCTGTGGGGCTTTCTAGATTGGCAGGAAAGTGTGACATGAAGTTGCCTTTTCCTTAATGCTTAGCAGCTGCACCGCAGCCTTTTGGATGGAGCTGCGCTGTTCAGCAGTTTTTAAAAAAGAAGCTGGGAAAACCAGCACCTTTTTAAAGGCGCTTCTTCTCCCCTAAAACGCAAAAAAAAAAAAAAAAAAAAAAAAGCGTTTTCATGGCACACTTTCCCTTTTTCTCATCTAAAGGCTAGAGTTTCATGCAGCCATGAACACACTTCTTTTTGCCAATCTAGAAAGCTCATGTATGTAGCAGGGGAAAAAAGAGCATTGGGTATTGGAGTCTGAGCAGCTGGGGCAGCAGTTAGGATGACCAGGTGTCATAACTGCAAAAGAGGACAAGGCACCACAAAATGTAGCGCATTCAAAAAAAAAATGGAGGACATTACAAACTCAAAGCAAAAAAACACTAAATATAAATTCCTTTCATAAGGTTTATTTACAGCTATTTTACACATACCGTATTTTATTATGTACTCAACTATATTTTTCTGATGAATCTATTTTCATTAAAATGCCTTGTTGGCTTGCAATATATTTATAGAACTGTAAGCAAAACAAAGGCTTAAAATTGCACTTCACTAGCCACAAACCCTTAATGGAATCTACACTGAAATTATTCCTTCAGTTTGTCCGTTGTGCCAAAATTAAGGAAAAACCCCTTTCAACATTTGCATTCTGTCCTCAAGCAACCCGTTGCCTAACACATTTGCTGTTCTTTTCCCTTCTCTGAGAAACACATTCAGCTCTGAGGTTAAGTTTTGTCTGCTGGGGCTCATAGGAAAAAAGAATTTCAGAATGATCCATGCTGCCCCTCTGTTTACAGTGAGTGCTGCCAGGTAGACACATTTAAAGGGGAACAGCAAAGGTAGTGATGCCCAATGGGTTTCTTAGTTGTGCATAAAATGGACGACATTTTGGAATTCACCTTGGATAGAAGGCTGAAATGTAGGACATGTCATGGAAAGGGAGGATGCCTGGTCACCTGGGCCTGATCCATTAGAAGCAATTGTATACAAACTTTCAGACAACATGTTGTATTTGGGACGGCCAGTACGCCTAGCTCCACTGCTCTGTGCCTTCCCTGTGATTGTGCTCAAAGGTCAAATTAACTCCCTCTCTCACACTTCTCCTCCTCCTCCTCCTCTCTAGGGAATGATCCACCTGGTAGCAGAATAGCTCTGTTGTTATGGAAACAAGACACATTGAAGACTTTTTAAAATATCAAGTGTGCTAAAAGATTGTGCGGGTGGGAAGCCACAAGACAATCAAGTCTCACCCAACCTAATGGTGGCAGCGGTCTGTTTCTGTCTTGGGTGACAGAAAGAGAAGCGAGGCAGTTGGGTCAAACTAGTTACTCAAGTGCCGCCATGCTTGGGCAATGATGTGCCTCTTCTCATAGGTGTTCAGTTCTGGCTGCTCAATGAATTCCCACTTCCTGCAGTCATTTTATGGCTCATTAAGCAAGGAAAGCTATCCTAGGAATGCTAGAAGTAGAGCCCTGAAGCCTCCCTCTCTACGCCAGTCTGTGATAGCGTTACAACTTCAAAGAACTACATGATAAAAGAAGCAGAGGTTCAGGGCACATCACGTTTCTACACACACACACACACCATGTTCCTGTTTACCTTACACAAACCACTCTTCCTAAAACTACATACAGTGAGGTCACTAGATACAGAATAGAAACAATGCCCAATTGCCAGTTTAAAATGAATTCCGAATAACTACCAAGAGAGGAAGATGTGGGTTCCTGCTGATGTAGTGGGACCTCAAACCCCATCAGCTATAGGCCTCAGAGCCAGTGGTGAGGATGATGGGTGTTGCAGTCCAACATCTGATGAGTCAGATATCTCATCCCTGTGATTTGTGGTTATCTGTCTTCAAGGGAGCCAGCGTGGCATAGTGGTTTGAGTGTTGGACTGCAACTCTGAAGACCAGGGTTTAATTCCCAGCACGGCCCACTGGGTGACCTTGGGTAAGTTACATGCTCTCAGCCTTGGGGGAAGGCAATGGCAAACCTCCTCTAAACAAATCTGGGCAAGAAAACCCCATGATAGGTTCACCTTAGAGTCTCCATAAGTTGGAAATGACTTGAAGGTACAACAACAGCAAACCTTCCAGTCTACTCTGACTTATGATGATCCTATCTTAGGCTTTTCTTGGCAAGATTTATTTAGAGAAGACTTGCTATTGCTTTCCTCTGAGGCTGGGAGAGTGAGACTTGCCCTCATCCCTCAGAGTCATACTAAATCTACTGCATAGCACTGAATCCCATCCCATCCCAGCATTCACAAAGCTGGTCCACTACATTTCAGGCCCCGAGGAAGAGGCAAAGTGCACTCGTGGCTTTCTGCTAGTTAACATGGGCACTGCAAGCAATGGGAGTTGAACTGGAGATCCTTCCCTTCCACAATGTAATCCTTAATGATGCTCACATGTCATGAGGCAGCCATCCTAGATAGCAAGGATGCTTGTGAGAACTGGTAGTGGTCCATGTGGAAAATTACTAAGAGCTGGCTTGTGTTCTAGTATGAACATGAGAGTCCTGCCATACTACAACAGACTGAAGACCATTTTTCCTTTCCCCAACTGCATTTGCTGCCATTCTAACCACTGAGGGGGCAAAACACAGAGAGACATTATCTTGTGAAATTGCATTCCCCAATTTCGCAGCATCCGAATGTGTTGGACTTCATTGCCTATCGCATCCAGTATGACTGAGAAAGGCTGCCCTGAGGCTTAAGCCATGGTGGGCAAAATGCAGCATGTGTCCCCCACCAGAAGGCTATTTTTTTTAAAAAAAAATTACTGACCAAACTAAAAATGTATAGCCATTTATGGGACGGCTTTGCTTGTCTGTTTGGTGTGGTTTTTAAAAATGTTTTTTGACAGTCTTAAAGGTCCCAGGATTAGAAATCTGGTCTCCAGACCCACCTTAGTTGCTTAGCCCTTGCTTAAGATTTATTTGTTCCAGTACAAACATGAGCATTGCAACCAACAGGAGTTGTATTGGGGTAGATTCTTGGGAAAAATGAAGACTGGTTCAATGAATAGTCAGTCTCCTTTTGCAGAGTTTGCAAGTTCTGGCTTCAGCAAAGTAAGGCAAAGTGGCAGAATTCAAATTACAGAACCAAACCTTAACTAGTTACTTTCAGATGAACGTGTATACGTAGACTGCCTAAGCTTTGACTAACTAAAGGAAGGTTTCAAATAGAGAAAGAGCACAGCAGAGCTGACGCTCATCATCTTAAAGGAGAGAGGAGGCGGCGGAGAAGGAGGAAGAAGAAAAAGAAGTCAAGGAAAGATGTTTGTGTCTGGGTTTGGGGGGGGTGGTCTTTATGTGACTACAGACACTTAGCTGTCTCAAAGTCATATGATCTGGTTACTTAGATATATGATTGATGACCACGCATTACAATTGATGGTTGAGTAAATGGAAAAAGAATGGAAGTGCAAAAAGGGTAGAGGCGTGCAGGAAAACCATGTACGGACTAAAGTCCTCCTTAATCTACAAGCAAGTGGGAGATGGGGGAGTATAGAGAATACTTGATTGAGCAATATTTTCCAACAAGACTTTTAAGTTGAGTCAAGAGCCTGGGAAGGAAGGAATCGGAAGTGCTATAAGTCTAGGAATGCCAAGGTTTGAAAACAAAGAGACGCCATTCAGCTTCCTCGTCTAGTTTTTCTGAGAGATGCTGCACAGGAAATCAAACTCAGTTCCTGAAGTTGTGGATCGAGAGAGAACAAGGAAGAGGCTGGAGACTTTCCAGCTAGGTAAGACTAAGGAGTATGAGGAAAGAAAACATACTTCTACAAAACCTTAATATCCCTTCACCCTGATCCATAAAATTGCACACGCAGCCTATATAATCTCCATATCTTCAGCTGCCAAGCAGGTATTGACAGAGAGTTGGGTGAGAGTAATTATTGGCAGGTAGAATAAATTTAGGAAGAGAAGAGGGTTCATGCAGATTCAAAACGTTAGAGGTAAATAGTGGTGTAAATAATAGTATAAATAAACACTTCAAAAATCCACAGCTGTTTCTAGAGGTACCGAAAAACTGTGGTTTAAGACATTATGCTTGAATGCAAGTCCAAAACCTCAGTTCATCAATGATCTAAATCTTGTCCCTCTCTGTCCTTTCCACATGCACAACCCTCAAAGGGTGGTCATAGCACTCTATACGTCTTTGCCGGCTCCATTATGGCTCCAAAGAAAATTACTCTAAGACTGCTCGATTCAATTAATATTTCAGGTAGGGGGGTAAAGAGAATGAAATGCCACTTTTAAAAGAAGAAACAATATCCATTAGAGAACAACAGAGAGGGACTTCTGAAGTAGACTAATGCAGCTCTGTTGCTTATCCCTTTATTAAGTAGAACTTCAAAAGGACATTCTAGTGAGGGGAAAGAATTTTACTAGGATTTAGCAATGAACAAGGTTGTAGCTAATGAGATTTTTAAAAATCTATTGAAATAAAAGAGGAGAAAGAGGCTCTCAAAAGATAGAAAACAAGAGATGATTAAGAATACAAGTATGGGCAGAGCTTATATACGTCATTCCCCCCCCCCCAACCTAAATTTTTTTTAAAATCCCTGGACCACTTTTTTTTCTAGGCTTAAAGACAGAAGAAATTACCTTCAGTGGAGGCTTCCAAGAGTTACGATCCATCTTTTGAATAGATTGAAGGATCGCTTTTGAAAACTGGAAGTGAATTTCTGATTACTTCTGGTTGTTTTTGTTTTGACACTTTTGGCACTCTGTGTGGCCTCAAAAGGGTCTCAGGGGCACAAAATTGGTCCATAGATAGTTCCCCAGCAATGTATAATATTTGAACACCTGGTATTTGAAAAGGTGTTTCCTCCACTCAGTTACTTCTAGGTGCTGCCCTTTTTCCTGTTGCTAGTCCCCAGTTCTTAACCCGTAGTCAATGGATGGACAAACAGCAAGTTCAGCATCTTTCTCCTGCCCTAATTGAGAAGGAGGAAAACCAGTGTAGCACACAGTAGTGCGAATGTTTGACTCTGGAGACTAGGATTCGAATCCTGGCTCGGCCATGAAATTCACTGGGTAACCTTGGACAAGTCATACTCTCTCAGCCTCAGGGGAAGGCAATGGCAAATCTCCTCTGAACAAATCTTGCCAAGAAAACCCCATGATGGGTTCACCTTAGGGTTGCCATAAGTTGGAAACGACTTGAAGGCACACAACAACAATTGGGGGGGGGGAGGAAAATAAACCAGGGAGTGGGCTGTATTCTTCCAAGAAACTGCGTCCCACTCTATAAAAAGCCATGCGCCTTTCTCTGAGTGCTAAAACTGGTTTTGAATTGACATGCAGTTTGAACTCACTGAACGGTCAGAATGATGCTATGCCCAATTCTTATTATATTTCCAATCTTGTCCCATTTTCCCAGTAAGAGCAAATGGCTGGTTGACTTCTGGACTTCTCCTGTAACCTAGTATATAACTATTTCTAATCTCTGTAATTTCGTAAAATGGCAGGACTGTTTTATCATTTAGTTCAACCATTGTAAAACCATAAATAACTTGTCCAAGTGTAGGATTATACGTAGTATGAAAACAGGAGTGTCCTATGTGTAGCATTACACCCTAACAAAAGTACTGAATTTTGCACAACTTCGAAATACCTACTGGATCCCCTCAACCATCCACCCATTCAGGTATTTATTCACATTCATCTTTATTACGGCCAAAGACCAGCATCATATAAAATATAACTTAGAAAAATAAAATAGTGCATGTAAACAAATTGCTTTAAGGATAAAAACCTGCCAACTAGAAATGAAAATAATTCATTTCCGTTATATTTAAAATGGCTTCAAATAGAATAAAAATAATAAATGATTAGCAGTATCATATTTTTACCAGACAAATCACAGTGTTATGTGTTAACTTTGATCCATTTTGCTTTTCCTACAAGTGATTGCCGATGCAGAAAATTGCGCCACTTTATAGGTTATATGAGAGTTCTAGTCTGATAATAGGTAATTTAAATAAAAAGCTTCAGATCTCCCAGGTAGGTTTAAAAGAATTGGAGTGATCAAAGTTTTCCTACCACTTGCCCTACTCATCTTGGTGCTTTTTTCATGTACCACAGTGTTCCCCTTCCCTCCCTACATCTGGGTAATCTTTCTCTCTGTTCTTTGGTCTTCTCTCCACCCATCCTCTTTTTCCTCCTAGTTTTTCTCCACTCTCACAAGTGTTCATTCAGCCTTTACCCCTACTTGCTCTCCTCCTTCCCCTCAACACCTTTTGTGTCTATTTTTCAACCTGTTGAAAAACTCAAGGCTCTTTACAGGAAACAAGTCACATCAAGTGGATCGTTTTTCTTATGGCGTTTTGGCCCGTGTAGGGACTTGCCTACAGGCCCTCTGGGAAGATGAATATGCTACCTCTGACAGCGGCTTCTTCTGTACTAGAAGTCTGCCATGTAGTGTCTGAGGACAGTATTACAAACTACATTTTAAAAATAATTTTAGGAACTAAGTACAGAAGCTGCAAAATCCTAAAGGGTAAAGATATACAGATGAACACTAAAGTTAGAATCATCCAAGCCATTGTATTCCCCCATTACCACATACGGATGTGAGAGCTGGACAGTGAAAAAAGCAGATAGGAAGAAGATTAATTCATTTGAGAAGTCGTGCTGGAGAAGAGTGTTGAGGATGCCGTGGACAATCAAAAAGACAAACAGTTGAGTCCTAGAACAAATCAAGCCTGAACTCTCTCTGGATGCCAAGGTGACTAAATTGAAACTGTCATACTTCGGCCACATGACAAGAAGACATGACTCATTAGAAAAGACAAGGATGCTAGGGAAGGTGGAGGGTAGTAGAAAGAGAGGAAGACGGCATGCTAGTTGGATAGACTCTATCAGGGAGACCATGGGCCTGACCCTGCAGGACCTGAGCTGGGAGGTAGAAGATAGGGGGACTTGAAGACGTCTCATTTACAGGATAGCCATCAGTTGAGGACGAGTTGAAGGCAGCTAACAACAACAAACAGTAGTTGCAAGGTACAGACCAGTAAGACCCCCTATTCATGCTATGCTTTAAGTGTGTAGGTTTCATGGGCTTAAAGACATAACCATTTTCATTGAAGCTCTAAACTTTGTCTGGGCTGTACAGCATTGCACCCCAGGTGGGTACCCACATGTGTAAACATTTGCCCTTCCAATTTTTTTTTTAAACTGATTTATAGATATTTCATCATGTGATGAAGTATTCAAAAATAATACTTCATATGGTGACATCAGCATATGATGCTAAATACTGGAAGTCCCCTCATACTCCCACTAGAGATGAATGGCTGTTGAAAATAAGAGAAAATGTGCACATGGATATTCTCACTAAAATGATGAAAAATGAATCTGTGAATGAGACTAAAAAAGATTGGCTATGTCTGATAGAATTAGGAAAAAATTTAGGATGGAATTTCAATATGCATCTATAATTGCAATACAAATATAAGAAACTCTGTTTGCTGAAATGTTAAGGTAAGAAAAAAGATTACACTAAGTAGAAATACAATAGTTAAAGGAGTGGTAATGTAAATTCAAGAATATTGGTTTAGTTTTGAAGATAAGGAAGTATTAAAGAAGTCAAGGAATATACAAGAAGCTTACAAGTTGACTTTTGTTGTGTCTATGGTATACTGTAGTATAGAATGGATAGATGTTTATGTCTGTGCATGTTGGTGTTTGTATATTATGTTTGTTGTGGTAATATGGTGTTCAACGTATGTTAAATTTTTGTGAATAGAAATTTAAAAAATCATTTATAGAGAATTAGCATGGTTTTATGTGAACAGAGTTTGGTGGTGGTGGTTTCTTTGTATGGAGGAATATCATGAAGTGAGGCCTACCTACTGATTCATGTACTCTCCTCTCTTGTAAGTATAGGGACACCAATATCCCAAGGATTTGGGTGTGGATGCAATAGTCACTCTGCATCACAAGCACAGAAGCCATTGCTTCCGCCACAACAGACTACACTCTAGTCCCCATTTAATGCCACAGGGCTCAGCAGACACAGCTAAGGCACATGAGGAGATCGATGCATATCTATTGCTTTCTAAAAGAGAGCTGGCACATGAGCCAATAGCTCCTCCTCCTTTTCCCAACAACTTCTCTACTAGGATATTTTTAGAGCTGCGATCACAGAGGAAGTTGAGATGGGGAGGTGTGTGTGTGCAAAAGTTGGGAGGGGGATAATCCTGTTTTTCCCTACCTCAACAGATTTCCTGGCAGCAAGCCTGGCAACAGTTAATCACAGAATTAATTGCTATCAATGGTTTCCATGGTGAAAAGGTATACGCCACTGGGCGCTATTGACGGACCTGCTAGTAAACAGTTCATAATGTCATTAATCCCCAATACCCATTTCTACTATCATCACGAACACCAGCAAACTCTTGCCGATGCAATCAATTGCTCCTGGAAAGGAAGCTTTCTCCTTGGCTACAGACCATCATACAGAGAAATCTCACTTTGCATCCAATGTGTTATCTTCCAGGACTTGAGACTACCCTGTGACCTATTCCTAGAAATGTATGACATATCCAAATCATGCCCTACGAGGAGAGGGAACTGGGTATGTTTAGCCTGGAGAAGAGAAGGTTAAGAGGTGACATGATAGTCCTGTTTAAATATTTGAAGAGGTGTCATATTGAGGATGGAGCAAGCTTGTTTTCTGTTGCTCCAGAGACTAGGACACAAAGCAAAGGATGGACGCTAGAGGAAAAGAGATTCCACCTAAACTTCCTGACAGTAAGAGCTGTTTGACAGTGGAACACATTCCCTCAGAGTGTGCTGATCTGTCGGGGGTGCTTTGACTGTGTTATCCCTGCATGGCAGGGAGCCGAATTAGATGGCCCTTGAGGTCTCTTCCAATTCTATGATTCTATTCTCCAATTAAGAAATATATTAACAATTATCGAGTCGACTAGAATGTACCAGCAGCAAGCTCCCTAGGGCTTCTTTGCTACTGAAGAAGAGAATCCATCAAGGGGTAGAAGACTGATCCTGCAAATGCAGTGCCCAGGCTAGTTAATGTCACATACAAATATACTGCCAGGAAGAAACAGAGCAAGTAAAGATACTCAATCAGCATTAGCGGGGCATCCTTTCAGCATAATGTCAGTATGCACTAAACCTGTGACCAAAGAACTACTGCACTCTTCCAGCCCTCCCCTAGGAAGCAAGCATCCTTGCTAGAGATCTTGGTGTACCATTTGGTATCAGGACTGTCACACGGGAGGCAAGTGTCCTCCTGCCATCATTAAGTCGCCATTAAATCCCCATCAATATTGCATAATAACACGATGATTTTCACGCAACGTAGCCATTATTGCACCATTATCCCATGAATAAAGCGGCAAAATCACACCACTTTCTATATACAGGATTCCCATTATTATGCTATATTGACGCGATTTAATGATGGCAGGACAAAGTCATTAGTCACGTTTTGAGCCAGAATGATCATGCAATTTCTTCCACCGTGGCACTCTCCAGCTGCTGGATTGCAGCTCCCATCATCTTCAGTCAACACAGGCACCAGCTTTATTTATATACCGCTTCATACCACCTAAGTCTAAGCAGTTTACAACTGTAAGCTACTTGCCCCCAACAATCTGGGTACTCATTTTAGCGACCTTGGAAGGATGCAAGCCTGAGTCGAGCTTGAGCCCTTTTGCTGGTCTTGAACTCACAACCTTATGGTTTTGAGTGAGTGGCTGAAGTACAGGCATTTAACCACTGCACCACAGTTGGTATCATTTGGGTATACAAGATGTTTCCAGGTTTGGCCATTTTTGACATTCACTATCATTGTTTCAAACCTGATCTCAGCCCCTGCTAGCTGTGGAATGCCATGATTTTGTTATTGAAGTCATACTAAATTTGACCTGAGAATGATTTCATGAACTCCTGTAAACAAAATCATGTGAATTGTCACAACAGCAATATGGATGAGTGAGGTCAGAACAATGAGGAAGATGAGGAAGTTGGTGCCCAGCACCCAGGGGCATAAACCAGGATTGAAATAAGGTGAATGTTCAGTGACGTAGCCTTTTGAGTTATGTTTGAGGGCAAATATGAGAATATCTAGCACAGGTCCGCTTTCATATAAGGAAAGGGAAAAGGCAGTGCAACCTTCCTTTTATATAATAAGTTTAAGGCTATGGAAATCACTGAAGACTCAATTCCATGCACAACTGAATCCTGCCCAGTTGCCCTTCTGATTGGTTACAGGTTCTGCAGCTTAACACTTTAGCCATAAGCGTGGGAAATTTGTTAGCTTCTTTATTTAAAAAATCCAACAAAGACAGGTGAACTATAGCACCTTACTTTTGGCAGCAGGCTATGGCACACACACACACACACACCCCCCCCCGAGGAAACTTGCCAAGAAAAGGCCATGATAAGTTCATCTTAAGGGTCGCAATAAGTTGGAAATGATATGAAAGCCCACAACAAGAGCAACAATCAGGGTTTTGTGTGTGTATGTTGCAATTTCACCGAAGAGCAGAGAAAGTGCAGAAATCATACTGGGAACAAAGTTCAGTTGGGAACGTGCCTTTTAAAAGAATAAGTTTCTAGTTCTGATGACCATGAAGATATACGCATGCCAAATCTGGGAACCCAAATGAGTTTGGTAGGACAAGGCTTTAGCAACCCATCTGACTCCCTTCACCTGCTCATGACTAACAAAAAATAGTGAAAATTATAAAGACTACAAGAAAAAAAATTAAGAATTATACAAACAATTCCTATGTATTATTTAAACAGGTAGTAAAATCTGGATTCTCTGGGAATGGAACAGGCTTGTCTGGGTACAGAAAAATTGTTTTAAACTTCAGGATACAGTTTTGATTATGATCCTCTTCATTAGCAAGCCATCAGACGGATTTTAAGTCTAATTGGATCATGCAGCATTCTTCCTATTTGCAAACCACACTCCGCTAAATGACAGGGAGGTTGAGTGGGTCATCAGGAAATAAATTCCTGTCAAGGACTTCTTTGTCCTTGAAAAGAAACACAACCCTGCATGCTTTCTTGAAAATTCTTCACATGAGGATCCTGTTAATCTATTGCATCCAGCCTCAATGTGTTTGTCTGCACTCACTGAAGATCATTGCTTCCAGGATTTATGGGGCAGTGGAGGTGGAGAACATCATCCAGGAGGCTCTGTGACATTGTTCCAACCTTGGCACGTCTAGATAAGAGGAATTAATGCATCCTGCTACTGACCTCACCCTGACATTCTCCTCCCATAGCATCTTCTGCAAGAAGAAAACAACCAAGGATGGAAGTAGCATACTTTAATCTCAATGATGCACAAAAACACACACATTATATTAGGCTAGGAGGAAAGAAAAAAAAAAGATTGACAGCCCCACCTAGAATAGGCAAGAGCTTGGCATAAGAAGAATCTCATGCAACCATCATGATTTTGGTCCTAGAAAGAATTTAAAAAGCAATTTAAGTTGCACAGAAGGAACTACATTTCCTCCTTTTCTCCCCCCCCCCCCCCACCAGCATTCAGAGATGCTGCTCTGAAAAAATATATATGGGGAAAGTCTGAGAAAGAGACAGGTGTCATGGGGGGGGGGGACTGCCCCTGCAGATACAAAGATAGTCCTGCACTCTCATCAATAAATCCCTTGTGCCTTTAAATAGTTTATTTCTACCCCCCCCCCCCCCCCCCGCAATTCAGTACAAATTCTGTAGGATAAATAAAGGGCAGACAGCAGATTAAGGCCTTAGGAGGACAGAAGTGAGAGTGGGCGAGGAAGAGAAGTTTGCAGAATGCTGATTGCTGGAGTACAGCTTCTTCCATCGTCTTCTGCTTCTACTGGTCACTGGGGTTTGGGTTGGCGTCAGGATACTTGGTGAGATCAAAAGTTAAGACCTTGCTGATGACACAGTCTCCTTGCTGTGAGGGAAAAAGTGGAGGGGGGACAAGTCAAGCCGCAGTCACATCCTCGGTCTCTGGAGACCACCACCCTCTATACAGCAGGCACTCCTACACCTCAGACAGGCTGCCAGGGTTTTATGTAAGAGTGGCTTGAATGTGTCTTTTATCTAGGCTTATCTAGGCATTGGCCAACTGCAACCTGACTTAGAAATAAGAAGCAGGACTTTCTTCCAATGTGGATAAGGATGCTACACAGACTTGAGTCTCAACACCAGCTTTGTGCTATCTTCTAAGGTGCTGCTGTTAATGGTGCCCCCAAGCCCACTAGCACTACATGACAGGCCAGCCTCAGCTAAAACAACAGCAACAACAGCAACAATAATAATTATTATTATTTCAGATCTTGACTTTTAGATCCTAAATAATTTAAAATATTTAAATTATTATTTATCAAAACATTTAACCTGAGACTTTCAAATCTTGTCCACTGATATGGCTTTAAAAGGATCTGCACTGGTGTGTGTGTGTGAGGGTGTGTCTGTGAGGGTGTGCCATAGTACATCAATTACCCATACTAGCAAGGAGCGTTCAGCAGCATGTTGCCTACAGTCTATTTCTCCTACTTCATTCCATACCTCGGGATAGACTCCAATGAGACTCTCAGCCTTGGTGTAGAACTCCTCCTTCAAGGAAATAACAATGGCCTGGAAGTTGCAGGTAGATTGCTCCTTGATGTAATTGGCCACCTGGGTGGAAGACAGAGAGGACGAAGATGAACAGAAGAAATGAGCAACCCTTTCCCACCTACCGGTATCTTCAAAACTGAGCCAACAGAGCTCAGCTGCCCATCTGATCTTTTCTACAAACCTTTCCAATGTTGGTGTTGTCCAAAGCTGCATCAATTTCATCCAGGACAAAAAACGGAGCTGGTTTGTAGCTAAGAACAGAAAGGAGACATGAATATCTGAAGGTGCCTTATACGGAGACAGACTCTTAGTCCATTTAGCGTAGTACTGTCTACTCTGATTAGCAACAGCTTTCCAGTGACTGAGACAAGAGGTCCTACTGAGCACTACTATGCATACAGACGCTGAGACTGAACCTGGGAACTTACATCTACAAACATGTTCTCTCCATGTCGTGCCCTCCTCGTCTTAATCCAACCCCCATTCCCCCAAATCATAAGAAATGTGGCCAGGGAAGCTACCAAAAGACCCCCAAATCTGTGCTATAAATAAAAACTCATGGGCTGTTTGTGTAGAGAACACAGTGCTATGGATTAGGAATGAGCATGGTCTGAGAAAAATTCACCTCCTCCCCAGACCCACACTTCCTCCCTCAAAAAATGATAATAATGATGATTGATGATTGATGATGATAAATTTATATTTCCTGCCTCTCCCTACAGATCGAGGCGGGATTACAGCATATTCCCATCCTCCTTCATTCTGTCCCCCAAAGGAAATCTGATGAGGTTCATTTCTCATTTAGTGGAGAATCCCCACAGAATTCCTTCCACATTAGAACAAGGCCCTGAACCTTGCTTTAGAGGAAAATTGTTGAGTCTTCCAGGAACAACAATTCTTTTTTTCTCAACTGAAGTTCTCTTTAGTGGAGTGGTGGGATTCCAGGCCCATAAAAACAGGCAGGGGAATCCCACATAGTCTGTGTGTTCCTCACTGCTGCTAGATGGAATTTAGGGTTTCAAAAACTTTCCCAAACAGTGAGGCAGAACTCTAAGCCTTATGGATATTTATGGAAGTACTATACTCATAATATCTGCAAAAAGATACTCATATTCAGTGGAAGGAGCATTTGTATCAACAAGTCTAGTTGCTACTCCAACATTCCCTTCTCATGGTCCTTAATCCTCTGTGTCAAACAAAATATATTTTACTACCCAATCGAACATTCAGACACCTATATAAAACTACAAGAAGAAAGAGTTAAAGAGCCATTAACCATCACGGGTCTCTGCCACCAAGCTACCCTGCAAAAATCCTGAATAATCATGAACCTAAACTTTCTTCAGGGACTAGTGCAGACCCAAGCTTCCTTAATGCAAAGCTGAGCTCACCTGTGGATGGCAAAGAGCAGAGCTAAAGCTGCCACGGTCTTCTCCCCACCAGAGAGGTTGTCCATGGGCCGGAAGCGCTTGCCAGGGGCTACACAGTTGTAATTGATGCCATCCAGGTAAGGCTCCTCAGGGTTCTCAGGGCCCAGGAAGGCCTACAGAAAAAGGGACAAAGAAACAGTGAGGGAGAGGGAGACCATGAGATTTCTTAACCCCCATAATCAATGCCTGCAGTCAGCATGGATTACGACTCTGGAGACCAGGGTTCAAATTCCTGCTCTGGCATGGAAACCACTGGTCTTAGGCAAGGCACACGCTATCAGCCTCAGAGAGAGGCAAAGGCAAACCCCATCTGAATAAATTTGGCCAAGAAAATCCTGTGATAGGTTCACTTTAGGATCCCATAAATCAGAAATTACATGAAGGCACAGAACAACAACAACTCAGCATGCTTGTTTGGGAGTAAACAAAACTGAAGGGATTGGAAGGCAGGAATAAAAACCAGAGAGGCTCTGTAGTGACTGTCCTGCATCAGGATTATAAGGCAGAGCTCTGGCTTCTAGAAATTCCTACCCACCAGTAGATGAAGGTGTGCCAATAAGTCCCCCAAAGATTACTGGTCAGAAAGTCTCTCTTAAAAAATGCTCTCTTATCCTCTGTAACCTCTCTTTTTAAATGGGCTCAAATAAGGCCACTTCAACTATTACATATGCACAGAGCCTCAAAATGTTACTTTTGGGGACAACAACTTCCAGAATCCCCCAAGGGACACATTTTCCAGGCTCTATGGTGTCTAGTAAAGGAGGAGAGCTAGCGCGGTGTAGCACTTTGAACACTGAAATACAACTCTGAAGACCAGAGTTCAAAGCCCTGCTCAGCCAGAGAAATCCACTTTTTAGTTCTCATGTTTGGAGAAAATCTCATTGAGAAGCTGGGACTAATAATTTAGGAAAATGGGAGCAAGGGGAATAAAGTTCACCTTCTGTTCACAAACAAAGGATGATGCTATTGCAGACCAAATGATGAGGACAATGTGCACAGACTCTGACGCAGCTAGGGATACTGTGGAAGGAAGAATGTTTCTACACAAATATGATTCAAGCTGGATCACAGTGATTGCCAGCCAGAAGAATTGCTCTGAGAATAAAATGGGACAATGTTTCAAAATCCAGCAAATGGATAAATGGTATATTTTGCATACGAATAGGAAGTGTAACAGCTAGGCTGTAATCAATCTTATGAGGTGTTGATTGATGTTTTAGAAGAAACTTTTGTTTGCATTTGGAAAGAAAATTTACATGAATACAGTTTCTATAGTCAGCTTCCAGTGAATCCTCTTAATTCCCATTGGTAATGGAATTTTGATCTCAATTTGCTTGCAAATTGGTTCCCAGTTACAAAAACACTCAAACTTTGGACAGCTAGGAGGAGGAAGAAAGATAGAAAAGTGACATTTTGTTCTTTTATGGAGTATGTTTCATTTTAACATTTATAAGAAATGGTTTTGTTGTAACAACTCCAGAAATGTTTAAACAGGATGAAGGCATTTTATTGTGTTTATGCTCCAATTCTGTGGAAGTGATTAAAAACTGAAGAATGTGATAATGCATACAGAATTTAGTTCAAGCTAGTGTGCTGCAATGGCTAGGCAATTTGACTAGAACTGAGGAGACCCAAGTTCACTTGTCCAGGAATCTCACTGGGTAAACCTGAGGCTAGTCACGATCTTTCACCATAACCTATCTCACAGGGCTGTTGTAAAGATAAAAATACAACCTTTAGCTCCTTAAAAGAAAGGCAGGATACATATTTAACAAAATATGTAAGAAATAAACAAAGGTTTTCTAAATAAATAATATCCCCAAATGAAAAACACAACAGCATGTTGCTACCCTTGAGAAGGAATGCCTGAAAGTGGGTGAATAACTACTGCTGAATTCTGAGAAGGGAGCAAAATGACTCCATAAAACAGTGATCAACGGTCACTGTCCAGCATAATTCCTTGTCCTCCTCACAAGTAAGAAGACAAAACTAAACAGTGCAAAGGGCAGAAACAATTGTGGAGAAATATGATAAAAGAGATTGTGCAAAGCTGAATAATTTATGTGATCTGATAAAACCCATCTTTTTTCACTCAGCATTTGAGTTCCTGAATTTAAAACAGAGTTTCTCAGCTGTTGGCCAGCCTGATGTTTTGGACAATGACTCTCAAACGTCCCAGCCAGCATTGCCAATGGTCAGGGATTCTCAGAACTGAAGTCCAAAATCAACTGGAGGCCCAACTGGTTGAGAATGACTGCTTTGAAGAATGCCTGAAACTCAGCCAAGACTGAGATGCTGTGGGATGGTCTGTGGAAAGTCAGGGAGTAATCTCACCTGGGCACTGCTGTTTCGAGACAGAGCTTTGTAGATCTCGTCGATATTGGTTGCCACTGACTCAAAGCAGGAGTTGAAGCGGTCAAAGCGTTCCTTTTTGATTTGTTCAAAGGCCTGCTTGGCTTTCTTAGCACGTTTTCGAGCAGCTTCGAATTCTGCCAGGGTAGAGGGAAAAGAGAAAGGATGAATGTTCACACCTCTCTGTAAAAAGCTTCCAATGACAAGTTCTGAGTCTTCCAAGCTAGTGGGTCTCAATTTTCAGCTGCTTTGGATTTCCTTTCCCACAAATAATGCCCAGCATGGCCCACGGTGTTTCTGGGAGTTGAGGTCTAAGAACCAAAGGTTGAGGAACTGGCTATACTGAGTAGTTCTGATGGGAACTGCAGCCTCACAGCATCTGCGGGACCACAGGTTCTCCAGCTTTGCTCTAGCTAATGAGGAGGCCATAAGGGTAATCCTGTACCATCAGAGGTCTCCTGGAACTTGTCCCGCACACTCTCCAGCTTCTCCATGGCCTTCATGTTCGGTGCAGCAATGCGCTGCAAGATACTCTGCTGTTCGTTCAGCTTCTGCTGCAACTGGTTCATCTCCTGCTTGATCTCATCTTCAGCCTGGACATCCTGTAAGGAAAAAGGCAGGAAGTAGCTCCAGAAGCCAAAGAACTAAGCAGGTCCCCTAGACTGAGAGATTTCAAGAGAAAACTAGATGTGATTCCCTTTAAAAACACTTGCAAAGGCAGCTGCTCCAACCACCCTGTGGTGCAGAAATGAGGAATCTCCTTGACTTCCTCATGAGTAGCTGCCCCCACACATTTATCCTTTGTGGTCTGTAGGAAACAATTTCCTCATCTTCATCTTTAGCAATCTGGGAGAGTGAAGTGCTGTCAGTAATAATTCTGCATAACTTTCCAACTCCTCTGTCTCAAATCGCAATCATTAACCCAGCTCCTGGACCAAACAGTATGGGACATGACTGAGAGCAGGGGAAATGTTAAAGGGCACAACCCCATATTCCAACTAAAGGGGTCTTATAAGATATCTTTTTTTAAAAAAAGAAAGAAACACCAGATAGCCAGGTTAAAGGAAACATTTTTATACTCTAGGTAACTATGGTAAGTAGCCCCTAACAATAAACTGAAAATTTACATGTAATGTCACAGAGGTCATCCATGGTTTGGTGGAGAATAACAGGGAGTAGATATGGATGAGAAAATACATAGGAAAAGTAGCTGCATTTTATCCCTGGAGAAGTGGAAGGAAAGGTGAAGGTGGGAATCCCAACAGGTGGAGGAGTATCCTCAAGGTGAACCAACTCTTGATGAAGGGTGTTTTGCTTGTAACAAGAGAGAAGATTTGTCTGCACACAGGTTGGGTGATTTACAAACACTCTAGGTTAATTTCTTTGGATTCCCAGACCTGCCCCCTCTCCAGCAAGTCTGATGTCATCTAAATAATTTTTTTCCTTTTGCTCTTAGCCCAGTTAACTGGGGCCAGGGGGCACAAATCAGAGGGATTTCCTTTCTGAGAGACCTGTTTGGGGGGAGAAATGACATCCAATAAATATGGGAGCAATACATGACATTAGTCGTCATCACAACCAAAGGCATGTTTGGAGAGGATACAGGAGAGAACCTTTTCAGTAACTGCTCCCAAGTTGTGAACCCCCTTCTATGGGAAGTCCAGTTTGACCCCTCCTTCTGCCAGAAGGCAAAGACATTTTCATTTAGACAGGCATGTGGTTTTTAATGTATTGCAGCAGATGCTACTTGTAATGAGGAGTGCTGTGTTTCTATTTTATTATGTTTTAAACAAGCTTTTAAAATTATTTTTAACTTGTATGTTTTAAACAGAACTCTGATTTAATTCCCTTCTATCTGTTGTGTTAATAGTGTTTTAATTGTACTTTGTTTTATTTCATTGTGAGTCACACTGAATCCCACCCAGGAGAAAGGCGGTGTTATTATTATTATTATTTTAAATAGATAAATAAAATGGGATAGAGATCCTAGTCATTGGAGTAAAAGCGAGTATTGCACTCATTAAAAGAGTAATGTTTTCAATTTGCAATAGAGAGAGAGCACTTTCCTATCTCTTTGTTTATCATGTGGACCTTGGCCTGATCTAGATTGGCAAAAAGAAGTGTGTTCATGGCTGCATGAAAGTCTAGCCTTTAGATGAGAAAAAGGGAAAGTGTGACATGAGAACGCTTTTTTTGTGTTTTAGGGGAGAAGAAGCGCCTTTAAAAAGGTGCTGGTTTTCCCAGCTTCTTTTTTAAAAACTGTGGAACAGCGCAGCTCCATCTAAAGGCTGCGGTGCAGCTGCTAAGCATTAAGGAAAAGGCAACTTCATGTCACACTTTCCTGCCAATCTAGAAAGCCCCATAATATACAAAATGCAGATATTTGATGTAATGCTGTCTTGAACACAGACTCTCTATAGCTTTGGACTAGTATTCCTAGATAGCATGGAGTCCATGCTAGTCAGTTTGCAAGGTGGGATATACTTTCAGCTTCCAATTGTTTTCTCAAGAATAGAGAGGTCCCTACAACAACAACAACAAATATTTATTTATAACCTGCTCCTCTGAGCAAGCAATTGGGGCAGAGTACAACAATTTAAAAACAAGTACAATTTAAAATGTTACATCCCAATCCCTCCTCCCACCCCTTAAAATAAGATTAAACTAGCACAAGGTTAAAAAACAGAAACAATACAATATATCCAGTCCAGATTTATGGGGAGCCTCAAGATGATATCTGATGTGGCTGGGGAGGCTGGGTAGATGTCTTGGAGACGAGGGAAGGTTAGCCACTGTCCGGAAAGGCCTGCCGGAAGAGATGCGTCTTGGTGGCTTTTTTAAAGCTGTCCAGGGCCGTAATAAGACACATCTCATCCGGCAGGTCGTTCCACAGTCTGGGAGCGATGGCAGAGAAGGCCCTCTGAGAGGTCTGTGACAGCCTGGTCTTAATAGGCTGTAGCAGATTCCTCCCAGAGGACCGGAGCATGCGAGGGGGCTCATATGGGAAGAGGCAGTCCCTGAGGTAGGATGGACCTGAGCCATGTAGGGCTTTAAAGGTTAAAACCAACACCTTGTACTGCGCCTGGAAACTAAACGGCAGCCAGTGGAGAGACTTGAGCACAGGTGTTATGTGCTCTCTCCTCGATGTTCCAGTAATAAGCCTGGCTGCCATATTTTGGACCAGCTGAAGTTTCCGGGTTAGGCACAAGGGTAGCCCCATGTAGAGCGCGTTACAGTAATCCAAACATGAGGAAACCAAAGCATGTACCACAGTCTCCAGGTCTCTCATGTCCAGGAAAGAGTGCAGCTGGCGTATCAGCTGAAGATGATAACAGGCACTCCTGACTGTTGCATTCACCTGACTAGTCATGTGAAGCGACGAATCTAGAAGTACCCCCAAACTGCGAACAGAGTCCTTCGAGGAGAGTGTGACTCCGTCTAGGACTGGAAGTTGTATTCCTGGACCTGGTTTCGGGCTGGTGACTGTCAATACCTTTGTTTTGTCTGGATTGAGCCTCAATCTGTTTTCCCTCATCCAATCCATTACCGCTGCAAGGCAGTCATTAAGAGGAGAGACGCCATCTGAGGTCTGAGCAAATAACAACACCAGGACTGGGAAATGTATGGCCCTCTAGAAGGGGATCAAGCACTACTCCCATCTACACTGGCTTAGATGGGAACAGAAGTTCACATGTTTCCCCAGCCCTGATCCCTCTTGACCAGGTTAAATGCCAAGTTTATACAGAAATGCCACAATTTTTCTGTCAGTTCACCAGTATATGCCTCAAAGAAAAAGCACTACACAGTTTGGTTCAGGGTGGTTCTTAAATTAACATGTTCATTCAGATAACACTTGTAGACTTTGACTTCAATTCTCTCACTATCTGAGCCTTGGTGAGCAGCTATGTACAACAGGGCTTTCTCAATAATGAACTTAGAATTTCCTTATGGGGGCTTTCTCATCAGTAGGTTTTAGTCAGCAAGTTAGATACTCAAAATTTCTACAAAAGAATATAAGTACAAAACTATTTTTTTTAAAAAAAATGCTTCCCTTTTAAAATTTTAAATACTTTCATATTTTGCTGTCGTTTGAAGTTGCACCATAATCCGTAGAGTTGTTATTATGCTGGCTTTTAAAATGTCATTTTTATTTTAATGTCAGCAATCGTGTAGATCGTTTGACGAAGGCTATAAATGTTGCAGTGAAATACATAAAAATGACTTAAGACTAAATCCCCAACATTGTTCTAATGTGGCAGAGGAAAATCAGCTGAGGAGTCACCAGTGAAACACACCCTAAGCATGTACATTGAGGGTGGGGGTCACATTAAGCTATTGTCTTCTAGAAAGGTACCAAAAATGGCACTGCAACAGGCACAGATCCCACACACTTGAATCATTAAGTTTGGTGGGCTTCTTACTAAGAAGGAAAGGTAGCATTTCACAACCCCCACTTTCTTAGTTCTCCCACAGACCCAAAAGGATCTTACCTTCAGGTCCTCAGAGAGATCACTATAGTCAATCTCAATGAGAGCTTCTCGGGCGTACATGTTGGAGGTCCTCTGTGAGCTGCTGGCTGTCTCCTCCCCTTGGGAGCCACCCTGCATCCAAGTCAAAAAGAAAAACATTTTACTCTTTTTTCTGGCCTCACATCTATCATCTATTGGGTAGTGGATTCTCTCTCACCTCCTCCTGGCTGATATCATCCATGGTGCCTTTGGAGAGGGGCAGCTTGATATCCTGCATCTTGCAGGCTTGCAGCAAGTTGTGGCGATCGCTGCGCTTCTGTTCCAGCTTGGTCTCAATGGCCGTCACCTCCTTCTGCAAATGTGTCATCTCCCTGCAGGCAGAGGACAAAGAGGCACAATGTGAGAAAGATGGCATAGGCACAAAACATCTTCACTGAAGGTCTGTAAAGGATGGTGCCAAGTTGTTGGAATCATTAGCTACATAAACCACTCATTCATCTGCTGTCAGCACAGGTAGCACCAAAGTTTGGTGGTTTTAGGCAAACATCTTGCCTGAGAACCTTTAAAGGGTTCTGTGTTATCACCTCTGCAAATATAACTTAGGTTGCCCACCACCACCAAGGCTGGCAATCACAAACATCTCATACCATAGAGACCCTTCTAAAGATGTAAACAGGGTGAGGAACATGTGGCCCTTGCGATGTGACTGGGCCACAATTTCTATCATTCATCCCCATGATGGAATCTGAGATTGCAGTATCTGGAGGGCCACGTTTCCCATCCTTAGCATAAAGGACTCTGGAATGCAATCTCCATTCAGGTATGGACCAATCAAATAGGAGGCAGAGCAACCCTGTGAGTGGGCTTATAGGTCAGATCTTTGGTCTGTATACTCACACTCACCTCCAAGTGTTGCAATACGCTTATTCTTAACTCACTTACAGGTGATTCTCATGGGCTGTACCTTAATCAGCAATTATTTCATTTCAAGAAACAGAGATGGTTCCCATCACTAATTCACAATGGAGAAGTATTCCAGAACACATTTGCATAAGGATACTGGGAATTTTTTTAAGTGAGTGGGAGAGTATAAGGGCTGTACACCATAAGAGGCTAATGAAAACAAACAGTATGGAAAGAGTGAGAAGGCTCTTTTTCTTTAATATCATCCTAGAACAGAAGGATCAAGGAACTGACTAGTGGCAGCAGTGTATGACAGAAAAATAAGACACTTTGTTCACAAATTGGATACTCAAAATATAGATTTCACTGCAAGAAGTGATACTCTATCTTAGAGGACTAATGGGGATCCAAACCCTTGGTTGTCAATGACAACCATCCTTTTTCCTCTGGTAATAACATGTTTATCTCAAAGATCCCCTAATCACAGTTTTTCCACAAGCTGTAGAAAAATACGAGGAGAAGGGGTCCTCATATGTCAAGGGAGAAGAAACCACCCTCCTGCTTCCATGGGAACACCCAAGGAACTAAGACAGGCCAGAATCAGTGGCAAGCACAAAAGTAGTGAGTGTCAAACCAGCCCTAAATCTGTGGCTTCCCAGGCTTGAAGGGAAAAAGCCACAGATTTATTCATGGCAATTAAATGGAATCTCTTTGTTCAGAGGAAGAACACCTTCAAAGCACTGGACTACAGAGACAGAATGCAGATCACAAGAGCACCTTATAACTTTTGGTGTATTTGGCCTGACCCAGAGAGAGCTGCTCTGGCCTCGTTTACATTACGGGATATTCACACTCCCATCCCACTTCATCAGTAGAGGAAATGGAAGGGTATGAATCAAAACACAAGTTGTCCAACATCTATCAAGAAGACAGGCTGGAATTTAGGGAGCATAAGACCCCACATGGGGTCCAAGGAATCCAAGACTCACTTGTTGGCTCCACCAAGCTTTTTGCGGATCTCCTCCATCTCGTGGTTCTTGTCATTCACCTCAGATTTCTTGGCTAAATGCTGGTTCTTCAGATCCTGTAGCTGTGCCATAGTCTCATCAATTATCTTCATGTGCCGCTGTTCCTCCTAAGCAAGAAAGAGGTGAGAAGACACATTGTTTCATCTAAAACAGGCTCAAGTGCTTCTTTCTCACCTCCAAACCATGGGCTTCCTGCCCCATTGAACCCAAGGCTACCACAACCCGTAACGGCCTGTACTGCACCTTCTTGAGCTTCTCTATTTCCGCTTCATCCTTTTTGACTGTCTGCTCCCACATGTGCACTTTGTCCTGATCTTCCTTGAGTTGGTTCTTCTCATAATCCAACTGGATGCCCAAGCGGGTCTTCTGGTTCTCAAACTCCAGCCTACAGAGGGATGGAAGAAGAGCTGAGTACTTCATCTAAATATCTTCCATCCCATATATCTTCAGAAATCCTTGAGACTGGTTGATTCAAAGTGGGCTGAAAAGGAGAAAGAAATAAGACCAATACCTTTTCTTGGCAATTTCATTCTGGCGTTTCACCTTCTCCTCTTCAAACTCCCTGATGTTCCTTACTCCAATCTCTCTGCAGAACTCCTCAAAGACCTCATCTTCTACCTAGAAAGATGAGGGAAAGGATACATTAAGACAGAGATGTTCACAGTGGGATGGGATGAGATGGACCACAGATGTTTTTATGTTCCAGAGAAGACATTTCTAGCTTCAAAACTCTCGTTCCACACTGACTGGTCTACTATGCCATCCATTAAGCAATGCAGAAGATTATGAAGCAAAACCTAGGCTGGACTCACAGGCAAATCGTCCACTGTAGTTCAAGCCTTATACAGTGGTCCCCCGGGTTACGAAAGTAATCCGTTCCGGATTACTTTTCGTAACCTGGAAATATTCGTTACCCGGGGGACTGCTTTTTTTGACGGACCGCGCGGCAAATTTAAAGGGGCCGCGCGGTTTTTTTGTTTCTTAACCCGGGTTTTTTTTTTCGTAAGCCGGGGCCGTTTTTGCGGCCCCGGCTCTTTCGTTCCCCGGGGTTTTCGTATCCCGGGGGATTTGTAACCCGGGGGACCAGATGAGATGAATTTTTAATCTACTCTAATATTATCAACTCTGACTGCTAGTGCTCTGTAGGACCTCAAGGATTTTACATCACTTGATTCTTGGTTGGAGACATCAGTAACTGAATCTGGAATGTCCAGTATCAAAAGTATGTACTCTGCCAGGGAATTAAGCCCCTCCTCATGTTGACGAAGAATATATCTAATATACCCCTCAGTCCCTCAGTCTGTGCATTGCCCAGAGGGATGGGATTAATAATGGCAGCATGTATTTTAAGTCGGCATATCCTCTATTACTAAACTGCTGCTTAACTAAATACAGGCAACTTCTTTAAGAAAGCTTTTGAAGAACCCTGGAGCTGTATTGCTATTCTTGTTACCATCAAACACATGTGCATCACAACTAAGAGTACTAGACTGCAAGTTCAAAACCACTGTCTTCTGTCTTCTCTTCTCAACTTCTGCTAGAAAACTAGATTCTCGCTCAATTTTCTACCTTTACAGCTTCTCCCATTCTTTCCATTCCACTTCAGGCCAGCTGCCCTTGGCCTGGACTCACCATACCTGGTTCATCTTCTCCTTGAGCTCCTTCATCTCACGCTCTCTCCCCTGGATGATGCGCTTGATATCATTGATGCGGGGTCCAAAATTAGCCAGTTCACTTTCTAGCTTGGACTTTTCCTGTTGGGAATAGGGTCAGATCAGGGACATAGTAGAAGGATCTTTACTTTTTCCTCTTCTAAATGATAAAGCTTGTTAAACTTCAACCCATTTTGAAAACGGCAGGACTGAAACTTCAGAGCTTGCATTTGAGGTGGGGTGAGGGTAACCTAGAGTTCACCTGCATGCCAAAATAGCCTTGTTGTTTTGTTGTTGTTATTGATTATATTTATATCTAACATTCTTCTAATCAGCAACATACACAGTTTCCTCCTTGATATTTTAATCTCACAACCACCATGTGAGGTAGGTGAGGCTAGAAGAGCAACTGATCCACAATCACTGAGTAAATTCGGCAGCTCAATGGAACTTGAACCTGCATCTCTCAAATCCCAGTCCAACACACAAAGCAAATGAATTTTGTCACAAAAGAATAACAATTCTTCTAAGATGTTCATTCTTCAATGACCAAGTTGTTTACCTGAGAGTAGCCTTGTAGCAGGTTCTCATGGACCCCAGTAGTAAAAAGCTAGTCACAGGATGCATATTCAGGTAAAATAGATCCTTTCACACAAGAGTTCTAAGAGTTTCAATCAGGGTATCCATGGGGAGCCAAGTGGATTTTGCTCAAAACTCCAAATTGAAGACAGATGAACTCCCCCAAGCAACTTTTGCTGCAACTTCTCCATTATCTTGGGAATTACTACCATTTTAGCCCCAAAACATTTTACACATAACTTTTCAGATCTGCTGTGCAATCTGGTGGCTTGAAGACCATCTGGCCCCAGCAAGCCACTTTACCTGGAGATTGAGAGCCAGATGGCGGGTCTTGGTTTGCTCCAAGTCACTCTGGGAATATTTCAGCCGCATCTGCAAGCCATGAGCTTGGGACTGGACTTGGCGCAACTCTGCTTCCTTTCTCTTGGCCTTCATTTGCTCCTGGAAGAGGGAGATTCAGAGGAGTGGAGAGGAGAGGAGAAAGTTATCTGAATAAGATGAACTTGCTTGTTTGCTGCAGTCAATTCTAATGAGAAGTAGCTTGATGACACAAATACATTTAATGACGATGAAAAATGGACACAAACCTGGTTTCAGAAGGCAAACAATCCCTAAGTAACAAGGGGTTCAAAGATATTGGACCTGGTCCTCAAAAACCACTTCAGCACTAAATCCGTTCACTTTCAAGCGAAACCGATAGATCCTTGTGACATTTTCAAACAGGGTGAGGGAACCCTCATCTCTCCAGGTGTTTTGGACTACACAATCCCTTGCTATTTTTTGTCTAGGCTGGATGGAATTGAGCCATAGGCCAAAGCATCTGGAGGGCAAAAGTTATCCCTCCTTGGTTTCAAGTTTTTTCCTCCTATCATTGATCTGAAGGCTCAGGACACAAGTGTGTTTGCATTCAGAATATCACAGGGCTGTTTTTCCGCTTGGCCATGGGAGACGAAGAACAGTTAATCTTCTGAAGTTGACAGCTCCAATGATTTTGATGAGCAACTCTTTCAAAGGATACATCTGGAAATATGTTGGCTATGAAAGTGCACATGCATGCAATTTTTCATCCCATCTATTAATCACCCTCCATTGGGGAAATATGTTTCTGTAAATAAATATGACAGGATAATGCCAACCCTAACTAAATATAAGTCAGATAGTGCAAAATATGTTTGCTGAGCCAATTTGCTATTCTTTCCATTCTTAGGGAGAGCCTGAAAAAGGAGAAACCCCCACTGTGCCATTGGAGTATCTCCTGAGGAAAACTCTAGAACAGGTTACCCTACAGGGAAATCATGCCCAGTGCAGTGAAAATGCATTCACTCCCTAGATCTGGGAGGACAACCTATGGCCTGTCAATCGTTGCTGAACTGTAATTCTCATCAGCACAAGCCAGCAGCCTCAAGAAACAATAGAGGACAAGATACTTCTTCATTGCTGCTTTAAGCACATTTGCTTAGAGCAAGGCCCATTGAACTTTTCTCCCCAGTTAAGCATGTTAAGCATTGCAACCAGAGATGTCTAATTCCAAAAAGAAAACCCCAAAGGGTCTCTCTGAATGTGGAGAAAGAATCTACCCTAATCTCCTTGTAGGCAAACTAGTTTCCTATATGAAAGAACCACATTTTTAAAACGGAGATACATTCTACTGCTTACAACCTGATATGGCAGTAGCTTCACTGACAGCTCACACCGGTTGCATTTTTTCCTTCTTAAACCAAGACTCTCTTATGAGAATTATCACTCTATCCCTGTGTAAGCCACCACTTTCTACTGTTCTTTCTATTATTTGTTCCCAAGTTTGAACATTAGGGCACTTAAAGAACAATTTGCTTTTAACCATTTCACTCTTTTGGTAACATATTCATCAGAGAAAATCAGTGAGATCAAATAAAGGTTGATGAAGTTCTGGTTAATTTGACTTCTGGAAAGCCACTATGTGAACTCAAGGCCTTAGCTTTCTTGACTGAGTTAATCCAACTGACTTGTGGACTCTGTCTTTTCCTATCACCATCTGCTTTATGGAGCATTAGCATTTTTTCCACAGTGAGTCATGTCATCCCATGATAATAATAATAATAATAATAATAATAATAAAGTTTTATTTATAGCCCGCTCCTCTGTATCCAATCGGAGCGGGTTACATCAATTAAAAAATGCAAGATAAAATATACACGACCCATACCCAACCACTCGCCCCTTAAAATTAAATTAAACTAACATCAGTTAAAACGACATGATAAAAATTTCAATTTAAAACGGCAACCCATTGCATAGAGATCAGGGTCAAGATGTTAAAGTGCTAATGGGAGAGCTTAACCCAAACAGAAACAGGAGGTTAAGGACTTTCTGGGAAGGCCTGCTGGAAGAGATGCGTCTTCAAGGCTTTTTTAAAGCAATCAGAAGATGTAATAAGACGCATCTCGTCCGGCAGGTCATTCCACAGCCTGGGAGCAACAGCCGAGAAGGCCCTCTGGGAGGTCTGTGTCAGCCTAGTCTTCATAGGCTGCAAAAGGCTCCTCCCAGAAGACCAGAGTGTGCGGGGGGGGGGGGGGTTTCGTATGGGAGATAAGATGGACCCAAGCCATGTAGGGCTTTAAAGGTTAAAACCAACACCTTGTACTGAGCTCGGAAACTAATTGGCAGCCAGTGGAGAGATTTGAGCACCGGTGTTATGTGCTCTCTCCTTGATGTTCCCGTGACAAGCCTGGCTGCCATATTTTGAACTAATTGAAGTTTCCGAGTTAGGCACAAGAGTAGCCCCATGTAGAGCGCATTACAGAAGTCCAATCGTGAAGTTATCAAAGCGTGTACCACTGACTCCAGGTCCTTCAGCTCCAGGAAAGGGCGCAGCTGGCGGATCAGCCGAAGCTGATAACAGGCACTCCTGACCGCTGCATTCACCTGACTAGTCATGTGAAGCGATGAATCAAGGAGTACCCCCAGACTGCGAACAGGGTCCTTCGAGGAGAGTGTGACCCCATCTAGGACCGGGAAGTGTATTTCCCAATCCTGGCTTCGGTCCTGTGACAGTTAGTACCTCCGTTTTGTCCGTATTGAGCTTCAACCTGTTTTCCCTCATCCAATCCATTACTGCCAATGACAGTCATGACTGCTCAATGACAGTCATTGAGAGGAGAGACGCCATCTGAAGTCTGGGCTGACGATCTGGTCATGGAGAGGTAAATCTGAGTGTCATCAGCATACTGAAGACACTGAGCTCCATGCCTCCGAATGATCTCACCCAGCGGTGTCCAAGGCACAACAGTTCCAGTTTAAACATTTTGGCTTCTAGCAAAAGTTCAGGTTTAATTAGCTCTAAGACCCATTTTTTAATTTTTTTTATCATTTTATTATTTATTAATTTGGGGGCAATCTTTGGAACCCACAGAACTCTTTTCCAGCACATTCCAAATGAGCTGATTCTCCTCCTGTCAGCTCTCTTCACTGCCCAAGCACAAACAGAAATAAGAAATGCTGTGGCTTGAAAGAGACTGACTTTTATATTTAATGATACTGTAGACCATAGACTGAGGAAGAATGAGGGCCAAAGCAGATGGGCACAAAAGAGCAGCCCAAGTCTGCTCCGTCCAGAAGCAGGTCCAAACCCTGCTCACTACACAGCCCTCTCCAAAGGTGGGTTGTGCTTGCTGGGGCTGACCAGCACTTCCAGGAGCTGGATTATGCCAGCTTCTTTTTGCTCCGATTTAAAGGACTGGAGTGTGGCCTCAGCACTTCTTGCGGATGCTTTGGAGACATGTGTTATGTAATTGGCATGGAAGCCACTTTTTCCTGCCTGTGAGTTTCACCCCTAGGATACAAAATGAAAGGAGTAGCTGAAGGGACTCCTGATGGAAAATGCATGGAATGTTTGTGTTCAACACAGTTCCTTCACTCCAACAGCTAACATGGCTCCATTTGCTGAGGAAATGAGGCATACCATCCCTACCTGAGGGGAAAAAAATCTTCAGTTTATTTTTCACTTTACCCCTTTCATTGTGCAGTTCTAATCTCTGGTTGAAGTAATTTAGATAAGGCTAGAGACAAATTTCTCAGTTATTGTAATATTTATATATAGCCCACTTTTTCTCCAAAACTGAGACTCAAACCTGCTCACAATTTCAAAGAACACCACAACTGAAAACATACAAAAAGTGAGCATTAAAACAGATTCCAACTATCACAGTATTAAAACGCATCACACATTAAAAAAACAAAAGCAATTTAAAAAAATAAAAGCTCTTTTAAAACCAGCATGATTAAAATAATACAGCACCCCCTAGCTCCTTCTTGAAGACTTTGTTTAAATGTTTAAATAAAATAATATTTTTTATTTATTTATTTATTTATTTATTATTTTAAAAGCCTACCTAAATAAAAAGAAAAACCACCAAGAAGGGCCTCTCCTGATGATTTCAGAGCCCAGGCAAGCTCATCCAGGGAGATATAGTCTGTCAAATAGCCTAGACTTGAGCACATAAACAGCACTCTGAATTGTGCCTGGAAACAAACTGCCAGCCAGTGGCCTCGGTAATCTGCTCTAGTTAACAGTCTGGCTGCAGCTTTTGGTCCATCTGAAGTTTCCAAACGCTCTTCAAGGGCAGCTATGCACACTTCTACTCTTCAAGGAACGTTTGGCCATGTGTTTCTTCTACCAAAGTGTCCTACCTTTGCTGCTGCACATCTTTATGCTCTTTCAGCACCACAAAGAGCAATAAGCCACTTTCTAAAATGATAATCCTCAATGGGTCTGCAGGTATTGCCGGACAGCTTTTCCTCATCCTCATGTATTCTACAAGTGCAGGAGAAGTGAGAGCATGCCTTACTGTAAAACTTAACAGCAGTTCTGACCTTTAGCTCCTCTGTCAGCCTCTCTTTCTTCTCTTTCAGCTTGTCCACAGCCTTTTCATCCCATCGCCTGGCCTTTGCTTTCAGGTCACTGGCACCTCCTGAGATTACCCCTGACTTCTGGAAAAGGGTTCCATCCAGGGCAACAGTCTACATTAGGGAAGGGGGGAGAAATGGAGAGAGGAAAATGAATATTACAAACAAAGAAGAAAGGGTCAAGTCTTGGCTGTCAGAATGAATATAAATTTATTCGGTCAATGACCAGCAAAAGTTAAGATGTCAGATGTGACAGCAGTTAGCAACAGCTATGAACAACACATCAGCAAGAAGGATCACCAGCTGTTTTGATCCGTACCAGGGTGGGAATCATGCGTGACCCTCCAAAAGTTGATGAATTGCGACTAGTAGCATTTGCAGCTGTGCAAAGGCTGCTCGGAAGTGTCGTCCAACTTTATTTGGAGGACTACATGGTTCCTATCTCTGGTTTGCACTGTCAGTGAGGAAACTGTGAAAATTGTGGTCCAAAACATCTGGAAGGCCAAAAGATCCCCAGCCTTGGGTTAGAGAGGTTGTCAAATTTTGCTACTCTAGACGTTTTGGACTTCATCTCCCAGAATTCTTGACTGTTCGCCAAGGTGGCTAGGGCTTTGGGGAAATGAAGTCCAAAACACATGGAGAACCAAAGTATGGGAACCACTGGGCTAGACAAAAGACCAGGCAGAGGGTATTCTACAAGTCTGTGCAAATACAGAATTAGGAACTGAATGAACATTTCACTGTATTTCTAAAATCTTTTTTTGAGAGAAATTTCCAGCTGCAAAAACTGGTATGGGCAAACTTCCACTAGAAACAGGAAGAAGTTTGTTCAATTTACATTTTAATGTAATTTAAAGCTAACAAAAGCTTAACCTAACCCACTCTTCCTGAACCAGTGAATGTCCCAAAATGCAATTATACTTTGACATGCACACTATAATGAATTTTGAAATGCAGCTTTCAAGTCAAAAGGTCTATACAAAAACAGATATGACAGGGAAACGTGTTATTTTCACTAAACTATAAAAATGCATTACATGGGGCAATACTGACTGCAGAAATATGCAAAATTGCACATACTTGCTCACACAAATACAAACTAATTGTCTTGTAGACATGGGGGGGGGGATCATAAACTGATGTGGAAACAGAATGTGACAAACGTAAGAGTGCAATAAAATGAGAAACTGTAATAAACTGTAATTGCCAAATTTGCTCTTTGGGCTTTCAGAAACCCAAAAGAAGGACCAGAGTAAGATTGCCACTAACAAGACTTAAGTGTCTTTGAATGTTTTTCTTTCAACCAGCAGAAACCCAACACATTATGCAAAGTAAACAAACACCTTTTCTTCATTTGTACACATTTATACAGGACATAAAATTCACATTTCTTTGCTACAGGATTTGTGTGACTGTATGTAAGCAGACACTTTCCTATTGACAGGATAGCAGAAAGGTTTGTAGAGATGCATGGCAAGTCTCACCTTGTGACGCTGGTGGCCCCCAAAGGCAATGCGACGGGCATCCTCTACATTGTCACACACAAGGGCATTCCCACAAGCATACTGAAGGGCCTTCTTGATGTGAGGAGGTTCGTAGCGGATCACATCAATCACCAACTTGGCTCCCTTGAGCTCCCTGAGCTTTTCATCTGTGGGCTTCACCTGGGAAAGATGATAAAAATAATGTCAGGCTGGGACAAAAAGGTCTCGCAAGTTAAATTGTCACATGTAACAAGATTATCAGCATACAGGTGTGTTTTTTTTTGTGGCAACAAAGTTACTTTGAAATATAACAACAACAATAAAAATCAATGTTACTCAATGTTATCTCATATGTTGTACTTTTTATTTGTCACTTTAGGAGAGGACAAAATGTGAGATTTTAAATCAAATTTAAAGTCATTTGTTAAAATGATAAAGAGTAACATCAATAAACTATCTTGAAAGACAAGTACAATAATGAATAATGAAAAGTACAATAATGATTCTTTTCAAAATGTAAGGGGCCATTAATATACTCTGTTCGACTTAGAAGGGTTGTAGATCCCCTTTATCTTTTTCAAAAAACTATACTGAAAATTTTGTGGAGACAACTTCAGCAGATTTGGGGGGGTCTGTTTTGGACCCACATGAGGCCTTTGCTCCTCCTAGGATAGAAACAGCCCCTTCACCTAAAACCTGTCAAGGGGCTATAAACTTGGCAAAAACAGTCTTATATGATGGGAACAGATGTTTTATGAATTCTAAAAATGTCTTGGGAAGAGGAGGCACATAGGCTTGTGCAGCATCCATGTGGTCTGCACTTTGCCCACACCTGTTTTAAAAAGTAGATTTCCAGGCCCTTTGACTGGGAGGTGGGCAGGACCCATAAAAGTGAAAAATGTATGCTTATTTGCCTAGACCTCATCTGTTGATTCCAAGCACCAAATCAGGGAAGTAGAATTCTAGCTTGCTGTCCTTGCTCCTTCTGGAGTACAGGAGCACCATCTCTGTATGAGGCATGTGCACAGGAAGCAGAAAGCTGCAAGAAACAATTTAAAACATATGTAAAGTCGCCCCTCCTTTCTTGTGGACTTGGGATCTGCGTTCTTGGTTATGCTCAATAGGGCGTGCTTGGTTATCCTCAATAGGGCACACTTCACTGGTGTGTGTGTATCTGTATGTCCAGAACAAATCCCCTGTGAAAATAGAGGGTCAACTGTATTTCTTAGATGGGACTGAGCAGAATTCCCATACCAAGTTTACATGGAATTGAGATCAGGAACCTATGGAAGAATATGGGTGCGCACAATACAGGTGGGAAAAGAAAGGGGGAAAAATGAAGAAGAAAAAGGAAGAGTCTGGACAAGTATGTTGTGCCTTCAAGTCGCCTGTCAGTTTATGGCGACCCCATTAATTTTTCATAGATTTCTTAAGTAAGGAATTCTGAGGTGGTTTTTGCCAGTTCCTTCCTCTGAAATGCACTCTACAGCATCTGGCATTTATTGGTGGTCTCCCATCCAAGTACTAACCATGGCTGTCATTGTTTAGCTTTCAAGATCAGACGAGATCTGGTGCCTTTAGGGCATTCAGTAAATTTTTAAAGAGGAAAATGCTAGCACAGGTTTGTCCGTTTTTAATCACCTTTCTGCCACATTTGTAGGAGTTCAGGTAGAGTACCCTGGGCCATGTCATGTTATTCTCAAAAACAGCCCTCGTGAGCCATGCTATGCTGAGAAATAAATGAGATGTCTGTAACTATTTCTTTGAGTTTCATGGCTGAATGGAAATTCTAATCGGCTGAACTTCATGACTGAACTGGGACGTTTGAAGCACCATGCTCTTTCATATAACCCCACCATTCTCTGTCCCACCACTGCTGCAATTACATCTGGTGGGAAGATCCCAGTAAAATGTAGTATAATAGGAGTAATTAAATTTTCCCTAGATCAAGCCAACATTTCCCCACCTGCAGCAAATCCCTCACCTCAAGGTAGTCAAGGGGAAGGAAAGTTTCAGGTTCCCCTCGCTGCTCCTTGATGTACTGGATACAGTCCCGGCCAGTCTTCTCTGAGTCAACAATGATGGCGTCCATGTTCTTGCCCAACACCTTTGTGACAGCTATCTGATACTTCTTCTGGGTGGGCTGGCAGAGGTCAATTAGACGCCCATACTGTGGGAAGCAAAGGAAAAGAATGAGATAGGGAGAGCCACTCCAATCCACCTTCACCATCACTCTGCCACACACATACCAATATGACCACCCCAGTTGTAATATTGGCCATGGGCTTCTTTGGAAAAGCCACATACCACAGAGCCGGGATACAGGCGCTTGATGCTTTCCATGATTTCTGCCTTGCGCTGCTGCCGGCTGCTCTCCTGTCGATCAATGCGGGCATCCCCCAGTTGCTCCATCACCTGGTTCAGCTCCTTGTTGATCTCATCAATCCGGCGCTTTGCCAGCTCTACCTCTTCTGTCAGCTCCCCCTCCAGCTTCTTTTGCTCTTCCAAGGACTGCCTATAGAAGAAAGAAGGTAATGGGAAGATGGCCACAGAGCTTCACTCCAAGTTCCCTGGGAACTCTGTCCTTGAGTGTTCAAGCTGCACTGTCCTACGGAGGAGCCACCAGGAAAGCTTCATGGCTGAATGCTTTTGACCAGCCCCAACAGCAAGCCCAGATTCCTTAGCCTTTATCCACTCTCTGCATTTTCACCCACCCCATCTCATCCCACAATAATAGGAAGAGGATGGAAGTTCTTCTGGCCCTTACTTGCTGGTGGCAATGTACTCCTCCAGCTTCTCAATGCGCTTCTGGTTCTCCTCAATCTCTCGCAATTTTTGCTTGATCTTGGCCTACAAGGATAGAATAAGTATGACACATAAAGGAACAGAGCTCAAAGAAATGGCCCAATTCGGCCAGCACCGAACACAAGGCTTTGCTTTCATCTGGTGAGAATTGTCACTGAAGACAACATTAGGACGACCGGCTAGAACGATTCAGATACTTAGTAACACCTTTTACTTATTGTGCGTCGCATAAGAAGCACTGAAATGATGGAGAATTTTTGTTAAAAGGTTGATGGAAAGCAAAGAGAAGAAAAGCAGGAAGAGCTAGGAGACAGCTCATTCTGGATATATAAACAGACAAACCTCTTATAAAAGATTTTTTCAAAAAAGTGAATTCTGTATTGCAATTTAGGCTTGAAGGCAGGCCTTAGATATGGAAAGATATTAGATCTCCAGATCTCACTTGCTTCACATATGCAGGAATTTATACCCTTCAAGCTTCTCTTTTAATTCAGACCCTGTCAGTGGATGTTCTACAGCAGGGAGTGGCAACATCACATGCTCCAGATGTTTTGAACTACAACTCCCATATTTCCTAACCACTGGCTCTCCTCGTTGAGGTCATGCAAGACCATCTGGAGGACACCACATTGCCTTCCCCTGTTCTATAATATTGCTGGGAACATGCTCTGCCACGTTAACTAGAAAAATTCAGAAGATTCTTAAACTGATGCTTTTGCAACTAAAAACAGTTCTTCTTATACCTCCTTCAAAAGACCCAGTGAATCTCTTCTTTATGGATCTCTGATGCACCCTCATCTTGTTCACCCCAACTCCTCTCGGCTGCCTTTACTCAAAAGTTAAGCTTTTCCTTTCCCTCTCTCTATAGCAAGGTTTCTTCAGTATGGCTGGCTTCTCCTTAAAAATGCGGTGTTCATGACACCAGACGACAAACTCTTGTTACTTTTTGCTAGACCCCTACAGATTTGTGATTTCTCAGCAGTTCTGCCAATACTGACCTTAAAGTCATTGGCCTATTTTTTGGCTCTACAGTATTATATTCTCAAGTTGGTACTTATCATTTGCTCTCACTATATAATAGTGGTGTGTGTGACTTTGTGTGCTTATTATGTGTATATGCATGCTGCTTTTATGGCTCCCCACGCATCTTAACATAAAAACATTCGAAAGTGTAGTGTCTCAGGATTGTGGTAAAAAAGTAGACCATGAGGATGAGAAGGTTCTGAGATAATTGAATAAAAACACAAGTCATTGGAAGGAGAGGATATAGTACAACTCCCTGAAGCCAAAAAATTCATTTGGAGTGGCAACGAGAAGAAAGAAGTGGGCAGCATAAAATGTGGTATGGAATTCAGATTCTTCAGAATCTCACATTTTAAGGGGCAAATATTTAGGCCAAAGAAAGTGACCACTTTTCAGGTTTGCCAGATCTTAAGGACTCTGTTTTGCTTCTGTTTTTTTCTAGGGGGGACGGGGAAGTGTTAAAACTTAGCCACATACATATAAAATAGATTAAATGCTACCTAACAATTAAACATTAATTCATTAAGAAGTCATAAACGTAAAACAACTCCTTATTAATAAAATCATCTCACTTACACTTGAATGTTATTCAGTTTGTAAAATTGATTATTATTACATTTTTATAGACATAAACTTCAAGTGTACTTACATTGGTTTAGTGAACAGAATACTAACTAATGGCATTACACTGAAAGAAGTAAACTGAACATGATATTGACTACAGTATTTTTTTTCATTTTCTCATTGATTGGAGGGCAATTAACAGTTTGCTGTTGGATTTCTACAGCAATCTTCAATGCTGATTTTAAAAAAAGTACAGATCAATGAAGAACTACAAAAGAGAGCTAAGGATCTTGCACGCTCATGTTGCTCTTACAGCTGTGGAGACAAATTTGAAAGATCAGAGGATAAAGAAGCATCTCAAGAAGATTCTCAGCAGCCAGAGTACAGGCCCTTAGCTTGCTGCATAGCTCTGTATTCTCAGTATGGAGGACTCTGAGAAGCAAAACAAGCTGATACAAAATCAGTAAAGAAATACAAGGTGCATGCAATTTTATTCAGCTTGCATAACAGATATACACTGTAAATTCCTAGTGCAGAATTTTATCTTCCTCAGTGCAGCTTTTTCTAGGTGCTGATTCCTAATAAGTATCCCTTATTCGAAATACTTGGGACCAGAAGTGTTTTGAATTTTTTCAGATTTTGGAATATTTGCATATACATAATGAGATCTTGGAGATGGGACCCAGTCTAGACGTAAAATTCATTTATACACATAACCTGAAAGTAATTTTATACACAATATTTTGTAATAATTCTTTGCATGAAACAACATTTATGTATACTGAATCATCAAAACGTAAAAGTATCACTATCTCAGCTGCCCATGTGGATGATTTTGGGAGTGTTTTGGATTTCAGAATTCTGGATAACAGAGATTCAACCTGTATAAAGCACACACATTTCTGGGGTGGGATATACAGGCTACTTCCTAAGAATAATAAGAAAGGATAAAAGCAGGAAGGGGCTGCCACAGCAGGGCAAACTGATTAGCAGAAATACAGAGAAATATTCACCTCAGTTTCCACTTTCTTCCTCTCCTCCAGATCCAACCGGTCTTGATCTGCCTTCTGATCACGGTTGAATTTCTCCAGCTCCTGGGCCAGGGTAGCAGCCCTCTTGCTAGCCTCCTCCTTCAGCCGGTGGTATTTCTTGACCTGTTGGAAAAATTTGGGGCGGGGGGAATAGAGAGTAAATGAACTTCTGGCTTCACCAGAGTCAGCTGGGCCATACTACTTTTAAAATTTATGTGTATTTATTAGATATATGTATACACACACACACACACACACAACCATGAGGTTTATAAAACCAGAATTCTCACACAAAACTGCAGTATAATTAAAACAAAAACAGCCATAAAATTACCTCAGTGCTCAGGAGTGAAAGGTCAATAAGGTTCAAAAACAAGAAATTCAGGGTCTAAACAGACAGGCAAAAAGAGATGCTTTCAGGCTGGCTTGAAGGTGTGGCATTTAGATGACACATGCCTTGAAGCCAGCAGGAAAAAGCCCTCTAGGCATCTTATGTAGAAAAAAGCCGTTTCAAAAAGAAGCAGCTTTTTTCCATTTCTTCCTGGCTCGAAGCCATGTCAGAAAAGGCAGCTTCAAGCCACTTTTTCCTGCCCATCTGTTTCGCCCCTCAGTCTCTGTTATCCCAACTGTAAGCATGTCTTTGCTGTGCCTTCAAATTGTTTCTGACTTATGGAAATCCTAAGGAGAATGCTATCACAGGGTTTTCTTGGCAAGTTTCTTCAAAGGGGATTTGCCATTGCCTTCCTCAGAGGCTGAAATAATGTGACTTGTCCAAGTTCACCCTCTGGGATTCTATGGCCAAGCAGGGATTCAAACCCTTGTCTCCAGAGTCCACTGTTCAAACCACTACACCACACTGGCTACTCATATATAAAATTGGGTGGAAACTTTATTCTATTTCTTTCTTTATCACCATTACTTACAGATATGTGGTTTGACGCAGAATCTATTTTGGTGGTAGTACACAGATTATGGAATGGCCCCCTCACTCACTTTTAGCAAGCTCTGAAGGCACTTATTTTTTATTATCTTACAGGTCTCTTAAGTCTTTTTATCTAATCAGGTTGCTGCTTTTAAATGAATTCTAGTTGCTGATCCCATTTTGCATTTTTGACCATAAAATGGTCTGAGAATCTCTTAATAGAGAAAGATAGAGATTGTAAATTATACAAGTAGGGAAATAAATAACTTAAAGGAACTTCAGGTATGATAGCTGGGAAAGACTTTGAAGAGTCATATGCTTGGCAACCTTTGGCACGGCTTCAGCCTTCGGCCACACTTCACGCTGCTGTGCTAGTGAATTTGCTATGAGGCAGCAAAGGCAGTAGTGATGGGATGAGGTGCATGCAACTAATGTGTTGCCTATCCTTGGGCTACACAGACTTCTGGCTTCTACAATACCATAGATGGCAAGACATCATCCCACCCACAGTGAACCTCATGTCTTGACTGTACCTGATTCTCCTCCAGTGTGAGATCTCTTCCTTGGCTCTGGCTCTCCTCTTCCATGCGCTCCTCAAACTCCTGCCGGGCTTTCTCCACAGACAGCATCTCTTTCTCCAGTTCATCCATGTCACCCTTGCGCTTCTTGTACTGTTTCTGGGCATTCTGCAGGGATTTCTTGGCCGCTTCCAGCTTTTTGATCTTGTGGGATGTATTTTCCTTGGCCTTGATGTATTGGGGACGTTTCTGGTTCAACTCAGAATCTTTTTCCCTGCCATGTGAAAAACAAATCCCCTTATTCTGTGTCTAATTTTTCAGAGTACCAAACAGTTGTGCCTGCTCCCAAATATGCTGTAGTCTAAAGCAAGAAAGAAGAACGTGAAGCTATCTAGATGTTAGTAGACTGCAGTTTCCATTATAATTCACCACTGACTCGGGCTAATAGGAACTGTAATTCAGCAACATCTAAAAGGCCACTCATTCCCCACCTCTGCTGCATTTAGAGACTGCTCATGATCTCCCAGGCCTCCCACTTTTTTGAGTTCACCTGCTCTGCAACCCAAAGCTAACTTCTAACAGTGGTTTTCAAAAGGTTCCATATACATTCGCCCAATGCACCCAAGCCACTCTCCTGGGATAATATCCCACATGTCTCTGGTACCTCTGTGAATAGTACAATCTTGAGATGGAGAGGGGAGGCTGGCCATGTGGCCCTTCCCATCCAGTCAGCATATTACTAACACACAGAGATGATCCCACCTACACCACTGGCTTGTACTCACACACAAGCCACAGATGTGTAGGTTAGGGTAAGAGGAAAGCAGCTACTTGCTGCAGAGGAGTCTGGGAGAAGGGCTCAAGTTAAAAGCATATATTACAATTCACATGAGCAAGCACCACCATAAAAAAAAAACCCCCTCTTCTCTCATGCATATCTTTTCACCAGACTTCCAACCTGTGTGAGATCTGACCTGTGACTTGATTCACCTTCTTTAGTCATTTGTTCTGCATAATATCCTGCTGCTGGTGTTTTATGTTTCTATCATGGACAGCATCAAGCATAGGTTGCCCTCAGGTTGCCCATAATTAAAAGGCCCTTTGGTCCAAAACACACAGCAGAAATAATCCAGTTTGAGACTGCTTTAATTCCCCTGGTTCCATGCTAGGGAATTCTGGGAACTGTAATTTTGTGAGACATATAGCCTTCTCTGTCAGAGAGCTCTGGTGCCACAATAAACTACAATTCAGGATTCCCAAGCACTGAGCTAGAGCAGTTATAAAGTGGTCCCAAACTGGATTACTTCTGCAGTGTGTTCTGGACCAATGTTTAAGAAAATGGGCCAGTTAATGTTCAGCTATTAAAACGTTGCCTGGGGCATGTTATTGTTAATATTCATAACCACTAAATTAAGTTAGATCCTGTACATGTGAATCACCCAAAATCATGGTGACTGTCTATGCCTCTAATTGGTTCTATGTAAGTAGAAGCAAGAATCCAGCTTTTAAGAAAGTAGACCTCACGAATGTGAAATCTGGTTCTACTGCACCACAATACTAAAGATTAACAAATGCCTTACTTGATCTCCTTCTCAATTTGCTGCTGCTCCCTCATCACTTTGCCCAGTTCCTTCTTCTTGTCCTTGAGCTCATCCTCCACCTTGTCCATGCGCTTCTTGTCCTTATCAATCTCTTTGTTCTTGGAACCCAGCTCCTTGTTCAGCTTTTCAATTTCAGCTTCATTGTGGTACAGCTTGAAGAGCTGCAACTGTACTTGGGCTCGCACAACCTCGTCTTTCAAGCGCTGGTAACGATCCGCCTGGCCGCCAAGGAAGGAAAATGAGAAAGTAGTGCTAGGGGGCTCAAAACTAAACAGCTTCTTATTCCAAGAACTATGCACAAACCTAAATCAGAGACACAACGCTCTATAAGTGGCATCCCCTTATGTCCAGCCCAACCTTTCTTTGGTTGCAGGATGCTGTTAAGTCTGTAGGGGGGTGAAACATCCTGCATGCAATGTGACCCAGCAAAGCGCTTTTGTTTTCAAGCTCATGACCCCTAGACAACATTCTACCAATTTCGGTGGCTTTCAAAAAGCACAAAATGCACACATCTGATCAGCAAGAACCTAAATGGGAAAAGGTATTTCCAGACTTCACAATTCTTGCAAGTTTGCGGTTGGAAGAGGAAAGGTGGATCTCAATGTCAACCAAAATAGACAAGTAGACAAGCTGGGCAAAATAGACAAGTTGGGCAAACTTAAGGAAAAAATGCCATGAAGTTATGCTCTAAGACACAATGTAAAATTCTATGTAAGTTTTATAATGAAACCTTTAATTGCACTGTCCTTTGCCACTATGAAAGAATCTGTTTTCAGGGATAATTTGGCCCAAAGAATAAGCTTACTGGCCTGATAAGAGGCTGGAAGCTCATTTCACCATATTAGCAAGAGAGGAGAAGTCTTCCCCCCCCTGCCATCATGGATATGTAGATTACTTGGGGGGTAATTGTGCATGCAACCCACAGCTCATAACTCTTGTTGTGCTTCTCCAAGTCATTTTTGACTTATGGCAACGCTAAGGCAAACTTATCATGGGGTTTTCATGGCATGTTTCTTCAGAAAAAATTGTCACTGCCATCCTCTGAGGCTGAGAGAGTGCGACCTACCCAAGGGTACTCAGTGGGTTTTTAAGCTTGAGCAGGGAATTGAACCCTGGTCTACAGAGTCGTAGTCTGGTGCTCAAACCACTACATCACACGGCAATTTTTGTGGGCTCACCACAAAAATTTTTTTTAAATGTAAGTATCAGGAGAACAAAATGAAAAAGAATGAATACAAAGCAGGGAAAGCTTCAGTACTCCATACGTTGCTAGACTGTCCCACCTGCCACTCCTCACTTTTGGCTATGCTGGCAAGGACTGGCAGGAATTGCAGACCACCATTTGTGAATGTCTCACCTTAGCCACCCCAGTTCCAGTCATTCTGGGTACAGAAATACAACTGATGTTTCCTGCTTCATCCCACCTGCTTTGCATCAATCAGCAAACAGGCAGAGATGAGTGACTGGGGTATGTGGCCTCCATCTCCTTGCCTACCCCACTACAAAGCAATGCTTTCATTATTTTATCCATGCATGATATAGGGCAATGAGAAGCATAGTCGAGTAAACAGAAAACAGAAGAGGGGGTAAAGGTTTTTTTTGGGGGGGGGGGGAACAAAGATTAACAAGAACAATCTTCCCAATATAAATTCCACACTACAACCTGAGTATAGGGAGGGGGGAGATCCCATTAGTTCAACATTAGTTTGTTGATGCTGTAAGCTGTGGAAGATATACCCAAAGCACCAACGAGAGCAATAGGTTGGCTGAGAGGCAGCTTCTACCAAATAGAGCACTCTATGAATAAACAAACATTGCCCCTTTTACCTATGACTGAGAAGATGAAACTGGGAACCGAGAGGCTATCATAGCCAATGGCAGTTTTCTGTTTTTACCTCTTCTTTCTCTTGTTTGGCCTCTTTTCGCTCAGCTGCAATGTTCTTCTTACGATGGTAATTGAACTGAGTGTCCTCCTCAGCCTTTACCATCTCCTTCTTCCGCTTGTCATACTCCTGAGCCAGCTCCCCCGAGCGACTGATTTCCTCAAAGAGTGCTGTGCGCTCCTTGGGGTTCTTCATAGCAATCGATTCCACTGCACCCTGAGACAGTGACAGAGGATTAAATCAGACCACTTTTAAGATACAATCATCCAGGACTAGCCCAAGAAGTTTTGCTCCTTGAGCAAATGGTAGCCCATCTCCTGCCCACTCACCTAGCTCAGGTTGCGCATTACTCAAGCCCAGCCAATTTATTTTGGAACATGAGAATGAAAATCCCACAAGAACCTCTCCTCCTCTTAGGCATCAGCAATATAAAAATAATTATGTCAGTTATAATTAATTTGCTGCCCTTTCATGACACTCCAAAACTCCTGCCTGATCTGTTTGGGAACCACTGATCTATAATGTAGAAATTATGCAGTTTGACACCACCTTAACTGCCATGGCTCCATCCTGCAGAGTCCTGGGATGTGTAGTTTTGTAAGGCAACAGAACCCATTGGCTGAGAAGGCTAAAGAGCCTGTACAACTATAAAGCCTAGGATTCCACTTAATGGAGCTATAGCACTTAAGGTGGCATCAAAATGCATTGTTTCTACAGTGTACATGCACCCTCAGAGCCTCAAGCTCAGCAGACAAGTCAACATGAGTCTGAATTCACATTTCAGTACTTACTACAAGAGCACTAGTATCACATCTTTCAGGCTCACTAATGGGCAAGAGAGCATTTGTTAAAATAAAAGTTGGCAACTAGTGTAACCAATAGGCTTGTTTGGGCAGGACTCTTGCCCATGCCTTCCATCCCCTTTGTCCAGAATCTATATCCATACAGCACAACAGCTTCAAAGGCTTATCAGAAGTACTGGAATAGATACGGGAAATGTGTAGCTCTCCAGATGCTGTTAAACTGCAACTACCAGCATGCCTCACCACTGGGTAAGACTGGAAGGAGGTGCAATCCAACAAAATCAGAATGGCATGCTTCTAATCCTTGTGTTACAAGAAGATCCATATGCTTGGGCTGTGTGTCCAAGTTCAGGCCAGGGAAATACCAAAACATCTGATGACACATAACTCTGCTCTAGCTAAGGGACATATATACTTTCGCAGAGGCAAAAATATAAAAGATTCACTCACTTGGAAGACTAGGAAGTTTCTAGCTTTGATGAGAATGCCCAGTTTCTCCAGCTCCTCACTGTATTCACTGAGCTGCACCACTTTGTTATTTATTTTGTACTCTGATGAGCTTCCTAGAAGACAAATGTTTCAGTTATCAGTTTCAATCAAACAAGAAATTCAAGAAGCGAGTTGCTACCTTTACCCTCTCCAGTTTTTTCTGTCATAGGGAAAAGCACTATGAGAGAAAAATTGTTATTGTCTTCTGGCTTATGATGACTCTAACAAGAACAGAATTTGTTCAGGAGGGGGAAGATTCTCTCTCTGAGACTGTGAAAATGTGACTTATACAAAGTCTACCCATGCAAAACTTTGTGGGTGTGGAGATAAGGTGACAAGTTCAGTAGTTTTAATGGTAGTCATTAAGCAGAAGAATAGTCCTATGCTACATCCCAAAACCCATTCATATGATTATTTACTAACTTTGGCTTTAGGCAACATCCTTGCTTTGTCCCTCAGTTATTATCAGTAAACTGAATTTGTCACCACATTTCCACACCCACAAAGCTTTGTTATTCCTATGGATATTCTCACACACAAACTGCTATATAGGTCTGTCCCTGGGCTTTGCACTCCATCAAATGCATCTAAGGAAGTAGATCAAGTCAATGAAAGCTCATTCTACCAACTTCTGTCTTTCAGTTAATCTCAAAGGTGCTGATTCAGAAGAAAGCTTTTGGAATGAGAGTCGTGCCTGCCAGCTCTCCATCTGATGTGTGATTCTGATTTATGAACATAATACCATTATGACAGAGAACCAAACCAAAAAGGCTAACTATAAGAGAAAGGTCATTTTCCTTTTGGTTCTATCTTCATCTGGCAGTCATGTGAACGACTGTCAAAAGCACAAGTCAGATTAAGAAAAGGGGATTCAGATGTGGGTGATAAAAATTGTAGTCATATGTACATTTGCAATGGAATAAGACCCACCAAATATAGTAGGACTCACATGCAGTGAATTGGGCTGCAATATTCTCCCCAAGATATCCCCTACATTTCCTTGAGGCTAAGAAACCTCACCACCCATCTAGCTATCTCCACTTAGTGTAACCGAGGCTGCATCCAATTGGCAGAAATACTCCAGTTTTAACACTGCTTTAGCTGCCATGACTCCATGCTAGGGAATTCTGGGAATCACAGTTTGTTGTGGCCACAGAACAGAGCATCTGTGTGGATGCAGCCTGAACCTACTATTCTGATCTCCAATTAAAAACCCCTTGCAACATGGCCGCCCAGGGTCCCTGAACAATCGCTTTTGAGTCCCAAGCGTACAGTTTGCTAAGATTTTCCCATAAAGCTTACCCACAATGACCCTCGCAAAGGTGCGATCTTCCGCATTCTCTTCGGAATAGACCATGCTGACAAATGCCCGGTTGGCGGCTGGCTTTCCCACGGGAGCCCCATGGATCAAGTCCCGTAAAGTCTTCACTCTCAAATTACTGGTCTTCTCGCCGAGCACAAAGCTGATAGCATCCATGAGGTTTGATTTGCCTGGTTGGAGAGAGCAAAGAAAGAGCAAGACAGTTTAGCAGATGCTGCATGTCTGTCTCTCTGCCACTTTGGCCAGCAACTACCTTTTGGATAGCTTTCAATGAGTAGCTTGTCTGGAAAGGGATTTTGAAGCACCTTTGGCAGGAAGTAGACCAAAGGCCTTTCTAGATTGGCAGGAAAGTGTGACATGAAGTTGCCTTTTCCTTAATGCTTAGCAGCTGCACCGCAGCCTTTTGATGGAGCTGCGCTGTTCTGCAGTTTTTAAAAAAGAAGCTGGGAAAACCAGCACCTTTTTAAAGGTGCTTCTTCTCCCCTAAAAGGCAAAAAAAGCGTTTTCATGGCACACTTTCCCTTTTTCTCATCTAAAGGCTAGAGTTTCATGCAGCCATGAACACACCTCTTTTTGCCAATCTAGATCAGGCCCAAGCCTACAAAGGTTATGCTACAACTTCTTTCATGCAGTGTCAAAGGTGCTACAAGAGCCCTTTGCAAACTTACCTTCTTGCTGTGGTTTTAAACACTGTGAATCCAAATATGTTTAATATTACAATTTATTGTACTGTGTTTCAATATTATGGTTGTTTCCTCTGTACCTTCTCTTAGTCTCAGAACTTACAAAGTTACTTTGAAAAGCGCTTCACTGCATGAAGTGTTAACTTTGTTTTAAAAGTAGCTCATTTGTGTTACAGTGATGAAAACAAAGAGCCTGTGTTATTTTTGCACTGCTTACAACTTTTGTATTATTTTGTTACTTTTTTTTTGAGCAAAACAGCCCTTAGAAAGTATCGTAAGTATTGACAAATGCCTATTAAAATGCTCCTTAAAAGCAACTTTTGGCCCTAAATATAGTACAATAAGGAGTTTATCATACGACGGAATTTGGGGGTATAATGCAATGGCAATCCGAATGCAATCATGGGGTTTCACGTTATTGCGAATTAAAGCATCTCATGCAATTTCAGGGAATGGGAAGTCATTCTGAGTGCAATCATAGGTTTTATGTTAATGAGTATAAGAGTATCTCATGCAATTTTGGGCAATGGGGGTTTATTTTTGGGAAATGGGAAGTCATTCTGAACGCATTCTGAATGCAATTAGATTTCATGTAAATTCGCTAAACTAGCGAATTCACGTGAATTCGAATTGGCTCCATTCGAAATTGGGAGAAATTCCTCCCGTGTGATAAACTCCAGAGAAGCCATTACTTATTGCACAATTAAAGTAACTTTGCTTTGGCACTGTGGCTTTGCCAATACTTTCCTTAACTCCCCCCCTCCAAAAAAATAATAATAATGTTACAGTAACACCACTCTTTGTAACTTGCTGCTGGGCACCTGGAGTTTTCAGAGAAACGAATGAATCAATCCAATAAACAAATCATTGCTACATTAGGCCCTACGGTTGCTTTCTTTCCTCACTGCTAGGCCTCAACCCAGTGCAAAGAATTGCCTCAAAACAGGCACAAAATTGTTTTCTCAATTACGTGAATTCGCTAGTTTAGCGAATTTACGTGAAATCTAATTGCATTCAGAATGCATTCAGAATGACTTCCCATTTCCCAAAAATGACCCCCCCCCATTGCCCAAAATTGCGTGAGATACTCTAATACGCAATTACGTGAAACCCCATGATTGCGTTTGGAATGACTTCCCATTGCCTGAAATTGCGTGAGATACACTCATTCACAATAACATGAAAACCCATGATTGTGTTTGGATTGCCATTGCATTATACCCCCAAATTCCATCGTATGATAAACTCCTGGGTCTCTGGGGCTGAGGTTCGGTCGGTGGGAGGAGAAAAGGGAGCACAGAGTTGCCCCGGAGGACCTAGAGATTCCTAGAGAGGACACTCTGCTAGGCCTCTGTAGCTCCTCCAGTGTAGCTCTATGCTCACAATGTCTGTTGGAAATTGACCATAGAGTTGCAACTGGAGGACCTGGAGATTCCTAGAGAGGCGTTCTCTCAGGTCTAAAAACATGGTGCTTGTGGTTTTTCCATAGAGAAGCCTAGGAATATGGACCAAAGCAACACAGTGCAGGAATAACAACCCCAGTTTGAGGCTGCTTTATATTTGCCTTGGTTCAGGGAATCCCGGGAATTGTAGTTTTATTGTGGCACCAGGCACAGGAGGCTCAATGTCCCAAAAAACTACAGTTCCCATGGTTCCCTGCGGCAAGGCTATTATTATAAAGCAGTCCCCCTCTCCTCACCGGATCCATTGGGGCCGATGATGGCGGTGAAGCTCTGGAAAGGCCCGATGATCTGCCTCCCTTTGTAGGATTTGAAATTCTCGATCTCGATCAGCTTCAGGAAACCCATTTCGAAAACTACGGGGCCCCGAAGGGGACACAAAGGCGCGGCGAGGAGGGGCGCCCCTTCGCTTTTTTTGGAGCTCAGCGAGACCAGACCACCGTCGCTCTCGCCCGCAGGAAGGGCGCGAACCTCCAAACCTCGCGAGAGGTCATCATGGACACAGCTTCTTCCGAAATAGCGCTCGGTGATAGGACGGCGCTGTCTTTGGCATACGAAGCCCCGCCCCCCTTTTCCACAGTGGGCCCTTTATTAAGAGGTGTTGGACTCCATCTCCCAGAAGCCCTCAGCCATGTTGGCCAATAGTCAGGGATTCTGGGAGATGGAGTCCAAAACCCCTTAATAAAGAGCACAGTTTGGGGACCACTGAGCAGCTCATAGACTTCCTAGACTCTGGCCTTGGAGACGTTTCGAACTTCATCTCCCAGAGTTCCTGACGGTTGGCCACGTCGGCTGAGGCTTCTGGGAGTTGAAGTCCCTTAAAAAAAAACCTTTGGGAAGCACTGCCAATAAGCTCCTCCCTCTTTCTGAGGCTCCACCCCCTTTCCATTCTCTAACCTTAGCCCTGAGGTGGCCCCGCCCACTCTGGTCTCTTCGCTATTCTGATAGGCTGAGGGCCTACAGATATTTGCATAAGTTGAGCGGGGGGGGGGGAAGCAGCCTTCCCCGTTGTCATAGCAACCAGAAACCAAGCGCCGCCAAAGGAAAAGGTGAGCTCCAGGTCCTGGGTTCTAATTCAGCCCCTCCTTGGTGTTTTTTTTTTTTTTTTGGACTCCAATTCCCAGAAGTCCCAGTCACTGTGCTCATTGTTCGGGAATTCTGGGAGTTGAAGTCTCAAAAGACCTAGGGGCCCAAAGGTTGAGAACCATTGGTAAGGCTACACAAAGGTGAGGGACACATGGCACACAACAACAACAAATGTCTGGTGGTGGTTGTTGAAAAGAGACCTGGTGGCGCAGTGTTTACATGCCTGTATTGCAGCCACTCACTCACAAACCACAAGGTTGCGAGTTCGATACCAGCCAGGGCCTCAGAGTCAACTTAGCCTGGCATCTTTCTGTAGGTTGCTAAAATGAGTATTCAGCTTGTCTGGGAGGCAGTTAGCTGACACTTTGTAAACTGCTTAGTACATCAGGAAGCGGAATAGAAATTGCCTGAAATTGCGTGAGATACACTCATTCGCAATAACGTGAAACCCCGCGGTTGCGTTCGGATTGCCATTGCACTGATGCTGGGACTGATCTATACAAACCACATGCTTTGTAAATGAGGCACATTTCTGCCACTTGCAACCTCATAAAGTACTGGCTCCCAGTACAGAGAAAAATGAAAGCACCACTTTCCAGGTCACAACGAACCTGTGCCGTGGCACCAAATTTCAACCATGACAAAAACTATTAGATTTGTCTATGGAAAAAAAAAGTACACAGGAAACCTTTCAAGAAGCCTACAGTCTTTCTTTAAAAACCAGTGTGTGCCGTCTTCATGCAACTTGTCTATATGTAAATCGCAGAGGTCTTGATCAGGCCAGTTTGTTTCCCAGCTCCCTTCCCCGTGGTTTTTAAACCTCTAGTAACATTCAGTGGCCCTCAATGTTTTCCTTACAATAGGATCTAAGGCAGAATCAGTCCTGGGCATGGATGGGGAATATGTGGCCCTCCAAATATTGTTGGCCTACAATGGTTAGTAAGCCCCACTAGTTACTTTGCTCCTACGGCTGATAGGGATGTGTCCGACATCAGGACAGCCACATGTTCCTTACTATTGATCCTGAGGGTATATGAATTAAAGAGTCAGGAGTAACTAGGGAGATGTAATGCTGGATACAAGCTTTTCTGATGCTGACCTAGAATAATCAGAGACTATTTTTATATTACCTGGCTATTTACTATTAACTATGTTCTAGTTACGCATTTATTCTTAATAGTCTACAAGCACTGGGATCAGTTTCCTGTTGAAAAAGAGCTTGTGCTATGTTGGAAACTTCTCACTCTCACTTTGTCTCACAGACAAACTCATCCCTTCAGTTACAGGTGCAGAGATGTATAAAGTGGACATTCAGGCAGACGCCAAAGAGGCAGCGGCCGTCGAGGCCCGCAGGAATCGAGAGAAGCAAAGACAGAGCCGCATCTTTAACGCTCGCTACCGCAAGATCGGGGTGAGACTTGCAGGATTGTGGAGCTATGTAGGACGAGGAAAAAAAAAGCCGCTTTGGTGGGAAACTGCACTGGAGTCCCTAAATATCCATAAGAGCTGAAACAGCTATAAAAAGTTATTCTTACATGCAGATTCTCCCTAATGTATCTTTTTCTATAGGAGATTATTTGGTCTTTTCCTCTCAGTTTTATTAATGAGGTGCAGCTAAAGGCAACTTACCAGTGTTACGGGCTATTTTTTAAAGCCAGAGTGGGGCAATAGTGCAGCCCTCCAGATTTTCTTGAACGGCAAAACTCAGCATGTCTCACTATTGGCTCTTCTGGGTAGTACAGTTGGGAATCGAGAAAGCCACATCATTTCCACTCTTCTTTTGAGCTGATCTTTCTTCAACAGAAGGATAGCTTTGGGACTATAGGAGCCGGAAGATTAATACGAGTGAAAGCTAGGGGGTATTCATCCTCTGCAATATCACATTGAAAAGTACCATATATACGCAACTATAAACTGACCTCATGTATAAGTCGAGGGCAGGTTTTGGGGCCAAAATTATGGATTTCAATATGACCCATGGATAGGTCGAGGGTAAAACTTGGGGGCACTTAACAAAGGATCTAAAGGATGAAGCAAGGGAAAACAATGCCCAAGAACTTATAAAATTCCAGCAGATCTGTTTGTACTCACACTAAAGGCTGGATAGATGAAAGAGTAGAGGGGAGTCAGTCCTTTCAGGATAGATTTCACCAGGGAATGGTTCCTTTTTAAATATAAGAGTTAAGGTACCATACTTACATTGACCCGTGGATAAGTCGATTCAGGTTTTTTGGGTCAATTTTTTGACTAAGATTTCTAGACTTATACATGAGTATATACAATACTATTTAAGGTGCAGGATAGTCTGTTTCTGTGGTTCATGGAGAAGAGTACACATCATCATTGGAGTTTATCACACAAAGGGAATTGGAAGTATAATCCAACGGCAATCTGAACGCAATCATGGGGTTTCACGTGATTGCGTGAAAACTGATCACACACATTTTCGGGCAAAGGGAAGTCCTTCCAAATGCAATCATGCGGTTTCACGTGATTGCGTGAGAAACTATCACACACAATTTTGGGCACTGGGAGGAATTTTCGGGCAGTTCTGAACGCAATGTGGTGTCAATACGCAATCACATAAATTTGCTGAACTAGTTAATTTACTCAATTCCGAACTGGCCTCACTTCCATTTCTTTCAAAATTGAGAGAAATTCTTCCCGTGTGATAAACTCCATTGTTCCCCAGGTGCTAGTCATTGAATGGACTTTCGTGACAGTAAGGGCTTTTTGACAGTTTGACATGCTGCCTCAGAGTGTGGTGGAATTGCCTTCATTGGAGGTTTTTATAGAGAGACTGGATGGCCATCTGTTGGGAGTGCATTGATTGTGTATTCCTGCATGACGGAATGGGGTTGGACTGGATAGCCCTTGTGGTCTCTTTCAACTCTGTGATTCTGTTTACTAGGCCTGCATGCCAAAAGCTTAAAACCAAAGCCGAATGCAGTTCAGGGCCATTTGAGATATTTAGAATTTTTGGCAACAATGAATACAAGTTAACCTTAACAGTTAATAAATAGACTGCTGCAAAAGTTAATATCTCATAGGTTCAAGCATTTTAAAGCTTCATTTCATAACCATAAGACAGGAGAAATTCCGGTCTGACTAGTAGAAGGTCCAGGGGAAGCTCCATCACCTGGTGTGAAAAGATTCCTATGTGTATCACTTATCTTCCCAAATGAGAGAAGGTCAGATATGTTGGGGAGTCTCACTATTATGTTTGATCACTAATCAGAGGTAGGAACAGGGATTCCCTTTAGCTCTACTTCATGCTTCTCCTTCCTCATACCCTCCCCAGTGCTGGTTAAACTGCCCTGATAGATTTTGTGGATATAGCCGGACTGCTGTCATTCATACATCAGTGAGGTACTTCACTGAGTTGTGAAGGGGATGTCTGATAATGAGGAAAGCCGACATGCAGTGTACCTACCTCCCCAAACAAGCAGGGGCCAGATTATGCTGCCGACTGTGCTTCTGGCTATGCTGCTGTTTGTTTCTCTTGGGAATAATGGTATTTAAATTCCTTTTGAAGAAGCTCAAATGCACATGTCAGGTAAAAACAAGAAGTATGAATACAGTGACTTAATTCAGATGACCCCCCAAATCATGGTTGAAAGAGGCTGAAACTGATCATCTGCTTATGTATTCTCCGTTGTGCCTTGGAATCTCCTTACCTTTCAGTTTCCCATTTGGGGCCAAATGACACATGAATTAATCAGCAGCGGCAAGCTCAAGCACTGGTGCTCCAAGCCAAGATATATGGTTTCAAAACCGTTTTTCATCGTACTTTGTAAAATAAGTGTTAAACATCTTTTGCTGATTTGGAATCATGGCAAAGTACAGTTAAGGTTAAACAAGAAAACTGACAGGAAAATGGCAGAGAAGAGAGAAGGCAGTATAGCAACCTACAAGTCTCTAATTTGTTTCCAAATGGAGGATCATTTGAATTGAGCCCCGATCAAGCCTGCATGTGGGCTGTTAATTCATATCTTTTATATAACATCTAAATTGCTGCCCTGGTACAAAAGCTGAATATTTTTGGATACACTTTGTGAATGGCTCTGCTTAATGCTAAGAAGTGCCATGTTTACCGTTCTTTGTCCTTTCTTGTCCCTACTTTCTACATTCTGCCCAGAAAAGGGATAACTGAATGGGATGGTAAGGACTCTAGTTGCAGCCCTAGCTCTCTGAAATGAAAGCAGGATGAATGGGTGGGGAATACATTCTCAGAGGATGAATTCCAGAGGTATAGACTTTTTAGAGATAGTTAAAACAGAGGCACACAGTCTAATAGTTTTTACAGGTAAATCTTTGTTTGCTAAGGTCTTCAGGAGGAGCTCTCCTCTGAATCTCACCAGTGGGGACAATATAGTGTGGGAGGATATTGGAGAGGGCCTTTGTGGCACCCCAACTGGGGAAGGCCTCCCCATGGTGGTCCAATTGGTGCCAATCTGGTTTGTTTATTTGTTGGTTTATTTATTGGATTTATATTCCACCTTTCTCCCAAAATGGGATTCTAGTTTTTTTTCTGTTGCAAAGCCAAAACACAGTTTAAAAAACAACAATAAAGAATTTTGGAACTTATTTTACTTTTAAAGGTGCATGTACCTGGGTTTATAATTGTTACCGCCTTTTAAAAGCTGTTTTAACTTGTTTAATATTAATATGTTTTTGTTTATTCATTCATTTAAATATTTATATCCCATCCTATATTTGAAGATCTCAGGGTGGCAGGTTATTACTGTACAGTCAGCCCTCTCTATCCACAGATTTTTTAATCCATGAATTCAACCATCCACAATTTGAAAATACCCCCAAAACAATATAAATTCCAAAAAGCAAACCCTGATTTTACCATTTTATAAAAGGGACATCATTTTATTGAGGCATTGTATATAATGGGACTTGAGCATCCACAGATTTTGGTGTACATGGAAGGATGAGGTCCTGGAAACAATCCCCAGCAGATACCAAGGGCCCATTGTATTCTAAATATAATTTGAATCAAATTATTATTCAAATATTCAAATTTTATGAGATGAAATTATTATTAAATTAATTTGAATCATTCCTTTAAAATTGTTTTAAATAGTTTACATTGTTTTATTTGTGTGCTACCCTGAGATCCCACAATAAAAGGCAAGATATTTCTCATCAAGAGGGAGCCAGTGTGGCACAGTGGTTTGAGTGTTGAACTGAGACTTTGGTGACTATGGTTGAAATCCCAGCTGGGCCATAGGAACCCACTGGGTATGGGCAAGTGACACTCTCTCATCCTCAGAGGATGGCAATGGCAAACCCCTCTGAAGAAATTTGCCAAGAAAACCCATGATAGGTTCACCTTAGGGTTGCCATAAGTCAGAAATGGCTTGAAGGCACATGACAACAAGTTTATCATCATCATGTTGGGAATGCTGGTTTAGTGCATCTTGTAGCAGTGCTAGTGAAGGTCTCTGGACTAATTCCAAAAAGGAAAGAAATAGTTGCAACTTGTAGGCACAAATATGGGCATGAATCTTTGTTTGCTAATTTTGTTTCGGTCTTGCTCTTCTGACATAGAAGAGGTACTCAAAGCAGCTCACATCAGAAACAAGAAAATAACATTTTAGAATGTTGGAATTAAATAACATTCGGGAAATAGCAGTGAGAATTCAGGAAACAGCAGGGGAAATACAACAAACTGTTGTTAGTGGGAAATTGTGGAAAATGCCAGGCTCTTTCCAGTCTCATGAGTCAGACTTCTAATGGCAGCAAGGCATGAAGCAGGGCTTTCTCACCTCAGGAAGCTGCCCATTTTCCTAAATGTGCTATTTTTGGCTTTAAAAGTAATAACCAATCTTTCAGTTTGAGCCTAGCAACAAATGGAAGCTTGCAAAGCCAGTGCAGGAGCAGAGAGACATGCTCTAAATTTACAAGCTCCTATCAACAGCTTTGCTGCTCCATTCTGAACCAAATAAAGTTGTGAAACAGAAGAGCTTATGCCATAACAAATTTAGTCTGTGAAGTATCACAGTGTCTTCTGCTTTTAGCTGGGGGATGTGGGAGGAATCCTGCAAATGACATTTGCAGAAGATTTTGTTTTGTTGTTTGTGCTGCTGCTGCTACTAACCCTTGCTGCTATTGATGTCCCACACTTTTCTTAAGGTGGATGTTGAAGCCTTGAAAAGACAGGTGGAAGATCGAAAACTCAGAGAGAATGCAGAGAAGCAACGAGATGAAGCTTTTGGTAAATGTTTCTGCTCTTCTTTGCTGCTGGACCTGCCTCAGGATACTGGGGAAAGAAAAGGGCAGGAAAGTACATGAACCTAAGGGGAATTAAATGCATCAGCTCAACAAGATTTTACTTTCATTGCCAGCTCCCAACTACTAGAGTGACCTACTGAGTCAATGGAATTTATTTGTTAACTTGTCAAGTATCCATTGATTCAGAGGATCTACTTGAGCTGGGACTATCAGTCTTAGTCTGTGGTCTAAGACTGGAGTCCTGAACATGCTTTGTTGTTCTGTACCTTCATGTCATTTCCAACTTATGGCAGCCCTAAAGCGACCCTATCACGGGGTTTTCTGGAACTGAGTGTGTGTGACTTGTCCAAGGTCACCCAAGGGGTTTCTGTGGCTGAGCAGGGAATCAAATCCTGATTTCCAGAATCATAGTCCAATGCTCAAACCACTACACCACATGCTTATCTGAGGTTGAGCCTTATTTCTGAATAATGTATAGGATTGGGAGTAAACTTTCTTTGGGATCTGCTGGTGAAAATTGGCAAAACTAGATATAATTGATCATCTTTTCTGCTCCATTCATATTCAAACAAAAACCAGCTTGTCTAACTACTGGGTGAACAGAATATTGGACTGGATAGGCCTGTGGTCTGATCTAACATAGCTGTAGTGTTCTTATTAATCTTCTGCTCCAAAACAGTATGGTCCAAATTATTTGCCAAGTGCAGGGATTCCTCATTTGAAAAGTCAATATGCAAATGGATCCTTGAAAGAAAATAAATTAACAGTCTTATATTGTGGGAACCCCACCAAGTGAAGATGGCTGGCTACTAAAGAGAGGGGATTTACAACAGCATCCCCAGAAGCTTGTTTGGCCAGAGGCTTTATTGTCTTTCTTTTTTATTTACTCACCTTTTAAAGAAACTTACAAGTTTCATTTTAAGCTTTTCAAGGCTTATTTTTCCACTACTAAAAAAGAAAGTTCTAGGTTTACTGTGTGTGTTGTATTTTTACTGCATTTTGTGGTATATATTCTCGGTTGTCTCAACTGTACAAAAAACATTGGTTGATGGCTGTCCATATAAAGATGGTAAATTAGTAAAATACATACAATTTACCTACTTTTCCAGGGGTTTGGGGTGTTTTTGTGTGTGGGTGTGTGTGTGAATTTTTGCTTGAATATAGGCAGATTGAGCTAATCTCTGAGCCCACCCTTTGTGCTAGGAGGATGAATAGAGAACATTGGGTGAACTGATGACATCCCTTTGAGGCCTACAGAAGTGATTCCTGTGATGGAGTGCTGTTTCTAAGACCTAATCTGTACTGCTTAAATAATGCAGTTTGACACTGCTTTAGCTGTCATGACTCAATGCTATGGAATTCTGGGATATGTAGTTTTGTGGTCAGAGCGCTCTGGTGCCACAACAAACCATAAATCCCAATAATCCATAGTATGGACCCATGCAGTTTCAGCAGTGTCAAACGGCATTATTTCTACAGTGCAGATTAAACCCATGTAGCAGTACTGCAGGCATACAGAAAAGTTGCAGAATTGAGGGTACTAATATACAATTTAGTTTCTCAGTTCACTTTTCACTTCAGAGACTAAAGAAAACACCTCATCTTCCTAGCTTTCCTGTTGCAAAGATGTAATTGAAAATGTGTGGGCAGTGTGTCAGGGAAATTTCAGGAGGTAAAGGAGTTGCTGAATATATTAAAAGCAACATTGCTTTTATGAGGTTGTTTCTGTTGCACTGTAATGCTGTAGCTTTCTGCAGTCATTTGAGAGACAATAGTTCCCACAATGCTGATAGATAGCATGTTATTTTTATTGCATGATCTGTCTGATATCCTTTTTTATTACTACTTTTTTGTTTGTTTAATGTTTTTGATAACTGTTCTAAAACATGCTGTAAAAGATCTCCTCAAATAAAAATGCAATTAAAGTACATAAAACAGAGGATAAAATAAGTAATATTATCAACAAGGCAGGGACATTTTTAAAAACTTGAATAAAAGCTAGTTGAAAGCTTAAGAGGAAGAGAGAAAGCCAATCACTTAACTCTTGGGCAGATTAAAGATGCATCCATGGTACACAATTATATCAGTTTGATCCCACTTTCATTGACATGACTCCACTGCATGGAATACTGGGATCTGTAGTTTGAGGAAGGCATTAGAATGCTCTGCCAGAGAGCCCTAGTGCTGGAATTCAGGGGAGTGGACTAGAGATGTTCGGATCTCTCACCAAACTATGAATCCCAGAGTTTCACAGGATGGAGTCATGACAGTTAAAGTGAGATCAAACTACTATAATTGTGCAGGGTGGATATATCCTAAGTCATATAAATTTGTTGTTAACTCCCATCAAGTTGACTTCAACTTATGTCAACCCTATGAATTATAGTCCTCTAGGTTCCCTTCTCTTTGACTACTCTGTTCAAGTCTTGCAAATTCAGACCTGTGGCTTCCCTGAGTGACTGTCCTTGGCCTAGGATCAAGAGTGACTGTCCTTGGCCTAGGATCAAACTTACAATTGTAAATCGCTTAGACACTCCTTAAGGGTATGAAGCGGTATATAAATGAAGCTGTAAAAAAAAAATGAAGCAGGAAACTGTCTGATAGAATTTTTCAAGGCCAGTTCCTCTATAAGATGAAAACTATTTGAAGGCACACAACACAGACACGCACAACTTGTTTGTCGTAAACACATTCTTCAAATAATCCAAGAAATGACTGTAAGCATGGTCATCACCTGATGAACAATACAGAAATCAAATAGGCAACATAATTGAGAGAAAAGGCTCCATTCTATCTGCAAAAACAAAACCAGAAGCAGAGTATGGCACAGTGCATGAACTACTAATAGCAAAAGTTAGAGTAAAGCTAAAGAGGAACACAGAACCAACCATGATGCTGAAATACAATCTAAAGAATATCCCCATAGAATTTAAAGAAAATGTGAAAAGTTTGGACTACTAAGTCTAATTGACCAAGAACCAGATGAACTCTGGACTGGAGCCAGGAATGTTGTCAAGGAGGAATGCAAAAAGACACTGGACTCTTTCAAACGGGAGGAATTTCTCCCAAAACCGAATGGAGCCCATTCGGATTCATGTAAATTCGCTAGTTTAGCAAATTTACATGAATCCCCATTGCGTTTGGAAGGCGTTCAGAGTGTCTTCCTAGTACCCGAAAATAACCCCCCTTGCCTGAAATTGCGTGAGAACCTTTAATGCGCAATAACGCAAAACCCATGATTGCATTCGGAGTGACTTCCCTTTTGCCCGAAATTGCATGAGAAGAATTAATTCGCAATAACGTGAAACCCCAGGATTGCGTTTGGATTGCCCTTGCATTATACTTCCAATTTCCCACGTCTGAAAGAGTCCTCTGTCAGTAGCTACAAAGAAGTTGAAACTCTTCAAACAGTTAATGACAGACAAGAAGGAAAAGTAAAAGGAAACAGAAGTAGATCAGAACCCTGAATTGACTTGTACGCAGGGATAAGAAGAACTGCAGTTGGTCCTCTGTTTCAATGGATTCTGTATCCAAGAATTCTATGGCTTGATAATATCCCCACCCCCCCCCCAAAAAAAATTCCAAAAAGTAAACCTTGATTTTTCCATTTTATATAAGGAACACCATTTTACTAAGCTACTATATATAGACTTGTCCCTTCACATTCACAGTTTTGACTTTTGCAGATTTGATTATACACAGATTTTATTAACATGTTCTGTCTAGGCATATCTAGGTCCTCCAACGCAACTCTATGGTTAAATTTAACCAAAAGTCACACTGAAGGACCTAGAGATTCCTAGAGAGAACACTCCACTAGGAATCTGTAGCTCCTCCAGCACAATTCTATAGTCAATGTCTAGCAGAGGTTGACCACAGATTTGCACTGGAAGACCTAGAGATTCCTAGAGAGGTGTTCTCTCAAGTAAAAACATAGTATTTTTGTTATTTGTGGTTTTTCCACATTCATGGGGGTCCTGTACCCTTAACCCCAGCAAATGTGGAGGGACAAGTGTAATAGGTCTTGAGCATCTATGGATTTTATTATAAAATCTATGGGGCCTGGAACTAAGAAAATACAAAGGGCCCACTGTACTATAGCAATCCAAGAAAAGAAGCAAAAGATGAGAACAGGAGACCTCTTCCACAAGATTTGAGAAATCAAACGGAAATTTAGACCAAGAGTGGGGGACCACTGAGCAGCAAGGGAACACATTACATGAGGAAGTAGAAATAAAAATAAGATGAAAACAATACATTGAAGAGTTATATAAAGCAGATGAAAGGTTGACAGATTCATTCAATGAATAACCATTTGAAGATGAGCCTACAGTGTTAGAAAGTGAAGTGGAGCTGTACTGAAAGCACTCGGGATAAATTAATCACCAGGAATAGATGGCATACCAATGGAGTTGATTCAGTCTTCAGAGACAGAATCTACTCTAGTTCTATCCAAAATGTGTCAACAAATATGAAAAACAGAACAATGTCCCACAGACTGGGAAAACGCAATATACATTCCAGTCTTCAAGAGAGGGGACACCAGGAATTGCAATAACCTAAGGACCATTGCATTAATTTCCCTTGCAAGCAAAGTGTTGCTCAGAATTCTACAAAAAAGACTTCTATTATATATGGAGCGAGAAATGCCAGATGTTCAGCTGAGTTCAGGAAAGGAAGAGGCAGTAGGGATCATGTTGCAAACATATGTTGGATAATGGAGTCACCAAAGAGTTTTAAAAGAAAACCAGCCTATGATTTGTAGATTATAGCAAAGACTTTGACTGTATAGATGATGATTGCTCTTAAAGAAATGGGTCTGCCATAATTTGACTGTTCTGATGTCTAACCTGTACAGTGGTTCCCCCGGGATACGAATCCCCCGGGTTAAGAAAACCCCTAGATCCGAAACCGGCGGGACCAAAAATTATCCCCCGGGATCCGAAGGATCCCCCGGGATCCGAAAAAAAGGGACGTCCCTTTTCCTCCGAGGCCAGGCTTCGGAGGAAAAGGGACAGACTCCCACCCCTTTTCCTCCGAGGCCAGGCTTCAGGGGACAAGGGACGGACTCCCATCCCTTTTCCTCCGAGGCCAGGCTTCGGAGGACAGGGGACGGACTCCCATCCCTTTTCCTCCGAGGCCAGGCTTCGGAGGACAAGGGACGGACTCCCATCCCTTTTCCTCCGAGGCCAGGCTTTGGAGGAAAGGGGACAGACTCCCATCCCTTTTCCTCCGAGGCCAGGCTTCGGAGGACAAGGGACGGACTCCCATCCCTTTTCCTCCGAGGCCAGGCTTCGGAGGACAAGGGACGGACTCCTCCGCGGCTGAGGCGAAAGGAAGGCCCGATCCGCCGGATCGGGCCTTCCTTTCGCCTCAGCTGCGGAGGCCCAGCCTGGCTGGGGAAGGGAACCTTCCCTTCCCCAGCCAGGCTGGGCCTCCGCAACTGACGAAAGGAAGGCCCGATCCGCCGGATCGGACCTTCCCTTCCCCAGCCAGGAGGCCCCCGCGGCTGATGAAAAGAAGGCCCGATCCGCCGGATCGGACCTTCCTTTCGTCAGCCAGGAGGCCCCCGCCAGGCCAGGCTTCGGCCAGGCCTCGGAACGGATTACCTATTTCCTATGGGAAATAGGCCCCGGGTTACGAAATTTTCGGCTTACGAAAAAGGTGCCGGAACGAATTAATTTCGTAACCCGGGGGACCACTGTACTTAAGACAAGAGCCTACCTTCAGCACAGAATACGGAGAAACTGAATGGTTTCTAATTGGCAAGGGATTTGGCAAGCCTGCATTATGGCATCCTGTCTGTTTAATTTGTATGCTGAAGACTTCATACATAAAGCAGGATTCGATTCAGAGGAAGGAGGTGTGAAAATTGGAACATGAACAATTTAAGATATGACGATGACTCCATACCGTACTATTAGCAAAAAATAACAAAGGCTCAAAATAATTACTGACAAAAATCATGGAAGAAAGTGCAAAGGCAAGTTTACAGTTGAACATAAAGAAATCAAAAATAATGGCCACAGATGATTTGCTTATCATACAAATGATCAAGACATTGTAGTTCAAGTTTTTCTATTTTGTGGCTCAGTCAATAATCAGAACGGAGACAGCACTAAAGAAATCAGAAGACAGCTAGGAATTTGAAGGGCAGCTGTGAAGCAATTAAATAAGATCCTTAAGTGTAAAGCTATATCATTGAACACTAAAGTTAGGATTGTCCATGCCATTGTATTTCTGATTTCTATGTATGAATGTGAAAGCTGAACAGTGAAAAAAAAAATCATTTCATTTGAAATACTGTTCTGGAGGACAATTCTGTGGGTATTCTGGATTGCCAAAAAGACAAATCAAAGGGTCCAGGGGCAAATGAAGCCTGACCTCCCCCTAGAAGCCAAGATGTCTAAATGGATACTGTTGTACTTTGGACGTATACATGACACCAGAAAAGATAAAAGGCAGTTGGATAAGAGGAAGACCACATCATAGATGGATACAATCAATCAAGGAAGCCACGTCCATGAATCTGCTAGACTTCAACAAGGCTGTTGATGACAAGGTGACTTGGAGGTTTCTGATTCATAGAGTTACCATGTCAAAGTCAACTTGACAGCAGTTAGACAAAGCAAAAGATCCTTCAATGGGGCTGGATAAACTGTCAGGTAACTAAATCTAGTTAGATTGAACAGCAAAAACAATACATACAGTTCTGTGAAATTCCTTTAACTTCGAGGCAGGCAGGATTTGAACTGGGGTGAGCTTGTCCCACTGAAAAGGGACAAAAAAGTAATTTGCATAGCCCTACTTCGATTATAATCAAAAAGATTAGTCCATGCCTGGATAACCTCAACCACTGGAGGACACAAAAATGGAAAAATGAATACAGTCTCCCCTGCTGTGGGAAACAAGAAATTGCAAAAGTAATGCCCTGGCCACCAAACAGAAAGCAAACAGAAGTTGTAAAAAAGTGACATGGATTGGATGCTTGAGTTCTAACACAAAGAACCATAACTTTTGGGATGCTCAATAACACTTTGAAAGTTGATAGGCTTGTACTGTCATTTCTTTTAAGCCGAGAACTTGCCACAAAAGAAAAACAAACACAACCAGTTATGGAATCATTAATCTGACTTTATCTGGAATCTGTGAAAAAAGGGGGAGGTTAAGTTTAGATATCTATACAGTATGTATGTATGTATAAAGCAAAATATCTTGAAGAGAAACTGGCAGCTTTGCTTACTTTACATTAGTGGTTCTCAAACTTTGTTCCTCCAGATGTTTGGAACTTCAGCTCATACAATTCTTGACCATTGGCCTCATTGGCTGAGATTTCTGATTTCTGAAGTCCAAATCATTTGGAGGTTCAAATACTTAGCAGCACTGTTTTAAATGATGCATACATACTGCGGAATGCAGGATTTCTCCCCCATCTTTCACACATTCATGATACTCTGAGTGCAGAATTTCTGATTACATATACATTTGAATGCAGGAATGTCCACTACAATAAGGGAAAAGCCACTTATTTCAGAAAGATGTGTGGAGTCATCACTGCTTACTGTGCCTGAATGCATCATGTCAGGTCCAGTAACCTCCAGCAGTAACGGATGATGTTTATCAGACACAGTTAACCGGCAAGTATTAGCAAACCATAATGAAAGCACATACAATTCCACATCTTTGGGGGGGCTGCCTTCTCATTTGTTACAAATGCAAAACATGTTTGTTTAGAAAAGCATTTTTCTTTTCTCTGTTCCCATGAAGGCCCCCTTATTTTTTCTTCTGCAGCATTCCCAACCCTGGATTGTCTTGAGAGAGTATCAACTCCCGTCCATCTGCTCATTTATGACACAGGAATGTGGTCATGTTTTAACAGTTAACACCCCACTGTATGTCCCATTATTTCCTGCACAACACATTCATACCAGTAAAGAGCAAGCAAATAAAGCTATACCCTCCTATATTAACATTTCAGTCTGTGGCAGGCAAGCTGAATGATGCAGCTCCTGACACATCTAATGTTTTCTGTGCAGACGCAGAGAGGGTCCAGTGTGACAAGATAGCACAGATGATGGAGGAAGAGGAGCGCCAACGCAGAAAGCAGTTGAACCAGGCCATGGTGGAGTTTTGGGAGCAGGAGCAGCAGCCCTCCATGCGCCGGGAGTGGGACATCCAAGACCCTGATGCAGCCCGCAAAGGGCTCCCAGCCCGTGTGAGTGATGATGACCCCCGCTGTGGTCCTTCCAGTATGCAGCGCTTTGCTGGGGAGGACCTGAATACTCCAGCCCAGCGCAAACTCCAGAAAGAGCAGCGCAAACACACGCTGGAGGAACAGAGAGCTGAACGGGAAAAGAACCTCAATGACCAAAAATATGCAGGTACTTTTCAGCTTGGGCAACATTAACCTTTTTGAATATAACTCCAAAAATTCCCCATGCAGCACAGGCACTGGCTGTGCCATCTGAGAAATTCTGGGAGTTGTCATCCAAAATACAGGTTGAGTCTCCCTCATCCGAAATGCTTGGAACCAGAAGTGTTTTGGAATTTGGATGCTTTGGGATTTTGGAATACCTCTATTTGCATATATGTACTTAATGAAATAAGTTGGAGATGGCCCCTAATTCTAAACCCAAGGTTCTTTTTTGTTTCATACACATTTTATGCACATAGCCTGATGATAATTTTATAAAATATTTTAATAATTTTGTGCATAAAACAAAGTTTGTGTACACTGAATATAAGAAAGCATAAATTTCACTCTTTCAATCACCCATTAAAAATGTTTGAGGTTATGGAGTGTTTTGGATTTCAGAATTCCAGAACAGGGAGACTCCACCTATAATGCATCCAAGCTCTATGTTTGGGCTGGAGGGCATGAGGCACTGTTGCCTTTGCGGTGTGAGAGGCTGTGGGAAAGCCTCTCAACCTACTGCTGTTCCTAAATGTGAAAATGAAATAAAATCCAATAACATGAACAAAAGCATGGGGCTTATTCAAGATACTTTGGGGGCTGGCGGGGGCAGAGGTGGGGATATAAAGGTCTTATAGTGTCTCCCTCAGTATTCAGCATGTCTCATTGTAATGTTCACCATTCACAAAGACTGCACAGCAATGTTTTTGCTCCTGGCTCTTAAATTAGACTCAGTTCTGGGTGCCCATGCTGGTTTACAACAGCTTCATTCAAATTCCTGAGGTCTGTAGGATGACTGCCTTTAAAAAAAAGAAAAAGGTTCTTTAGATTACGGAGGAAACGTCACCTGCATTTGGAATATGTGTGTCATAAAATATAGCCCACCTGCCACCAATCAATATACTTCAACCTCCCTCCTTCCACAGTCGTTTTTGAAACAAAGCTCCCCATCATTTCATAATGGGCAGACTATGGCAAACATACTCTGTTAATTTTCCAGATATGTCTCTTACTCTGCCACTTTTAATGTGAAAATTACTCTGCTGCTTTTAAACCTCCCTCTCATCACTTTGTCCCACAATAGGCTCACCTTTGACTAATATTTAGTACATTCTTGACTTTTCCTCCCAGACCACTCATTCCAAGGAGAAATAAATGGGGAAAGGAAACATCAGATTTGGTTTATGTAGTTAGGTTGGCAGGCTGGAGCTAAATGTTTAAGAGGTTCCTCCCAACCCTTTCTCTCTGCTAGATTTTAGTCATCATCTCAGTGGCACAACTGGTTTACCTGATCCAAGGTGGGAATAATGTGCCCCTATAGATGTTGTTGGACTGCAACTCCCAGCAGCCATACCTACCATAGGCATTGTTATGGAATACTGGGATTTCTAGTTCAAAAACCTCTGGAGAGCCACAGGATTTCTAACCCTGACTTTGCTCATTAACATAGAAGGCTGATTCCCGAGAAACTGGCAAACTCAAGTGAACCCCACTGTTTGAATAAGTCAGCATTCTCCTGCCAAGTAATTTCCAGATGGCCATGCTGACAGAGGATAAAGAAAATTGCAGTCCACAACAGTGAAAGGACACCCAGTTGGGGAACGCTGGATGAGGGAAGGTAGCTCATCAACTGCTCATCACCACTGTCAGAAGTCCAACTGAAATGAATGGGAGCTACAGAAGAAGAGTACAGACCTGTTTTATCTCCCACTGTGCTGTCCTTCTCCTTGTAGTTGTGTGTCTTCAAATTATTTCTGACTTATGGCGATCCTAAGGTAAACATCCTACATGGTTTTCTTGACAAGATTTGTTCAGAGATTGGTTGCCTTTGCCTTCCTCTGAGGCTGAGAAAGCATAACTTGCTCAATGTGAACCAAAGGGTTTCCATGGCTGAATGGAGATTTGAATCCTGATATCCAGAGTAATCCTGCACAAAAGCTATGGATTGCATTTAAAGAGCTGGGTGTGCCAATACATTTGATTGTCTTGATGTACAGCCTATACTCAGGACAAGAGGCTACAGTTAGAACAGAATTCACAGAAACAGATTGTTTCCAGTTGGGAGTTAGACATGGATGCATCTTATCACCCTATTTGTTCAACTTATACATATAAAATCTCATATGGAAAACAGACTTAGATTCAGAGAAAGGCGGAGCAAAGATTGGAGAAAGGAATATCAACAACCTAAAATATGCAGATAGCATCATAATACTAGCAGAAAATAACAAAGATTTATAACAACTACAAAGGAAAGTCAAAGGAGAAAGTGCAAAGGCAGGTTTAACATTGAACATCAGGATAGCTAAAATAATGACCAGAGGGAATATTCACAAATTCAATGTGGATGATAAGGGCATTGAAATAGTCAAAGACTCCCCATGTCTTAGATCAATAATTTAGCATAATAGAAACAGCAGTAAAAAAAAAAAAGTCAGTAGAAAGGACTAGGAAAATCAGCTATGAAAAAACTAGTCAAGATCTTAGAGTGCAAAGATACTGTATACTAAAGTGAGCATTGTTCATACAATCGTATGTCCTGTCACTATGTATGAATGGAAGAGCTGGACAGTGAAGAAAGCTGATAAAAAGACATCTCATTTGAGATGTCGTGCTGGAGAAGAATTCTGTGGTTAGTGTGGATGGGTAAAAAGACAAAGAAAGGAGTACAACAGCAAGTTGGATCTGAACTTTCCCTAGAAGCCAAGATGACTAAATTGAGGCTGTCGTATTATGGTCACATCATGAGAAGACATGACTCACTAGAAAAGATGATAATGCTTGGAAAGGTAGAAGGCAGTAGAAAGAGAGGAAGATCAATAGACTCAATCAAAGAGGCCACAGCCCTAAATCTGCAAGCACTGAGCAGGGTTGTTGAGGATAGGGTGTCTTGGAGATGCCTCATTCACAGGGTTGCCAGGGGTCAAAGTCAACTTGAGGACAGTTAACAACAACAACTCCAGAGTCATATTATGGAGTTTATCACATGGGGGACAATTGGAAGTATAAATGGTGATGAACCTGTGATAATCCAGCAATTGCGCTATTGGTTTCCCATGATGTCGTGTTCAAAGTGATATTATCCTGTGAAGAACCCATTATTATTGCGCAATTTCACTAATGTGTTTTACATGACATCAAAGTGAAATGTGATTAAGCTGCCATTAATCCATGAATAACCAGGCAAGAAATAGCAGCAAATCATTCACAGGATTTTCCCATGAATGACTTTTTGCTATTTATTGCCTGGTTATTCCCTGGATCATGGCTCTTCTGTTAATCTCATTTTAATCATGCTTTAATGTCAGTAGTGCAATTTTCTTAGGTTAATCGCTGTTTAAATTCCCCCCATGTGATAAACTCCATAGTCCAATGCTTAAACCACTACACCATGCTGATTCTCTTGTTAGCAGGTCTGCTAGTAGGGAATTTCTATGTTGGGGAGAAATAAAAGCATCCAGGTAACCGAATTCCTAGACTGCATGCCAGAGCACCCATTTGCAGTGATCTCCTTCTGTTTACAGATCTCCTGGATGACAAAAAAAGGATAGAGCTGGACCAGCGAGCCCTGGAGCTGGCACGTTTGGAGGAGGAATGTCGCAAGACCAAAGCCATGGCATTAGCAGACTTTCATCGAGCCCAGGTACACTCCCCTTTAATCCTTTATCCAGAGACCTCTTGAGAGCAGGCGTATGCAACTTTGGCTGGTGTAAGGGCAATGCTCTGCACAAAAATGGGTTACATTTAATATTTCCCCAAACTGGAAGCACCCAGACGTTTACTTCCCACTTTGAAAAAGAAACTGGAAGAGAGTCCTTGCCTTAACCTGGAGAAGAACTGCTACTTCTAGAGGCTTCCAGGAGTGTCAGTTCTCCATTTTGTAGGAAGAAAGGAGTGTCCAAGTGGTATTAGGGCTACAAAAATGCTAGTAGGGCAAGTGGTATTAGGGCTACAAAAATGCCAAGTTAAACATACCCAGTTAAATGTAGCCCAGACTAGAGACAGAAGATATCGCATAGATTTGGACTCCACTGCAGCAACGTTGCTACAGTTAATTGTGGGCCTGGGCAAAGAGGACCCAGTCCATCAAACCTCATCCCTCCTCTTTTGCCCTAAACAGGCTGCTGAGGTTGCTGAAAAGCAGCGCCTCGCCCACCAGCGAGAGCAGGATGACAACTATGCAGAGATCCACAACCATCTGACTAGCAACATCCTGATGGAAAATCCTGAAGTAGCTCAAAGTGCGATGGGGGCACACCGTGTGATCACCAGTTGCTGGAAGGGGATGACCCCTGCCCAGCTGAAGGCTGTGCTGAAGACACAGGAGGAACAGTGCAAGGAGAACAAGGCAAGTGGCACACAGCATAGTGGGGAAGGGAGAGACAGGCCAGAATGGAATTGTTTATAGTGGGCAGAAAGGAGGTACAAGTTAAGGAGCACAGGTTCCTAAATAGTAAATATGACTTTTTTGCCCACCAAATGTTGGTTGGGGATGATAGTGCTTTATATGTGTACCTGCCCAGGAACTAAGGTCTTCAGGAGGAGCTCTCCTCTGAATCTCACCAGTGGGGACAATATAGTGTGGGAGGATATTGGAGAGGGCCTTTGTGGCACCCCAACTGGGGAAGGCCTCCCCATGGTGGTCCAATTGGTGCCAATCTGGTTTGTTTATTTGTTGGCTTATTTATTGGATTTATATTCCACCTTTCTCCCAAAATGGGATTCTAGTTTTTTTCTGTTGCAAAGCCAAAACACAGTTTAAAAAAAACAACAACAAAGAATTTTGGAACTTATTTTACTTTTAAAGGTGCATGTACCTGGGTTTATAATTGTTACAGCCTTTTAAAAGTTGTTTTAACTTGTTGTCTTAATATGTTTTTGTTTATTCATTCATTTAAATATTTATATCCCATCCTATATTTGAAGATCTCAGGGTGGCAGGTTATTACTGTACAGTCAGCCCTCTCTATCCACAGATTTTTTAATCCATGAATTCAACCATCCACAATTTGAAAATACCCTCAAAACAATATAAATTCCAAAAAGCCAACCCTGATTTTACCATTTTATATAAGGGACACCATTTTATTGAGGCATTATATATAACGGGACTTGAGCATCCACAGATTTTGGTATACATGGAAGGATGAGGTCCTGGAAACAATCCCCAGCAGATACCAAGGGCCCATTGTATTCTAAATATAATTTGACTCAAATTATTTTTCAAATATTCAAGTTTTATGAGATGAAATTATTATTAAAATAATTTGAATTATTCCTTTAAAATCATTTTAAATCATTTACATTGTTTTATTTGTGTGCTACCCTGAGAGGCAAGATATTTCTCATCAAGAGGGAGCCAGTGTGGCACAGTGGTTTGAGTGTTGAACTGAGACTTTGGTGACTATGGTTGAAATCCCAGCTGGGCCATAGGAACCCACTGGGTATGGGCAAGTGACACTCTCTCATCCTCAGAGGATGGCAATGGCAAACCCCTCTGAAGAAATTTGCCAAGAAAACCCATGATAGGTTCACCTTAGGGTTGCCATAAGTCAGAAATGGCTTGAAGGCACATGACAACAAGTTTATCATCATCATGTTGGGAATGCTGGTTTAGTGCATCTTGTAGCAGTGCTAGTGAAGGTCTCTGGACTAATTCCAAAAAGGAAAGAAATAGTTGCAACTTGTAGGCACAAATATGGGCATGAATCGGCCCCTTTCCCCCTCATGGCATGCTGAGAAAAATAATTGCTTCTCCTCCATATCAGTTAACTTGTGAAATAGGCTGTTTGTCATTCTTCCCTGCAAACACAGGCTCCTCATACACAGTATTCTACCTTCCTTTCCCTCTGTTTCCCATGGCTACTTGTTTCTCCCAATGGCAACAGTGAAGTGCTACAGCAGGAGAGGACAGAAAAAACTCACAGCTGATATATTTATTACAAAGATACTCTGCAATTTTGCGGCATGGTTCATCTATTCCAGAGTGCTTCATAGGCACACTAGCCCAGAAACCCTTTATAACAGCCCTGTGAGGCAGACTGATATGATCCCCATACTAAAATATGAAGGATGGGACAGAGGCTGGGTGTACAACAGTTAGGCTATGGGAGAACAGAGATCTGAACCGGGAGTAGCACAGCTGGCACTGTTATCCTTGACATGGCACCTGGCTTCAAGTTCCTTGAAGTAGGTTGAGAGGAGGGCAACCAAAACGGTGCAAGGTATGGAAACCATGCCCTATGAGGAGCAATTTAGCGAGCTGGTATGTTTAGCCTGGAGAGGTTAAGGGATGACATGACAGATGTTTATAAGTGATGTCATGTTATTAAAGATGGAGCAAGCTTGTTTTTTGCTGCTGCAGAGACTACGACATGGAGCAATGGATTTAAACTACTGGGAAAGAGATCCCACCTAAACATTACAAAGAACTTGACAGTAAGAGCTGTTTGTCAGTGGAACATGCTTCCTCAGAGTGGTGGAGTCTCCTTCTTTGGAGGTTTTTAAACAAAGGCTGGATGGCCATCTGTTGCAGGTGCTATGATACTGTATTCCTGCATGCCTGGGGGTTGGACTGGATGGCCCTTGGGGTCTGTTCCAACTCAATGAGTCTATGATTCTTCCTCTTTCAGAGACTGCGGGAAGAAGAACAGCAGCGGGATGCTGAGTGGGATTGGCAGCGGCATTTGGCCGATCGTGCTGCCATGGAGATGGACGCTCAGAAACAAAATTTCCGCACGCAGCTGAGGAAGAACCTGGATGGCTACAACCAGGAGCTTGCGGAGGCGCAGAAGGCAAAGTGAGTGGCCCAAGGCTGGAAAGTAAATTGTACCAATGAAACTAGTGAGTTTTCAGGTGGAGAACTGAGAAGTAGCCTGAAGGGAGGCAGAGCAGGAGCCCACTCCGATTTTCATTGGATTGCATAAGAGCTATGCAAGAATTGCTGAGTGCAGGGGTGGGCAAAAGGTAGCTTCCAAGGCTGTTGGTGCAGCCCTCAACCCTTCCAGGCTGCTCTATTAATGACCCAAAAAGGGAAGGGAGTTGCCGCTTCTGGAAACCTCCAAAAACAGCCATTCACCTTTTGAACTGAGTTTTGCAGTGCTTAATCTCTGAAAATTCCTATTCCACAAAAGGCAAAGTAGACTTCCAGGTACTTCAGGTTTTTTTTTCCCCCCGGGCAGTCCATGCAGCCCTCAAGGCAGAATATTGGCCTCAGATATAGCCCACCCCTGGCTTAGCAAAAGGGGAAGGACACTTGCTGTCTTTGTAGCACCAGAATAGCTCTGGGCAACCTCTGGTAGCAAGCACAATGCCGGACGTTCCTGGGCAGACAAAGCAGGCGATATAATCCTTATGGCATTGGTTAGCAAAGTGCAACTTCTGGACCCAATTTTCTCCAAAGCCCTCCAATCTCCCCTTACAATTTTTGTAAAAAAAAAAAATTATTTGGCATAATTTCGGGGCCATTTTTTTACTGCAAACCATACAAAAACCTTCCAAATGTATGAAAACATGTGGAAATACCCCCACTCCATTCTCCCAAGGACCCCAGACTGACACACCACCTCAAAATACCTCACTGCCCCCAACAAGCTGGGTCCTCATTTTACCAACCTATGGAAGGATGCAAGGCTGAGTCAACTTTGGGGCCCTGGGACTGAACTCACAACGTTGTGGCTGCAGTACCACCATTTAATCACTGCACCACCAGGGCTCCATACATTGCCACTTTGAGAGGGACTACAAATGAAAACAAAGCTATTTGGGATTGCTATGGGGAGAGTAAAGAGCCAGTCTGGTGTAGAGGTTTGGGCATTGGACTATGACTCTGGAGACCAGGGTTCAAATCCCTGCTCGGCTATGAAAACCCACCTTGGGCAAGTCTCACTAAGCTGCAGATGAAAGCAATAGTGTACCCCCCTCCTGTAACATACATCTCCCTTCTTTGTTTTACAGCTTGCAGTATCTAGAGAAAGAAGTCTACACCAACACACCCACAGCCCAATATTACTTGCAGTTTAACACAAGCAGCCGCTGACGGAAGCATCCGCAAGAGTGAAGTTTCTGGAATCAACAAGTATTTTTAGCAAACAAAGGGAGCCCTCTGGTGGCTGTACATAGAGATACAAGAAAAACACAAGTACTGCTCTCCAAGGACCATGAACAAAGTCCAATTTGGGCTAGTTTATATCTTATCAGGGGGAGCCTTTTTAACTGGTTGGGTGGTTTTCTGTTTGGACGCCTGCACAGGTATAAATATTGTTCAGCTCACAAGACAAGCTGCTTTGTATAAATGACATAATATACTGTAGAGAAGACTTTGTTTGGTGTAAATTGGCTCATAAAACAAGTGCTTTGTTTTGCAAATGCACAGGGAAATATAGTCCATCACCCAGAGTGTGGGAAGTCCAAGGGCTCATCTAAGTGGCCTTTCCTTACAAGATTAGAAACTAGCATTTAGTAGTTGCCATCCAGACCAGCAGGGTGATACAATCTCAGAAAGTCCATTAGAGCCATGTGACAAAGCCAGTTAGGCAGCCTGCTCTCACCATGGGTATATCCCCAGACTGAATATCTATTAACCAACTGTATATTAGAATTCCCAGCTTCCATGGAGAACAGGCAGCAGCAGAACTGTATCCAATTTCTTGGATTCACCTGAAATTTATTCTTCAAAAGCTTCAAGAGAGGGAGGGAAATGATATTGTGGATGCCAGAGACTTCCCTGACTTACTCTGTTTTGTAACACTGTCCTCCAAGTATCATTACTTGCCATCTTGCGCCCTAACTCTTGTTTTCAAACAAAGAACACTACATTCTGTGGAAACCTAAAGAATTAGGTAACATATGTCCCTTTGTTTGTACAATTTAAGATTTGTGTTTCCTTGGTTTTTCTTTTGGTGCAGTGTATACTCAGTCCTCATACAGCAGACAGGAGGGCAGAATAATCATTTGTTTATTAAGATCCAGATATAAATCACTTGCTTTGTTGGCCCAGATTCCAGTCAGAGTCAACAGGTTCAAAGTACTATGATTATGGTCCAGTGGAAATAGACATTCCCAACTAATGAGGAGGACGGGCTTTCTTGCTCACACAGGCCAGACTCACAGCTCAGGGCTGCATTCGGATGGCTCCATCAAGCCTGATCACTTCACCGTTGATCATAGGATTCTCTACAATGCATTGCACCAGATGGGCATATTCCTCTGGAGCGCCAAGACGGCTTGGGAAGGGCACTTGTCGTGCCAGAAATGTCCGCACTTTCTCAGGAAGCAATGCCAGAAGAGGTGTTGCAAACAGACCTGGCAAAGTTAAGAAAAAATAATAATTCAGGGTTGCTCCATTCTTTGTACACATTTTAAACAATACCTATGAAACCGGCACAATTTCTGAAGCACATAATGCATTATTATGTGTAGCCTTCCCAAAATGTGGGATTTTCATTTGAAATATGTATTTTCTAGGACTTTAGCTTAAAAAGAAAGGCCTGAAAGTGCACAAACAGTGCCTGCTAAAATCTAATATGTGACACAAGATGTAGCCTGTTAGAAGATTCCCAGAGGTTGTGGGCTACCAGGCTTCAGTGCTCCTCCCCCAGTCCAAATTAAATATGTAAAAAGCAAAACATTTAGAATATATATTAGACAAAACAAATTTGCATAGATTCTTCTTATTTACATATTATGTAGATATTGTACAATCTGGATTACTCTGGCAACAGAATTTTAGAGTTTTTGTTCTGAACTGACAAGTACACATAACCCCTCCCTATAACTATTTGCCATACAAGTTGTGCACAACCTTATCAAATTCTAGATGCCCAGATTCATGGCAGGATTGGTACCTGGTGCAATAGTAACAACACGGATCCCTATTGGGGCAAGATCCCGGGCGATGGGCAGTGTCATTCCCACAATGCCTCCTTTGGAAGCTGAGTAAGCAGCCTGACCAACCTGTAGGATATACAATTAATAGCTTAATGTCGTAACAATAACAGAACAAAACCCACACTTACTACAATCACTTCACAAGTTAGAAGTGTTATCTAAAACATACATGAAAAGTGATTATGTAAATGGTAGGGAACATGGAGACAAGGCCTCTGGAGTTACAGGGAGACAAAGCAAGACAAGGAGGAATCAGTACTCACTGATTTGGGAGCAGGGTTGAGAGAAAGGAAGGGTGGATGGGTCTTGTGTTTGAACTAACAAATCACTAGTAGTCCTTTGAAAGAGTAGCTTCACAAAACATTTTTGGGCTGCTCTAGTTCATGCTGAAGAACATATACAACCCCATGATCTTCTGTTCTCAAGCCCACAGAGGTGTCTTTGTTCCTGGCTAAAAGTTCCACAAACCACATACTGAAGGCTGGACCCCCTTGGATGAGTTCAACCTCCATATCCAGTGTCTTCACAACCATACCTCTCCATACAAAGCCCTTTATGATCTGAGGGCCAAGCATGGTTCAGAGCTACAAGATGAGCAGATTCTCCCCTGCCTTTAAACACTGAAGGTTAGCTGGCAGAGGAAGCTGGGGACTCACCTGCCCCTCAAAAGCAGCCACGCTAGCGGTGTTGATGATCACTCCTCTATGTCCATCTGAGCCAGGCTCATTCTTCCCCATTTCACCTGCAGTCAGCCGAATAACATTGAAGGTTCCTGCAATGTTCACCTGAGAGACGCAGACAGAGAGGCTTGAGGATTCAAAGATCTGTTCTGCCATGTTAATCACGCAAGCCAGAACAATACTGCACATTCCCACCATCACATGAGATGATTTAACTATAGAGTTTGCAAATACTGCCTCCCCCACCCCAATCATCTTCATATATACTCCATGTGGGAAATCCACAGAAACGTGCAGTCTTCACAGGTCGTCTGGGCTTGCCATGGAGGCCCAAGATGCTCTGGTCAACCAATTATTCACTTTATTTGTATCCCACCTTTTCCTCAAAAATGAAACTCAAGGTGGCTCACCAATTTAAACCATAGAAACCATTGTTGATAGTATTTTATCCCTTCCCACTTGGCAAACCCCTTGGCATGCTGTGTATGTGTTGAGTATGTGCAAACCGTGTACTTGGCTCTGAGTGCAACCCTTGATCTGAATCGACTTGTATCCCATATATATAGTAATAATTAACTCTGGGGTTATTTTAGTATCAGTCCTTATGCAACCAAGCAAAAAGCATCCAGGGACACAAGACCAGTATTGGCAGGCATGGGGGAATCTACAAATCTGCAGGTTTTTTTTAAAAAAAGAATCTTAAAAGGAAGAAATTCTTAATTGGGGGAAAATACCCTGCCCTTGCAAAACCCGGTGAGTCTTCAAAGCTGACTTGACTTTTGTGGGGCAGGAAATCCAAACAAATGGGTGGCAAGTAGAAATGGGATTAAACAGCTTTGAAACGAACATAGTAGCCTAGCATCCTGAATGGGAACACTTCACACCGCAACATTTTGTTGCAGCCCCCCCCCCTCAATTTTTGGTAATATATAATATTTTCAGCTATTTTCTGGCAGGAAAAGATTAGCAAAATGTCTGAAGCAAGAAACAAATGATGACAAAGAACAGGAATCTTTGTTCCTACTCACATTGATAACTCTTTGGAAGTCTTCCAGGTTGTGGGGAAGATCCTTTTTTATATTATAGGTCTTGACAGCCACTGCAATCCCTGCACAGTTCACTGCTATATCCACTCGCCCAAATTTCTCCCGGGCCAGAGCAAGGGCAGCCTTCACATCAGATTCTGATGTTACCTGGGATAGGAGTGAGACATTAATTCAACTCAGCCAATGGAATCTTAGCACCCCGAGGACCTAAACTCCCAAAAATCTCAAGTTGAAAGAGCCTTACATCTGCAGGAGCAAAGATGCATCTCTCTCCCAGCGATTTGGCCACAGTTTCCCCTTCAGACTTTGGCAGATCCAGGAGCACAGCGCTGCCTCCCTGTTGCACCAGCCGCTCTGCCGTGGCACGGCCCAGGCCTGAAGCCCCGCCAGTCACCAGGCCCACCATTCCCTGTGTGGGGACAAAGAAAGAGAAAATTAACATGGAAGTGCAATGAGGACTTCAAACCACAGACGCCTTAACACCCTGGTGCCTTGAAAGCATCTTACTTTGAAAAGCATACCTTCATTTCCCAACAGAAATAGGGTTAGCATTCCCTTCCCCAGTATGACAGGGAAATAAAAAGTACATTGGGCCCTTGGTATCTTCCGGGGTTTAGTTTCAGGACCCCCATAGATACCAAAATCCGCAGATGCTCAAGTCCCATTAAATACAATGCTATAGTGAAAAGGTGTCCCTTGCATAAAATGGCAAAATCAATGATTATTGGAATTTCTATGTTTTTAAAAACATTTTCAAGATGTGGATGCTTGAATCTGTCGACTGAAAAAGAAAATCTGTGAGCCACTCTACAGCCTGCAACACCAGACACGTGTCATGCAATAGTTTTGAGGTACAGTGGCTTTTGGACCAAGACTCCGGAGACCAGGATTCGAGTCCCTGCTTGAGCATAAAAAACCAACTGGGTGACACTGGGCAAGTCACAGTCTCTCAGCCTCAGAGGATGGCAATGGCAAACCCTCTCTGAAGAAACTTGTCAAGAAAACCCCATGAGTGTGTCGCCATAAGTAAAAAATGACTTGAAGGCATGCAACAACAGGTTTTAGGAATTCGTCGGGGCAGCAACACATTTTTCTCTAAGAAAAGTATCTGTCCCTGTCAATAAGACTCCCATGTCTCATGGCATGATAGCACCAAATATAAGACATGTAGTTCTACTGTAGTTATATATACAACAATAATATATTGTCTTGGGGAACACTGTTGCTGTTGTTGTGTGCCTTCAAGTCATTTACAACTTATGGCCACCTAAGGAAACCCAGTGTGGCACAGTGGTTTGAGTGTTCGACTACGACACTGGAGACCTAGGTTCAAATCCCCACTTATCCATGGAAACCTTGAGCAAGTTACACTCTCTCAGCCTCAGGGGAAGGCAATGGCAAACCTCCTCTGAGCAAACCTTGCCAAGAAAACTCCACGATAGGGTCCCCTTATGGTTGCTGTAAGTCGGAAATGACTTGAAGGCACACAATAACAGAAACGACAACAATTTATGGATGAGAACGTCCCAGGCTTTCGGTAGATACAGATTGACATGCCATCCGTTATTGAAGGAACTGGTGGGTTTGAGGCTTGTAGGATCTGCTTTGTCTGTTTAGTACAGTATATTTAATATATCTAGTTTAGGAGAGGAAGAAAACAATTCTGTTTGCTCTCCCTATTTTTATGAGAGAGCCCGTGTGGTGTAATGCATTATATATCTGCATTATTCCAATACATTTCAGTCACATAAGCTGCCTTGAATGCTTCGGTAGAAAGGCAGGGTATAAGAATAAAGTTTATTTATTATTATGTATTAGTGGTTTTGAACACTGGACTATTGAGATTATCACACTAGGGTCAATTCCAGAAGCATCCCACAAGTATCCCATTATTGGGGATAATTTGGGGATGGTCATGGGATAATTGCGGGATGGTTCTGGAATTGACCCCAGTGCGATAATCTCACATGGCTCTGGAGACCAGGGTTCGAATCCCGGCTCACCCACTAAGGTGACCTTGGGCAAGAAGTCACACTCTCTCAGCCTCAAGGGCCGAGGAAACCCTCTGACAGGGTCACCTTAGGGTTGCCAATAAGCCAGAAATGACTTGTAGGCACACAACAGCTGCGTTCACACTGGAGAAATAAACCGGTTTAATTGCCATGGCTCAATGCTGTGAAATTCTGGGAATTGTAGTTTGTTGTGGTGCCCAGAGCGGAGCTCTGCTCCGCTCTGGGCCCCACAACAAACTACAATTCCCAGAATTTCACAGCATTGAGCCACGGCACTTAAACCGGTTTATTTCTCCAGTGTGAACGCAGCCAACAACAACAACCAGGCTGAGCCATGCTGGCTCTCTACACCTGTTGCATTTCTGCCTAGCCTTGTTCAGAAAGTCCTGGTAAGAAGGGGGGAAAAAATTATTATTTTCCCCATTCTTCCCAAGATGGAACAGGGCCACCATTTTGGTAGTATCTGTTTTTCACAGTGTGTTAAAAATCTCCTAGTTTGCCCCCCCTGCTACTGAAAGAGCATTGGTCTCTCCCAGGCACGGTCTCCCCCTCCTCTGCCAGGGAAGTGGTTTGACCCATTCTCTTTAGCAGCTGGCTAAAAGCGCAGATGTTTCATATTTGTCCTCTCTCGGCTCCCGTAGAAAGTAGCTGTATAGCAGCGCTGTTTACCTTCACGCTTCTCAAAGCCGCCGCCATGTTGCTTGCTTCGGCCAACCCTTCAAGCCACGCCCCCTTCCGGGCGGAAGTGAAGCATGAAGCCGGCCAGGACCAGGAGGAGGGTTTGGGCGGAAGAGGCCGGGTTAAGAGTCCCAGAAGGTGGGTTTACAAGGAAGTAAGTGCCCTTTTTTCTTGCTCTTGTTGTTGTTATGCCTATGGAAGGTTCCTTCAAGAGGGGGCTTTGCCATGGCCAGTATCCCCTGAGGCTGAGAGAGTGTGACCTATCCATAGGGAATATTTGCTCATGGGGAAATATTGGGGAATAGTGGCCCATAGAGAGTCATGGGGATTAAATCCCCTATGGGCAAGTATTCCCCAATGATTCTCTATGGCCAAGTATTCCCCAATGATCCCCTATGGGCAAGTATGGTTTCCCTCTGGGCAAGGAGTGTCATTTGTTGTAGTATATCCCCACTTTTCCCCTAGTAACCATCTAAGGGTCGGCCGTATAAGCAAACCCAATAACATCCAGGCAACGATACCTTTGCGGGGCCAACCACAAAATACACAATTGCACGTTGCAAGCTTTCGGAGCCACACCGGCTTCTTCATCAGGCAAAGAGGAGAAAGGAATTGAAGATGTTAGTCAGTAGGCCTGCATTTTCCTGTTGTCTGGTCTTGGTTCAGATGGTAAGGGAGGGCTGTCTGGAGGCTGGCTCTTCCTCCTTCACTGGAAGATTACCAAAGTCAAAGAAATTTAATTCTTAGCACGATTTGTTCAGAGGAGGTTGGCCATTGCCTTCCCTTGAGGCTGAGAGAGTGTGACTTGCACAAGGATTTCCATTTTGTTTGGGTTCCCATGGATAAAGTGGCGATTTGAACCCAAGTCTCCAGAGTCATAGTCGAACACTCAAACCACTCTGCCACACTGGGTTTTGTCTTAGGGTGGCCATAAGTTGTACATGACTTGAAGGCACACAACAACAACAACAGCAACAGTTCTCTCCAAGACAATATATTGTGGTTGCTGTATATATAACTACAATATAACTACATGCCGTAAGATATGGGAGTCCTATTGACAGGGACAGATATTCTTCTTAGCGAAAAATGTGTCGCTGCCTTTAATTCCTAAACCTTGTTGTTGTGTGCCTCCAAGTCATTTTTGACTCATGGCAACCCTCTCAGGGTTTTTAAGTGTGTGTATGATGTGTGCCTTCAGGTTGTTTCTGACTTAGAGCAACCCTCCGGCGAACCTATCGTGGATTTTTCTTGGCAAGATTTGTTCAGAGGGGGTTTGCCATTGCCGTCCTCTGAGGCTGAGAGAGTGTGACTTGCCCAAGGTCACCCCAGTGGGTTTCATGGCCAAACTGGGATTCAAACCCTGGTCTCCGGAGTCCTAGTCCAACACTCAAACCACTGTGCCATGCTGGCTCGGGATAGTTTATTTAGGTGAGGAGGAAGAGGATTCATTAATGTTATACTATTATTTCTTATATTATTTCTTATTATAATTTCTTAGGCAATAATGTTGTTGTTGTTATCAGCCAGCTTTCCCCTCAAAAACGGATTCAGAGTGGTTTACAGTTTTAAAGAAACAGTACAATTAAAACATACACAAAAGAGAGCATTAAAATGGGTTTAAATTATTACAGCATTAAAACAGATTATTGAGAGGTGTGGTGGTTTGAGGATTGGACTATCACTGTGGCGACCAGGGTTTGAATCCTGATTCGGCCAGGAAAACCCACTGGGTGCCCTTGGGCAAGTCACATTCTCTCAGCCTCAGGGAAAGGCAATGGCAACCCCCCTCTGAAGAAACATGCCAAGAAAACCATGTGAACGGGTTGCCTTAGAGTCACCAGAAGTAGGTAGTGACTTGAAGGCATACAACAACAACAAAACAGATCATTTGTTTTTCAAAAAATGTTTAAAAAGATTAAAGCACTTATCCTGCCCACAGAAGGACAACAAGGAAGGGGATCTTCTGGCCTCCCTGGGAAGGGATTTCCAGGGTCCGGAGCAGCCATTGAGAAGGCCTTGTCTCGCGTCTCCACCAACCGTGCTTTTGAAGGTGGTGGGACTGAGAGAAGAAATACACAGAGGTGGTTTTGCCATTTGTTGTTGTTGTGTGCTTTCAAGTCATTTCTGACTGATGGCGACCCTATCGTGGGGTTTCCTGGCAAGATTTGTTCAGAGGAGGTTTGCCATTGACTTCCCCTGAGGTTGAGAGAGTGTGACTTAACTAAGGCTGAGTAATGATTTAAATCCTGATCTCCAGAGTCACAGCCGACACTCAAACCACTACACCACATTGGCTATCAAATTTTTCCCATTCACACTGCATTTTCAACTGCTTTACAAATCGGTGTAAATTAGGAGTGTTCACACTTGTGTTGGGTTTTCCTGGGGGTTGTTCACATTCGTACCGGGTTTTCCTTACCCGAATTTGGGGGACTCCGGTGAAATCTCCCTTATTAACTCAGGATTTTTTTAAGATGGGGAGTTGAGAGGTTCTTTTCAAAAGAACTGTTTGTGTGTGTGTGTGTGTGTGTGTGTGATCCACCAACAGGAACTTACAAGTTGATCCGATTCGGAGCTCTGCTCTTCCTCTTTTCTCCTTCTCCTCTCCACCACCTGCTATTGTTGCTTTTCTTCTTTCTCCTACCTCCTCTTTCTCTTGCCCTCACTGCAACATCTGTTGTCCCTCCTCTTCCTCTGTCCCCCATCCATGCTCTAGATCAGGCTTCCTCTGCTTGCCCTTTGCTCTTGCCATCCTCTGAGGCTGAGAGTGTCCCCTTGCCTTTGCCCTCCTCTGCTCCCATCCATGCTCTGGATCTGCCTTCCTCCACTTGCACTCTTCCTCCTCCTCATCTGACCCTGCTGATCAAATCTCTCCATGGCATTTCCACGGGAGTGTGAAAGAGAATCCGGGATAAAATGTCATGGAGAGATTCGATCGTAGCGAATAAAATGCCATGGACAGATTCGATTGTGGCAACTCCATGAAATAACTTGGGTTAATTCTCTTGTGTGCCTGGGACTGGTATCATATTGGTGCTTATTGGCTACAGCTATTTCTTTCCTGGAAACTCAGCGGGCTTGGTGAGTGGTGCAGGTCCAGGGACCACCACTTTTGAGTAAGTCTTGACAGAAAATATTCGTGTCATCTATTTTGCAGGAGTGTGTGGGGGGGAGTAGAGTGATGTCTCATTGCAGTTGAATTATTGACACTGTTGCAGTTGAATTAAGTATCTAGGTGCTTTGTGCAAACTTGTAAAGAAACATCCTCCCTCATGTTCCTCCTTAAAAGAACCACAAGCGGCTTACCACTCCTGTTCTTTTGGCAAAAGATAGAAGGGGAAACAGACACTTTCCCTCTGGGAAGTAAGAAGCCAAACCTCACCAGCTATCCACAACTGGTTTCTAGATTGAATCCAAATTTGCTGACTTCACCTAATGTGATTATGATATACACTTCTTGCTGTTGTATGCCTTCAAGTCATTTCTGATTTGTGGCAACCCAAAGGCAAACCTGTCACAGGGTTTTCTTGGCAGAATTTCTTCAGTTTGCCCTGGCCTTGACTGGCCCAGTCACCCAGTAGGTTTCCGTAGCTGAGTGGGGATCTGAACCCCGGTCTCCCAGTGTCCTAGTCCAAGACTCAAAACACTACACCACTCTGGCTCCTTGGTGTGCACTGCTATATTCTAAACTACCTGCATCCTTTATTGGTGATGTATACAGCTTGTTCCATTAAACCAAGCCACGAAGGCTACAAAATCATGCATTGCAGTTACTAGGTTTGAACTTGGGAAGTGGCAACCATTGAACCAGGGGTGGTGAGAGATGACTGTTAGTCATCAAAGCAACCTGGCTTTTCAGGCTCACTGGTGACTGAAAGTCAAGATAAAAGCTTCCAGTTAAGATCATTGTGAAAACACAGGTTCTGCAAATCAAACCAACTTCAAGAGTCTGTTCTCTAGTAGCTGCGTGGATGCAATGCCTAGTTACTCGAAAGAGCAGACACTACATCTGCAGATAGCATAATTGGTAACTGACTGACCAGTGGAAGATCTAAACTGAAAATGGAATGAACAGCCAAAACAGGAGGTATTTATCAAATTCCAGCACAACAGAGTAATTTACAGGAGAAGAAAGAATTAAAAGAAAATTCTATTCCGGCACTTCAGATTTCTAAGCAACCATGTTGTCAGAGTACATCGGGATATTACAGTTGGCCCTCCTTATCCATGGATTTTTTATCCACAGATTTGAGCATATGGCTTGAAAATATTCCCCAAAAGTATAAATTTCAAATAGCAAACCTTGATTTTCCATTTTATTTATGGGGCACCATTTTGTTGTGCCGTTATATTTAGCGGGACTTGAGCATCCATGGATTTTGTTATCCACGGAGGGTCCTGGAACCAAACCAGAGCGGATAACAAGAACCCACTGTACATATTTTGAGTTGCTATGCTGCATAGTCACACTAGTGTTTTCAAAGATCCAACTGAAGTATTTTAAAAAATAAAATAAAGCATGGAATAACCCTTCTGGCAGTGCAGTGGGCCAATGGTATACCTGTTAGGGTTTGGTTCCAGGACCCCCATGGATGTCACAATGAGATGCTCAGGTCCCATTATATACAATAACATAGTAAAATGATGTCCCTTATATTAAATAGCAAAATAAAACTTTGCTTTTTGGAAGTTATATATTTTAAAAATATTTTCAAGCCATACATGAAACCATGGATATAGAGGGCCAATTGCATATCACTTCAGAATGCATACTTGCATGTTTAACTTCTTCCTCATATCAGAAGTACCTTTTATCTGAAAATTAGGCTAAAATAATTTATCCTATACATAAACTTTTAAAAATAACTAATACACAATTCTGATGTCTTCATTTCAAGTGTAACTTGATTTTTTCCCCATAAAGCTGGTAGCAAACTACACAGAAATGTTCCTGAATCCAGGACTTTTATCACAACCAATTAAACAAAAGTTGTAGAACTATGGTACCTTTTGTTCCTGTGTATATACTTTTTTTTTTACACAAGCACACACTTTCCCCAATTGATCGGTCTTAATTGTGGCAACTACCAGTTTCACATTTTTGTTCCAACCGTTCTGAAGTTATTACCAGTCAACCCTCAAACTTCTCTTTAAAGTCCAAGAAACAGACCCAAACAGTTATAGGATTTAGCATAAGAGTTTAACAAACAGAAGAGCATTTCATAACAGCCTGATAGCATTTTCCCCATAAGGTTCTTACACGAAATCTCCAAATTTGTTTGCATTTTAGCAAGTGTGGGAATTTTTTGGGATTACTTCTGAAGGGCACTGTGAACAGCTAACCTGTCTCTACTCTTACATATGTCTCATCCTTAACACTCCTCCTGTTCTGCCCATGCCTCTTTTCCAGAATGCAAACATGAAAAGAACACCAGTGTGATGATGATTTACATACTGTATTCTGGGCACAGAACATGAACAACTCTGGCTCTAGACCTCCAAATAAAGGAATCACACACCACATTGGAAAGCTCTCTGTATATTAAGTGCTTTTTTTTTTTTGGTAGTTTAAAAAAAAACCCATACAAAGTCCTGATACGAAATATACAAAAAATCTCAGCCAAGGAAAACAGTTGCTTTTCTACAAATATCAGTAGCATTGCATAGAACAGCCTCTATGGGGTAAAGGGGGTTAAGGAAGGAGTCCAACTGGGTATGATGCTTTAAAAACATTGCTATCCATTTATACACAGAGTAGAAGGGGTTGTGAAAGCACATACATCCCTGGTGCCGTGTTGTTTCAAGAAATTTATCGCCACCACTGCCACATTCTGAAACACTGTGGAAAGCCCCTCAGCCAGTCTCCTAGCCAGTTACTCATTGCCTCAGAGGACAACCCCAAGCAGAATATTGTGCAACCAGAGAGCTATTATTGCTTCAACTAAGCCAAGAGGTGCAAGGCCCCCACCTGGACCAGCAAGTACTATTTTAAGCCCATTTTAAATTAGCAGAATGTTGGCAACAGAGGGGCTTGGCTTTACTCTATGAACAAGGCGATAGGAGGGTTGGGATTATGTTCTGACTGGCAGAGGCACTAACCGGCCTCCAGCAGACTATCTAAAGCTGAAATATCTACAGAGTGAGTAGAAGCCTCCTAGAAAGGAGTACAGGGAAGGTGCAAGAGAATCAGCAGCTTAATAATGCTGAATGGAGCAAGGGAACCCTGAGCTGATTTGAAAAGGCCACTGGGCAGGCATCACCCTGAGCAGCCATCAGGGGACAGGGCATGAATGCATATAGCCCCCATATGCAGGCAGGCAGAGATGCTACGCATCAGACAATTAAAGGGGTGGGTGCTGAAGTGTGGTGACTCCCTGCCCCAAGAGGGCAGAGAGGGAAATGCAGTCGCTGCAATAAATAAAAAGGTACAAAATAACCTATATGACTGCTTCTAAAACCTTGCACCGTCACCACCGTATCCTGCCATATCCAAGTGCAATTGGTCAGAGACAAAGTGCCACTGAGGTCACTGTGGGAAAGTCCAGCCGGACACACCGTGTCCCTCCATAATGATCTAGCCATCTTCTTCCGCCTCAGAATCCTTCCCATCTAGTTCCTCACAGAGGGAAAATGTAGGACGAGCACCGTCGTCTTCTGCTCCACTCGGGACCTCTTCTACAGCTTCGCCTGTGTCAGCAAAGTAAGAGATGTTAAGATGCCCCTCAGACCCTGACTTGCTAATCAGAACTGTCCCTTCCTAGCCCACATAACTCTGATGCTCTATTGCCCATTCCCCCCGTCTCATTTCTTAGCATTGCAGGTACAAAACCTTGCTAACTAAGCCATGAGCTCCCACGAGACCAGGAATTCCCCTGGCTTACCAAATCCAGGACTGTTAGTCTATCATCATTGCTTTGTGGTGTCTAAAAACTGCAGCTTTTTAGTGGGGTTTATTGTTTAACCACTATTTACCTTTTGCACCCTCCTCATCCATGATCTCATGTACATCTGCTTCTTCCTCTTCTTCCTCCTCCTCCTCCTCCTCTTCAGCATCATCATCCACAATCACTACGAAGTCATCACCATTTTCTGTCTCACTAAACACACAGAAGGGGAAGGAGAAAACGTGTCACCGTTCATCTATTATCTTCTACTGGACTCTTAGGTGTACATTCATGAGTCATGACTTGCAGGAATAGCCCGGCTGTCCATGAACTTTGACAGAAGGCACATCTAGGCAGAATGACATGTTTAGAATCCTGCTAAATATTTCATTTATACCATAGTCCTTCCCATACTCTTAACAAATTTAGTACTTTAATAAGCCAAGCAACTGGTCTCTTAAGACTTCTCACCTGTCTTCTTCACCATTTTCACCACCTTCCCCCATCAAGTAGTACTGTAATGGATTGGGCCAGAGGTCCTCTTTAATAATCTAAGACAGAAAAGAGGATGAGGGCCAGGAGCATAAGGATACTGGAGAAAATTAGGAGAAGCTATAGGCTGTAGCTCCCACCTCTGCGATGCGGTCTCCTGCTGGGAAGCTGTGGTCACAGAACCAGCTGAAGAAGCTGCGGCTCATCTCAAAGTTCTTCCGGCCATGAGACGATGGGTCCTGGCCGCGCCACCAGCGGATGGGAGTAGAATGGGAAACCAATCTGCCTGGAATGGATGGAGACACACACAAGAGATGGGTGAGCAAGCACACATGAATACCTGGCATTTTGCTTCTCTAAAACATTGTTTCTTCCTGCATACCAGAGGAACCAAACTGGAACTCCTTCACAATGACTTCATTCTGGAAGTAGGGGTTGCTGTTGAAGTAGAATTTGATCTTGCAGCCTGACTTTGCATGGGTGAAATCTTCAACCTGGTATATCAAAGAATGTCAGAATCAAGGCCAGCAGAGAACTGACTATCACCACCCTGACTCAGGGAGAAGGGGAATCCCTCAAACAGAAAGAATCCAGGATTCCAGACTGCAGTTGGATCACTTCCCTCTATAACTTGGGAGTCTTATCTACCCTAGCCTCTGCGCAGCCGGCTTGCTAAAGTTGTCACCTGCAGATTGGTCATGTAGCTCAGGGTGTCCTCATCTCGATCATTGATCACGGCTGAAAGCTGGGGATGGTTGAGAAACTGCAAAGTTCAAAGTCAAGGAAAGAAATTCATGCATATCATTCTAATTTCTTTGGTGAAAGGGTGAGATAAACATGTATTATTGCATTAATGAGGAACAGAAAAGTCTAAACTTTTGGATGCGGCTTGTGTGCAGCTTTGCCCAGCATAAAGAAGAGAGAAACTTTGGGGCTTTTATTCGCAGGGTCTTGCCATGTCAAGAAAGGAAACTCCATTCAAATATCATGCCCAGTATCTCTTTCAACTCAAATCACCCAATGGATTATAAATTGGAATAAAAATAATTTTAAATGATCACCTGATGGATTATTAAGGCGAGAAGGATGTTAAATCCTTACAACCTGCTAAAGCTTGTCATTTCTTGTCAAGACAGGACAGACAAAAATTCAGAAGGGAACACAGTTCTTCAGAAGTGTAGAAGGAAAGAGGTTCATGTCTTGCTGACCAGAGTTAGGTCAATCAGGCTCCATCATAAAGCAGCAGAGAGAAAAGAAAATGCTTTACCATGGCTTCAGGACATGCACTGTCTGCATAAGAGACCAGTGTTGGAAGCTAGTGACATTCATGCCAGTAGAGTAATGCAGTGGGCCCTTGGTATCTACTGGAGTTTGGTTCCAGGACCCCTGTGGATACCAAAGTCCATAGATGGTCAAGTCCCATTATATACAGCGGCCTGTTAAAATGATGAAAATTTAAAAAGGGGGGGGGCAGCAAAATGAAGGTTTGCTTTCGGAATAAAAATATTTTAAATCTGTGGATGCAGAATCTGTAGATTTAGACCAAGTGTATATCCACTCAGTTTTAATCTGATTTTCAAAGGTGCTGTCCATAGTGCTGAACCTACTTGGAGTTGGCCAAGCACCTTGGACATCTCCCGTGAAGCTCAGCTAAAGCAGTGGTCCCCAAAATATGCCCTTTAATGGATTTTGGACTTCAGCTCCCAGAATCCCAGACTATTGGCCAACATGGCTGAGTCCAAAATCTCTTAAAGGGCACAGTTTGAGGACCACTGAGCTAAAGGATGGAGCAGATTCAGCTTACCACTCACGTGGAGACTACCCGTTCCAGTTGACAACCTCTCACTCAGATAATCTACTGAATATATTGATCACCCTTGTTGCCTAATTCCACTTCACAACACCCTCAGAGGGTTGTGCCACTGGAAAGGGACATGCTTTACACAAAAGCTCTCTCATTTAATCCTCTACGACTTTAACAAAAACCCATTCAGTTAGCATTTGAGGGGTTTAGTGTATATCCTTAAGACAAATGTCTGTAAGATACTCCATGTCTACAGATCCATGGATTCTTCATCCACAGTTTGAAAATATTCCAAAAATATTTGTTGTTGTGTGCTTTCAAGCTGTTTCCTACTCATGGTGACCCTAAGGCAAAACCTATCATGGTGTTTTCTTAGCAAGATTTGTTCAGAGAGATTTGCTATTGCCTTCCCTTGAAGCTGAGAGCTTGTGACTTGCCCAAGATCACCCAGAGCTGACCTGGGAATTGAACCCTGGTCTTCAGAGTCATAGGGGACATTTTCCAACCCCATTGCATTAACAGGGCTTGATCATCCCCAAATTTTGGTACCCCAGGAGATACCAAGAGCCCTCTGTATCAATCTACTGGCAATAATGCTTCTATGTGCTAATGCTGGTTGTTCATGCTGGCAGTAGAAATCCAGGCGCCACGGCAGAGCATTGCCTTTTCCTGCTGCTGGTTTGTGATGGAGCCTGATGGGCCTGGCTTTGGTTAGCAAGAGATAAAACTTCTTTCAGTTTTCCCTTATGAATTTTCATCTGTCCTGCCTTGGCAGGTTGTGAAGACTGAACATCAGGTGATTTAAAAAAAAAATTATTTTTATTGACACACGTAATCCATTTGGGGGATTTGAGCCCTGGAACCAAAACCCAGCCAATACCAGTGAAGTAACCTACAAAGATAGCCTCCTCTTTGTGGGTTGGTATTTTGGTCTCTCAAAAGGCTTTCATTAGTCGCTCCTCCATATCCAGGAATTTTTAATCCATGGATTTAAGCATCTACACCTTGAAAATATATACTGTATATATAAAAGATATAAACTCCCAAAAGGCGAACTTTTGATTTTGCCTTTGTATATAATGGGACTTGGGCATCCACGGATTTTGTTATGCATGGTGGGTCCTGGAAAACCCAGCAGAGACCAGGGACCCACTGTAATGGAGAATGCAATGGAGAGTTGGAAGAGGCCACAAGGGCCGTCTAGTCTAACCGCATTCTGCCATTCAGGAAATCTCATTCAAAGGATCCCTGACAGATGGCCTTTCAGCCTCTGTTTAAAGACCTCCAAGGAAGGAGACTCCACTACACTCCGAGGGAGCATTTTCCACTGTTGAGCGGCTCTTGTTCCTCCTAATGTTGAGGTGGAATCTATTTTCCTGCAGTTTGCATCCAATGTGCCTTGTCCTGTTCTCTGGAGCAGCAGAAAACAAGCTTGCTCCAGCCTCAACGTGACACCCCTTCAAATACTTATACAAGGCTATCATATCACCTCTTAACCTTCTCTTCTCCAGGCTAAACAGACCCAGCTCCCTAACTCTGTCCTCATAAGGAATGGTTTCCAGACCCTGGAATATTATAGTCTAGGTCCTCCAGCAAATCTATAATCAACGTTTGCCTGATGCTGGACCAAAGAACTGTGCTGGAGGGTGTACAAATGCCTATAGGAGCGTTCTCTGTATGTATCTTTAATTTCTCCAGCGTGACTTCTGGTGAACTCTGTTGAAAGAGCTAGAGATCCCTAGAGAGAACATATTAATCAAATCCGTGAGTAATCAAATCTGCAAAAGCTGCAAATGAGGAGCTCCCTAAGTCTCTCCTCATAGGGCTTTATGGTTTCCAGTCCCTTCACCATCTTAGTTGCCCTCCTTTGGACCCGCTCCAGTTTCTCCACATCCTTTTTGAATTGTGGTGCCCAGAACTGGACACAGTATTCCAGGTGGGGCCTGACCAAGGCAGAACAGAGCAGCACTATTACTTCCCTGGATCTAGACACTATACTTCTATTAACGCAGCCTAGAATCACACTGGCCTTTTTAGCCGCCGCGTCACACTGTCGTCTCACGTTCAACGTGAGGCTTGGGCCGCCTTGCTTTTTTAAAGGGCCCGAGAGGATACAGCGGTGACCCAGAAGCCCGGGATGTTCTGGATGATGCGGTTCCGCCGCTCGAGGTGGGGCCGCCTCATGTGTCCGAACTTGGCCTTGAGCCGGGCGAAGGTGCGGGTGGCCTGCTGGTTGACGGCCTCCAGCTCCAGCTGCACCGCCTCCAGCTCCTCCAAGTACTGCTCAGTCTTGCGGGGGGGCTGAGGCTTTCCCCCTTCCCCATCCTCTTCTTCTTCTTCATCATCCTCCTCTTCTTCTTCCCCCACAGAAATGATGGAGCATTCATCTATTGCTGCTGCTGTGGCCTCCTCGGCCACCCTACGCCTCTCCTTGGCCTCTTTCCTCTTTCTCCACCCTTCACGGCCGTCGCCGGCCTCCTCTGCGGGGCTGGTTTCCCGGGCGGCGGTTTCAAGGCCCCCAGAAGATGAAGAAGAGGCGGCTGTGGCGGTTTCGCGGTCCCCTCCAGCCCCTCCGTCGCGCGCCCCCTGCCGGCCGGCCGTTTCCAGGCCCCCCGCCTCGTCGCGCGCCCCCTGCTGCTGCTGCTGAGCGGTTTCAAGGCCCCCCCAAGCCGTCATGTCAGCCAGCGCTTGGGCAGCCTCGGTTTCCTTCTCCAGTTGGAAGGCCGGGTCTAAGCGCCGCTGCTTAGAGGCCGAGGGGGGAGCCCCAGCAGCCCCCCCGTCTCCGCTCATGTTGGGTGGGTTAGAAGGGAGAGAGAAGCCGTGCGTGTGAGCCTGTGGCCGCCGCCCGCAACCGCCGCTTTTAAAGGCGCGCGCGCGCGCAGGACGACGAAGTGGGGGGGGGTGATGAAAGGGTGCGCGCGCGCCAACGCTCCGCTCCAACGGCCCAGGCGCCGCGCGACGATGACGACGACGAGGCTCCGTCCTGCGCAACTCCTCCTGATTGGCTGCTCGGGATTGACAACACTCCCCGCCTCCCTCATGTGATTGGCAATCGCCGTCAAGGTTTTATACGACTTGGGGCCATCCAAGCGGTGATAGGCCAATGGTGGGAGAAACCACGGCCTCTCTCTCCTTTGATTGGCATTCGCCGGCAAGGTCCCGCCCTCCTCTCTTTTATACTACGTGACTTAAGGCCATCTAAAGCGGTGATAGGCCAATGGTGGTGGGAAAAGCCACGCCTCTTTACTTTGATGATTCCATCGTTGATTGGCAGGCGCCGGGGAAAGGCCAAAGGTTTGGGGGGAAAAAAACTCCCCGCCTCCCTGTTTTGATGATTCCACCGTTGATTGGCAACAAGGTCCCGCCTTCCTCTTATACCACGTGGGGCCGTCCGAACGGTGATAGGTCAATCCGTCCTCCCATTCGACCGTGATGTGAGGTGTTTTTACCCGCGCTCCTCCGAACAACTCGGAAGGCCATCTAGTGGCGACGCATGCGCAGAAGAAAGGGACGGTTTCCCCTCCCCACTTCGGCTTGGCGCATGCGCACTGGCCTATGAGTGTGACTCGACGCTGACTATAAATAGGCTCAACGACAAAATGGCGGCGGAGGGAAAGGAATATATTTTTCACAGAGTTTTTGCAGGAGAGTGAATAAGTGGCTCTGAATGAGACCCACAGTAAAACATAATATTTTTTTCCAATTTTTTTTATTACTATTTTATTCATGAAATAAATAAAATATATATATATTCCCCACCACCATTCCCTTCTCCTTTTTGTGTCGTGTCTTTTTTTAAGATTGTAAGCCGCCTGAGGGGCAAGGAACCGTCTAATTCATAATAATAATAATAATAATAATAATGTGAATCTTTATTGAGTAAGACCTCAGACCATTTCACATGAAACATAAAAATAGAAAATATTAAAATAATGGAGTAGTAAGATAATAAAATAAAAATACAAGAGGGTATAATACTAATAATTGTAAGCTACTCTGAGAGCCTTTAAGGCTGAAGGGCGGGGTATAAAATACCATAAATAAATATTTCATCTATATCCCTCCTTTCTCTCAACAATGCTATAATTAAAGGCAGGGTGGGCAGGTATCCTAACCGAGGCACTCTGAAATGTAGGACGTTCAAGAAAAATGTGGGACATTGTGATATTAAAAGCGCAAAACGCTCATGTACTCTGAATACCAATTCATCCTTCTTAGTCGTGCTCAAAATGGAGCCCATTTTGACATTCCTCCTGGACAGAAGGTTGAAATGTAGGACATGTCCTGGAAAAGGAGGATGCGTGGTCATCCTGACTCCTAAAGTGGATAACATTTTAAAACAATACAATAAATGTAGATAAGTGGCGATGAGATGTGCTGATAATAATAAAAAATAAAATTTATTTCTGTCCCACCTCTTCAATAAGATTGAGGCAGCTTACATCAATAAAAATGTATAACGCAATAAAATAAATCCCATTATCCCCTCTTCCTTAAAACCACGTATTTACAATTGATTAATTGATGGAGCCTGGCTTTGCAAGTAGTGAAGTGGATCCAAGTCAAGCTCTCTCACAACCTCAAGGGAAAGCAATGGCAAACCTTTGCTAAACAATGGAGTTTATCACATGGGAGGAATTTCTCTCAATTGTGAATGGAGCCAATTCGCAATTACGTGAATTCGCTAGTTTAGCAAATTTACGTGAAATCTGATTGCGTTCAGAATGCATTCAGAATGACTTCCCATCTCCTGAAAATGGCCCCCCAATGCCCAAAATTGCGTGAGATACTCTAATACGCAATTACGTGAAACCCCATGATTGCGTTCGGAATGACTTCCCATTGCCCGAAATTGCGTGAGATACATTCATACGATTGCATTCGGATTGCCATTGCATTATACCCCCAAATTCTGTCGTATGATAAACTCCATTAGCTGCCAGGAGTCCCTACCACTGAGCCAGGACAGTTAAAGGGGTCTCAAACTGGATTATTTCTGTAGTGTATTTTGGACCAAAGATGACTAAACTGTGGTTGTTGTATTTTGGCCATATCAAGAGAAAGAAGGATTTACTATGATTCTGCTAGAAAAGACTGTAATGCTTGGTAAAGTGTAGGGCAATAGGAAAAGAGGAAGACCTCATTCCAGATGGATAGACTCAATCAGAAAAGCCACAGCCATACGTCTGCAGGAACTGAGGTGGGTGGTTGAGGACAGGGAGACGTGGAAGTCTCTGATTCTTAGGGTCATCCCCATGGGTGGAGATCAATGTGAAGGAAATTAACAAAAACAGCTGCTCTTTACAGGTGGATCAACTAAACCAAGGAAGCCACTACCCTGAGTTTGCAAGTCCTGAACAACCCTGTTGATATCAGGGTGGCTTGGAGGTCTTTCGTTCTTAGGATTGCTATAAGTCACACAGCTTGATGGCAGCATGGCAATGTACCGAGATCGCATTGTAGTCCAAAATGTGGAGTGGTAAATGTTCTCCCCATTTGTACGTTCAACAGCCTGCATGTATCTGTATGGATAAAATCTGACAGTGCTAATCCATATTGGCATTTACAAATGCAAATTCTGGGAGTGGTAGTCATACTGGACATCTTGGAGCTGATTACAGAAAATGCAAATGGTATTCTGCCTTCCTCCTCCCTATAATTGACATCTTACTCTCTTGCATGGCTCCAGTTTAATTCATGGGGACTCTCACTTCTCGTTCTTCCTGCAGAACATGCCAAAGTCACCATCTGAGTTATTTAAGAGGCAATACCTTATGACCGCTCTGTATGTACATCTTGTGGATTTACTGGAGTTCTGTTTGGCTTCAGGTTTTAGAAGGGATCTCTGTACTGTGGATAGAGGTACTCTTGCTTTCTCCATTGCTTCTTAAACAGTTTAGTGGAAGTAGGAGCATATTGAAATTCCTACACGCCCGTGCATCTCTTCACAGTAAAGGCACACCACTGATGCAGTGTGAAATTTCCAGAAACAATACAGAGTTACAGTCATCAGGTTTCCACTTACTGTACTGTGTTTTTTAAAAAGCTTTCTTCCAAAGCATTTGATGTTGGGATTTTTGTGCTTTACTTTTCCGTGAAACGTGCTAGAGTTTTAACTTTTTAATATTTTTTTTTCTTTCTGACAAGCAGTTGTCCCCAAACTGTGTCCCTTGATAGCCAATAGTCTGGGATTCTGGGAGCTGGAGTCTAAAATCCCTTAAAGAGCACAGTTTGGGGACCACTATCAGTCATTTAAATTCACATAACTTTCTGCAAAAGGCTAATAGAGTATTTCCTTTAATTTCTTCATCCAACTACAGGGTAGTGAAATTTTATTTAGTATATTTACTTATTGTATTCAGCCCTAAAGACTCTCAGAGCGGCATGTGCTCCCCACCCAATGTCATTTATTTGGAGCTGTTTTATTACAAAAAATGGCCTTCCATAGGGCAGTAAAATGGTGTCCCTTATATAAAATGGCTAAATCAGTGTTTGCTTTTTGGAATTTATATCTTTTTTTTAAATTCAAGCCATGGATGGTTGAATCTGTGGATATGTCTTCCAGTAGTCCTATTGTGTATATTGTGTATATTTAATGATATAAAATTGAAAGAAAGGGTGCAGTTGTAATTGTTCCCTTGCAGCTGTTTTCTGACCCTTTCTCTCTGCTTACGTCCTAGATGGCAGGCTTGTCTGTAGGCAGGATTTCCCAGAAAATGGAAATAAAAAGGAGGAAACTCAAAACAGAAAAGATAGTGGTTTGTATCTATAACAGGAACTATGACCTGAGAACTCAACATTTCAAGCAACAACGTCCCAAGCTTCCCTTCTACCTGACACTGCTTTAAATAGATATGGCACATGTTCAGCCTTCTACTGTTTGCTTGTACTATAAAACATTGCTACTGATCACCATTTTATCATATTTTATCGTTTAAGCAGCTTAATACAACATGGTGAACCACCCTAACACAAAAGGAGCGAATGATATTTCAGGATAAATTGTCTTTTGATCATATACATTTTTGGAGTAAGTCTTCACTTTCTCTCTCAGGCAAAATAACTGTTACGGAGCCTAGAAATGAAAATATATGCAATACATAAAGCAACCTTTGAGAACACTGAAAAGGTCCTCAACATATCTTTTTAAAAAATGTGCTTGGCACACTTTCCATAGAAGTGTTTGTATAAGAGCTTGAAGGAACTATCTGTAGACAGTTGCTGAGAAAGATTGGTACCACCATGTTAGTTGGAGGGAAGCAATAAAGAAAAGGAAGGTATTTTAGTAGCACTTTCCATAAGGTGGCAACGTGGGACCATGATGTGGAAGTACTGGTAGATCTTCATGTTATAGTGAAGTGAGTAGACCAGGTGGGGGTGCTGTGCTTCTGCGAAAAACTTGGAAATCCTGCATTTCCCTTGTGAGGATGATTTTTAGAGTACAGTTGGCCCTCTGTATCCACCGATTTATTATCCACAGTCCAAGCATCCACAACTTGAAAATATTTAAAATATATATAAACTCCAAAATAAAAAACACATACAACAACAACAACAAACCCCGATCTTGCCATTTTATGTAAGAGACACTGAGCTTTCTAGATGGGCAGGAAAGTGTGACATGAAGTTGCCTTTTCCTTAATGCTTAGCAGTTGCACCACAGCCTTTAGATGGAGCTGCGCTGTTCCGCAGATTTTAAAAAAGAAGCTGGGAAAACCAGCACCTTTTTAAAGGAGCTTCTACTCCCCTAAAATGCAAAAAAAGCATTTTCATGGCACACTTTCCCTTTTTCTCATCTAAAGCCTAGAGTTTCATGCAGCCATGAACACACTTCTTTTTGCCAATCTAGAAAGCCCCACTATTTTATTATGGCATTGCATTTAATGGGACTCGAGTATCCACAGCTTTTGTTATCCACAGGAGGTCCTGGAACCAAACCCCAGCAGATACCAAGGGCTCACTGTAGGAAGGGATGGTGGGGGTATTCTACAAAAGGGAACAGAGGAAAACAAATGAAGTTCGCCAAATTGTGAATGTTCTTTTTGCCTTACCCAGAACCCTTGAATTTTTATGGTGTTCTTCTCAATGAACTACTGAGAAGAAAATGTAAATTTGCTTGGAATATTCAAAATGTGCCCTATAAAAGCTGAATAGTATTATTTGAGACTTCTTTGTGTTTTTTCAGCAGCTACAAATGAGAGACATTCATCTCTTTCAAAGCCAGATTGGACCTGCTTCATATCAAGAAGTTAGATCCTAATTCTTGCTAGATTCTTTGGACACTGGCACTGCATTGCTGCCTACTCCCAGGTCCAGTAAACTAAAGGCAGGTAAAGTCACCTCAAATTGTGTGAGGCAGTTGCTAATATAGTGCATCCTAGAGTGGCATTTTTAACTCAAGACACACGGCCCAGTTGTTAAACTGGATGGCCCCCAATATTCAGTCTCATGTCCCTCCTTCCTATTTAATTTGTCATATTTTGGAACATTTTAGTAACGACATTTTGAATTTTAACCACAGAAATACTAAGACTTCACTTGTAAATACAGCTACACACTTTTTGTAAACAAGTGCTCATATCCTAGAATGTTGGCCAGTTGTTACTGTGTGCTTTCAACTTGCTTCTGAATTATGGTGACCCTATCCCAAGGTTTTCTTGGCAAGATTTATTCAGATGAGGTTTGTCGTTGCTTTCCCCTGAGGCTGAGAGCATGTGACTTGCCCAAGGTCACCCCAATGGGTTTTGTGGCCAAGCTGGGAATTGAACCTTGGCCTCCAGAGTTGGAGTTAAACACTGAAACAGCTATGCCACGTTGCCTCTCAGTGTCGGTCTGCTATGGATTAAAATGTTTTAAACAGTGTGATCAGAATACGTATGTGCTACACAAATAGAAAATATATCAGTCAACTAAACCGTGGCATATATTTAAGAGAGCCAACACGGTGTAGTGGTTTGAGTGTGTGACTATGCATCTGGAGGTGATGGTTTGAATCCATGCTCGGTCATGAAAATGAGCCATGGCAATTTAAATGGTGTCCAATTGGATTGTTTCTGCAAAAACAACTGCAAACTGCTATGACAATTGTGGAGAGGGGAGTGAGGAATTCATTGGTGATGGGCTTATGTGATTCCCTACCCTTTCAAAGCAATAAATACATAAATAAATAATAAACTTGATCCTTATACCCCACCTTTCTGCTGCAGCAATCAAGGCGGCTTACCTGACTAAAATATATTGGAATAATACATACTCTTAATAAATAAATTGACCCCCCCTTTAAAACAGGTAGTAGTTGTGACTTCATATTTCAGTGCCAAATAGTTTGCCTTTGTTTATTATTATTCCTAATTTATGCTCCATCTGTATGCACTTTCTTTTGCTATTTTTCATGCAGAAAAATCTTTCCCACGGTGCTTTGTAGCTGAGAAAGAAAGACGGAGCACACTCATTGTCATGTCACTGCATGCGCTTTCATGCAGCGGGTCCAAAACATTTAGCTTCATGAAGCAGAAAGTCCAAACTCTCCGCTGTTTGTGGTAAGTACTATCCCAAATCCACCACTAGCAAAGTACTCTCCTAGAGCCAACCATATATTTCAAGGTGCCATTGATTTTTATTCCAAATGCTTAAGAAGGTCTTGGAAGACATAACCATTTTGGAACCATCTCATCCCTTTAATGCTGGGTTCCCTTGAGATGCTCACCACTAATGCTGGGTCTTCCTTTGCTAATTAAATCAGATTAATCACCATAGCAGCACCACTGGGGAAGAGGAAACCCATCTGTCGGCAACCAAATGTGAATTTTTTCAAGGTTTTTTTGATGCCGTGGGTAGGAGCTTGTGGCGGTTGTGGGGGACGGAGGAACCGGACTGTGGGCTGAACAATTTCAACGTATATATTCGCCCCATGTTCTGTACTCCCTTTGGTTTCTAAATTGGGAGGATCATACCCCAATTTTTGGGGAACTCATCTAAACATCTTCGTTTTTATCTCAAAACATAAGGGAGCATCATCATATTCTTTGGACAGGTTACAGAAGTGCATGAATGAAGATTAGAAGAATAAAGAATTTTCGTAGGGAAAAGATGGTTTGAAAGAACAAGAGTTTTCCTCTGGAACTGAGAACAGCTCCTTAGACAAGTCCATTACTGTGTGAGGGAAGAAGGGATGAGTCTTCTTAGTACTTTGCTGCATGTAACTTATTATTTCCAGTTGTTTAAGAGAAATGCAAAGATTTCTTCCCCTTCTTCGCTGGAAATAAATGTCTCACTGGCATTCTGCACAGTCGAAAAACAAAAAAATAGAATTCCTGTTAGCCAAGGTTGCTTCAAGATAATGACCAAGTAATCCTAGAAAGAAAAGCATTCAGGACAGCCCCTAATTTAGTTATCAATCTCCATTGTAGCTGTTCTTATTTACATACGTTAAAAGATGTCATGACATTGTGGTTACTGTATATATTAATGTATAGGTCTAGAAATTTACGTCAAAAAATTGACCCCAAAAAACCTGAGTCGACTTAGCCATGGGTCAGTGTAAGTACTGTATCTTAACTCTTATTTAAAAGAAGGATTCATCTTCTGGTGAAAAGTCCTGGAAGCACTGACCCCCTCTACTCTCTCATCCATCCAGCCTTAAGAGTAAGCAGAAAGACTTCTGTCTGCTGGAATTTTGTAAGTTCTTTGACATTGTTTTCCTTTGCTTCATCCTTTAGATCCTTTGCTATGTGCCTTTAAATTTTACCCTTGACTTATCCATGGGTCATAGCAAAATTCATAATTTTGGCTCCAAAATTTGCCCTCAACTTATACATGAGGTCGACTTATAGTCGAATATATATGGCAATTTTTATGAAACTATGCTTCAAGATTTTGTTTTTAAAGCATGATTAAAGATGTCAAGTGATCACGAGAAACAGGCAGGACAAATAATAGTGATGTGTACAGTGATTATACTATTATAAAAAAATACGTACTGTCAGAGACCAATAGGTCTCAATGAAAATACCTGTATGTTTTTCAATGTAATCAAGAGAATGTCCCATCAACTCGCACCCCTTTGAATCTCTATTACATGAAATTAGAACAGTAGTTATTAGTAGAAAAGTATAGTTCCCACCAAATCCTGTCTTATCATGGAAGCTAAGCCCTGGTTAGTACTTGGATGGGAAACCGTGGAGGACTAACAGCTGATGTACGCTATACAATCCCCACTCCTTTTTCTCGGGGATCCACAGGTACGTGCCCCATTCATTCCTCCTCCGTTCGTCCCTCGCGTATAAGCAAGGGATGCGAGTCTGAAGACCAGAAGAACAGAGGGAGGACTGTATTTCAAACCACCTCTTCCTTGCCTATGAAAAACCTACACAATTTATGGAGTCACCATAAGTCAGCAGGTGACTTGAAGACACATACCCACACAGTTCCCACACACCCCTTTTTTATCCCCATAACAATTAGGGTTAAATCTAGACGGGCAAAAAAAAAAAAAAAAAGCATCCTTACCTGGCTCTCAGTCCTGCAGGAACTGGATTGGATGTTCCTCTTGTTCAAAGGTGAAAACACTTTTTTGATGCCTCACGGCTTTAAGGCAATTTTAAAAACCTCCAGTTTTTTTTCCTGCTGCTTTTGGGAAGATTTTTTTTTTTTAAATACAGTTTGACCCTCGGATTGGGATTGGTGTGGAATTGGGTGAGGGTGAGGCTAGCTTGGTGAGTGGTGTCCAGCTCTTTGGTGGGCAGAATGAAGTTGCAGGAGATGTGTCCTACAAAGGCCTGGAAGGATAAGCACCATTTTTTCTTTGCACTCTGGACATATGTGAAGCTCTGAATCTTTGATCTTTAAATATTTGCTTGCCTTTATATGTTCTTTTGAGTAGCGTGATCAGGGGAGTGGGAATCTCATGCAACAAGCACTATAAAACACTTCCCTGGGAGTGAGCACTATTGAATTCAGTAGGACTTATGTCTAAGCAGACCTGTACAAGATTGCACCATATGCCATCAATCCTACACCCACGTTCCTAGGAATTAAATTTAAAAATGAGGCAGCAACTTAGAGCGGGTGGAGACAACCCATGTGAGGGCTGAGGTAACCACCCAGATATGAACCCAATCCAGTGGGAGTGCAGGTGGGCAGTCAGAACGATGGAAAACATGCAAATATGCATATGCATGGTGGGATCAAAAATAATAATCCTGTCGCTACAGCAGTCCTATGACCAAACATAATCCGACATGTGCTGATGTGACTACATGATGGTGTCACATGCGGTTTTTCAGACTGATTAAAATAGGCATGTGTGGCAGTAAAGAGGTTAAACTGGAGCAGGATACTACACATAGAGCTGGGATACAGCCCTTGTGTAGATTCAGCCTAGGTGAGATAGATAAAGCTGATGGTGAGTGACTGGCCTTGAGGCTACCTAGTGAGCCTTCATGACCAAGTGAGGATTTGGACTTTGGTCTTTTTAGTCCCAGTGCCTTTTCACACCACACAGGGAACTATGATTCCACTGCATCTTCACCACACAGGGAACTATGATTCCACTGCATCGGCTGCATCTTCTCAAATCCTGCTGTTTAAGGAACCAGATGATCTCTCTGGCTGAGAATGCGCAGAGTCAGCACGGTGTAGTGGTCTGTGACTCTGGAGATCAGGTTTCCTATGGAAACCCACTGGGTGACCTTGGATGGGTCACACACTCTCAACCCTAGAAAACCCTATGATCGGATTGCCTTAGGGTCACCATAAGCTAGATACGACTTGAAGGCACACAACAACAGCAACAAAACTGCAATACGGGAATTCCAGTTGCAGCTGAAGTAGAATGATAGCACTATAATTGGGTAGTGTGAAGGAGCCCCTAGTTAACAAATAAGACACTACACCACAATGTACTGACCACCTCTACAAGTCTGTATGATTTGGAGTGTGGTGATAGCAGTTTGTCATCTGAGAATACACTCGTCCTTCCACATTCACTAGGGTTAGGGGCACAGGCCCTCCATGAATTTGGAAAAACCGCAAGTAACAAAAACACTATGTTTTTACCTGAGAGAACACCTCTCTGGAAATCTCTAGGTCCTCCAGTGCAACTCTGTGGTCTATATCTGCCAGACATCGACCATAGAATTGCACTGGAGGAGCTACAAATGCCTAGTGGAGTGTTCTCTCTTGGAATCTCTAGGTCCTTCAGTGTGACTTTTGGTTAAAGTTGACCAGAGTTGCGCTGGAGGACCTAGATATTCCTAGAGATAACATATTAATAAAATCCGTGAATAATCAAATCTACAAAAGTCAAAGCCGCAAATGTGGAGGGGCAAATGTGAAACCTGTGTGAAATTGAGAATCTGTCCTCTTGTAACTTGTCACCTGAGAATATGGTGATGGTAACTTGTTACCATGTCACCTGAGAAGGGCCTAATGATTAACACATTTTGTTAATATAATAATTGCATAAAGAAAAAGTAACCATGGCTATTAGTCCTGGAAGTCTAGGCCAGTTTTGTCAGTGTTTGATTTCAAAATGTTTTTCACCAAGTGGGACTACAGGAAGAGTCTGAGGAAAATCTGCCATGATCTATTGGATAATGAGGGGAACCAAACTGGTGGGTCAAGCCCAGGACTGGGGTGAAAACTGGCAAATTTGGAATTAATGCTGTAGAAGAACCTTTCAGGTCATGAACGAAGTCTAGCAAATCTAGAGATGGGGCCATCTTTCTTGAACTTTCTTTTCCTGTACTTAATGCTTCTCTATCAGAATATGGATTTTTGGGGGGTAAAATAATGGGGCAAGTTTTACAATTGGGACTTAATATGCTAAAAGAAACAAGCTTAGCTCTGTGTCGATGCAATGACACAGGAGAGCTTAATATGAGTATTCAACTTGTTCATTCAGATCTAATGTGGCTCTTCTCCATATACCTTCAGGCTGTGGGGTAAAAATCTGCCAGGATGCTGAGCAGGTCCTTAGGTGTGTGTCACCTAAAGAATTGTGAATTCTTTATCTTTACACATTAGGCATGGGCAACTGGAATTCAAAGGGCCAAATCCAGCCTCCAAAAGTTTTTTGTTCCATCATAACCCCAATGCCAAGGTTTTGTCCTCCCAACCCAGTTATGCATCTCAGCCACCTTCCCTTTGGGCAAAGAACTCATCAGGCCTCCCACATCTCTCTCCTAATGATGTGCCTTAGGGGCTCATTCCCATGTGCAACTCTCACTGTACAGAAAACCAGTTCTAAGGTGCCTAAAAGGCTATACCAATGGCTCTGCTTCTGAGGAAAAGAGGATGACAGAGCCCTTTGGCAATATGGTGGCTACAGTTCATATGATTTACTGGTAAGCACTAGTGAAACACAAATAGGCATCTTCTGCCAGGTGACTAATACCTGTTCCTTATTTACAAAAATATTCCCAAGTTGTTGCAGAGGGTTCTTTCTTTTTTCTTTTTTGCTGTGTTGTTGTTAACAGATTTGTTCTTATTATTTTGTTCTAAGAAGAAAATTGCCAGGCCTCAAGCCATCCTTGAGGGTTGGTTTATGGGTGTAGGCTTGAGTCAATTGACTCGGACTTTACTCAGATTGAAGTTGCTTCAGTGACTTGATTTGGGCTTGACACAGCAATAAATGATGCACTGACTTGACTCGAGACTTGTACGTATATTTTTAACAACCAACTTGATGGTGTTAAGCAATTGACTTGAGACAGGGGTTGAGGTCTACTCAGTAGCCTATCCACACTGCGCATTGAAAGAGCCTTCTACAGCTTTTAAAAAGCTTTAGAAGGATCCTTCCTTCTCTAGCCTATTGCCTAAAGCCTATTGCCTAAGTCATTTGCTGTTCCCCTTTGAGAATATTTTCCCCCTAACATTGTGCTTATCTTCTTGGTTTTCAGTTATTGAATTCCACACACCATGATCACGAACACCTCCTCCTCCTTTTTCCGGTTAAAATTGGCTTCCAGACTTGGGACTTGACTTGAAAGTACATTGCAAGGACTTCACACTCGAGACTTGAAGGTAGAGACTTGAAGTAAAAGACTTAAGTACATCACTGGAAAGGGAAAGCTAATGCAGTCAGCCCTCTGAATCCACACATTCTGCATCCATGGGTTCACCCCTCTGAGGCTTGAAAACGTTAAAAAATAAAATCCAAAAAGCATACTCTGATTTTGCCATTTTATATAAGGGACACCATTTTACTATGTCATTATATATAATGGGACTTGAATTTTGGTACCCATGGGGGATCCTGGAACCAAACCCAAGCGGATACCAAGGGCCCATTGTAGATGCTCCTCTTTCTTTTGCCAATCAGCAAATGTCCTTACAAATAAATAAATATTAATCACTGTATTAATACCCTAACACTGAACGCAAATGCAAATCCAATGCACAGATAAGCTTTTTCTTCCATTTAACTCTTTTTGATTGCCATATAATTCAGTATTAGGATTGTCAATTTGCCACAGTTTTGCATCAGGTCAGAATTTCAGCATCCAGACCAATTAAAAGTAGAGAGGTATGTAAAAGGAGCAAAGAGACTGTGTTTTTCATATCTGCATTATTTTCCTACTTTATATAACCGGGGGGGGGGGGGGGGGTGGGGGTGGGTGGGGGTGGTGTTGAACTAAAGAAAATTCTGTTCCAAGAAAGAGTCACTCTGGTCATGCATGAAAGCATTATGTCTTTACAATGTTTCTTATGCTTTCCTCCATAAAAGGCACTCTACACAACTCAGAAACACTGGACTTTAAATCTTCTGCTTTTGTAAAATGCATTCTGTACTTCCTTAGAGGTACAGAATGGAGACATTAAAGGTGTCCACATGTCCTTTAATGATATTGGTTGTCCCTCATGTCCTTTAATTGCATTGGCTGAAACTAGTTTTCAAAGAGTGGTGCAAAAAAATGAGAAGGAAAATGTCTCTATTTTTCAGGGCCAAACAGTGTATTTGGGAGTACCAGCACTGAAGAAGAGGGAATTAAAAATTTCTTGTGAGCTGTTTCCTTGACAAAAATGGTCCTTCAACCTCAGCCTACACTTCTGTTACCCACAGAAGTAAAAAAGGACGAGTACTGATGATGTACCTGACTTCTTTGGGAGTTTCCACAGATGAAACTGCCAGAACTTCCAGAAACAGCACAAAGAAGAATGGGTACATCTTCACTTACCCTGTTGCTTTGAAGCCTAAAAAAAGACATTGAAAAAGACATCTGATGATGGAGTTCCCAAGGTATGTCTACTTTGGCCCTCAGTAGAGGATTTTCCTTTGCTTATTTTTCGTTTTGCTCCTGACTCAAATAAACCACTCAGGAATTTTGCATTTCATTCCATCATTTTTATATATTTATATAAAAAAAACAAGAAAAGGAAACAAGAAAATCCCCAGAAAAAGTGGGGAATGGAAACAAATTTTGACACAAAAAGAGGGTGGCGGGGCAGGATCAAACTGAATCCTTACCCCAAATCTCCATCTCCACCCCCCTGAACCAGTCCCCCCTCACCCATCCCCCCCAAAGCTGCCCCCATCCAAAAGAAGTTCAGAAGCATACATTGCAGGGGACACACATCCATCTGTCTGTCCTGTGCCCCCCACCCATCCCTCCCTCCCCCAACAAAGTCGCAATTTCTTTATTCACTTCCCCTTTTAAAAAGAAAACCAAAAAGAAAACCAATTTTTTTTAAATGTCTCTATCCAGAAAGAAAGAAAAAAGAATTCTGGAAATAATCTGTGTTCAACCTCCATATTTTTCAAATATGGATTTCCGTGGGGTGGCCATAACTCTGGCCAGTGATTAAGGCCATACTGTGGTAGCAGGACTGGAGGGTAAGATGAACAGTCTTTTCTTCAGAGGCAGAAGTCAGCATCAGGGTCCTTTGGAAGGGGGGAAAGGAGGAAAGCCCCAATCCTCACACCATTCTCTCATCTTGTTCCCCATGTCCTCCCTGCAACCCCAGGCTTGGGTTCCTCCACCTCCTGAACTGTGCTCTGTTCTCTCAACTCTTACCTTAACCTATCCCTCTTCATGTCCTTTTGCTTTTCTCCCACAATACTACCAACTTCAGGGCCTCGTGTTCCTGCCACCTCTTTCCTCCTCATCCTTTTCCTCCACCCCATCTTCCACCTCATTATTAACAATAGTCCTTTGGAGTTTGAGGAAGGGTCCTGCATGTGCCCTTCCTCTCGTTGGCAAGGATCAAACAAAAAAGTAGGAATTATTTCAAGAGTACCTGCCTCTGGGTAATGCAATATTAGGATAGGTGGGCATCACAGCTAAGCATGAACCCAGACATCCATGTTCCCACTTTCTCTTGCTCCCGATATCAGACTCTGTTCATATTTTTAGATGAAAACAGAACAGAGGATTCTGACTTCCATGTTTCCCTTTCCCCTAGAAAAAGATACATCTCTACAAACCAAGTCTGAAGAAGCCCTCTTTCCTTCCCGCTGAGCCCATCTTTTCTCTCCAAGACAGGTAAAACTCCTATCCCTGTGTTCTTCCCCTCTTTCTCTCCTAGACTTGAGTCCCTTCTCAAGAGATGGGCATAGAACTAAGGCCTCCCTATTACCCACGAGGTCATTTGTCTGCTTCCCTTCAATGACCCAAACCACTGACAACTAGTCCACTGGAATAAATCCAGATATGAGACAGCAACTCTGGGAGTGGCACTTCTCCTACTTGGTTACATGTTTCACAAAAAAGGTGTGAAGAGTTCTGTGGCAAGATGGAGAGCAAGGCGCAGTGCCATTTGAATGCATGAGAATGGGCGAGGAGGGCACTCTAGAGCCGAATAAGCCTGGCAACTATGGTGTTTTTGGCTTTCTGTTTTAGCAGGGCATGTGCCATGCTGTGACATCATTGCTGCTGATCGCCACCCTGCCTTTTTTTTTTTGCAGCCTTGGAGGTGCTTCACTATCTGCCTTGCATGTTGATGTCTCTCTGCCTTTTTTTTTCCAAGGAGTGCATTAGGATTTCCTCCCCCACACCCCACCCCACACCTTCCTGCTTGCATTGTTCCAGGGTGACATGCTCTACGGAGCTCTGGATTGGTTGCTGCCATGGCAACTGAGGTGGGTTTTCCAAGGCTCCCTTGGTTACAGCATCTGACTGACAAAGAGCTAAGTCACAAGGCTGGCTCCATGGCATTCCCCAGAACAGCTGTGTTTGCTGCCTATTTCCTTCACCTCCCCATCCTCCATCCTTCCTACCTCTTTAAATGTTGGGACCATGTGGAATTAATTTAATTGATAGATTGACTGGCTAGATCAGAAAATTAATCTTATACGAAAACTGATTCCATTGTTACAGCCCTGCTGCCATCATCACCCTCCAGGTTTAAAACCAAATCAGCCTTTCTGTGTCTACTGGGTGTAATGGCTCTATCTTGCATTAAGCACAAAAATCAGATTTGGTCTCCTTTCAGCGACACTACCCATACCTCTAGAACTGCTAGATAAGAGAAATAATGGACATTAAGAAACCTTGCGTTTTGGTTCTATGCATTTTTGGGGTGCCTGACTTTAACTTGCAGGCTATAAAATCAGAAAAGCTCTGTAAAAATACAGGATATTTTTGCACCTCCTTGAAGAACTGGCTAGAATACTACTGGGGACCAGTTACTGTCATCATATGGCTCTAGATTTACCCCAGGGGTGGTGAGACCAGAATCCAGCTCTGATCTCACTGCAGTTAATGGGTGCTGTGAGAAACTTGCCCTAGGATAACTGAGAGATCAGTCCATTTGTGACACCAAATACGCCGGGGAACCATCACCAAAGTTGCAGGGGAAGAAAAACGACCCATCATTTGGCATCTCGTGTGATGTGAAAGAAAGAAATAAACAAAGAAAACCCAAATTCAATTTGGCACAGGCGGTTGCCTTCCAGCCAACCCTCAGTGCTGCTCACATCACACAGTAAGGCTCTCTGGGTAGTTCAGGCTCTGTCCTCCAGCAGGGAATGTGGGCAATCAAGCCCTTCTTGAGGTCTTTGTTGAGTAGAAAGCAAACTATGGGGTTGACAGCCGCTTGGGCAAAGCTCATCCAAACAGCTGTGGAGAGGTAGCGGTGGGGGATGCTACAGGCTTTGACAAATACCCTCCAGTAGCAGGCCACAATGTAGGGTGACCAGAGAACCAAGAAGAGCAAAGTGATGACGTAGAACATCCTACCTAGCCTCTTCTCAGCTTTGAATTCTTCCATGCCCAGCAAGCGCCGGTTGGCAGCGTGGGCATTCTGCCGGATGCCCAACAAGGTGGGAGGCATGGGACCACGGCCAAAGCCAGCAATCCAATTAGCTGCAGCTTGCCCTGTGGCTCCTGGCCCGTGAAACGTCCAGTTTTGGCTGATAGCTGGGACCATCTGGACAGGCTTCATCTTGCGGTGGCGGTACTCAAAGAGAAGGAGCTTGATGTAAACCACATGGGTGGCAAAGATCAGAACAGCTAGCATGAGCATGAAGCCCAGAGTGTCATTGGCTTTGAAGTAGCGGTGCTCAAAGATGCACTGGTCCTCCTCACGGATGAACTTGTAAGTCCCAACATCAAAGACTGGCGGGAAGGCCATGGCTACTGACAAAGTCCACACCATGCAGATGACAGCTATGCACGTCCAGAAGGTCATGCGTTTGGCATAGAAGCGGTGGTGGGCCACAGCCATGTAGCGCGTAACGCTGATGCAGAAGAGGAGAAAGGCAGCGTGGAAACAGAAAAGGACAGCCATGAAGGCCACGATCTTGCAGCTCAGCACACTGTAAGTCCAGGCAGAGCCATGGCGGATAGAGACAAGGACAAAAGGGAAGCAGACAGCTGAGCGGATTACGTCAGCCAGGCACAAGTCCAGCAGGAAGTAGTAGGGGGCCTTGTGAAGACCACGTTCTTTCAACACAAGCAGTGAGAGGGATAGGTTACCTGCCAGACTCACACAGATTATGAGGCCCAGAAGCAATAGCTTGGCGTAGGTGGAGGCTGCGTGAGGTGCTGAGCCGTGGGCCTCTTCAGTCTCATTGGCACTGGCCATCTTTAGGTGGAGCAGAAGAAAGGGGACAATGGGTCAGCGGCGACGTGCCCGGTGATGGCCCATGATCCCAGTGGTAAAGGGAGGCATTGTCTGTGGGAAAAAACAGGAGGGGGGATATAAGTTCCTTGTAATAACATAATGTTTCTCGTGATGTTGTCATACAAGAGCCCCAAAGTACAGAGACATGGTGATGTGGAATAACCATAGACATTTCAAAATCAGAGGTGAGATGCTCCTAGGCTTGTGGAAACAAAAGCCAAACATCTAAGGGTGGTTTAAAGCTTTTTGTCATGAGAAGTGGGGTAGAAGTGTATCTGCATCATATCTGTTACATTTTTATCCTAGCCTCCTAAGAGCTTGTCATACATTCATTTCATTTCATTTCTGTGCTGCTTTTCTCTCAGAAAGTTACCCAAGGTGGCTCACAGTTAAAACTGTTTAAAAAATTTTACAATAATTTTTTTTAAAAAAAACAATTAAAATCATCTAGCTAAAAACAATTTTTAAAAATGACATCAAACATACAAAAGTTAAACAATATAACTGAAGCACACACATTATCTTCCCCTTTCCCTACAACAACCTTATGATGTGGACTAAGATGAGCTGGTTTTGAATGCTCTCATTCCCCAGCTGCCCAGCCTATGATTGATAAAAAGGCCAAATCAACAGTGCTTTCCATGCAACTGTGGAGTAAGCCCTCATTCTAGAGAAGAAATATTAAATGATATATGCCATTCTTTATATCACTGAACCAGTGATATATTCTTTATATCATTGAACCACATTCATGTCCAATTCCAGTTTCAGCCAGTCACTATCTTCTCAACCTCTGTCTGCAAAATAGGAAGAACTATACCCTACCTATAATTTTTTGTGGGGCTTTCGGGCTCTGTGGCCATGTTCTAGAAGAGTTTCTCCCTGACGTTTCACCAGCATCTGTGAAACCCTATCCTACCTGTTTCTGAACAGACAAGGCAAAGATTAAAAAAAAGACATTCCCTAATATTGTCAAGGATTGTTTGACTGGATTTAGTACGCTCTTGGAGGAAGTGGCCTGTCATTCTAAAAAGCCATTCTCCTAAAATGCAGTGGAAATATTTCCCAAAGCATGCTCAATGCCAGGCTGTTGTAGGGGTGGCCAAGTAAAGTTCTCCAGATGTTTTAGGCCTTCTCATCATCCTTAACCAGCATAGCCAAGTTAAGAAATTATGGGTACTTTACTCCAAAAACATGTTGGCAGGCACTGCTAGCTTTATTGTTTCAAGTAAAGGTCATTGCTGTTCCAGCACACTCAGCTGGCTTTGGGCAGAAAGCGTGGAAAGGCATACAATTTTTACCTTCAGTTTTAGTAGAGTTGCCCATTTAGAAATACCAAGAGGGGATCCTGGGTATGAAAGTGGCAGTGGTGATACTGCAATCTCTACTAGAATTCCCAGAGAGTACTTTGGGAAACACTGTGACTGTTACACTGGTATGGAATAGATCCAAGTTTTTAATTTTTATGTGGACTCGGAATATTTGTCTTTCTCATTAAAACTCTGGTGTGCACAGTTTAATTTGGGCTTATTCTAGAAGGAAATCTCTTCTGCAAACCTTCATACATTCTGAATTGTTTGCCATGGTCAGAAGGTTATAGAAGAAAATGCTCAAAGTACAACTTTGTATTTCTTGCATTGCCTGGTGTGTGTGTGTGTGTGGGGGGGGCTGCTTTCTAAATTCAACACACTGCTAGTTAATATATTTTATTACAAATGTTTGATGAGCTTATAGTTGGGGATTTCAAATGATTTCAACCTGAAGTGACTAAAAGACATTTCAGTACGCAAAGGGATCTTGTAGAATCTTTGGAGACAAAGAAAGAAGTTGGTAGCATGAGCTTTCGTAGACTTGAGCTTACTTCCTCAGATAAGTCTACAAATGTTCATGCTACCAACTTCTTTATTTTAGTTAGTTTCAAAGGTGCTACAAGATACCTTTGCATGCTGACTTTCCAGACTAACATGGCTATGTCTTTAAAAGCCATCTTGTTAGTGAATAATAACTGTACTCTCTGAGTCCCTGAGAACATTGCTATTTTATAATTCTACCCAGTGAAAACTAACTCCATAGCATGGATTTTTCTTCCCCACCAAAAGATGCTCCTCTTGATTAATACAGCAAAATTGTGCATGCTTTCTTGAGACGAATTCCCAATGAAATCCATAAGCAGAAATCGACAGAGGCATTCACCTTATTTTCCACTACAGTATTGCTAAACCTTGAGTCAAACTAAGGGAATGAAATGCAAAGAAAGGTAAACCCTTTAATATTCATCAGGAACAGTGCCTTACACTGAGAGAGAACACTGTTCCGTCAAACTCAATAAGTGTCCACTCTGATTGGCAGTGGCTCTCTGGGGTCTTTTTTGGAAGCCCTGCCTGGGGATGCTGGGGAATTAAACTTGCAAAGCAGGCATTCTGTCACTGAGCTAGAACACTGCCCCAACAAAATTTACATTTCACAGAATGGGAATTTCAGCAGGTGTAGTTTCTTTTTGTTTTTTAAACCCTTGCATCAAAATTTGTACCCGAAATGCTCTGTTCAATAAAGTCCCTCTGGCAAGGTCCCAGAGTCCATTCCACATTTGGACTTGGCCAGCCCAGCACAGGAGGTCTAAACGATTTGCAATGGAAAACATTAAAGTGTGGCATAGTGTATGAGTCAAAAAGGTCCACTGCAAATTAAACTATTATTTCGCAGTCTCTGTGCCTCGCATGTAGGAGTTTTGCACCTGTGCAGAAAATCCCCATAGAACTTTCCAGAGCTAAGTAGCTTGGGAGGAATACTCTTCCTCCTGCTGCCTATCATGCATATCCTAACCCACCAAGCCACCCTCCTCTCACTTTCCTAAACTAAAATTAAAAATTAAAACTAATTTTTTATTTAGTCTATGAGTCAAAAACCACCCTGTTGCAACTCTGCATGATTTACCATCAGCCAACTTGCACTATAGTCTGATAATCCTATGTTCCTGCTTCAGAGATTATTACATTATGCTACTCCCAAGGAAGATATACAATTGGTGACCTATCCCTCAAAGATTGTGCATTCCAACAATGCACAAACCACTGTTCTGAAATTACTTATACTTGTGGAACAGACAATGTGCAGGTAAGTGACTCTTGTAGACACATGTGGAATAAAGGCTTCTGCAGAAAAGTAAGTTGTGATCATACTCTAAAAATTAAACCTCTTAGGGTCAAGCTGCAATGCTGCCAATGGAAATGCGATTTTAGGCTGCATCAATAGAAGTATAGTGTCTAGATCCAGGAAAGTAATAGTGCCACTCTATTCTGCTTTGGTCAGGCCCCACCTGGAACACTGTGTCCAGTTCTGGGCACCACAATTCAAAAAAAAAAAATGCAACTAAGATGGTGAAGGGTCTGGAAGCCATGCCTTATGAGGAGCGGGTTAGGGAGCTGGGGATGTTTAGTCTGGAGAAGAGAAGGTGATATGAAAGCCCTGTTTGAATACTTGAAGGGATGTCAATTTGAGGAGGGAGCAAGCTTCTTTTCTGCTGCTCCAGAGACTAGAACGCGGAACAATGGATGCAAACTGCAGGAAAAGAGATTCCACCTCAACATTAGGAGGAACTTCCTGACAGTAAGGGCTGTTCGACAGTGGAACACACACCTCCTGCTGGAAGCAAGATGAGCCCTCCCTTCAACCACCATCTTGAGGGGAGAGAAAGGCAGGCCTGCTCCATATAGAAGCAAGAAGAGCCCTCCCTTCAACCACCATCTTGAGGGGAGAGAAAGGCAGGCCACCTCCTGCTGGAAGCAAGAAGAGCCCTCCCTTCAACCACCATCTTGAGGGGAGTTAATTGTTTAATTAACAAATTGTAAGCCGCCCTGATAGCTTTGGTTGAAGAGCGGGGTATAAATAAAATTTTTTTTTATTATTATTATTATTATTATTATTATAGTGGAGCCTTCTTCTTTGGAGGTCTTTAAGCAGAGGCTGGCTATCCACAGTATCCTCAGCACTCTTCTCTGGCACCACGTGTCAAATGAGTTGATTTTCCTTTTATCTGCTTTTTTCACCATCCAGCTCTCTTACATAGTGATGGGGAATACCATGGCTTGGATGATTCTAACTTTAGTACTCTGTTGTATATCCATACTCTTTGAAATCTTGTCCTTTATGGCTGCCCTTCCCATTCTAGTCTTCTTATCTCTTGGCTGCAGTCTCCTTTCTGATCAATGTTTGATCCAATGTACAAGAAAACTCTCTCTTTCTACATAAGTATAAAGCATAATGTTACACAGCTTGGGTCCAGGCTATTTGAAGCACCCTATATAAGCCAGTCATCACTTCAAGATCTTCAAGTGAAGCTCTTCTCTCTGTCCCACTACCTTTTCCGGGTTGTTTGGAGGGAACTACAGAGAACATTTTTTTTGCTGTTCATAGACTTGGGAACTCCCTCCCTAGCAGGCTAGGATAGTCCCTTGCTCTCCTTACACCAGAAGGTAAAAATATTTTTATTCTGTCAGGCTTTTAAAAATTGACTGTGATGGACTGTTAGTGGTGTGTTAATGCTGTGTTGCTGGTTTTTATATGGTCTTTTAATTAATCTGAATGGTTTAATTTTACAGATTATTTAATTGTTTTAAAAATAACTTTTATATTTATACTTTTTCATTTATGTTTTATCTGTCCTGTTTTTGATAAGTTGTATGTTGCTTTGAATTCCATTATTGGGGAAAAGGCAGAATATAAATTAAATAAATATATATATAAGAGTTGTCGTGGTCAATGCAGGAAGGTACAGGTCCCTTCGGTTAGTTAAAAAAATAAATGTACGCAGACTGCATAATGTCCGGTGATGTGATTTTAATTTATCACCCAGGTCCTCTATATTTTAAAGCGGGAATGTAAACTAGAGATGTATAGTCAGAAGTTTTGATACTTCGTTTTCAAATACTTTCGAATCCTATGAATCAGCAAGACTGCGAGGCAGATTCCTATTTGTTTTTTTACCTAAATCCATAATCACCCACTTATTATGGAGAGTCAATGTACTTTAAAAGAGGGTCCAAACTGCGAAGGGAGCCCTCTTTCAAAATCTTTCCTATTAACAGACACATGAATACTGGCTGGCCTTTGGGAAATGCTTCCCTCCCTTTGTTGTCCTGCCCACTTAAAAATTTTTGGTAGTAAGATCTTTACTATTTTTTGTAAGATACTATCAATCTTTACAAAGAACAAGATCCTTGGAAATATGTTTATACCCAAACAGTTGATATAGACACTATTAGAAGCCCTACAACCATTATTCAATATCAGGAGGTGTCATACCTCCTGTGTGTTATTGTGTGATGTGTAAAATAAGTGCCTATCCAAGTTGACATACCCCAAGATGTATGAGAAAGACATAGCTTTAATAATCACATCTTGTTCTGACTAGTATCATGTTTGTATTGTGTTCCTTCTTTAGTTATTCCGAAACATTTTGTTTACTTATAGAGCTGTAATCTGAGGAGGATTTTAATTTTAATGAAAATTTATAAAAAGTTTTTTTTTTGATAGTACACTTGTTGTGAAACAAGTAGAATGAAGCTTCTTTGAAGTGAGAAAGAAAGAAAGAAAGTTGTTAGATCTGGGGTGCTTTCAAATGAATGGTCCCTATTGCTATGAATGAAAAGGTATTTCACAGCTATTCCATCTTTTCCTTCTTTTGGGGGGGATAAGAAAATAAAGAACAGGGGAAGTGATAGGAAAGTGCAAAGAGGGTCTTTATATTTGCCCACTCAAGCATTTGTACATACAGAATTCCAAAGAGAACAATATATTAGGCTCCTCAGAAATGAAATGATCCCTTTTACTCCACTAAAGTGACCGTTTTGAAAAGAGGCCAAGGTGTTGAATCATTGCTGAAAAGAGCAAATATGGCCAGGGGCAGCTTGTTATACAAATGTGAGAAAAATTGTACCTGCTGAAATTATTTGTTTTCTGTGTCAGTTAAAGGCACAAGAGTGCCACTCTTCCCTCTCTCTTTTGGCATCTGGTCTGAAACCTCCCAGTTCTGCAAGACTTAAAGAAGAGCCCACATTTTATTGCTATGCGCTTATTGAAACAATGCACATCAATTCACTATTATCTCCTCTCAGCTGCCTTGACTGTGACCCCGCAAGGCCATTTAAAGCCCACGAGGAGGTGACCTATGAGTAGATAATACATTTGGGGTATGTCAACTTGGATAGGCACTTCTTTTACAGGTACCTTCACACCATAACACACTGGAATCTGTATTATAACAGTTACATCAGACCATCTATTGTCCGTTCTGACAGATAGCAGTTCTTCTGAGTGTCAGACAGTAATATTTCAGATCATTTGCTAGCTTTTCCACTGGATTTGCCAGGGTTTGGACCTGGGACTTTTTGCGTGCAAATAATGTTCTTTACCACTGCCATGCAAAGCTACACTACCTCTACACCACAAAACAACATCAGTCTTCTGTAAACACATAGCCATTTCATGGGATAACATGCAGAACTCTCCGCAAAGGTACTTGCCAGCTGGAGTTGCCATCTATGAACCTGTCAAGTCATGGATAGTCCTGCAATTTCTTGCTATTAGTGGAGAGGAGTATGAGAACTCCCTGCATGTGTATGCGGAGCTCTGGTGAGCAATATGGTTATGTGTTGCTTTGCAAGTCTTGCGACCAATAGTGTCAACATTACTTTCTTCTTGCCGGGCCTTTCCTTGGCAGTTAAAGACCTTTTTAACCTAGGCTTTCAGGAACATTCAGAAAAGGACTTTTCTTGCTGTTCTGTATTATTTCCTTATTTGCTTTTAAACCAATGCTTTAATTCTAGACAGTGTAATACTATTTTAAACTTAACTGATGAGTTAGGTAGATGGGTAGAAAGACAGAGAGATACCATTGCCACCCAAGTCAGCTCTGGTCAATGTAGTTTTGCCAATTAAACAATTTTTCTATTTTTTTTTCCTTAATTTGCTGCCACATTTCCTGGCTAGTATATTGTTGGGCAATTGTGAATATATAACCTACACTTATGCATTCACAACTGCTATGTATTCATGATCCCTGTACAGACCCTAGCTTAGGGGCTATGTAAGGACTATGAAAGCGCCTAAACCCTACTTAATAGTAAACAGCTACTGGGATCGACGGAGATCCATTCCCCTGCCTGACGTAGCTGCCTGACGTTCCCATGCCGCTTGCATGAACAATCTCTGGTTCGAGGGGAATTTGCAACAGAAGTCCTTTTTCTGCCTGTTGTGCCAGAGATCACTCACAGGTACAGGCGGCAATGTCATGCAGCCATGTCTAGATCAACAGGTCAATGGACTGTAAGTGAGGGTTTTTTTTGGGGGGGGGGTCATGCCATGGGAGGATGGCATAGGAACGGCTGCAATGTTGTTACAGTGCTACATAACACACAAAGTTCATATAAGATTCTGATGCCTGCTTTTACTATAAAAAAAATTGACACTGAAAGCACAACTGACTGAAGTTTGTTCAGACACATAATTCTTCCATCCTGAAGGATATTGGGGAAATGTCTATAATAAGACTTCTGCTAGACTTGAGCAGAGTTTGAGCAGTCCATAAAAATTAGGAACATGTAGCGATCCCTGCTCACAAATCCACTGCAGCATAGATCCATGGAGAACGCTTATTTTAAACGCATTTTTCAACAACACATTTCATGTTCACTGTATACACATTAAAAACGTATTTCACAAGGCAGGTCACAAAGGCTGTCTGAACATGCTCTTGCTATGGCTCCATATGGATTTTGTGGGTTTAAATCATGCAGTGTCTAAAATAGCTCCCTCTGAAATGAAAGCCTTTTATACCATCCCTTACACAAACCTCTGCCAAACAGATGCTACCTCTATAAATCTGGCCAATGCTGAATACTTTGTACCTTCTCAATAATCATTAATTTTACCCCCCCCCCTCAATTTCACAGCAGATTCATAGCTAATTCAGATGGGCTGTGGTCATATTTCTACAGAGTTGAAACAGGGCCATCTCAAACAAGACAGCGGTTTACACACATTAAGGCAGAGACGGTCAACTTGTGGTCCTATGGATCAAGTTGAAAATGCAACTTCTAGCAGCCAGGTCAGTATAGCCAATGATGGGAGTTGCAGTCCATCAAGGCCTAGAGGATCACACGTTCCAACAGTCCCTGTGCTAAAGTACCTACATACACAGAAGTACATACGTTAATTATTTTTAAATGGCATTTCAAAACAAAGCAGAGTTCTGAGCTCCTTACTTAACACACACAAAAGGCATGTCTAAAGGAACTAGAAGTTGGGTAGGTAAAGTAAATCTATCAGTTTAGGTATGGTAGAGATCAGGTGAGAACAGAATATCAAGTTGTCTATTGAAAATCTTCCTTTCTAGCTTTGTTTGTTTGGAAGGTATGAATGAGGAAGAAGAGTGTCGATGGACGAGATAGATGAATAGATGAGAGAGTATAAGGAAGTTATAGAAGGTAAGCGAATGTATGATGTAGGATGGTAGAAAGAATGTGGAGAATGAGAAGCAGAGGATCAGTTGGAGGAGAAATTCTAGGAAGACTAGGGAAGAGATTTAAGAAAGGAAAGGGAAAATGGAGAAGTAATGTGGTAGGAATGAAGCAGGAAGGAAAGTTCTGAAATTTCGAATTAAGCAACATATAAAGGAACATTCTTCTTTATGTACATCTTACCTGGGGATTGTAACATGATGTCAAAGTTATAGTAATAGAACAATTAATGTAATGTAATGCAATGTAATGTAAAATGAATCTATAAGGATGTATGTTTTTAACTTAAAATTGTTTAATAAAATTGTTTTTAAAAAGGAAGAAAAAGAAGAAGAAGAAAATCTTCTTTTCTACACACCCCACATCCTCGATCTAATACAGTACAGGGAGAGGGGGGATACAAATAAATATTATCATCATCATTATTATTACAGTGGTCCCCCGGGTTACGAATCCCCCGGGGAACGAAATCCCCGGGGTCTGAAACCGGCGGGACCGCAAAAATTCCCCCGGGATCCAAAGGATCCCCGGGGAATGAAACGGAAAAACCGTGCGGCCCCTTTAAATCGTCCGCGCGGTCCGTCCGCTAAAGCGGTCCCCCGGGATACGAGCATTTCCGGGTTACGAAAGGTAATCCGGAACGGATTACCTTCGTAACCCGGGAGACCACATTATTATTATTATTATTATTATTATTATTATTATTCCATATCTACAAGTGTTACAAGGATTTTTTTCCAGGTGAAAAGCTTCCCTGAACACATAGGAAGTAGAACCATACATAGATGGTTGTAGACATAGTCTGCTCTTCTCTCAAGGAATGGTGTTCATGAATAAAGCAGGCAATCTGATATAATTATAAACTTCAAAGAGACCACAAGGGCAGCCATCCAGTCCATCCAGGCCTGCCATGCAGGAACTCACAATCAAAGCACTCTTGATAGATGGTCACACAGCCTCGTTTTTTAAAAAACCTCAAAAGAAGGAGACTCCACTTTCCAAGGCAGAGTGTTCCACTGTCAAACAGCTCTTACTGTCAGGAAGTTCTTCCTAATGTTGAGGTGGAATCTTTTCATCCATCCATTGTTCTATTTCCTAGTCTCTGGAAGAGCAGAAAACAAGCTTGCTCCATCCTCAGCATGACATCCCTTCAAATATTTAAACAAAGCTATCATGCCACCTCTTAAACTTCTCTTTTCCAGCCTAAACATACCCAGCTCCCTAAGCTGCTCTTTCATAGGGCATGGTCTCCAGATCTTTCACCTCCTCAAAACAACCCCGTGTGACAGGTCAAGCTGGGCGATGTGACCAGTCCAATGAGCTCCATGGCAAATTTTAGGTGCCCTCAGTCTAAATCCAATACTCCATCACTCCCCATCCCCCATGAGGGTAAGATGACACTTGGGCATTGGGTCAGATAATCCTCCCTGCTCCACAACCACATATGGAAAAAACATGCAAGGAGAGATTGTAAAGTTGTGTAGGCTAGTCCTACATTCCACTTTCTGTGCATTGTGTGAATATGTCAGTTGGGAATGTACACAGATCTCATGAGAGGCAGGATCTTAGTTTCTACTTTGTGGATGGGCTCTAAACACAGACATCAACATGTGTGCACATGCAGCCCTTTTCTGATGCATGGACTATGGCAATGATGTGAAGACGGGTTAGTCCATGCAACCCCTCTCACAATTCTTTCATATGACAGCATTTCTAAAGAGCAGGGTATAAATACAGTAAACAAACTCGTCTGCTCTTCCTCTCTCCTGCGTAGCCCTTGTTGCCAGCATCAAAACTGGAGATGGCTCCTGTACCTTTTAATGGCTGTGGAGAAGGATTTTCAGCAGGTGTCACTTGTTACTGGTTGTATGAAAAGCAACACCTGCTGTATTTCTTTCTTTTACACAAACATTAAAAGCCATCTCCAGTTTTCAGTCTGGCAATCCTATTCTTCACTGAAAGGCCCCAAAGACAGAGTATATTGCTCTGTCCTTGTAATCTGGGCAACTCAGGGCATGTCTACATGAGCCAAATGAAGTGGTTTCCCCCTATCCTCGCAGGGACAAATCTTCACCACATATGGCCAGTCCTGTACCAAACCTGCATCATACCAACCTTACATTGGTTTAAAATAACTCTCCTTTTGTGAAGTTGAAGGCTTTCATGGCTGGCATCTATAGTATTTTGTGGGTTTTTGGGGGGGATATGTGGCCATGTTCTAGAAGAGTTTCTTCCTGACATTTCGCCAGCATCTGTGGCTGGCATCTTCGGAGAGTGCCAGACAACACAGCGGGATGCATGTGTAGACAGCACCCCAGTGTCACTACAGAGAGATAATGGGGGAAATCCAGGGCAGTGGGGCCAGAATATTCTGGGAGCAGCCCAGAGTATTCTGGCCAGTGTAGATGAGCCATATGCTTAGACAACCATATGCTGAAATTCTAGGCTGGCCCTGCATTGAAGAAAATGAAGTGGTTGCTTAAGGCAGCAGCAGGGTGTTAAAAAACTTTTCATTACATGGCCTGCAGCTCTGAAGCTAACTTGATACCTTCAAGTGTGGTAGATGCTGACATACCAGCAGTGGTGAAGAAATGCTTCATTCTGACCTCAGATATATTGGGCAGCACCAGATGCACCGGATGGCACAGTGGGTCATGGGTACAGCTACCCGGTGTCGGAATGGAGGGCTCCAGATCTTCTGGGAAGTTCAGAAGCAAACAGGGAGTTTTTAAACTTTGACATAAGGGAGTGTACCCCAGTTTTGGCAAACTTGGGGATTTGGCCTGTGCAGACAGGGCCCATGTTATTCCTACCTCTGGTACCAATGTTAAAGATGTAAAGCCCAGGAACACATTTACTTTGTTATCCAAGGTGCATTTGTTCAAGGAAAGTAGCTTCTGGACATTCTGAAAAGCTGGGTATATGTATGCCTTACACCTCTGCTTTATGTGCATCCACTGCAATGTCTGAAGAGGAGGACATGCCTAATGCACAGATCCTACAGTCTGCACCATCCAACTCCAAATGAGTTTCCATTTGGACAGTACAATGGATGTACTTTAGTGGAGAAGCACAAGGCGTATTTGATCATGCATCTTCTAACTTGCAGAGTTGCTTTTTATTAGAGCTATAGAATGAGGAATGTTTAAAATTATTTATTCCATAGCAGTGATATATCACTCCATCCTCATTGCATTGGCAAAAAGCATCCCACAGAACTTTTTAGCCCTGTCAATTTCTGGCCTATAAGAAGGAATTATTGGCCACTAAATAGATCCCAGTATTCTATGGCAAAAGCTGCGACACTCAATCTGTACCAAAGATTGGTCTATAGTAGGCTTCCCCGGACATATTGGTTACAAACCCTGGAATTCCTCAATCAGTTTAGGATGGACTATTCGGGTTCCAAGGTACATTACTTCAGGGCTCCTTTATCTTTAAGAGTTGCAAGGCAAGATATATTCATTAGGTAAAACTTCTCCCATCCCCGAAGGAAAACACTGCACTCTGGCTAAAACAGAAATAAAAGTACAGAAAGCCCTGTCAAACATATAGAACTGCCAACACAGAAACCCGCCACATGAAACCCACCTGCCTCTATTCCCAGAATTTACTCTATGATGTTCCTTTTCATGTGCATGCTTCTTGTTATGAGACTCTGTTCCGACTGCTATGGCTGCGAGGAATTAGTTTTGTGTCAGTAATGAACAGGCCTTTTCCCATGGTGGTGCCATTCGACATGAAGATTTGTTGGGTGCCATTTCTGTGAACCACCAAGAATACTTCAGCCTCTGGATAGTATAAAAATGTAATTAATAAATATTATTAAGGCATCTGATGAAGACAGAGGCAGCATCTGCAGTGTAGAAATAATACAATTTGACATCACTTTAACAGCAATTCCTTAGTGCTATGGAATCCTAGGATTTGTAGTTTGTGGCACCAGAGCTCTCTAACAAAAAGGGCTCAATATCTCACAAAACGTCAAAATCCCAGAATTCCATACCATTGAGCCACGGCAGCAAAAGTGGTGCCAAACTGTATCATTTCTGCCATGCAGGTGCAGCCATAGCCATTTGTAAAAGCATTTGAATAAAATCCTAGTTGCTTTCTGGAAGGTAGACTTTTTTTTGAATTGTGTTCATATCCTCTTGGCTGATTTATAGTAAAAGAAGATCGTTTTAATTTTGCATTTTTATACAGTATTATTCTATAAGCTGCCATAAGAATTTGTCCCTAACAAAACAAAAAACAAACAGCTTCATTTATATACCGCTTCATAACACCTAAGGAGTGTCTAAGCGGTTTACAACTGTAAGCTACTTAACAAGACATGGAATTAAAAGAATGATTTTGTTAATGTCTTTAAAATGCATACACAGTTATTTCGTATTGATCCTTCCACATCAGAGGTGGGAAATTTTTGGTCTTGAAGATGTTGTTGGACAGCAGTTCCTGCCACCTCTCTCTGTTGGCTATGCTGGCTAAGGGTGATGGGGATTGCAATCCAAGAACATTTGGAGGGATGCAACAACAAGACAGTGACAGCTTTGCTTTCTGATGATAGAATCTATAGAAACTGTGTATTTTGAAATTGAGATTTAAGATAAAAGTAATCTTTTCTATATATTTCATTTAAGTAGTAGACTCTATAATACCGGTATAAGTAAAAGGAAAGGGGAGTAATTATAAAAAGTTATAACCTGAAGAGGAGTAATAATAGGATAAAACTAACTTGAATGTCATCAACGATGAAGTTCGGTAGCTGTTTGATGTAATTTGATCTAAAAAATTTTGTGTGTGTGTGTGTATTAGTGTAAGTTGTTTTTTTACCAATTTGTTTTGCATATTTTTTTGTTCCAACTGTTTTCTTGTTTATTTCATGACGCCTTTGCTTTTGTATTTTTCTTTTGTTCCTGTGTGTGCAAATTTATCTCTCTTATTGCTTTTTAAATTCGAAGTAAAAACAGTTTAACGACAAAAATGTTCAAAGTAAGTTGCCATTAGAGCAACTAATGTCTCGGAGGGGAGGCAAGCACCTTGAATTTAATACTGTACAAACGTTCACAGAGACATGAAAATACCCGCTCATAATTTGCCCTCCATGACTGATCCTGCACAGAGAGTCTTGAGATGCATCTGATTCAGAGATCTGCTGTGAGATATTAAACGTAAGTAAACTATTCTTAAGCCAGCGCAGGTGAAGTTACATTACAGGGTATATTAATAATGAAAGCAGAGAACAGCCTTCAGTATGTGTTATAAGTGGGAAGGTGGAGGTTCAAGCAGTGATTGTTTTCCTCCTGGTGAGAATAGAGGTGTTACAAGTACATAAGAATGTTCTTATTTTTATCACAGGTGTGTTGTGCCCAAGGAGGTGAGAAAATAGCGGCTTCATCGGGGAAGATGCACAGTAGGGATCCCCCAAGATTAATGGCTCAGGATGGATGAGTATGCGGGATGAGTAATGCAAGGTCAGTCAGGGACTATAAGAGCAACACAGATCCCATTGCTGGTGTTTTTTTTTTCCACCTCTGAAAACCCCCACCCCATACACACAGAGCAAAATATACCGGTAAAACTTTTCCTCATTCACAGATAGAGGAAAAAAATCACTTATCTTTCTGCACATAAGGTTACTGAGTACATGGGACCTGCTACAAAAACACACACAGATACACACATGAAAGAAAAAAAATTCTGTGTTTCCCCAAAAATAAGAGTGTATTATATTAATTTTTGCTCCCAAAGATGTGCTAGGTCTTATTTTTAGGGGATGTCTTATTTGTCCGTGAAGAAGAATCGACATTTATTGTTGAACATAAAAATGAACATTTATTATATACTGTATATATATTTATATATAAAAACTTTGCTAGGTCTTATTTTCAGGGGAGGCCTCATATCTAGCAATTCAGCAAAACCTCTACTAGGTCTTATTTTATGACGATGTCTTATTTTCAGGGAAACAGGGTAGGAATGCCATGTAATTACCAGTAATCTTAATGGAGATGAACTGGGAATTCCATGTAGATGGAGGATGGAGATACAAATACAGTGGCCCACCACATTCGCTGGGGTTAGGGGTGAAGAACCTCCATGAATGTGGAAAAACCGCAAATAAAAAAACTCTTCTTTTTACCTAAGATCTTTTTACCTAACATCTTTCTGGGAATCTTCAGGTCCTCCAGTGCAACACTATGGTCAGCATCTGCCAGAGGTTGATCACAGAATCATGCTGAAGGACCTACAGATGCCTAGAAAAGTGTTTTCTCTAGGAACATCTAGGTTCTCCAATACAATTCTATGGTCAATTTCTGGCAGAGTTGCGCTGGAGGACCTAGAAATTCCTAGAGAGAACATATTAATCAAAATCACAAATGTTTCTTTCCTGGTGCATGTGCCATTATCCTGAAGATTGGGGTCTTACTCCTTTTACTTGTTCACTTCTGTAGGAAAACCACTGTTTCCCAGGACATAATTTATATGTACACACATACAACTCTGACGTTTAATTGGTCACTCTGGTGTTGTGTGGGAAGGTACCGTAGGTTCAATCTCCTACCAGTGTTATAGTTATTAGTATTTTTTACCAAAAGAAAATTCATATTCCATTCATATATGGGGTGGGAGAGAGATTTTATTAGGTTTCATATGAGAAAACCAGGCTGTACCCCCAGCAATAGTACCTCACTTTAGTAGCATTCCTGAAAAGGAGAGGGAAGGAGGGAGGAAAGACTTACTCCTTGAGCAAATCTTTCCTGATTTCCATGCTTTTATACAATATAATAACAACTCTCAGGCAAAGTTAGTCCTGCTGTTTAGGAAAGATAGGCTTTGCAGATTCATCACTAGGCCTAGACAGAATACATTGCTCCTTCCATCTGTGTAATTCTTCACCTCTTGGCTGCAGATTAGCTATTTGGAAGATGTGCTGAAAGGTTTTGATGTGCAAAATAAGGGTACAAATTCTACCCACTTTTTAGTGCAATACTTTGCCATGAGTGCAAAGGAGTTTTTATTTTTTGACCAACAGTAATAAATATGCACGCAATCAAACATACAACCTATTGATGTAATTTTACATACATACAATTCATGAATATTGGTGGTTGTTGTGTGCCTTCAAGTTGCTTCTGACATGGCGACCCTAAGGCAAGCCTATCATTTGGTTTCCTTGCCAAGATTTGTTCAGAGGTGGTTTGCCATTGCCTTCATTTGAGGCTGAGAGCATGTGACAGTGGTTTTCATGGCAAAGCTGGGAACTGAACCGTGGTCTCCACAGAGTTGTAGTCCAACAATCAAATCACTATGCCATGCTGGCCCTACTTGGTATTTCATAACAAATACACACATCTCCTGTTCCTGGCTGATGTTTGCTGACAAAGATATCACTTTCCCCCAACCTAGCACCCTCCAGAAGTGCCCAGTGTCTCCACCCAGCATATTACTCAGCATGCATTGCACAGAGGGGTGAGATAAAAATAAATTTTATTATTATTTATTATCATTATTATGATAGTTACAGTCAGACATCAGGCAGGACTAAGGCGAGGAACTCTGCTATGTGTGAACCCACAATGTGCACGTCTCCTTAGAACCAAAGTTTGTAGATTTTAATCTCATGCAGACTTATTGGAGTCTAACACACACATGTCCACACCAGTACTTGCACATGGCATGACTGTTTCCCCCCCTCATAGATACAACTTACCTATACTCATTAGACTAAATGTCTATCTGAAGATCTGGATTTTACCTTGTGCAGGCACAAATCCATTGTGCCATAGCGAGATCAATAAAATATTATTTCCTGTTACTCCTACATATGAGAGCCATCACAGTGTTGGACTGTGACTCTGGAGACCAGAGTCAGCCATGAAACCTACTGGCTGACCTTGGGCAAGTCACATGCTCTCAGCTTCAGGGGAAGGCAATGGCAAAAGTCCTCTCACCAAATCCTGCCAAGAAAACCTCATGATAGGTTCGCCTTAGAGTCGCCATAAGTTGGAAGAGACTTGAAGGCATGCAACAACAGCAAACTACTACAGATACATAGTGTTAGGTGTCTGCACCTCATCTTCCAGTTAGGTCATTTCTGTTAGACCAGATATATGTGATGCTGAGACTAATTTAAAATGAGCATTTTTTTTTAAATTGCAAAACTACTTTGTATTGATTCAAATCACTCCTCCGTCTAGCAAAGCATTCCCTCTTCTGACTGTCCGCAGCTTCCCAGAAGGACATGCCCTGCTCTGTTACATGAGACTTTGCACGAGGAATGCCAGGGATCTTCTCCATCACATGGAACACCTGCTTGACCACTGAACTATGGCCCTTCCCTTTCCTTATGAATCAGTGAGTTGGAATTTCTTCATGCTCCCATCTTCTCACATCTGTCATTGGTAAGTAGTTTTTCAAGAGATTAGATTGGCCAATAGCTCTAGAAGGGGCGGGTTGTTTTGGGTTTTTTTCTCCTCTTGCGTGAGAGAACATGGCTCACGTGCTTGTGTCACCTGATGTTATTGGCTTTAGAAGCGCATGCTTGGGCACACTTTGGTCCAAGCCACATGGATTGATCTGAAAGCCTGATAGTCCTACCTCGTGGTATAGGATGTGCTAGATATCCCGTTCAGCAGCTACCTTTACTGGAGGCCTCTTTTAAGAAAGCTAAGGGTGCCCTCTCATAACATCAAGTCGACTTGCCAGAAAATCCTGTTGTCACAGCCACAGTCCCTCTACATATCTCTTAGGTCTGTAAGTGGACAAATGGGAAGGGAAGCAACTGAACAGCTTAGATTTTAGCTGTGTTGCTGATCACTAGACTAGTTACCCCTTTCAGTTTCCTAATACTCTCTATGCCAAAACTCTAGCTTTCTTTATCTGAGAACTCGAATACAGATCATCCCTCCATTTATTATATTTGATTAAAAAGTGCTTTTGCGCTAGAGTACATAGATCTGGGGAAGGCAGCACACCAAGGCCAAGGCCAAACAATTATTGCTCCAGGACTGACACCTGCTGCTTAGAATAGGGATTGGGAAGGAAGTTACTTTTCACCATTGGTCAGCAACACATACTGGCACTCTCATAATGTAACCGATAGAATGCATATAGCCATACAGGCACAACCAATATAGTACTTTCTCATGGACATTCACAGTCATGGTTACACGCACACTCCCTTGACAATACTCATTATAGCCTCACTGAGTCATGCACACTCTCATAAGCACAAGCACGACAAAGTACACCATTCTGTGAAAATGGGCCCTTAATGTATAAAGTCAGTCTTTATACTGACATATTTTATACTGACATGCTTTTTGGCACAATGCACATGATCTCCCCAGCCACACTAATTATTTCATTGATGCTCATAACCTGCTTAACCTATGTCTACCAGTATGTCCAGTTTTATTGGCAGATTCATCAGTCTGTTGACAAACACACAAAGACACGTGTATAGATATGGGATTGGCATGAAAGGGAGCAAAGAGTCTTGTGGCACCTTAAAGGCTTCCAGAGTAATGCTTGGGCACAATGATGCAGTCTTTGTGATTCAAGAGCAAACCAGAAGACGCTAATGAGACTTATGAATAAGTATGCCCAGAGACCAAAACACACTCACTACCCCCTGGATCACATTCACAAAAAATGTCAACATCCTACTATAGTCATTCACATCTGTGTGATCCAGGCAAGACACAACCTGCTTGGTCCAGGCAAGACACACTCACAACCAAATGCTGGCATGTATCAATGCACTAGGTATGAAATCCCAAATACACTTACCAGAGAGTCAATCCCATTGAAGTCAATGGTGCACTACTTCTGAACAATCAGAATTGCATGTTCAAGATACTAATTTAACATATTTATAAATGCCCTTATGCACACCTCTTTCCATTATATTACACCCTTACATAAACACACACACATTCATAAACAATGACTAACACACTTAAATGGATGAATACTCATTCATGCATCATGCCACCTAAACATACTCACACACACACCAATGTTCTCTCATCAGTTCTCAAACCCATAGAGAACTATGCCTCATTATTAATGAAATAAAGGCAACAGCTCCTAGAGACCTTCTAGTAGGATTAGGCACCTATTAGTCATTTAGCTTCACAGATGTCAACTAATTTACTCTAGAAAATCATACTTATTCAGTGAGATCTCTTACGTTACATCTGGTTGGCTTACTAAGGAATACAGCTGGTTGACTTACTAAGGTTTTACACATTCAAAAAAAGCAAATCCTGCTCTTATTCTAGATGACAACTTGTAATGCTTAATTGGTTTACAGGACTCCTATGAGGGAATCCTCTTCAGTGGATTCAGTAACCTGAGTTAAATATTTCAGAAGAATAGCCAGTTTTCAAGGGACCTTGATTCAGATCATAGGGATCCCAGAGTTTTGGAAGACAGAGTGTCCAAATTTCCCCTTCAAATTTGGTTGAGGAAATCAGAATCTCTTTCTGAACTGGAGGCAAAAACTGATGTAAACCAGTTGAATGCAGGAACCTAAAGATATATGCCCAGTAAGTTGCCAGGCAAAGAAGGAATAAAGGCTCCTAGTGAGTAAAGGGTCGCTCGTGAGTCCAGTTCTTCAGGAGTAAATCTTTCCTCAGATAATTCAGGTGGTCTACAGCTATGCCCAGACAGAGACTCTGAAAGTTTAGGCTTAAAAGTTATTGGTTCCAACTGATGTTCATGGCTACTTTGCTGGTTGGACAGCTGGGTTATCTTCAGTCTTTGTTTTGGTATTACTTCTTTCTGCTTTCTAACTTCTTTAACTATTTGATGTGGGATACTTGCAACTAATTTTCAACAAGGAGAGTAATTAATGCTGGGAACCTCCACATCAGTGTAATATTTGACTTACGTAACAACTAGACAGCGTGTATTAGTTGTCTGAAAAGGTATATTCCTAACTTACTAGTGACTTACTCAGCCTTGGAAATACAGTAAGTTTCTACTGCCCTACCATTTATTTATTCCTTTGTTTATAATAGCATGCCTTCCCCTTTATGACCCATTCTATTTTAGTCTTTAGGGCCTAAATAATTCTTGCAAAGCTTTTCTGCTTGCTTGCCTGGGGTTAATTCTTGATTACTCTAAATGAAGAGATGAGTGGTTATTTGTAAGGATGAAGCATAGGCTAACTAATTATTTTCATGTGCCCAGTTGTGGAGATCAATAAAGTTAGCGGTAACAGAAATGTAGACCATTCACAATAGATTTGTTCCTGGGTGGTATGAGAACACAGTTAAGTGCAAACAGTTCATATTCATAACCTGAGTGACACTAGCCCTGATGTTACACCTGGTTTGAAGTGGAGTGAAAAGGAACCAGATTCTATTTTGCAAGTGAAGTCAAGCCTCATCTAAAATGCTCAGTGACCAGGATTTAGAACCTTTTTACCATTAGCTCGCTTTTATCTTACACCAAGGCATCTGCTGAAGAAGGAAGGAATCAGCCCCATATTGTGGTTTCAAATTTGGAAAAAAGGCACTCCAATAGACCATCCAGTTCAACCCAAGAACTGCCCCATAACTGCTTACCAAATCCAGGCTAGGCCTAGTGAGTGGGAACAAAGGGATTGCACACTCCCTTTCCCCATAGCTTACTCCTTCATTCTGTATCCCACTCAATCTTAGGCCTCTTTGTATTTTTTTAATATATCAGTGCTGAAGTATTAAAAACTGGATGTTGTCTTGGAGGCTGAGCTCTTACCAAAGTGGGCTCAGTTCTTCCCAAAGGGCCAAACCCTGTTCTGTGTGATGCTCCTTGAATTGCAAATTGTGTGTGTGCAAATAATGGTGTTTTGAGCACCGGCTCTGATCAAGATCTTCCTCCATCTCTCCCTACCTCTCCTACATATAAAGAAGGGAAAACCACCATGGAAATGGAGATGGTGGTGGGGGCTGAGGAGCACCAGGGTGGAACAGACAAAAGGAGCTGGCAGGCAGCGGAGAAGGTGGGGTGGGCATATTTCTTGTGAAATGGAAATCAGACTCCCACACCCGGCTTGGGCATGAGTACACGGAGGCGGTTTTAAAATAAAAAAAATAAAATTAAAATAAAGAACACCCTCTCTCCCCACATCCCACACCCCGAGGCAGAAAGGAAACAGGTGGTGGCTCTCCATGGAGACATCTCAGAAGCAAGAGTGGAAGGAAGAACAGTACATCAGTTGGCAAAGGGAGGCGGTAAAAAGGAGAGATGGATGAAGAGGAAGAAAGAGAGAGGGGATGTTGGCTATGATGGCTGAGGTTGAACAGGGTGGATATGACAAGGGGTGCCAGTGTGCATGTGTGTATGTGTGTCTATGGGTGGATAGAAATATAAATGGGTGGATGAGCGATGGATAGACAGAGACATGAAAGGGAGGGGGTGATGGCCACAGACAACAGCCCTGCATCACCAGTTTTGAGCATGCGGCTTTGTCTGGTGACTGGGCCTGCTCACCTCGGATCCCTCTGGTCTGGAAAACCAGGAGTAGAGATGACACTTGGTGGACCGGTCGGTGGGAGGATGGGGAAGAGAGCCAAGAGCTGGTGGTCCTCCTCAAGTCCACCCTGGTCCTGGTTGCCAAAGGCTGAGACCCTTCTCAAGGGAGGATGGCGAGGGGTGTCCCAGGGCTGTTGCCTAGGCGACAAGACCAGTCTTGGTGCCTCCTCCCAGGAAGGATTGGGGATGGGGAAGCTGTCATCTCCAAGGGTTGTCCCCCTCCTCCTCCTCCTCCTCCTTGGTCCCTTCCGGCAGGCCCTGATCCTCCTCTTCTTCTTCCTCCTCCTCCTCCTATTGTCCTCAGTAGTCAACCTGGGTGAGGTGGCATCTGGCAGGGAGATCTTTGCCACTTCTCTTCATGATGGTGATGGAGGAGGCTTAAGAGAATGAGAGGACCAATGCTGGAAGATGATGATGATGATGATGATGATGATGGTGATGAAGAAGAAGAAGAAGAGGAGGAGGAGGGTCGGTGGAGATGGAGGGCAGAGTCTGCCCCTGAGTTAGAGGAGGCACCCAGATGAACTGGTCCCCCTTGGCCATGTCTGGACCAAGGTTACTTCATCTTCCTACCCTCTCCATCAAATCCAAGCAGGTCTAGGAGGCTGGCTTTCCCCATCACAACAACAACAATAACAGCAACAGAAGGGATGGGGGAAGAAGAAGGTAAAACAAAAAAACAAAAACCCAAGCTGGCAGGTTTTCCTCTTACCAGATCCCACCTTGGATCAGTCCATTGCCATCCTGATATCCAAGCAGCAGGGATTCCTTCCTTCCTCCTCTTCCTCCTCCTCCTCCCTTTAAAGGGGAGGGGGGAAATTATCTGGATTGATCCATTCTTTCAACAAGAAGAACAACAAGAAGAACCAAAAAGCAGGATTTCACCAGATCTTCCTCCCTGTGGGACCATTCCTCCAAGGCAGGCAACCCCCAAAGCAGAGGATCCCAACCAAAGAGCTGCTTTGTGGATCAGTCCATTTCTTCAAAGGAGGGGGGGGATTCCTCTCTTCCAAAGAGAGAGAGAAAGAAGGAGAGATCTGTCTATCTATACCTATATCATCTCTAGCTATATGTATATAGCTATATCTCACTGCTCCTTGTAGCAATGGAAATCAAGCCATCTTATGACAAGTCTCCCATGATCCATGGGAGGCAAGGAGGGTGCTGTGTGTATGTGTGTGTGATGCTTAGGCCCCAGAGTCCCCCCCCCCCCCATCCATAGGTGGAGAAGGTCTATAGGTGATGGAGATGGTGGTGCAAGACCAGATCCAGGCTAAGGAAAGAAGAAGAAGAAGAGATCCCTATGGAAGCAGCAGCAGCAGTAGCTGCAAAGGAGGATGCAATGCAATGCAATGCAATGCAATGAGGCTCTTGCAGGAGGAGGACAATGGCCAGCAGCAGCAGCAGCACAGAGAGAAGCGCGCGCCTGGTGTGTGTCGTGCGCGCGCGCAGCCCCTCTGAGTGGTGTGTGATGATTGGGAGTCCGAAGGGGGAAAAGGAGGGAAGCCTCGGGAATTTCCGGACATCTTCGGAAACCCATCCTCAGATTCTTCATCATCACTAGGAGGGACCACTGACTGATTGAAGGGATGGAGCCAGCAGCATCCTTTTGGGCTAGCTCTTGCAACCTTAGGACCAGCTGCTCCTGGGGAGCCCCAGGATAGGAAAAAGCACCCAAAAGGGATCACTGGGCAGGGGAAAGGGATCTATGGATCTCCCCCAGCCAGGATCCCCTGATTCCCCCCCCCCCACCAGCTCCAGCATCTCAAAAGCTTGCAGGCTGTTTTGGGACTCCTCCTCCATCCACATTGCAAGAATAATAATCCAGTTTTGGCAAGGCTAGGCTGACCTAGGCCTTGTCCTCCCTGGCAAAGTGACCAGGTGTCCTCCATTTCCAGGACATGTCCTCCATTTCCACCTTCTCTCCAGGGAGATTGCCAACATAGCCTCCATTTTGAGCATGGCTGAGAAGCAGCACTCTCCACTTCCAGGAGTGTCCTGGCCTTTTTTATTTGGGCCACAACAAACTACAGTTCCCGGAATTCCATAGCCTTGAGCCATGGCAGTTAAAGCGGTGTCGAACTGGATGATTTCTGCAGTGTGGATGCAGTCTGGGGGTGGCGAGGAATCCGAAAGAAGGGTGACCAGATGTCCTCACTGCAAAGGAGGACAAGGCCCACTAAAATGTGGACATCCAATTAAAAATGGAGAAAGGCATGACCTAAGAAAAGCTCAAAACACTCCTAGAAATGTAAATTCACGCTTCATTGTCCTGATCTAAACGGAGGTCCTTTTTTTGGAATATCTTCTGGACAGAAGGTGGAAATGGAGGACATTTCCTGGGAAAGGAGGGCCTCTGGTGACCCTGAGGCCAAAGGCCTGAACACAATTTAGTCACCCTCTTGAAGGCTATGCTAAATCTCCCACCCCCATTTATTCCAAGGCAACGGCAAATATTTGGTTGCCAACTCAACCATCAGTGAGAAATGCAGGAGGAAAACTTACGCCGTTAAAATCTTTTAGGAGTCCTTCATCCTTTGAGCTGGGAACCCCTTAAGTTCCAAGTTCCTTGGTAACAAGGCCTGGTCAGGAAACACATGGCCCAAGGCCTTCTGCTGCCTGAGTCAAAGGACAGGATGGCACACCTCACTTCCAGAAGCCAGCTGGGTTGATACTGGATTCTTACATCCATTCTGGCAACCGGATAGGATCCTTCATCCCATCTGAGGGCAGCAGGCTTAGTTTTGGGATGCCGGACCTAACATTTGTTGTGTGAGGCACTGAAGGAGCTGTGCGTGATGGGGACAGGCCAAGTCACAACCTCTCCCTGCCCTCCCATAGGGATTTCTCCTGAACAACCGTCTAGTTCCTCCAGTTAAACAATTTAAGAATTTATATCCAGCCTTTTAGTATGAAATGTTCTTTGGGCACCTGATAACAGAAGTAATGTCAGAAAAGATAAAATACAGCAATGGAAATACTGTATATACTCGACTGTAAGTCGACCTCATGAATAAATTGAGAGGAGGTTTGGGGGCCAAAATTATGGATTATGTGGATAAGTCAAAGGTAAAACTTAGGGGCATGTAACAAAGGATCTAAAAGATGAAGCAAAGGAAAACAATGCCAAAGAACCTACAAAATTCCAGCAGACATAACTTTGTACTCATTGTAAAAGCTGGATGGATGAGAGAATAAAGGGAGGTCAGTGCTTCCAGGACAAATTACACTCTTTCCTTTCATCAGGAGATGGTTCCGTTTTTTTAAAAAATGAAGTTTAAAGTACAGTATCTACATTGACCCACAGTTACATCAACACAGGTTTTTTGGGTCAATTTTTGACCTAAATTTCTAGACTTATACATGAGTATATACAGTAAGTAATGACTGGTAAGGGGGAAGGCAGGAGGAAAAGAGGGAAAGCACATTACAGGTGGATAGACTCCAACAAGGAAGCCATGGTCCTGAGTTTGCAAGACCTGAACAGAGTTGTTGATAACTGGGTGACTTGGAGGTTTCTCATTCATAGGATTGTCCAAAGCTGAAGTTGACTTGATGACAAATAAATGATGATGATGATGATGATGATGATAGAGAGAAAACTGGCAATAATAAAAATGTATCCCAGAAATGTATAAGGGACACCAAATTTACACCAGTGCTTAGAGTTGCCAGAGCAAAAACAGGAGAAAGCTCCTATACCTTTAATGTCTGTGTGTAAGAGGAGATTTCAGGAGGGGTCACTTTTTATCTGTTTGATTTACAAGCAACACTTACTGAAATTCTTTCTTCCATGCAGCTATTGAAGGGGCATGAGTTTTCACTCTGTCTCCTTGGGAAAAATATTCCAGAACTGGTATAACACAGATGCAAAGGCAGCGGGCACTTGGAGAGGACTTCTAGTAAGGACCATAGTACATTGTCAGATTAATGTGGAAGGGTGCATTGCATGTCACAGATATCCTCCCCAAGAACCATCTTTCAGTTGTGCCTAGGAACAGGTGCCAGTAACCAGTGAAGATGCCTAAGTATCCAGAAGATGACAGCCCCAGGGACTGATCCCAATGAAAAACGGAGCAGCCATATTTGGCTAAGCTTCTGAGCAGTCCTCCAAAACAACCCTACATTACAACCCAAAGCAGTGGAGCTCAAGTCCATTGGCAGCTGCGGCCAAAAGGGAGGTCACCGCTGTCACACCGGCCTCAGTGCTCTGATCCTCCGAGGTAGACACCATCAGATTGTGAAGCTCACCCTTGAGGACAGAAGAGGGGTGCTGCAACTCCAAACAGCCTGGTAGCCAAAAAGAGACAGATGGTCAGAACTGAAGTCTAGCAATGTCTAGAAGACCACATGTTCTCTACTCCTGCTCCTGGGGAAATACAATCCCCAACCAGAACTAGACCTCCTCGGTTAGATTCACTAGTGCTGGGCTGTTACTTCGGTGTGAAGTGTGTACATCCCAGCAGATCATACCAGGGATGTGTCTGTGTTGTGTTGTGTCTGTACCTTCATGCTGATTTAGTCTGCAAGGATCAGGCCTCTGTGTCTTCTCCTGCTTAGTAGCAATGACACTCTTCTCTTGGAAGCTATGCAACTGCTCCACTTTCCTTGGTGTGAGGTGGTTATCATGTAAAAATTCCCAAAATGTAATATCCTGTGCAAGATGTATTGACAGCCATTAGTTATGCGCCCTTTTAGCCACTGCCTTCACAATCTGCTTACAGAAGCATCTAGTTGATCACTGTAGGAAAAAGGCGGCTGGACTTGACATGCCTTTAGTGTATTGTGAATACTTCTTATCAGATTTGATTATAGGCTCTCTTCTCTTCTTATTAGTTCTAGTCACACTCGACTTCCACTGCCTCATTTCACTCGGTCATAAAGATTGGCAACTGAAGGTGGCATTAGTCGGGGGAATTTGTTTTACTCCGAAGGGGCTACAAGTTGCTAATGTAGAGACTTCCTCGATGTGGTGCTTTCTGAATGCTCCACCATCCCTCACCATTGGCCATGCCGTGAGCTACAACAGTTGTAGTCCCAAATATGGAAGGCACAACATCAGTGCAGCCTACCTCATTGTCAGGTAAGATAATATATCGGGCTGAAAAGGAACCAGTGACCTAAGCCTAGCGGTCCTCTGTACAGTGAATTTCAAGAATGACCACATTATTACAAGAACAAATGCTCCTTCACCTCAATATTAAAACTGCTATGGCTGGTAAGTTTTCCAACCTCCTTTTGGGTGGTTTGTTCACTCCATGAAATTTTCTAAACACTTCTGATATTTAGCTCCAGTTTGAGAGTGGAGGCAGCTTCTATTAGAGTACAGAAGAAGCAGAAAGGACTTGGAAGCTCAAACTCTCCAATGTAGTCTTAGAAGAGCGTACTGTACACATGCTGAAAATAACACTCATCCTTGTCCATTTTTTAAACCTATTCCAGGGCTGACTCTTGGCAGTCACCATGACTTAAATTATTACCAGAACTTGTTTATTCGATGTGTAGTCCACTCTTTCGACAAATATAAGCACACATATGCCTAAAAGTATGAATACCTACCTTTAAGCACACAACACAATGGACAATTTCTACGACTACAGCACACAGACTGAATGAAAAGATGGCATTTTGCATGATTCTTTTATGACCATACACTGCTTTCTCCCCTGACTTGGCACCAACTTTTTGCTCAGCCTGTATACTATATACTGTAGAAGTGGTTTGTGGTGTTGCCATGTGCTTATAGTACAGCACTGTACACATATTCATACTTATGTTTGTGCTTATACAGTAACTTAAGATCATACACAGTAATATGGATTCCGCATTTCAACAGTTTCCACTTTTTGACAGTGCCATGGTCCCTAATCTGGTTTGCAACAGTCCAGACCTGTTGTCAGAGGACATCTTTTTGTTTGCTGACCACTGTGAAAACAGTGGGTGGCAACATGGCAAGAGAGGCACTAACCATCACTGGATAAGACGTTTCAACCTCTGCCCCTCCAGATCTTTTGCCTTAGGGGCTTCTGAAAATAAAAGATCAAGACATCTGGAGGGCCAGAGGCTGAACACCAACCACATAAGGCCTTTCTGCTGGACCTGTTGAAGAATTCAATATTTTCCTCTAGAGCTTTTATACACATACTGAGGCTGGTATGAACTCAACAACATAACTATAGTTCATCAGATGTGAATATCAGACCCCAAGGCACACAAATACACACCCCAGCCAAATGGTCAAGAACACAAATGCTGTGGTCAGGATGTTTTATTAGTGCTTTCAATGCAGGCACAGCTCAGATGATGTGTGTACATACATACATACACAAACACACACGCGCGCGCACACACACATGCGCCTCTGAAACCACATGCTCCATCTTATCCTTTACCTCACAGCTAGTGACAAAGGACAACAAGAACGAGGGGGAAAGACTTCCAACTATTCTCCATGTTGTTTACCCTACACGGATTTGTTTCCACAGCACAAGTCCCCACCGGAGGAATATCTTTTAAGCTTTTAAGCAAATAAGGCTCTCTCAAACTGAAATCTCATAACCCAGAGCTGAATGCTGGAGCTTTATCACTGATTATGTGTAGCTGTAACCATTCTAACAAGGCTTAGTCTTTTTCTGAAAATTCAGGCTCAAGGTCCTGTCTACCTATGAGGACTTGTTCGTAAGTCCACCACTTGAGCGTAACCAAACCATGTAGCCATTTTTTCCTCACTTGAATCTCTTCCTAGCAAACTAGTTCTCTGGACCAAGTGGTGACTCCCATGTCAAGTGGAGCAGTGAAGCCACTTTGGATTTTAATCCCAATTTTAAAGGAGCTACCCAAGGCGCTGAAGGTTACTCCACAAATGGGTTTACCACTTTGGGTGACTCCTTCAAAGTTTGGACTAAAAGTCGGAGTGGAGTCGCTTCCCACACTGACATGAGAGCCCCCAGTTGACACGGGGACCCACACCAACTCCTAACCTGAACACAACAACAAAATCCTCCTCTGTGCATTTTGTGTGCACAGAGTCATTTGCAATCTTGGTGGTTGGATGTGCTTGATATTTTGCCATCCCAGCAGGAAATATCAGCACAAATTGGAGGGAGAAGTCAGTTACAAAAGTGTCTAAGAAAACCATACCCTGGCCTTAATAGATTACATTGGGGAGTGGTGATGAAAAAGAACAATTTACAGTGACCATTTCCAACCCGTCCAGAGGTTTCACTTCACAAAGAAAGGTACAAAAACTTTAGAGCCAAGAATAACTATCCATAACACTTTAACACATCTATGCTTTAGAGCAGTATCTCCCAAACTTTGGTCCTCCATATGTTTCAACTTCAACTCCCAGAGCCCCTACCAAGCTTGTCCAGCAGTAAGGAATACTGGGAGATGAAGTCCAAAATATCTGGAGGACCCAAGATTGGGAACCACTGCTTTAGAGGAATATTGAAAGCAATTCCTTGACTCTGTCTCCGTAATTAAATACAATTAAAATTAAATATAGGTCATAATGTAAGAAAGAAGTCTGTAGTCCAGCTTTATCCAAAACATGCTAACTTTTTTGATGCACAGGGATATTGTTTGGTTAAACACTGCTGTGAGCCTCCCTGCGGTCTGAAATAGTACAAAGAAAAAGGTAAGCCTAAAAACTGTTTTAACAAAACAACCAAACCAAGCAATGTGGCACTGCATTGCAAGAGGGAAATTTGGTTTACTAAATGTGATAAACTAAACTTGGGAAACCAATTAGGATTATGAAGTTTTGCTAAATTTTCTAAATACTGTAAGAGGAAGCATGTTCCACAAGCCAGAGCTGTGGGAAGTACAGTAATGTTTTTCTTCAGCTCTTGCTCATTCCAGGACAGTTTGTGCAGAAGAACTACCCAAGTAGAGAGTACTTAGGATACAGCTCTGATGTCTTCCCTTACCCCACGGTCCCTTAATGTCACCCCTAGACATCAAGTCATCCATGGCAGCGCCCTCACCTTGTCCTCACACTGGCTTTGCCCAACGCTCTCGCACATGTGTGGACTGTTACCAACGAACATTTGTGCAGCCAGTCTTCTCTGTATCAAAAAAGATTTCCAAGACGGCTGTGAGATGGAGCAGGTGGTTTCAAGCACATCTGCACAAGAAAAATAGTCTCTGCAGGGGAAGATGTGGGTCAGACAAGTTGACTAAGGCAAAAGAGGAAACAGTCATGAAAGGACAAAGACCATAATCGTGGAACAAAACAACAGAAAGTATGTTCACATGCATACATGTGCGCGCGCACACACACACACACACACACACAAACACCCATAGCTGTGACTGCTAGTTACATTCTCATCTCAGCTTCTGTTCGGCGAATACAGGTTTTCTCCACTGACAATCGTAAAATCAGGCCTGGATTTCGATGTCTATGCAAGAAGCACAAGCAACATTCCACCTTTCAGCCCCCCAACCCCCTACATTCCTTAGATAAAAGCATTCACCCTTGGATGGGGAAACCAGGGCCATGTTTGGATCAACAGAGGGAAGCGGCCTCAGGACTCACACAGACACCTCCCTCTTCCTCCATAAGGCCTCATCAACTATGATCACAGCAGCCGTTGACAGCACAACATTCAAGAGGAAGTTAACAAAAGCATGTTTAGCAGCATGGGGAGTGGGGTGGGTTGTCTTTTCGTGGCGAGTTCAATGCCACTTCAGCCTATTGCACATGAAGACAAGATGTTTCCAGTCTACTCTTTTCGCTGCAGACAACACACGCACGCACACACACACACAGGTACTGAGTAATAAATTATTTTCATCTTCCACGGAACCCGCCAGTCTGGGTCTGTACCCCTAGTGGTTAATAAATAAAAATCTCTCTATCTTGGGGTGAGGTCTATAGTAGAAAAGGTCAGGCCTTCCCACCAGGTACAAAAATAAATACAGGGCCATCTGTTGGGGGGGGAGCTTTCCTGGAGTTCTCTATGTCAGACCTTGCTGGTGGCCAAGAAGCATGGGTGGATCCATGAGGAGAAAGCAGTCCTTGGGGCAGAGGCGGAAGTCTGAAGGCTCTCTCATGGAGCTGCTGGGATGCGGACGCAGGAATGTGGCATGAGCAGAACTTGGGCGCATCACCTTTGAGACCATCTAGAATAGGTGTGGCTGGATTTCGAAGAAGCTTGATGGAAAGAAAACTGGAGATGTCACTACCCTTTGGGGAATGGGAAGCATTCTTTGCTTGTTTCATTAAGTTAACACAAAATTAGGGGAACTGAGGACACAAACAAAAGGAAGTCTTGCCTGCAAAAACCTCACTTGAATCAAAGCAGCTTTCCAAAAACACTACAATGTACTGAATATGTTGTACTTATCCAGCTGTCCTTAATCTTATTGAGCTTGCTCAGAATGTCCTGCTGGATCATTGGCACTCGAAGACAAACTCTTACATTTCCTTTTTTTTTTTTGGTGCGAGTCAGGTTTTACATTCTCCTGTTATTTTTACATGAAACCACTACTAAAACTTCATCTACATCTGCATGTCATGATAAGCCTTGGTGAGCTTCCCTAAAATCTGGTTTGTTGTGATGCGTGACCCACCTTTGCTAGTAAAAGTTACAAACCATAATCTGGTTTGTTGTTTGCTTCTAAACTATTGTTTATTTAAACCATGGCTTGTTGTGATGGCTGAATCCACAACACATGTCATGGTTCTTGTTTGTTTTCCCATCTGGTTATGTTGAAACCAGGATTGAAAAAGGGGCAAACAGCAAAGGCAAGCCACGATTTGTTCTGTTGTCTGCTGTATAATTTGTGGTTTAAGTGACAAATCATGGTTAACGCAAACCACAGCTTGTCATGACATGGCTGGCTAGCACATTGGCCAATTATGTTCAAATCTGAGCCTGACTGATTTTCAGAAGGATTGGAAAAGTCTCCTGTATGGTTCAGGATTAAGTGGGAATGGATTAGCTTCAGTTTCATATTGTTTTTTGCTATGCACACTACATTTTATTCTTAAAGGTTCTATTACTTGCCCTAAGCCTTTGAGAACAGCAGGACAGAAACTTAGCTTAGTATGCCAGTTAACCAATTACCAGTGACCTTTGTCACATCCAGCAGGGCCTCTTAAAACGATGGTTCCTTAAAACTCAAGCCTGCCCAGGAATCTAGTTCCATTAGATACTCCATGTACAGAATGGGTGCAATCTATCTTCATAAAAAACTTTTGATTAAAAAAAATCTCTTTCAGAATTCCCAAATAGATAATTTTAAATTACCTTTCTTTAAAACAAAAGTCAGTGTTTGATTTATCGGTTAACATTTTAAAACAGCCTAATATTATCCCTTTAAAAACGTGTTTCCTTTTACTTCTTCACAACAGGTAACAGGCCAAAATTTACTCAGAGTGCTCATCTTTAAAAAAATTGGCCCTCTATAGCCATGGATTCTGCATCCATGGATTGAACCGTCCATTGCTTGGGGATTTCTTTTTATTCCAAACAGCAAACCTTGGTGTTTGCCATTCTGTATAAGGGACATCATTTTACAATGCCACTGTATATAATGGGACTTGAGCAACCATGGATTTTGGTGTCCAATGCGGGTCCTGAAACCAAAGCTCAGCAGAAGCCAAGGGCTCACTGTACACAGGTATACCTGTATACATTTCCCTTAAAAGATGTGCATTTGTTTGTCAGTATATGAATATGGTATTTTTCAGAAATTTTCTGATCAGTCGGTCCTAAATTAGAAATACATTAATGTGACTCACTTTGCAAGGAAACACACTTCACTTAGAATTTTGGCCTCTGAAAGCTATACATGAGAAAAAAGAAGACTGAAACAATCAGATTAGCACCTACTAAATCCCAACACGGAAATCTGATTTTAAGGGAGAAAAATGTAGTGCTTTCCCCACAACAGAAGCCAGCCACAAAACCTATGCCAGACAAAAGTCAGAAACATGTCATATGGTGCCGGCTCTATGATTTGTTGGGTGGGCAGGTGGCCCCTCAGACAAGGCACCCTTAGCTGACCCCCATAAGCTGCAGGGAAAGGCAGCCCAAGAAATGTCCACACTACCTCTGACTTTCTTGAGTGATTTGTGCAAAGTGAGAATGGGAGTGCTGTTGAAGCAGTGGACTCTTTGTCACCCATGGGGGCACAGGAGGGGGATGCTGGTTAATGCCCAATTCTGTTATCTTTAGAGCCAACTCATAAATAACAAATTTTGTCCCCTAATCATCCAGTTCTCACACTGGGTAGTTTCACCCCCCCAAAATGAACAAAACAAAAGTGCACTAGACTTTGGAAAATTTTGAGCAGCCGTAACTTAGATTTAGATTTCCCTGGAGGGTTTGACTTGTCCTCTCTCTCTCTCCCTCCCTCCCTGTCTCTCTTATTCATTCAAACCATGTTTGTTCAGAAGAAATGGGGATGAGCCAAGCTACTGATGGTCCCCTTGTGGACCCTTTGACACCTCCAAGAGGGCTGCCAAACTATGAGAACCAATCCAGAAGGAGGTAAAGTGTAACGGCCACCAGGGGCATGCAGCTGCTGAAGACCACAGGCAGGAAGACGAAGAGGCTGAGGAACCGCAGGGAGCGGGTCAAGATCTTTTCGAGTTCACTGTGAGAACTGGGACTGGTTTTGGGGGGTTTGTGGACATGAAGTCCCTCCCCCAGCCAGAGGCTGCCTTGCCCTATCAAGAAGCCCGGGCTCTTGGTCTGTCCATGAGCACCAAGAGGGCTGGATGGCAGGTCGGCGGGCCGCTTTGGTAAGGGCACTACTGTCCGGGCTGGGACTACCAGAGGCATTACTGTGGCCTCCTGAGTGGCTGGCCATAAGCTGTTGGGTGGCACCACCCTCAGGCTGGCAAAAGAGTCAGAGACCTTAGCGGGGCTCTGCTGGACACTTCCCTCTTCCAGGTGATTTAGGAAGCAGCCTTCTAGTAAGACTGGTGGGCTCTCACGGCCTGGTCCCATAAACTCGGGTGGTGCCAGTGTTGCATACCCTGGTGTGAATCCCTCCTCTTCACTGTCTCTGGAGTCATCACCCCGCTGTTTGGCATAATGCAAGGTGATTTCCTCTGCCAGGGAGCTGTTGAGTGCTCTCTCAGGGCCTGTCCAGTTGACTATCAGGTCACGGTCAGTTAAGACGCTCTGCCGCAAGGCAATAAGAGATGGTGTAGGGCTGCTGGGGTTGCCTGAGCCCTCCTCAGCCCACTCTCCTCTTCCTCCAAGCTCCTCTGCCCGGAGCCGACTCAAATGGGACAGGTAAAGCTGCTCCAGTTCCCGGTCAATGGCATCTTCTTCCAAGCGATAGGGTAACTCTTGGTATCTTCTCAACTGGTCCTCCATACACTCCTCCATAAAAGAGCCCTCTGTGGTGATATCACCCCTGCTGTACTCAGGCACATCCCACTGCCCCAAAGGATGGGGATCAGTTCCCAGCATCAAACCAGATGGCACTTTCAGCTCCTCGTGGCATGTCGGGTGGATCTTGAAATTAAGTGAGGAGTCACTGAGATCCACAAGGTGGTCTTTGGAAGGCTCCTTCTTTTCAGGAGAGTTGGTGGTGATTGTGAGTTCTGGAATCTAGACAACAGAGGGTTGAGGAGGGAGGAGAAAAGACAGAGAAAGACAATGACAGGTTGTGATTTTATCTTCAATTTCATGCTTGCAACTTTCTGTGGCCCTACAGGAATAACACAGTTAAAGGGCTTCATTTTGTTATCATTAAGATTCATCATTAGATTGTGACTGTCTGTATTAGTAATAACAAATAATAACAATCATCATCATCATCATCATCATCTGCACAGTTGCAGCTCTATAGAAGGGAAAACAGTCACCTATTTAACATTCCACTTCATCTTTTTACCAGTTCCTCCAATAGGTATTTACTATTTTTCAAGTGGTAGATACTCTTAAGCACACACAATTGGTAAAACAAGCAATTCAGAAAAAAATAATCTAACAAGTCAGTTAACCCCTAAAAGAAGGGAAAAAGAAATGTCTGTGGAGAGGCACAGAACTCAAACCAAGAGCCCTGGGAGTCAGGTTCTAGTCCCTTATTTCCTTTGCCATCTGAGGGACATTCATGCCACAAACTACAATCTCCTTGATTCTAGGACTCAGGCAAGTTTGTAAGGCTAATCACAACTCATGCCTCCTATCTGACATTGCTTCAGCATGGGCAGCTCATTTCTGAAAGAAGTTACCAAATTATATCCTGCATAACATTCCTATCTCTGCTATATCCATGGCTGATGGTGAATGTACAGTTGTTAACAACTCCCCTTCCAACTCTTCTATCTGTGCATGGCAGAGTTGTTTATGCGTAGGAGCCACAGCCATGCTTAAGAGGGGGCCATGCTTAAGAAAAAGGAGAGACGTCCCTTGGTCATGGTGTGAGTGAGGACCATGCCTTTTTCCACCCACTGAACCTCACGGGCGGAGAGAGGAGAGGTGTCGCTTACTCATGGTGCAAGCGAGGCCTCTTTTTTGTCTGCCCACTGAGCCTCCCTCACCCCATATCTCTGAGGCTCAGTGGTCAGAGAAAGGAGAGGCCTTACTTATTTCTCCCACACCTTATCTGAGAACCAGCATTTTAAAGGGACATGGGTGAACAAATGCCAGAGTTTGTTTCTGCCAAAGGTTTGGTGAGCAGTAGTGTCACCCCACTGCACCTCCTAGTGATGCTCCTAGAAACAGCCAACATTTAATGGGAGCATTTATGCAGATGACATGTGTCTTCTGTTTCAACTGAACAGTTTAATCCACACCAGGCAAGCTGAAAATAAATGTGGCACTATTATAAAACATTAATATAAAAAGAAACCTGAGAAAACCTTCATATATACAAGTAAACTGTTAAGTTAAAATTATTTAAAGATATAGCCATGTTAGTCTTTAGAATCAGTATGTAGAGCGATCTTGTAGCATCTTTGAGACTAACTGAAATAAAGATGTTGGCAGTATGAGCTTTCGTAGACATCAGTCTACTTCCTCAGATGCATATAGTGGTGTGGTTGCACTATATGCATCTGAAGAAGTAGACTGAAGTCTACAAAAGCTCATGTTGCCAACTTCTTTATTTCAGTTAGTCTCAAAGGTGCTACAAGTTAAAATTATGTAAGTGGCTAGTTAATTAATGATGTGAATAGCCAATTAAACTTAGAATTTATAGCCTACGGCAAAAAACAAAAACAAAAAAACAAACAAAAAAACAAAAACCCACAACAATGAAAAAGATAACTAAAATTTAAGAAGGTGAAAATATACATACAGACCAAAGTAAGATCACTAAAGCATTTCAAAGCTTCTTTGTGAAACTATATAAAGAGGCAATTGAAACAGACAAGATACAACAGTATCTTAACAATACAGACATTATAAAAATAAATGAAGAACAAGAAGAGTTATTGAATCAACCCATATTAACAGTAGAGCTTCTAAATGCCATCAAGAAAAGCAAACTTGGCAAAGCCCCCAGACCAGATGGATTCACTTCACTATATTATAAACAGCTGCAAATGAATTACTGGAGCCCTTGGAGGAAGTGATGAATGTCTTAAAAGAGGGGAAAATTTCCGCAGACATGGAAGTGACAAGAACAGTAATACCAAAAGAAAACAGAGATCCTATGCAATTAAAGAATTACAGACCAATCTCCTTATTAATTAATTTTTATAAACTGTTTGCAAGCATCTTGGCTGAAAGACTTAAAAAATATTAACATCTGTTATCCACAACGACCTAAGAGGATGTATTCCCAAAAAATATCTAAAGGATAATATCAGGCACATACTTGAATATTATGAAGCACGTAATGAGAAGAAACTGGCTTAATTTAATTAATTAATTTTTTTATACAGAAAAAGCCTTTGATAATGAAGCTGGAAATTATTATTTGAAATATTGGAAAGAATGGAGATGGGGAATAGATTCATTGGATGGAATAAATAAATCTATTCATGTCAAAATGCCCAGATAGTTATTAATGGAAAGAGAACAAAATCAACAAACATATGTAAAGGTATCAGACAGGGTTGTCCTCTCTCTCCTTTGTTATTTGTAATGGTGATAGAAATTTTGCTACAAATTAAAGGCACAAAGATCAGGGGAACTTAATTCAAAACAAAAGTTTTTGTGGATAACTTAATAGTATGAGTGACTCAGTAAATGATGGTATGGAACTAATTAATGGTGGAATTAGGAAAATCTGAAGCAATATCAGGCCTGAAAATTAATCATGACAATAATTTTAACAAAAAATATGAAATCTTAAGAAATTAAGATACTGGGAAAAAAAAAACAGGATTAAAGACGAACCAAAAACCAGGTATCTGGGCTTCATAATCACAAACAAAAACTCTAATTTGTTTGCAAATAATTATAAGAAAGTATGGGGAACCATAAAAGAAGATCTTTAAAAATGGAAAAAATTTGAATCTATCAATATTAGGAACAATTGCCACAATCAAAATGAATGTCCTTCCAAAGATACTTTTTTGTTCCAAACAATACCAATTATGAAAAATGATTTACCATTCAGAAAATGGCAAAGGGACATCACAAATTTCATTTAGAATGCAAAAAAGCCAAGAATAAAATTGAAATATCTACAGGATACTAAAGAGAGAGGAGGGCTAGCTTTGCGAAATCTCAAGCTGCAATATGAAGCCTCTTGTATAGTATGGTTGAAAAAATAGTTGCAATTAAAAGATAAAAACCTATTCAAGTTAGAAAGAGAAGACTTGAGATTTGGTTGGCATGCCTATATGTTTTACAATAAAAAAAAGACAAATCAAGAATTTAATAATAATTATATACAAAACGTATTAATAAAAAATTGGAAAAAAAATATAAGAAAAGAATATGTTTAAAGATACCATTGTGGGCTTCTTCACATGAACCTTTATTTAGATTCATTCAGCTGCCAAAAGAAAATTGGATAAGGCACAAAGATATAATAATATGTAGTAAAAATGAACAAAGAATAAAAACTTTGAAAGAACTCAGGAAAGAAGAGATAAATTGTAGCTATTTTCCATATAGGCAGATGAGAGAGATGGACACGAAACAAGAAGGAATAGGAAGGAGCAACATGGATTTAGAGAAGAAATAATGTCAGATAAGAAAACTCTGTTGTCTACAATATATACCGTATATACTCAACTATGTCGACCTCACGTATAAGTCGAGGGCAGGTTTTGGGGCCGAAAGTATTGATTTTGATACGACCCATGGATAAATCGAGGGTAAAACTTAGCAGCATGTAACAAAGGATGTAAAGGATGAAGCAATGGAAAATGACGCTAAAGAACCTAAACTTATACATGAGTATATACAGTAAATGTATTTTGAAAATATTTACAGAAGAAGAAATCATAAAAGAAAATATGATAAAATGGCCACAGAATTTTGGTTATATACTTGATGTTGACCAATGGGAATTAACATGGAAAAAAGGCTAAATTATGCTTGTTGTTAGAATGTAAAGGAAAGTTATTATAAGATTTACTTTAGATGGTATTTGACACCTAATAAATTGTGTAAGATGTATGGCAATTGCAGTAGCAAATGCTGGAAGTGTCAGAACCAAAAGGGACTGCTTTTTCACATGTGGTGGACATGTGAAAAAGTGGTAAAATACTGGAAACAGACATATTTTGAAATAAAGAAGATCATCAAAGGGAATTTGAAATTCAAGTCAGAATTTCTTTGTTAAATATGCTAGATGAAAACTTGTAAAATTTGTTTGGTAAAATCTTTTTTTATATGTTATCAGCGGCGAGAAAAATTTATGCCAAGAAATGGAGGAAAGAAGACACTGCATCAATAGAAGAATGGCCATTCAAATTAATGGTCTTACTTGAAATGGGCAAACTGACAAGAAATTTGAGAAATGATAAATCCAACAGGAACACTGAAGAGTGGAAAGAAAATCTAGAATACTTCTAGCAAAAATGGGGGGAAATAGCAACTATGGGGGTAGAGGTGGAATAACTTAATGTAGAACCAGAAATAATATACGAAAATAAGAAATTGTAATAAAGTTGAAAGTGGGTTGAAACTGGATAAAGAATTAAATGTTACAAAGAGAAAAGAACAAATAGAAAGAAGGAAGCAAGACATATTTACTTTCTGTTTAGGATAATTGATATACTTATTTATGGTTAAAAGGAAAATAGCTCAAGGCTAGAGACTAGGAAGTAATGAATCATGTATGAATGATTTAATTGTATACAGTAGTCCCCCGGGTTACGAAGGTAATCCGTTCTGGGATTATCTTCGTAACCCGGAAGCTTTCGTTTCCCGGGGACCGCTATATTCAATGGACCGCGCGGCCGATTTAAAGGGGCCGCGCGGGTTTTTTTTTCATATCCTGGGGGATCTTTCAGATCCCGGGAGATACAATCGCGGTCCCGCCGGTTTCGGATCCCGGGGTTTTCGCAACCCGGGGGATTCGTAACCTGGGGGACCACTGTAGTTAGATTAGTTATAGTTTAGTTTTTCTGTTTATAATTAAATAGTTTTGTATACTGTCTTTGTATATGTGTAAACGTATAGTGCTGTCTATTGACTATTGTATATGTCTTTTGTTTTATTGTATTTAATGTCATTATTTTTTGTGTTAAGTGTAAAAGATGATTGTAAGGGATTTTTAATGTGACTTAAAACAACATTAATTTAAAAAAACCTTAAATTTTTGACAAAATGTATAAAACATGTATAAAAATAACTTGGCCATGTAACACTGATTTTCGTAGAACCCCGGAAGTGCTGAAGGAGCGGCCCGTCTCTATGGTCCCTAATAGAGGGAAACGCCAGATGCGGGGTCTTACCATGGCGGGAATGCGAGCGAATAAGATGCTACAAGATGGACCCCCGACGCTGCTGCTCATAATTGGTGGGTCTTTTGGACTTTGTGAGTTCACCCAGATTAGATATGATGCTCACAAGCTCCACAGCAAGGCTGATCCAGCTTTGGAAGAAATGCTCAGGGAATCAGAATATGAGAAAATGAAAAATGCCAACTTTGATGTATGGAAAAATATCAGAGAGAGAGACTGGCAGTTTGGAGTGGCCTTTGGCCACTCTAGCCCCGGTTCGCTCCCCGTTTGGCGCAGGGCTACGGTGACCACACACCACGGTCCCGAGGCTGACCGCTGCCATGGTCTTGAATGGGCCACCAGGAAGGAACGCTTTCTGGTGCTCCTTTTGCCAGCAACCCCAGGCTGACTTAGGCAGCCGCAGTGCAGCTTCAGCCTGATCCGGGGGCATGCATTATCTGTACGCCACACCCCTAGACTGGGCCACAGCTGGGACCTTTGGCCCGTCTGCTTTGGGCCTATATTATTATGTGTCAAACCATACCCATGTAATTGTTCTTTGAGGGAAAAGGTAAGAAATTATTTTGTCCTACAGTACTTTATAACAAGGTTCCTCTGCAAGTCTCATTTTCATTAGAAAAAGAATCAGAGCTCAATATGTTATGAAAAGGGCTATGTTATTTAAAAATTCTCCTGGAAGTTTAGGATAAATTCAGATTTAAAATACCTCAGAGACAGCAGTTTTAATTTGGGCTGATGTTTGTGGGACCCTGAGTTTTGGAAGAATTATGAGAACACAGAGATTATTCATCCAACATATATGACATCTATAGACACAGGTTGAGTCTCCCTTACCCGGAATTCCAAATCCAAAATTGTCCACATGGGTGGTTGAGATAGTGGCACCTTTGCTTTCGGATGGTTCAAAGTACACAAATTTTGCTTCATGCAAAAATATTGTCATAAAATCACCTTTAGGCTATATGTATGAGGTGTACATAAAACATAAATTAATTTTGTTTTTCAACTTGGGTCCCATTTCCATGATATCCCACTGTGTATATGCAAATTTTCCAAAATCAGAAAAACTCCAAAATCCAAAACACTTTTGGTTCAAAGCATGCATTTTAGGTTAGAAGTAGTGGATAAACAAGTGTGACTTTGCCCAAAATGTTTGATCTAAAAGAACACTTCCTTAGCAGCAGGAACAGACTTTGAAACTTTATTATACCTTCATTAAAAAACAAAAACAAACCCAAACAGCCCAAGATATAGTATCTATGGTGCAAAACGCACTGCAGAAACAATCCAGTTTGAGACCACTTTAACCGCCCTGGCTCAATGCTAAGGAATTCCGGGAACTGTAGTTTTGTGAGACATTTAGCCTTCTCCGTCAGAGAGTTCTGGTGACACAACACACTACAATTCCCAAGATCCCCTAGCACTAAGCCAGGGCACTTAAAGAGGTCTCAAACTGGATTATTTCTGCAGTGTATTTTGGACCTAAATTAATTATAACTTATCATTAGTAAGCTCTAATCCGGTATGGCTTTTTTGTGAACTTGTTTTAATTCCAAAGTGATAAGCACCCAACCACAGAGTTCAGTATTAGAGGAAATGTAGGCTGCATCCTCACTGCAGACACAACTTTAACTGCCAGGATTCAATGCTATGGAATTCTGGGATTTTGTAGTTTTGTGAGATATTTAATCTTTCCTGTCAGAAAGCTCTGGTACCACAACTAACAATGAATGCCGCAATTCCACAGCCTTGGAAGTTAAAGTAGTGTCAAACTGCTTTATTTCCGCAGTGAGGATGCAGCCTTAGTGAAGGAAGAAAGATCTTCTCAGTTTTTAAAACCTGTAAGACAGGAATAATTTGTCTAAATTCTTAAACTGGCATCACTGATGAAAATGATATGGAGCTGTTTGCTGTTTGGCAGATACACTGGGAAAGGGAAACTCTAAATAATACCAAAAAAACCAAATGCAATTTATAATAAAGAGAAGGCTGTGGAAGAGGCACTAAGAAACAGATACTACCGTATACACTCAAGTATAAGTCAACTTCATGTATAAGTCGAGGGCAAGTTTTGGGGCCAAAATTATGGATTTTGCTATGTCCCATGGATAAGTCGAGGGTAAAATTTAGGGGCATATAGGAAAGGATCTAAAGGATGAAGCAAAGCAAAACAATGTCAAATAACTTACAAAAGTCCATCAGACATAACTCTTTGTGCTTATTCTTAAGACTGGATGGATGAGAGAGTAAAGGGGGTCAGTGCTTCCAGGACAGATGCAGTACTTACATTGACCCGTGGATAAGTCGACTCAGGTTTTTTGGGTCAATTTTTGGACCTAAATTTCTAGACTTATACATGAGTATATACAGTATTCCCAATGCCTCTGTGTAGTGCTAAAATACTGTCCTCTAGAGTGATGTACAGCTTCTTACCTGTGTCATAAAAGCTTGGGGCTGCACTGCAGGAGGATTTGGAAATTCACAGGCCAGGTCTCTTTCGGGGTCCCATTCTGGGCAGAGAGATGTAGGACAAGAAATAGGGATGCAAGGAGAGGGAGAAAGAAATCAAAATTAGCCCATTTCATCTAAAGCAGCATTTTACAGCAGTCTGCAAACTGGATAAACATGAGCAACACACGATCATGTGTGTATGTGGACAACACACAGTCTTCAGGACCACTGACTGTAATCACAGAATTTGTTTCGGCGCCCAGATCCAAGATTCCTAACCATATGAACTCACACGCACATACGCAGATACGTACGTACGTACACACACACATTAACACATGTTTCTGGCCGATATTGTTACAAAGATCTACTTGCAAGAGTGTAACATCTGGAGAAATCTGAAGAGCTAACACAGGGCTAAGCAAAACTCTAGGGATGAGGGAGTGGGACAAGTGTTGCACATACCTCCCTGTCCCACTGCAAAACAATGTACATGGAATAATACACATGTATCTAGTTTGGTATCATTTATTCAAGATTTGGCTTTTCTTTTCATAGAATGTGGCTTCCGTGAGATTAGAGTCGTAGGCATAACCCCCCAAGCACTTTCACTCAGCAATCTCCCCTTAGGTTTAATCAAACATGCACACAACACAAGGGGTTCAGTGAACGGGCAGTGAGCACTGCAATAATCTGGTTAGTAAAATTTGAGGGAAAAGCTGCAAAAAAGGACACAGCATCCTTTTCTTCCCTGGGCTTCTTCTTTCACGGTTTATATTTTTAAAGCATGTCCCACAAGAGTTCTGAACAGAGGCATGCATTTTAAAAATAAAAAGAAACTTTTAAAGGTATAGAAAATGCAAGATTAAACACTGTTGCTAGGTTCCAAAGGCATACCTTAGGATTTCAAGGATCATGTTTGGTGTTTGGAAAAAAGGAAAAAATATGCACATTCAATGAAATTAAAACAAGTAGAGAAAACTGATGTAATTTAAATGAAATGAATTTTTTTCATGCAATAAATCATGAACTTGCTGGATTCTTTCTTTAGGTCATTAAAAAGTGACTCCAAAATAAATAAGACAAATTGTAAAAATATGTGGTTTAGTTAATACAGAACATAGAAGCTTTCCAAAGATCTAATGAGTTGCAACATGGATGTCCACTAGAATCATAAAATCACTGCTGATGCTGGCCTGTGCATAAATACATACAGACCTATGCGTGTGTGTGGGGGGGGGGGGGAGCAAGACAACTTTGGATAGAAAGGAGATAGCCAGTGAACTATGCTGTCTTGATGAAAAATCAAGAATCTGGAAAAGGGCACAAAACCCATTTGCTCTCCTGAGTGATGTTATGGCAACTAGAAGAGCCACTTACAGGAACAAAAGATGCAAGCCTGTCATAGGGGGACTTCAAATGGTCTCCTTCCTCACTGAGGGAGAGAATGACAGAAATGCTCTAAGGAGATGTTGGTTGTAGCACAGGTGAGTAGAGATTCTGCAATTCTTGTACAAAACTCTTACTCTTAGGAACAGAGAACCGGGAGGAAGCTGAAGGCAAAAAGGAATATGCAGATAGTGCAGCAATTTCTTCGGGGAGAAATGTGAAGGTCCTCTCTCTTACAGTATATAGAAAGCAGAAATGAAGCATGTGAGACGCCCTGAACTCCCCAATATCTACAGAGATGGATATCTTGAAAGTTTCCTATTTAAAACAATAGGACTTCTGTGATTTTAGCTTTCTAGGGGCTTTCATTACAGCTGGTGCCTTGGATGGATGGCCAGTCTAACAAAGATGAATTCTCCATGCCATCAGTATTGAGGATGCAAACCAGATGACAGACCTCTTCCTCTTGACAAGATCAGGAGATCCAAACTACTGGTAAGTATAGGTAGGAAAGATCCATTATCATCAAGAATGAAGCAAAACCAAGGCTGACAGGGATACCACTGAGTCTGCATTATCCTGCCATATACTGATGAGGACTTTGGTAACTAGAGGAATGGGCATGCATGCATAAAGTAATAGGCTGCTCCAGTTGTAATCCCTGGGCAATTCCATCCTTGGGTTTCTTTCAAGCAAAATTGTCTTCAATGAGTATAGGCAGGAATGGCAACAAAGTCCGCTTGTCCGCCTGAGTACCTCTAGAGCCAAGGACCTTTTTTTGCAATGTCTTCTCCAGGAACATGCATGGCTACTAGTCAAATCTATCTGAAATGACAACAAATTCCAGAACTGTAAGGTCAACAAGAGCAAAGTCCCCAAACAAGCAGTACCTTTTTTTATTGAGGTGATGCGTAATTGTATCATTGATAGTCATCAACTGAACAGTGCAATCTCACAGTGGCTTGAACACTCGAAGATTAAACCCCAGGCTCATTACAGGAGACAGAGTTTTAGCTAGAGGTTGTGACTTTTATACGAAATACTCTGATAAGCTAATTTTGAAGCAATTGCATGGGAGCCCTTCACAAAGAATATCGACTGTAGATGAGATGCAGCAACAGTTGGAGGTGTTTTGCTAGAACTGCCATTGCAGACAACACTTTCTTGATTGCAGCTGGGCACTTGCTGTGCTTCTGGGAAGACAGCCTCTGTCCATGATAGAATCTGATGTTATCAACTACATTTTCTAAAAAACATTTGATGCCATTTACAAACTGTACAAGAAAACCAAGAGGTATAAGTGATTGGAACAGATGGCAAATCTCATCAATGGCAACACAAGCATCAATTAGTGATATGAACATTTGCATTTTGAAGGCTGAGAATCGCAAACCAATCTCCAGGCCAAAGAAGGATAAGGATGGGTTGAATAGTGATCATAAAAAACTTTTTTGTGTGATTGTGAAGGTGTTTATACCCTCCAGGTCTAAGATGAGCTGCAACCTATCACCTCTCTTCAGAATGAGAAAATACCTAATACAGAAGTTCCTGGTTATTGAAAGTATGGAACAGATGCTATTGCAACTTTATTTGAAAGGATACCAATCTTGGACTATGTTCCATTACTAACTGAGGAATATAGTATATGCTTTGTGGTTGTAAAATGTTGAATTTGGTGGCATGTCTCATCTTTTCTGTGATGAATAGAACCCTTTTGTCTGAAATAATTCCCTACCAGTGACAGAAAAATGGACAAACTCTGCTGTTGAAGAGAATATGTTTCAGATGGATAAGACAAGAATGAGGACAGTGAAAGCTTCCAGAAGAGTCTGAAGTTTTGTGCTTAAACAAGGATTTACACTTACATTGATACAGAACCAATGAGCTGATGGCAATGACTGAAAAAAAATGCCAAAATGACTTTTAAATAGGAGATTGCAAGTTTATCTTGTTTGCTGGAGACTAGACCAACACTGGCACAATGAGTACGGCGAAGTGGGTGAAGCCATATTCATTCTCACCGTTTAGCCTTTTGTTTTTTGTTTTACCATGATTAAGTTTATCATAAAGAGGCCCACTTCACTGACATCTGGACTACTATGTTAGATCTTGATAGTGGTAGCATCAGAGCAAATACCAAAGAAAGGACTGTTGCTGTAAAAAGGGAATACGATGTTAACATTAATTGTGTGGGGATTGGTATCAAGACAAACTTAGGCACCAAAGGCTAGCTTGCATCAGGAAAACAACAACAGAGAGAGAAAAACTGAGGGAGGGTAGCCAAAATCGGTGGTACAGTGCATATAATGGTTTTGAGGAGGAGGCCTGGAGTTCTGCTTCAGTGCCTACTTAAGACAACTGAATATGGACAGTGAGGGAGCTGCTGCAGTCACATGAAACAACCGTGGTATGTTTGTGTCCTTGCCAGAGGATGTGGGCAGCTACACCAGCAGCAATTGCAAGTTGGCTGCACTGTTGGAAGAGAAGGTCCAGCAACTTGAGGCCTGTGTTTCTACTCTTCAGTATATTAGGGAGCATGAGGTTTTCTTGGACAGAGTGGAGCAGACTATCTTGGATGGGAAGGTTCCTGAGGAGGAAGTCAGTTACCAAACACAGGAGGTACACATTTGGAGGAATGTGACACACAGAAGGATCAGGGATCATTCTGGTGTTTGGAATTATAGAATCGATTCAAAGCTCTCTCCCTTATCAGAGATAATGAGGAACAGCAACAAGAGCAACAGTGTCAGACCTCAGAAATTACGCAGGTGCCCTTGGAAGATTCAGCACATAGAATGGCCCCTGTCAGTCCTCAGAGGAGACATGTGGTGGCAGTAAAGGACTCTCTGCCAAGGGGAACAGAAGCACTAGTTTGTGGGCCTGACAAGATGACTCAAGAGGTGTACTATCTCCCTACGGGGGCAAAAATTCATAATTTAAGTGTGAGGTTACAAGATTTGTCAAGGCCACCAACCATTATCCCTTCCTTTTGCTCCATTTGGGAACCAATGACATTGCATGGCATAGCCTTTAGGATAGATATCAAAAAGAATTATGAGGCTCTGGGTTGGAAGCTGAAGGACCTTGATGTGAGGTTTTTCATTTCATTTCTTCTCCCAGTTGAAAGATACACCCTAGTAAGTAAGAGAAGAACAGTGGAGGTGAACAATAGTTCTGCAGATGGTAACAATGGGAACAGTTTGGCTTCTTGCGCCATGGTTTGCAATTTCAGGAAGATGGACCTCTGGCAATGGATGGGTTGAACCTCACAGTAATTGGCAAGAATGTTTTTGTTAAGAATCTGAAAAATCTGATCAAAAGGACTTTAAACTGAGTTATGTGAGGGAGGGAGACAGTATTCCTGAGGGCAGGAGTTCATCAAGTGCTAGAGATAACGGCTTGACTGTTATACAGAGAACAAGGCAAATAGTACAACAACTCACACTGGGAGGAAAAAAAAACCTTGAATAGGCAGCTAGGGGAATAGCCCATGGTCTTAGAGATCGTCTACAGCAATGCAAAGAACTTGGGAAATAAACAAGATGAACTTGAACTCTTAAAAAGCAAACTTTGATTTTGCAATTTAATAATAATAATAATAATAATAATAATAATTATTATTATTATTTCTTACCCGCCCCTCTGTAAAACAATCGAGGCGGGGTACAACAAGGTTAAAAAACAGATTACAGATTAAAATAATTCAAGAATTCCATCCCAACCTTCCCCCCTTAAAATAGGATTAAATTAGTTAAGTTTAAAATTAAATTACTAACAATAAAAATACAATAAAACATAGTACACAAAACCGCAATGCTGGCCACAGCATGGGTAGCAACAAAATACAGAGGGGGGGGGGATAAGGAGTTGGGAATTGGCTGAAAGATTTTAGGAGCCAGGTAGATTATACAGTTTCAGGGAAGGCCTGCCGGAAGAGATGCGTCTTTAAGGCTGTTATTCCTTTTTCTTTTCCTTCTACCTTGACTGTTTTTCTCTCAACTTTACTACCCTCAATTTCAATTTCATATCATATCATATATCCTCATAAATTTTCTTAATCTCGTTGTCTTACCAAGCATATTTTTAAAAATTCTTACATTATTTTCTTTAACATATTATTTGTTTCTTGTATTCATTACGGATAACCGTTACCAACTTAATAAAGCAAATATTTATATACGGTACACCTTTCCCCTATCTGTAATTCTATTTTGTGCTAACCTAACTTGGATCTATCTTCTCTATTCCTATTCTTTAATCTACTAACATTTCATCTATTAACATATACTGTAATGACATATCTCATTGTATTTAATGGGACTTGAGCATACACAGATTTTGGTATTTACAGGGGTCCTGAAACCAAACCCAAGCAGATACCAAGAGCCCACTGTATGATATAATAGGAATCATTGAAACCTGGTGGGATGAGTCTCATGATTGGAATGTCATAATAGAGGGGTGTAACCATCATTGTTGGGGTCTACTACAGACCCCCAAGCCAGACTGAGGACTTGAGTGTTGCCTTCCTAACAAATGATCATACATTCAGAAAGGAGAGATGTAGTAGTAATGGAGGATTTAAACTATCCCGATATTTGTTGAAAGTCAAGCTCTGCCAAAAAGTTAAGGTCCAACAAATTCCTTACTCACCTTGCAAACAATTTCATTGTCCAGAAGGTGGAAAAGACGAGGGGATCAGCTGTTTTAGACTTGATACTAACCAACAACGATGACTTTATTAATGGGGCGGAAGTGGCAGGAACCTTAAATGGGATTGAACATGTTCTTGTGGAGTTTCTTATATAGCTGAAAGGGGAAGCTAAGGCTAGTCAGGCACACAATCCAGATTTAAAGAAAGCTGGTTTCAGTAAATTTAGGAAAATACTGGGGCTGGTCATGTTGTCAGGAATACAAAGAAAGGGGGGTGTTCATAATGAATGGGAGTTTCGCAACAGCGAAATATTAGAAGCACAATTTCAAACAGTTGCAGTGAGAAGGACAAATGAGAGGTATCTAATGAAACAAGATTGGATGTTTAAAGAACTTTGAACTGAACTAAGCTTTTAAAAGGATATGTACTAGAAATGGAAAAGGGGGGAAATCACTAAAGAGGAATTCAAATGAAGAGCCAACATGTATAGGGAGAAAGTCAGAAAACCTAAAGCACAGAAAACGCTCAGGCTTGCTAGAGAGGTTTGAAACAGTAAAAAAAGGGTTTTTTTTTAAATTATGTCAATAGCTAAAAGGACAAGAAGGAAATGGTAGAACCACTGCATGGGGAAGTCAGTGAAATGCTAACAGGGAGCACAAAGAATGCAGAACTACTCAACACCTCATTTGCCGGGGTCTTCCATCAAAAGGAAAAGAGTGCTCAGCTTGGGGGAAATGGAGCAGATGATGCAGCAGGGGAAATGCAGCACAGACTAGGTAAAGAGGTAGTAAAGTCTACATGAATTTAAGTCTCCAGGGCCAGATGAACTACATCCAAAAGTACTGAAAGAACTGACAGAGGTAATCTCAGAACCCCTGACAATAATCTTTGAGAACTCCTGGACAACATTAGACGTCCCAACAGACTGAAGAAGGCAAATGTTGTTCCCATCTTTAAACAAACAAATGGAGGGGAGGAGAGCACCTATAAAATTAATGCCCAGACAGCTTGACATCAAAACCAGGAAAGATTCCACAACAGATCATTAAACAGGCAGCCTGCAAGTGCTTAGAAAGGAATGCCATGATCACTAAATATCAACATGGTTTCCTCAAAAAAATCATGCCAGAATAATTGTATATTTTTTTATTGAGTTATAAGCTTGGTAGATGAAGGGAATGCTGTGGATGCAGCATATCATAAGTTCAGTAAAGCCTCTGACAAGCTGCTGCATGATACCATTGCAAACAAGCTAGTAAAATGAGGCTTAGACAATGCAATGTTTAGGTAGATTTTTAATTGGGGGATGATGAAACTCAAATAGTACTCCCCAAGGACACATCTTCATCATGGAGAGAAGTGACTAGCAGGGTGCCATAAGTTTCTGTCCTGGACCCAGTGCTATTCAACATCTTTATCCATGACTTGGGTGACAGAATACTGCATGCTTATCAAATCTTCAGATGACACCAAATTAGGAGAAGTAGCTAACACCCCACAGGACAGGATCAGAGTTCAATTAAATGCACATATACAGTATGGGTGACACCTGGCTTGACAATTGTACATGTGAAAGGGATTTAGGAGTCTCAATAGACCACAAGCTGAATGTGAGTCAACACTGTCATGTGGCACCTGAAAAAGCCAATGCAATTCTAGGCTGGATCAATAGGTGTATAGTGTCTAGAGGATTGAGGGAAATAATAGTGATACTCTATTCTCTTTGGTCACCTGGAATACTGTGTACAGTTCTGAGCACCAACAATTCAAGAAGGATATTGATGGGCTGGAACATGTGCAGAAGAGGGCAGCCAAAATGGTAAAAAGTCTGGAAACCATGGCCTATGAGGAGCAGGTTATGGAGCTGGGTATGTTTAGCCTGGAGAAGAGAAAGTTAAGAGGTAACATGATTGCCATGTTTAAATATTTGCAAAGGCGTCATATTGAGGATGGAGAAAGCTTATTTTCTGCTGCTCTAGATTCCAGGACATGAAGCAATGGATTCAAGCTACAGGAAAAGAGATTCTACCTAAACATTAGTAAGAACGTCCTTACAGTAAAGATTGACAATGAAATACGCTGCCTTGTAGTGTGGTGGAGTCTACTTCTTTGGAGGTTTTTAAACAAAGGCTTGATGGCATGTGTCAGCAGTGCTTTACTGTGTATTTCTCCATGGCAAGGGGTTTGACTGGAAGGCCCTCGCGGTCTCTTCCAACTTCATGATTTTATGAATATGTTGAGTATTAGAAACTGTGTGAGGAACAGGCATTTTATCATTAGACCAGGAGCTCAGAGCTAAAGAGTGGACTGTGTTGGCAGGTCTAGACCCAACAGACGTAGGAGACATGTGAATTCAGAAATGTGATTACCATGACTGACATCAGTGTCGACAGTGACAACATTTTCAATTCAGTCCAGACCACATCTGTAACCAAGGAGCATCCATCTCAAAATACTTATGTGATTTACTCAAATGATCTGATGACCATTTGTTAAATATATAAGACAGTGACACAGAGTGCAATCCTACATTGCGCTTACAGAGAGTAATGCTCCACTAGCACAACTACATCCACTAGGTGAGGGGTGTGTGTTCCAAGACAACCTCCAGCTGAAATTCTGAAGGGGGGAGAAGAGCACAGACATCAGTCTCTCACCCTGGCACCTCTGTTATTGACCAGCCAATCTTGCTTATCAGAAGCCTAAATATATTCTACACCTGAACGTCTTGAAAGAGATAATAAAGGGAGGTCTGTGGTGGAGAGATTATCTTGGAAGATCAGTTTCCATTGCTATGATGTTGTTTTTTCCCCCTTGTTTGTTATTTCTTGTTGCTAGTTTTATCATCAGTATCAAGAGTTGTAACAGTTCTTTTCAATTTAAGTTTTACGTTTGGGTCCCATTTTTTCTTCCCAAATCAATCCTTCATGTTGCTTGTGCCGTCTATGCTGCTTGGATGGTGATTTAGCATGTTCTGCAAAACAACCTGCTAATACTCATCCCACCTGAACGTAAGCAACCTGCTAATACTTATCCCACCTGAATTGCCTGAATGGTGTCAGGATAGGTTGTCAAAGCTGAATCCACAGGTTCTAAAGAAGCAAGATTAGCAATGTCTGACATGAGTAAGGCCACAGAGGACAGGGGATGGGGATCGAAATAGACCGTGGAAAGTGGCTGATCTCTATAAAACATCTCAGGTCAGAAAACCAAATTCTTCCAAAGCAAGCCTCTCTAGATTAGTATTCTGCCTCTCACAGTGGCTAGTTAGAAGCCTATGCCAGCAACAGTGTGTCTCAGTATGTGTTAGCTGCACACGTTCAGCTTTTCTCTTCAACGGTCCCACAGACCTTTTCTGAGTAAATTTAATATGCCAGACCAGGAAGATCCAAGACACACCTACCTTCAGAACAGACAGGTTGAGTGTTGTCTTCTACTCGCAGATCATTCTCACCTGGCCTACAACAGAAAAATAAAACAAATAAATGAGTGCTGACTGTTTCAAGTTTCATTAGCTGTTAAGCTGGTCCAAAAGACTGCTACCGTGTTTCCCCAGAAATAAGACAGTTTTATAATATTTTTTGCTCCCAAAGCTGCGCTAGGTCTTATTTTCAGTGGATGTCTTATTTTTCCATGAAGAAGAATTCACATTTATTGTTGAACAACAACAACAAAAAATCCCCCAAAATATTTATTATATACTGTATATATATTTATATACAAAAACTGTGTTAGGTCTTACTTTCTGAGGATGTCTTATTTTGGGGGAAACAGGGTAGGATCCAGTATGATATGAAATGTAGTTTTTTACTAGACCAACACAGCTAACGCAACCCAAATTCTGGGCATTTGTAAACCGTTCCTGCATGTATAGCCTTTCTCAACACATTTGAATAAAGCACATATACATGTACAAGGAAGTTTTAAAGGCATCGAATACACACACTGGGCCTCCTAGTCCAGAGGACATATACGGTTCTGAACTGTTAGTCCTTTAGATACTTTGGACTTCAGAACCCAGAATTCCTGAAGAAGTGCCACATTGCCTGTGACTTCTATGAGTTAAGGTCCAAAACATCTGAAAGACCTAAAGTTCAGAGTTGCTGATATAATCCATACTGGACTATGCTTTTCAAAAACAGTAATATGTTCGCTTGGGAAACTTCACACTTCACAACCATGCTCTGCACCAAACCAAAATAATGCACTAACTGCCTGGATCGGGCCTTGTTAGTGTCTTGGGAAAAGAGGAATGTGGATACGGTGTACAGCATTCAGAACATAAAGGCAACATATTCATACAACCCTTAAAAAGTGGGAGACAGATAGGTTCCTCCCTTCCTCTTTCCTATGTATTTTTAGAATGATTACAAAGTTTTAACAGTTATGGCAACCATGAATGAAGCTCTTAAAACGGCTGCTGAAACTGAGAGATTCTTTATAAAGTGAAAACGGAGAACTGAAACTAACTGACAAGTGTGCATGTGCTCACTCCTAGACACAGACTGATCGCATGCCTTACTCTACTTTGAAACTGAGGTTTGTGGTAAAACTCAGGGGAGACACACAGACCTCATGTGATCAAATGTTCTGATGCAAAGACACGACTTCAAGAATCCCGTCAAGACCTTCAATGTTGGCCTACCTGAGACATGAGAGTGTCAGATTTATAGTCTCATTTCAACTTACAGCTGCTAAACTCTTATGCTTGTTCAAGTTCTTTCAAATTACATTTCTGTGATGAGGAATTTAACAGAGGACCAAGACTAGTGGATCCTACTTGCTTTTGCTGTTGCAAAAAGACTTACACTCCAACACTGGAAAGATGAACATTCACCATCCATTGATTAATGGTCAGAAAAAAATTGCTACTTTAGCCACACATGAAAATATATATTTTTTGAAACTGTTCTGCATGTCAATTAAAAATAATTTTTTTTGGAAGATATGGCCAACTTATATCAGTATATATATACCTAGCCCGCATTCATATCCTAGGCATTTCCCTCTCCCACCCTTTCTCTTTTCTTTACACTTTAAAATCCATAATATATTTACTATATATTTAATTTTAAAAGGAGTGTGTGTGTGTGTGTGTGTGTGTGTGCGTGTGCACACACACAGACTGTATAAATACTGTAAAAACAAACTTCTATGGCTGCATCTGCACTGCAGAAATAGTCCAGTTTGACACCATTTTGGGAACTGCCATTTGTTGTGGCACCCACGCTGTCTGACAAGGAAGGCTAAATATCTCACAAAATGACAACTCCCAGAATTCCATAGCATTGAGCCATGGAAGTTAAAGTGGTGTGTCAAACTGGATTAATCCTGCAGTGTTGATGCATCTTAAATTTGCTGCTCCTGATTTGATCCAAAAGATTCAACCCTATATACAGAGTAAGTTCTGACACTAGTTAGGAGGGGAATGAACACATGCAAGAACTTGAAACAAACCTTTACAGCCTTTATTTCATCACGCCTCTGCAAACATACCTGGCAAGCACAGCACTTTTATGAAAATTATATTTTGCCTAAGGGTGGGGAGTGGAGTGGGTGGAATGAAAAAACTGAATCTTGGACTGACTGACCTGCTGCAAGAGGGTTTTATTTCTTCCTTGTTTTGTACTATAATGGATGAGACGCAAGGGGGGAGGTAGGGCACTCGTATTTGCCACCTTTACACACAGATTATTACAAAGGCACCACACGAACTCTCCCACAATTACACTATTTGTTTGCCCTTTCTCTGCAAGTTCAAAGTGATACAGGCATTCTTTTTGTTTTCTTGCTGTGAAACCAGGGCCTTGTCTATCTGTCTCAATGAGACCCAGAGAGGCAGGGAGACCAGATGTCCTCCTTTCCTAGGACATGTTCTTCTCTTCCATTTTGAGCATGAGTAAGAAGCCCATAGAGTAACACGCCATTTTTGCATTTCCCCTTTAAGCAATGCACCTACTTGTCAGCTTGTCCTCACTGCAAATAGGGGGATATGATGGTTCCTTCTAAAATTCTTTTTTTCTTGGAAGCAGCAGCAAATAAGACTTGCCCCCAGAGCTTAGGACACGTTCCTTTCTTAGGGGGGCAAAGGACAGTAAAAGTATTAGGCAATGGGCTGCTTGCGGCCACAGTGCACATACTGAAAGGGTTTCCCCCTTACTGGAGAAATGAAAGGCATAATTTAAATGTAGATTCAGTCACAGGTTTGCTGCTAATAAAGTACAATTTTAAGCATTTGTCTCGCTCAGAGATCCGTAAGTATACTGCAAGCCAACAAGGCATTTTAATGAAGATAAATTCATCAGAAAAAAATATGGCTGAGTACGTAATAAAATGCAGTGTATGCAACAGAGCTGTAAATAAACCATATGAAATAATTTTATATTTATATGGGGGTTTTTGGTTGTCATTTTGTAATGTCCTACATTTTTCATTAATGTACATTTTGCGGTGCCTTGTGCTCCTGTGTGGTTATGACATCCGACAAAGCTTGAAAATGCTCTCTCCATCTTCTTCTCCCACTTCTGGATGCTTGAGCCATGGTTGGGAGAAAGAGGAGAAACACGCCACAGCTCTAAAGGAACTGAATAGTACAGGTTCTGTCCACTTACTTTTTTGTCAAATAGTCAAGATCGGGGGGAGGGAATGCCCTAGAGCCGGGAGCTGCTGTATGACGGAGCGTGTGGAAGAATATTTTGAGATGTAGAATTGACCCCAAGAGATGAGATGAGAAAGTACTGAGGTTGTGGCTAGTCTAGTGCTACTGTGGTATCCAAGCTGGATTCTTCTTCTGAAGCATATTACCTGTATTATTAATTCCAGTTTCATCATCTACCACACATTACTGTCTAGACGTCTGGACCGTTCATGGTTTTGATTCTACCCCAGAATCTAAGAATCAGTGAAGTTATTATCGGATAATGTGACAAACTCAATTTTTATCATTTTGTAACAGTGCTATGGTGATCCTACCTGTTTCGCACAGTTGTTCTGTTGTCGCTGAGGGTACAGTTGTTATTATTTATATATTATTACATTATATTATTAATAATTAATAATAAATGTAATATATTAATATATTATATTGTATACTGTTGTACTACTATTATTAATTAATATTATATTATTGTTACCCGGTGTTACTAATAATATCATAACCATTTCACCATGTTAAAGAAAGCAGCCAATTAATTATATGAATTTTAATCAAATCTGCATTTGAATAATAGAATTCTGAAGAACAGCAATTCTCCCCCTTTAAATATATCGTGCATCATTATATTATATTGGACACCATCTGATATTAGGTATTCCATTTTGTGTGAGACAGGAAAGCATGGGGTGGCAGTGCATTTTCTAAGATGCACCTGTGTCTCTTAAGCATGTATACTAAAAAAAGGGGTTCTTGCTCCCCAAAAGTCAGCTGACTTTTACAAGTGATCAAAACGTTTTTCGTCAGCATTTAATTTAGGGTGGGGTGAAGATTGTGTGGCTTTCCAGATATTCCTGGCCTGTAACTCTGTGCAGCCCTTGTCAACATAGCAAATGGTGTGTAATAATCAGAGTTACACTTCAACCACATGTTCCCTCCCTGATTTTGGTTAGTAACAACAATAACAATAATACACTGCCATGTGTAATCATTTAATAGCTATATATTATCGCTATTGTTGTTACTAACCAAAATCAGGGATGGGAATTATACTGCCCACCAGATGTGGTTGGAGTGTAACTCTGATTATTGCTCACCATTTACGATGTTGATGAGGGCTGCACAGAGTTACAGGCCAGGAACATCTGGATAGCCACATAATCTCCACCCTGCCCTAAATTAAACACAACTGGAAAAGGGACTTTAAATCAATAGCACCTTGTATAGCTCCCATCAATTCAGGTGGTCCACTCTAGTATGGATTAACAACTGAGTTTAGGCTACTATCATTGTCATCGTCGTCATCATCATCATCATCATCACCACCACCATTAATTGTATTCTATCTCTCCATTCAAGACAGACTATCAGTAACATGAAAGCTCCCTCAAGACAGCTCACAATACTATGACCGAACAAAAAAAATTACAAAAGACAATTTAAAATTGTCAATAGAGAGCAATAAACTTGAGAGCAAAAGGTCATTTTAGCAACACTGTTAAACTATATATTCCGCACAACTCATATTTCATCCCAACAGGAAGATCTTGACTGCCTTCCTACAATCTTTCTTACAAAGGAATAACTTTATAACGGATGGACCTCATCCTCCCTGCAGACAAAAATCCAACCACTGAAATAGGTATCCAGACTGATGACTTTCTGGATGTGGGTAAACAAAAGTGGTGCACTGGTGCAGACAGACAACTGTGGTAACTACACCAAAGGGGGGAATCAAAACCTTTCAGGGGTAGACTAAGGGAAAAGGTTGAGGTTGAGAAGGCAGACACAAGTCAAAGAACAAATGTGTCACCTGCTTGTCTGTGAGGGTTTTTAGAAAGTGAGAGCAGACATGTGTGACTGGCAGTGACATGTTTGTACCTTACGTCTTAGCACTCAGTGGAAAAAAGTAAACTTGACACAGATTTAAAATGGGTGATGTTTATGTCTCTTTTCCTCTCAGACTTTGAGAAATTAGAAGACAAGATGACAGCCAGCATGGTATAATGTTCTGGGTGTTGGACTCAGCTATGGAAACTCAGCGGATAACCCTACACAAGTCACACTCTCTTAGACTAAGAAGAAGGCAATGGCAAATTCCCACTGAACAAAGCTTGCCAAGAAAAGCCCATGATAAGTCTGTCTTAACCATTGCTGAATGCCGAACCCTATTATAAGGCCTGATGTCATCTTTAGTGTTGTTCTGTACAGATGCTGTTCAGGCTGCTTCCCTTCCTCTTACTTTGCCTTCAAAAGCTTTGGTTCTTCATCATAGTGAAACATACAGTGGGCCCTTGGTTCCAGGACCTCCTGCAGATAACAAAATCAGTGGATGATCAAGTCCCATTAAATACAATGGCATAGCAAAATGGTGCCCCTTATATAAAATGGCAAAATCAAGGTTTGCTATTTGGTATTTATATATTTTAAAAACATTTTCAAGGCGTGGATGCTTGAATCCGTGGATTCAACATGAACAGACAGATTTCTATTGCTCTCACTTCAGCCATCTTGAAGGTACATTTTAATTTTTGGATGTCATGGAAGTTGTTGCAACAGAGATCTGTGGATTTATGACTCACACATTACCTTACTTATTCTCACAGAAGACGGTGACTCTCTCAAGCAGCCTGTGGCCATACGTAAGAGGGGCATTTTATATCATGTTGGACTTACATTGATCAAACAGCCTCTTATTTAACTAATTTCAAAAACAGAAACTGCAAGTATTTGATTTTTTTAAAAAAATAATCACAGTCATTCAAAAGAAAAAAAGGCTTTATGAACCCAGGCAGAGCTATTTGTCAGATGAAGTTCCACATGTCCCCAGAATGACCAAAGGATAGGGCAAAGCAAAGAAAAAGGGCAGTGGGACCCCAGGTCTAGAATTCATCTACCCCCTCCACATGTATCCTTTCACTCTTATTTGGCTGCTGTGACTGAAGAAGAAAACTGAAGAAGAGCGAGTGGGAAAGGAAACCCCTTCTCCAAGCCCTCCAAGTGCAACAGCACTGTACGTTCGAGGGAAAGGAGATAGTCTGATCTAACCCAATTTGACCCAACAGAAGCTCCTTGGACAGGGAAACAGATTTCTCTTTCCTTTCTAACTACTCAAAGTGTGTCCAAAAGATATGCTTCTGTTTCATCCTACAGGACAGGGCTGGCAAGATAGCTAGGGACCTGGTGGTATGCCGGCCTTCCTTCTCCCCCTCACTTATTATCTGCTGTGTGCACAAACTGGATTGTGCCACTATAGCCTAGGCTCAAAGAACTGTTTGATTACCTGTAGCTGTGGGTCTTCAAGTGGTCATCTGTGTGTTTCCACTAGCCTGGCACTGTGTGATCTCTCTTCCCTTCCCCCAAATAAGGTGGGGAGGAAGAGTTCTCATTCACCTCCTTGTGTACAAGGAGCATTCTGTGTGTTATGTGCTAGTCGAGGTGGAACAACTCCCATGTTGAGGGTTCTCTGCAATCCGTGAGCTTTCCTACCCTTTACCTGTCATAATGATAGGCATTTCATTAGTTCTGAAGAAAGCGGGAAGAGGAAGATAATTCTGTCTCTTTCTACCAGTGACAATTCAAGACTGGAGTGGAGGTCAACAGGAAAGGGAAAAGGGCATTTCTCCCTGGCCTAAATCCAAGGAAAAGGTCACACTGACCAAAATGGGTTTCAACTTTATAAATGCCCATCTTTCACTTTCTATTAACAATATTCAGAAGTGGCTATTCCAGGCCAAGAGGCATTTTAATGACATTTGTGAAAACACTTTGCATCCTAACTGAATCTCAGACAGTTAAGACCTCGTGTAAACTCTCTCTCTCTCTCTCTCTATATATATATATATTAAAAAGGTATTCAAAGAAGCTGTCAATACTACCTCACTCAAACCAAAGCCATCTGAGCTAAGACCTCTTCACCTTCCCAGTCATCCTCCAAAACAATCACAGGGTGCCCTACAATGCCAGGAAATAGTTTAGGCAGGATTATTAATCTGGATTTGATCTCACTACAATTTTCTCCTAGAACATACTTTCAGCCTCAACATTTCCCTCTGAGACATACAAGGAAACAGTAAAGCAAGGGTTGGCAAAGTAAAGTTTGCAGTGCACTTGGTGCTTGGAGAAAGGGTTTCCTTTCCCACTCCTTCTTACCCCCAGTCTACCCCCCCCCCCCCCAGTCTAGCCCCAAATGCCTCAATTTTGATCCACCACCCCCCCGCAAATGACATCTACAGGTTGTGGGATAGGATTTCCACCATGCTTGGAGTCCCCCAGGTCCCCAAGAGTCAAAGGAAATGCGTAATTTAAAAAAAATGCTTCAAAATGTCTTTTGGGGGCTGGGGGAACATTTCCACAATGTTTTGCCCCCTTCAGGCAATTTCTGCCCATGGGAGGGAGTGAATAGGTAAGAATGCCCCCTATACCTTGAGGATGTTTGGGGGCAAATATATATATGTATGTGTGTGTGTGTGTGATGTATACGTGTGTGTACGCGCGCGCACACACACACATATACACACAAACACACAGGCAATAGAAGGTGCAGTTTGTGGGATACAGCCCTCCAAGCTCTTCTGGATGGTTAATGCACCCTTTCACCTTCCCCAGTTCTGCACCCTGCAAGAAAGGCATGTGTGCCTCTAAAAATATGAAGTGTTTACTTCAGGCGCCACTGCAGAAGCATAAAATCAATTGTCTGGGATGCGGGAAGGAGAATACAGAGGCAGGACCGGACAGGAAGGCTTCATGATTAGAAAAGGACTGGTTTCTAGACAGGCTTGAGGTCTGTCAACTCTCTCTTAAAAGCTGAATGCCACACTCCAGTTTATGTCTGGTTCAATCCTGCTATTTGGAGGAATACAGATACTGGTTTAATAAGCTTCTGGGGGAGAAAGCAAGAAAGCACTTTGTCCTTTGTCTCAGGCAGCAAAATGTCTCATGCCAGCGCTGGCTCATGTAGTAAGTCTTTTTATCTGAGAACCATGTGAATACTTTACAGACGAAATTAATCCAGAAGTTGTCTCCATCATTTAAAGGTTTCACTCGTCTCGATCATTACATCTGATTTAGCCAGCAACTGTTCTGAGTCTCCAAGCACCCTCAAAGGAAAACAAAATTTAAGGCATGTATACTATGCTGGACTTTTATTTGTTATTGATTTTATTTGTTATACTGATTTCAATTTTGTATTTTGTTACTCCGTAACTATGTTTGTTTTGACTACTGGAAACTGCCTTGAGTCCCAGACAGGGGGAAAGGCAGGTTATAAATAAATATAACAATAACAATATCAGTAGGCGAAGGAATCTGGTCAGATCTTTTAAGACTCACTGTGCAAAAGAAGTTGTAGTGTAAGCTTTTGTAGAGTTGGTTTACAAGACTGCACCTTTTGGGGATAACTAGCAATACAGTCGCCCCTCTGTTTTCGTGGGGGATCCGTTCCGGATAGGGCTGATGGGATCTGGAGTTCCCCAGCCCTCCTGTAAAGCCTGTGTTGGTCAAGCAAGGAAATCATCACTTGCATTACCGGGCACTGGACAACCGGGATAGTAGTCTTTGTGATGGGCTAAAACTTGGACTCAGGCTCTTAAATCACAGCTCTGTGGATCTGCTTTCTGTTTAATGTGTCAACCTTCACCCAGCACAAAACAATGAAGGTAGATAAACAAGTATGAATGAGGATAAACTAAAGCAGATGAAAATAACAGAAGTTACCATGAGTGGGCGAGAATCAGATATAATCATTTCAGGCTAAAAGGATATTTGATTTATCTCCTGAAAACTTTCAAGCCTCCTTTTGTGGAGATTCATGGTTCATCTAAAAGCAAGCTCCATGATAGAGGTCATTGCCAAATAAAAAAAATTATCTTTACAATCCAAAGCATCATTAGTAAAATTGGTTACTTTACAAACAAACAAACAAAAAAATAGCTGCCAGAGGAGCAGGAATAATCCACACCACTTCTAAGACCACCAAAACTTGCCTTGACATGAAGGCTTTTATTCAAGGTTGGCACAACACTTGCGAGATTAATAATGTTTTCGAACACGTTTTCACCAAAGGGTGGAACATCAGATATGTATCAGTAATCAGAAACAAAGGATAAAACACAACACTATAAAGTGCTAAAATGCCAAAATAGTAAAATAATTTACTAACATACTAAAAACAAAACCCTCATCAGTTGCTACCCATCTCGGCCACCTTAGACACACTCAGGAACTGAATCGGGTAAATCAAAGAGGAAGGTCTTCGACCCTCTACAAAAGTAAGTAAGATTCTCCTCCAGCTGGAGGTGTAAAGGAAGACTTTTCCGCAAATGTGGAGCCAGATACTAAGGCTCACAGCCATGACAGAGCCATATGCATTGGTGGAACTGCCAACAACCCTTTGTTTGTAGATACTACATTCCTAGATGGTACGTACCATGTTAGCTGAGCTGCCAAATACTGGGGGATTTTAAAGTGCAGAGCCTTAAACACTAGGACCAAAAGCTTGTAATGAGCCCTGGCCCAAACTGGTAGCACGTGAGGGATCTATGCAGGGAAGAGACATGTGAGTATTTAGGGAAATTCAAAACAACCCAAACAGAACTGTTCTGGATTAAAACCAGTGGGGTAAGAGACTCCTGGCCGCAGGAGCAATTCTATATTTTCCACCCTTTCGTAAGGAGAAACCTCAGACCTCCTTGTGCAAGTAGGTGTCACTGTTGCCCAGAGGCTAAGATGCCACATGGCAAAAACAGGGAGGTTGACATGTTGGCTGGTTCTTGGTAAGGTGGCTGGAGATTCTTTCCTTCTTCCATGAACTGGTAGCTGCAACTGCCCACCAACCTGGCTGGAAACTTCCTCCACTGCTAAGATTAAGATTACTCTATCAGCTTCACTTTGATTCAAGCTATAAAGTTTATCAGAATAGATCATGGCTCCAAGGCCCTTTCTTCCTCTTCTGTCCCAAGCTGCAAAATTTCACCTGACAACACAATTCAGAAAGGTTGTCGCTGATCCTGCCTTTGGTTTTTTTTTTAACTCCTTCCTCTACACATGAATATTTTAAATACTTTATATAATGTTTAAATAATACATGATCTTAATAAAGCTATTTAAGATTTTCCTTTGTTACTATAAATGAATACAAAAACCCTGGGAAATGATACGAAGTAAAATTTCATGGACCCTTCTATTTTTGTTTTTATTGTTAGGTTTGACAGATGTTTCAGCATCTTGACATCATTTCAACTGATTGATTGATTTCTTTTTACTGTAAAACTTGCGATTTTACTGTTTTTATACAGTGGTCCCCCACCTTATGAATCCCTCGGGTTACGAAAACCCCAGGATCCGAAGGCAGCGGGACCGGCATTGTATCCCCCGGGATCCGAAAGATCCCCCGGGATACGAAGGAAAAAAAGCCGCGCGGCCCCTTTAAATGCCTGTGCGGTCCGTTCGCGAAAGTGGTCCCCTGGGAAACGAAAGCTTCCGGGTTACGAAAGGTAATCCGGAACGGATTACCTTCGTAACCCGGGGGACCACTGTATTTGTATTTTTTAACAACTCACAGGACACTGCTAGATGGGCAGCACATTAATATTATAAAGAAACCATTCCCAACAATCTCAGCTTGCTTTCTGTGTAGCCCCTACCCCCAGTATAGAAATATCAATATTATCCACATGAAGCATGCTTATCCTAAGCAAAGGTGACTGAAACAACCGTTTATTGCTTCCCTGTTTATTCCCTCCTCCATTTCTGCTCCCTTGCCTGGTTGTCTTCCCTGTGTTAAAATTTAGATTGTAAGCCCCATTTGGGCACGGACATTTCCTCTTATCTTCTATAAGGCAGCATGGGAGTCGATGGCACTGTACAAATAGCTAAATAAGCAAACAGCAACAACAAACAATTAAAGTTGCCCACATCCTCACATTTATTATCCTCCTTGTGGAGATGTAGGGCAAAGGCTGAGGGAAAGTGGCTCACCTAAGTGCACTTAGTGAGTTCATCTTAATAGGGTTACTGTAAGGATTAATGAGATAAGAGAAGGTATTAAACATGCCACATAAAAGGCCTGATATGGATGTTAACAATCTCTTTCTTACTGTTCTTTCCTCACAAGCCACTGCACAGTGCACGGCAGAATGCATCTGGCAAAATCTCTCCCTCGGGTTTCAACTGCTGGTCCCTCACAGAATGGAAGTTGTATTTTGGTACTCTGCTCTTTCACCTTTCACATAACAAGTTACAGCAGCCTCTTTTCAGTAAACACTGGCTATTTCCTATCAGCTGTGATGAAGCCATGAAGATCAGCTGACCTACAGTAGCATGATGTGACTATACCAGATGCTTAGCTGATCTACCGAGTACATTGTGGTTAGGCTTTGATGTCGTCAAGCTTGAATAATCCATCATTATAAAACATGGTATTTATTATTACAGCCAAAGCTTCAAGACCATGAATCCAAAATCTAGAAACCATGTTCTATACGGAGCAGCTTAAAAAGCTCAGCACGTTTAGCCTGGAGAAGAGAAAGTTAAGAGGTGACATGATAGTCCTGTTTAAATATTTGAAAGAATGTCACAATAACAATGGAGCAAGCTTGTTTTCTGCTGCTCCAGGGAATAGGACACATAGCAATGGATTCCAGCTACAGGAAAAGAGTTTCCACCTAAACATTAGGGAGAACCTCCCGATGGTAAGAGCTGTTTGACATTGGAAACATGTTGCCTTGGACAGTGGTGGAGTCTCCTTCTTTAGATGTTTTTAAACAGAGGCTGATTGTATACAGTAAGACCTTGGTGTCTGCTGACTTGCCACCCATGATTTCAGCATCTGTGGATGCAAGTCCCCATTAGTCCCCAATGGCAGCATGTGCATGTGGCCACACCACCATTGGGGACAGCCCTTGTCCCCAGTGGCAGCAAGGCCATTTGCACACATTGCCATTAGGACTTGAGCATCTGGATTTTGGTACCTGTGGGGGGGGGGGGGGGAAGATGCCCCATAGATACTGAGTTCCCACTATATTCCTTCATGGCAGGAGGTTGGACTGGATGGTCCCTGTGGTCTTTTCCAACTCTAGAATTCTATGATCCTGACAACTGAAACTCCGTATGCCTACTAAAGAAATCTTAGGAAATGTGCATCTAGGGGTTGTTCTGTTTTTTACAACAGATTAATTTTTATTAACTGAAACGTGTCGAATTTGTTTGAATCATGCAGTCACATTTTCAGTCACTAGGTGGCAGAACTGTGGAACCAGTGCAATGGCTTGCAGCTAATACACTTTAAAGCCAATGACAGGTAATTCAACGAACAGAATTATAATACTGTACTGATATCTTCCTGAAGGACAGCCCACTCACTGTAATTAAGTAGGGAGACCCACTGCTCATAGGGTTGCAGCAATGAACTATGGCAGAGGCCATTCCTAGGAACGCAAATAGCTATGGCTTCACTCCAACCATGTGAGTACATGTCCAACTGTGACAGCTGCATAATGTTGCTTTAAAACTAAGAAAAGATTCTGCGTAAAAACATTTCTGTAAAATCTTTTCATGTCCAGAAGCCTTAGTTTATCACACTAAGTGATACAGATGACCCTCTGCTGTGAAGGAAGCAGGGGATGTTACTAGGGGTGTGAGCAGCCATGGCTTTATATAGAGAAGGTGAGTCAGATATAGGTTTGCTTGAATCCTGCTTTGATGTATCAAAGTAAGAGAAGATTCGGTAGAGAAAAATTAACCCAGCTGAGAAGCCTCTGGTTAGTAAATTAATGGCTACAGATGATCCCCTTCCATTGGGGATTCAGGGGAAGGCCAGGGGTATGCCTAAAGGTGCCACAACTTCCTTCACAGATGGTACAAACAATGAGTACAAATCTGCAGAATGTTGCTTGAAGGTTTTGGTGTACCAAAATAAGCACTACATTAGAGTAGTATGAAGCTGAGTATGTTCACTAGTGAGTAATATTACAAGAGGCACTGTTTTATGACAATTGCATTGAATAATGATGATATTCCAATCCTCGTGAGCCCCCAGTCAGACTATCAGAGAGAGGTTAACATGAGACTCCAGTTCCTAAATTCAGAGGCTATTTAAAACATGACAAATAAGATGGAAAGCGAGGTGTCAGTGGAAGAAAATACCCTGACAAAGCATCATAGCAGGACTGAACTAAAGGATTGTTGTAACTCAGCAGAACTGCAAAGAGTAGGTTGTATCCGTAGGTGAGTATTTAAAACATAACTCTGGAGGAGTGAGGGGAAAAGCATAGATTTTTGGGCACAAAAATCAGCTTTTGAATATCTCACCTTTTTGTATTTTTTAAAATTATTTTTCAAGTACCAATTTCTAGCTCTTAATAGCTGCAAGGTATGCTTTGTAATTTGTAAGCAAAGTTTCTCCAGTTCTCAGAACCAAAGAGAAGAGCAGAAGATGCAACTGTTTAATGTGCCTGGAAGTAATGTACCTGGAAGTAATGGGACTTGTATCTAAGAAGATGTGTATAGGAATCTGTGGTAAATAAGACTCCTGCAAACAGGTGAAAGGGCTCCTCACCCTGAAGAGTTTCTGGTTCTTTCCACAACTATCAGAATCAGAATGAATGATGCAATATAGTAAAAGCAAAAAGAGAAAACCAAGAACTGATTGATTAGGTATATAAGAAAAAAGAGACAAAAAATAAGGCATCTTGACCAGAAGACAAATTCCAAAATCCATATTGTGGTAATAGCTTTATTAGGCCAACCAAAATATGTGGAGGCTTGTATCAAGTCTAAGGCTGCTGCCATACTGACACTGCTTGGCTGCATCCTATAGGATTTGTAGTTTGTTATAGCACCAGAGCTCTCTGATGGAGAAGGCTAAAGAGCTCACAAAACTACAAATCCCAGAATTCCATAACAGTGAGTCACGGCTGTGTCAAACTGCATTAAATCTGCCACGTAGATGCATCTTGAGTCAGTGCTACTCAAAGTAGAAGTCATTTGACCAGTGCTTCTTCCTGAGCCATTAGCTGTTGGTTCTCTGGCAAGTTTCTAGGAAAGAAAGAAACCATTATAGCCAATAGGCACAGATATGGTGCTGGTCCCTAGCACACTGGGGGAAAAAATACCAGTAACTGGGCTGGTCTCTCAAAAGAGATCATCCTGAGGAGCACTATCCCAGATCCTTCCATTAGGAAAAATGTTACAAGGGGCCTGGGGAGAAAGATTTAGCTTGTGGGCTGCTTTCATTGCCTTGACATGAGTCTTCAGACTCAGAATAAGCTCACCAGGTGATGGGCTACTTGACTCCCTGGGAGCAGGACAAGCAGAAAAGCTCAATTTTCCATTTTTTAAAAATAAATAAGTAGATAAGCCACTGTAAACTGAGAATGTTTTTCATCCCATAAAATTCTCACAGGCCCCCATGATAACAGAAAACAGATCAACTAGGCATTTTTACACCTTCAAGGATGGAAATAATTTCAGGTGTTGGATTAGGTAAACAGGAGTCAAATTGGGTAGCTTTACATAGTGATTCAAAGGGATAAACCCCTTGACCTATGATATCTTGGTTTATAGGTGGCATGGAACTCTTCTTCCGCTCCCATAGGGTTCCACCACTGAATGGCTAAATTTGTTATACTCCAAATGATAGAAAAAGCCAAAGCAGCTATAGGGTGAAACCTAACACCATTGCATTACCTGATGATGAGCCCAATCTTCAAGTCTGCAAAGCTTTCCTCATTCCATCTCAGAACAACATGACTTTGTTTTTCCCCCCTCTAACCACAAATGCTTTTCATAACATTTTGCCTGATGGAGAGAGTTCAAGATCTTTAAAACTGGGCACACATTTTTGAACCTTTGAGGGTGACCTAATAAAGAAAAGTGATGCAAGTTTCTTCAGTTTGCAGAGTTTACTCAGCTCACACAATACTCCCACACCTTTCCACATGGAACTGGGACTCCTTGGAAGTGGGTTTTGGATATCTTTCTTGTAGTCTGGAATATACACACCCCTAGTTATGTGATGGGGCTGGAAACACCACTCAACAGAGAATTAAAGAGTAACATCCAAGGGAAGAAAGAGGTATATAGTTTGAGTCTGCCTTATCCAAAATGCTTGGGACCAGATGTATTTTGGATCTTGGATTTTTTTTGTATTTTGGAAAACCTGTATTTGCATATATGTACATAATGAGATATCTAGAGGGATGGGACCCAGATCTAAACACAATATTCATTTATGTTTCATATACACCTTATACACACAGCCTGAAAGAATTTTATAAAAGTTTTTAATAATTTTGTGCACGAAATGAAGTTTATGCACACTGAACCTTCCGAAAGCAAAGTTGTCACTATATTAGCCACCCAGCAAAAACATTTTGCCTTTTGGAATATTTCAGGTTTTGGGAGTCTGGATAAAGAATACTTAACCTTTACCCCCAAAAGGGAGTTACACTCTTCTGCATAATTTGAGATAGAATGAGGCCAAAAGGTTTGTCAAAAGCTGGGAGGGATTGGGAAAAAGAGTAAATAAAATGTCCTGCAATGGAAACCCTGAGGCCTTCCTGGCTTACTTTCCATAAGCAGGAGGCCAGTCTTGAGATATCAGCTTTTTGGCTGGTTATTAAAAGAAGAGAGATTGAGAGATTGAGAAATTGAGAGATTGAGAGAGAGATCCAAAGAGAGGGTTAGATAGTGCAACCCAGAATAATCCTTTGTTGTAGGCATGTTCCTGTATAAAACTCAGCAACATAGTAAGTGCCTCAACACAAATATACAAGAAAAAATGTGGTTTATACTGTTCTCATGAGATGCTGTTATGTGCCTTCAAGTCATTTCCAACTTATAGCAACCCTAAGGCAATCTTATCACTGATGTACAGAACCAAATTCAAATGAACACACCTCTGAAGCCCAAACCGGGCATCCAAAAACCACACAGGGCAATCCAGGAAGACCTATTGTCTCAAGTATTAGAACTCTGACTGTCAGATTATCTGGATACATGGACTCAGTGAAGGATACAACTGATTTCTTGAGGAGCATACAGTCCTTCCAGAATCTCCCAGAGAACACCATCCTACTACTATGGATGTGGAATCCCTTGTGCACCAACATGTCACACCAGGATGGATTACAAGCCATCAAGAACATCATGATGAATGAGGCTACGGCAGACCTAGCCACCAAACCCTGCCACTTTGTACTTACTCATAACTACTTCACTTCTGGGAATAATATGTACCTCCGAGTCAATGACACTGCCATGGACACCCAGATGGCACCACAGTATAATGCAAATATCTTCATAAGTGACCCGGAACAATGCTTCCTAAGCATGTGAACCCAAAAATTTCCTCTACCTATGATTTCTTTGTAATTTGGCCATGTGGAAAGCAATCACTTGAAACGTTCCTCCATGATTTCAACAACTTCCACCCCACCATCAACCTGAGATGGGCACAATCCACACAACAAATTCACTTGCTTGACACCACTGTCCAACTGCACATTAGACTTTTATGCTCTACCAAAAACCCATTGCTGACTACCACCTACTTACACACCTCCAGTTTCCACCCAGAAACTGCCTACCACCAAATCTATTGTTTACAGCTAAGCCCTCTGGTACAACTGCATCTGCTCAGACCTACAAGACAGACTCAGAACTCTTGGATTTAAAACAGGCATTTCTCAAATTACAATGACCACCTAAGAAGAAACGAGCAACAAGCCAAGATTACTATTCAGGAACCATCTACTACAAGACAGTTCAAAACCACAAAATGACAGAATGTCCCAAGCGGTCAGCTACAGTCTCCAGCAGAGACCACTCAAATGCATCATCAATGAACGACAACGAATTCTGGAGAATAACACAGTCCTCTCACAAGCTCTGGGAGGAAGGGCTTTACTGTCCCATAGGCAGCTTCCAAATTTTAAACTACTCGTTTACAACAGGATACTTAATATAGATGCTTATACAAGGATAAGAGCCCAACACAAACCCAGATGCTAAGTCTGTCCCCACATATACCCTGGGAACAATATTATAGGGGGGAATAACATCACTCACAACATCAGAGGTACATTTACTTGCTCTTCCTCCAATGCAATAAATGCCACCCTAGGCCAGCAATGCCCCCCTATACTCAATAAACAGGACAGTCTCTATGCAAGAGGGTTATTGGGCACAAATCTGACATTAGAAAAGCCAATACCCAAAATCCAGTTGCAGAACATTTCAACCTTCCTGGACACACAGCAAGGGATTTAGGCAAGGAAATTGCAAAGGCAGACTAGAAGGAGAAACTGCTGGACTGAATTCTCTTCACAAATTCTAATCCATTAGTGACATATCAACAAAGACAGTGGCTTCATGGCACACTACATATATTAATACAAGACCACTGTAAAGATCTGGAAGCCCTGTATGACATTATGCAGACTTTTGAAAATTTAGGACAAGAGTCATGATTTTTTGATCCTATGAACATTCCATCCCACTCCCACAACTGCATAAATCTGCTTTATACCTGAGTATTTATTATCACTCTGTACTGCACCTGAAGAAGTGGGTTTATATCCATGAAAACTCATGTGAAGATAAAAATCAGTTAGTCTGAAGGGTGCTACCACATTTTTTTTTCTCCCCCCTTCCTTTCTCTCTCTTTTTTACATTTCCTTTAGATCAGTACATCTCAATCTCATGCCCTCCAAATGTTTCTCCCTTCTGCTCTCTCAGCTCTGGTGGGTTGTGGCCTATCCACAGGCCACTGGTGTGAAAGTGTTTCTGGGGTACTGCACTGAGATGGTAAAGGCTTTGGGTCAAAGGATTGGTTTGGCCACTCTAATGGTAGTGTCTTGCTGCCTTTAACAGGAGCCTCTTGCCAAGCACTTGGAGAACTGGCTGTCTGCCACCTCCGTTCTGTGGTTACTGTTTACCAGGAATGGGGAATCGCTAATGAATAGCTTCTTAATTGCCTCTTGAGCAGCATCCCTGAATTATCTCACATTAGTCTCTACTCTCGATTCCCATGAATCAGGGCTAAGCTAAAATCAGCAAGCAGCCAAAAAAGGCCACAATCTGCAATAAGGAAAGCTTTAATTAAAGGTGCAGAAGCTCTAAAAAGCTTCTTTGGTGTTATGCCTATCCATGCCAACAAGGTGCTGAAAGCGTGTTCGATTTCCACTGTCACTCAAGAAAAAACAAGGAAGAACACCGCAGAAAATATCAGGCTGCAAGTATTTGATAATTATGTTTTCTGGGGCTCTGTAAAAAAAAAGGGAGTCAACGAAGGATGGCAATTCCACACAAAAAGGCCAGTGAGAGTCAGCTGGAGGAGGGGCAGCTGAGATGGAGACATTGGCTAAGTCTGTTTATAAAGTATACTCCAGTGTTAGTGACTGTTCTTATGTTTGTTATAATCTTCTTTATCCCAGGGCTTAAGAAAACGAGATAGCACTTGCTTTGGTTCTCTAACCTGGTAGGGTTCCCTTCACACAACATATCAAAAGCTACAGTTTACACCACAAATTCACCTGCTGTGTATACATCAATATGTTCTATAGCAACATCTAAACAGTATCCTTTCTACAGTGATAAAAAGATGCTAATCAACCAAATAATTTGCAATACAGTTTCCCTTAATGTTCTTGTTGTTGTGAGCTAGCCTTAAGTCACAGTCACCTTGTGGATGAGACATCTCCAAAAAACCCTGTCCTCAACAATTCTGCTTGAATCAGGCCTCCCTGATAGAATCTATCCACCTTGCATGAAGTCTTCTTCTTTTTTTCTACTGCCCTCCACCATTCCTAGCACCATTGTTTTTTCTAATGATTCATTTTTCCCCATGATGCGGCCAAAGTATGACAGACTCATTTTTGTCATCTTGGTTTCTAGAGAGAGTTCAGTCTCAATCTGTTTTAAAGCCCATTTATTTGTCGCCTTGACTGTCCATGTATTCTCAGCACTTTTCTCCAGAATTTGGTGCACCAGGCATAGATTCCTTAGGTGAGGGTCTTCCTGGTGGTTGTTCCTAGGCTGTGATGTATTTCAGTTATGCAATTTGTCTAATTGTGTGTTAACATTACATCTTTTTGTGTTTTTGTTCTTCTTGTGAGTCACTCAGACACCTAGTTTTTGGAGAAAGATTAGATCTAAGTCAACCAAATAAACAAATAAATAGATAAAGGTGAGGCCTATTGCCTAAGACAGATTTTGGGGCATAAACAAATACATGAAATGTGATCAGGAAATAATGAGGTATCAGCAGTTCATAAACTTGCACCTTTAAAGGATAGTGGTAAAAAACACACACAGATTTACTGCTTAAATGGGAGCTTATGCTTGAGAAACCTTGACCTGCCAGTTTCCAAGATGCATGCACAGAGATATTTAAAGAAGGCTGCACGATATCTACACCTGATTCATTCACAGAAGGAAAAACAACTGTATATGCAGAGACTGTGTTTCCCTCATAAAGTCTAAAAACATGCTTTTTCATAATTTGGGCACAAGCTTCCAATAGCTAGAACAGAGGTAAGGAATCCTGGGCCTCCTAGACGTTTTAGATCTCAACTCCCATAATCCCTTATTGTTGGCCAAGCTGTCTGGAATTTTTTGGAAAACTGGAAACCTAAACATCTGGAGGGTCACAGTTTCCCCATCCTTGAGCTAAAATTTTACTTATGCCTTAAACTGGCCCACACAACAAGCTCATAAGTGCTTCTAATGTCATATCTGAAAATGCCCCAATGCATTAACTGCAAGAAGATTGTGCTACAACACACATGAAAAAGAGCTCATGCCTTCTCTAGCAACTACCTGCACCTCTCCAAGATATGTTCATCTTGCACTATTGCCAAGCCCACTTGAGCACTTCAGTTTAACAAGTCGTACTTTCACTGTTCCCTGTTAAGAAAAACCTATAGCTGTCCTCTCTTTTCCAAGGAAAATTCTTTTTATCCAGAAAGGAGTCTCTAATTTGCTGAAGTGTTAGTGCAGCTCGGGGGCAAGCTATATGAGAGCCAAGACTGTTGGTCAGGACAGTCTTCTAACTGGGAGTCACATCTGGAACAGGCCCACTGAAATAATCATTTGTTGTTGTTGTGTGCCTTCAAGTCATTTCTAACTCATGGCAACCCTAAAGCAACCCTACCATGGTGTGTTGTTGGCAAGATTCTTCAGAGGGCATTTGCTATGGCCATCCTCTGAGCTTGAGAGAGTGTGACTCGTCCAAGGTCACCCAATGGGTTTTCATGGCCAAGCTGGGATTCAAACCATGCTTTCTAGAGTCCTAAACAAGCTCACTCACCAACTGATTCAATAGACCAACGCTTGCTGGGAGTGCCAATGAGATTTGGGCCTATCTCCTCTCCTGAGCAGGGACTGAAATTAGAAACTAGGGACAGAGAATCTCAGGCATAAATCCTCTCCTTTGGGAGAGGAGAGTGATTTCTAGTGGATTGGTTTGGGAGGTGAGGAGTAAAGTTGTGGGCAAGGCAAGATCGCTGACAACTCTCAGAGATGTGTCATTTTCAGCCCAGGGCATGTAGGGCATGTAGTGTTAAAGTTTGTTGAGTGGATTCACCCTCAAACCCATGTGTAGAAAACACTAGGGGGCAAACAGGATTTAAATGAGAGTTAAACTGGAGGAAACCAGGAAATGCCTGATGTTTATCACATATTTCCTGGTTTTCTCCAGTTTATCTCTTTTTAAATCCTGTTTGCCCCCTAGTGTGATAAAGCAGAGACTCCTGACATCAGATTTGAAGATGCATTACCTGGTTTTGACCGGCCGCATACAGCTCTTGAGTCGGCGTGATTCGGCTTCTTTCCCGGCCCTCTTGGGCACAGACTGGGATGGCGCTGCCCCCTTCAAGATCACGCTGTAATTCCTGCCTTGGTTGTTGGCCCAGTAGACGCCATCTTCGGTCTGGTAACGCACCACAAAATCGAGCCGGGCGCCCTCTTCTTCCTCGTCGCCTTCGTCTTCATCCCCGAAGTCCAGGCGGAAGGCAAAGCGGTCGGTCAGCCCCCCGTCCGGAGAGCCCCCCGGGATGTAGAGGGCAGGGTAGTCTCGGTGGCTCTGCCACCGGTCCCGGCTCGCCCGCACGTGGACCACCTTCTGGTAGGAAACGTTGAGGACCCGCACCGTGCCACGCAGCACCCGAGGCTCGTCGGGCTCCGGGGGCAACACCTCTTCCAGCTCCACTTTGGTCTCCTGCAGGCGCTGGAGCTTCTCGTCCTCGCCTTGTCCCATGGGTTGCAGCACAAAGGAGGGCATCAGGTAAGGGGCGGCGGTGGTGGCGGAGGAGGGCGGGAAGTTGGCCAAGGTGGGCACCACTTCGGGGGGCGAGTCGGGCGACGGCGGGGGCCACGGCTGGTAGCGCCGCCAGCGCGCCAAGGGCAGGCCCAAGGCGTCAGCGAAGAGCACGTGCCGGCCAGCGGCCTGCTGCGAGGGCTCGTCTGCCATGATGGCGGGCACCTCTGTGGCATGCTGGGGGAAAAACAAGCCTGGGTGCCCTGTGGGATGCTGGGAAAGTGGTCCAGGGTGTTCTAGGGGGTGCTGGGGAAGTGGTCCAGTGAGGCCTTGGAGGTGCTGGGGGAATGGTTCAGGCGGGCCTTGGGGATGCTGGGAGTGTGGTCCAAGGAGGTTGGGGGGATGATGGGGAAATGGTTCAGGGGGGCATTGGGGATCCTGGGAGAGGGGTCCAGGGAGGTCAGGGGGATGCGGGGGAAAGTGTTCAGCCAGGCCTGTGTGGTGCTGGGGAAATGATCCAGAAGAGTCAGGGGGATGCTGGGAGAGTGGTCCAAGGGGACCTTGGGGATGCTGGGAAGGGGATCCAGGCAGGCCTTGGGGATGCTGGGGAAGTGGTTCAGGCTGGTCTAAGGGGTGCTGGGAATGTGATCCTGGCAGGCCATGAGGATGCTGGGAGAGTGGTCCAAGGAGACCTTGGGGATGCTGGGAAGGGGATCCAGGGGGGCCCAGAGGATGTAGGGAAAGTGGTCCAGGGAGGCCTAGGGGATTCTGGGAGAGTGGTCCAGGGAGGTCAGGGGGATGGTGGGAGAGTGGTCCAGCCTGGCCAAGGGGATTCTGGGAGAGTGATGCATGGAGGCCTTGGGGATGCTGAGAAGGAGGTCCAACAGGGAGGTCAGGGGGATGCTGGGAGAGTGGTCCAGCCTGGCCTAGGGGGTTCTGGGAGAGTGGTCCAGGGAGGTCAGACTCAGGGGGATGCTGGGAGGAGGGTGGTGCAGGTGGGCCTTGGGGGGGATGCTGCTGAGGTGGTGGAGCCTGGCCTTGGGCCTTGTGGTGGGGGAATGGAGGAGGAGGAGGAGAAGGTAGGCCTAGGAGGGGGGCCCTGTCCCTGTCCTTCCCCGGGGGCCTGGGCCCCACCGCCACCCCCAGGCAGGGCTCAGCCTCCTCCTCCTCCTCCTCCTGGGCCTCCTCCAGCCTCGTCGTCGTCGCCCTCAAAGTCAGAAGCGAGGAGGAGGAGGAAGAGGAGGAGGAGGAGGAGGAGGAGGCCTCTGCTCCAGCCATGGCGGGAAGGAAGGAAGGGAGGAAGGGGAGGAAGGATGGATGGAGGCTGGAGGAGGAAGGAAGGAAGGAAGGAAGGAAGGAAGGAGGGGGCGACGGCGACAAAATTGGGCGGATGGAGGGTTGTGGGAGGAGCCAGAGAGGAAGGAAGGAAGGAAGGATCTCAGGAAAGGCCTCACTTGGGCTGCATCCACACTGAGAGGAACTATAACCCGGTTTGATACCGCTTTAACTCTCTGTTTGGCTCACCTGCTATGGAATTCTGGGAGTTGGAGTTTGTTGTGGGGCCCAGAGCGGAGCTTCGCTCCGCTCTGGGCCCACAACAAACTCCAACTCCCAGAATTCCATAGCCTTCAGCCACAAAGTGAGTTAAAGCGGTATCAAACCGGGTTATACTTCCCCCTCAGTGTGGATGCTGCCCAAGTGAGGCCTTTCCTGAGATACTTCCTTCCTTCCTTCCTCTCTGGCTCCTCCCACAACCATAATATTTACCTCAGGAAAATTATCATTATTATTATTATTATCAATATATCTGTTTCTGTTTATGTGTGTATCTATGTACACAGGTATGCATATATACACATACATACATGCATACACACACACTGTATGTGTGTGTATATATATATATATACATATACACACACATACATACAGTATATATATAATGCTTACACAATGGATATTGGACCGTATCAGATGGTAGGAATTTCTCTTTATTGCGAATGGAGCCAATTCGAATTCGCATGAATTCGCTAGTTTAGCAAATTTACGTGAATTCCTATTGCATTCGGAATGCGTTCAGAATGACTTCCCATTACCCAAAAATGACCCCCCATTCCCTGAAATTGCGTGAGATACTTTAATACAAAATAACGTAAAACCCATAGTTGCGTTCGGAATGACTTCCCTTTTGCCCGAAATTGCGTGAGATACTTTAATTCGCAATAACGTGAAACCCCATGATTGCGTTCAGATTGCCATTGGATTATACTTCCAACTTCCAACGTCTGATAAGGTTCATATTGTTACCATAGGAGTTTTATCATACCCGGGAGGAATTTCTCTCAATTTCGAAAGAAACAAAAGTGGGGCCAGTTCAGAAACGAGTGAATTTGCTAGTTCAACGAATTTACATGGTTCCATATTGACACTGCATCACATTCAGAATTACATCCCATTGCCCAAAACTGCCCGAAATTGCGTGTGATAGTTTCTCACGCAATAACATGACACCTCATGATTGTGTTCAGAAGGACTTCCCATTGCCCGAAAATGAATGTGGTAGTCTCTCATGCAATAATGTGAAACTCCATGATTGTGTTCGGACTGCCATTGGATTATGCTTCCAATTTCTGTCGTCTGATAAACTCCATAGTTTGATCCTCAACTGCATCTAAAAATAAGCCAGTATTATATTTGAAGGGAAATGTAAATTTTCGAAGTAAAATGATGCTGTGATCCTTCTAGGTAGAAATGCTAAAGGCAGGATATCCCACATAAAGAGAGCAAGTTGCCACAGTACCAAGATTGTTGGAATGGATGTTCTATCGATAGAAAATGGCTTCATCTTCTAAGGAAAGAAGATACTGATTCCAGACTCAGAGGTGATATATTCAGAGATCCAAATAGGGATGAATGGAGGATACCTTGACATCATACATTTTAAGAGACACGAAAGGGACAAAATTCCCCTGTTCCATTTGAAGAATGGTTGAAGATACATTCCAAAACTCTTGTATTTGTATGTTACTGAAAATATACAAGACTTCAAAAACCATGCAGCAATGGGAATTTGCCTAGCTGACTGTCAGTTACTTTGGGCACTAGAAGACTGTGAATACAGTAGTAATATTTAACTACAGTACTTGAAATTGTTTTCTAGAGTTGAAGAGATACATCTCCAGCACCTGGTCAATCCCTTTAAATAAATCACAGATGACAATATCTAATGGACATAGCAGTTATAATGAGTTAATATAAGAGAATCACAGTATACACTAGTCACATTTTTGGAACAATTTGCACAAAACGGGGATTCCTGTGACATAGCCACCAATCCAAGCTATCCACAATCTTCTGGACAAGCAAAATTATACGTAAATATATTCTTGCCATTTTTGTAATTGGGAAACTATGAGATACATTTAACAAATACTCCACTAACAAAAAAGCATGGTCCATGCTTTAAGTTATAAAACTATTGATATACACAGGGTCTCCTCTTATTGGAATTCTTGTTGTGTGCCTTCAAGTTTTTTTCAGTTTAGGGCAACCCTATCATGGGGTTTTCCTGGCCAGATGTGTTTGGAGGTTTGCAATGCCTTCCCCTGAGGCTGAGAGCATGTGACTTGGCCAATGGGTTTCATGGCTTAGCAGGGAATTGAACCCTGGTCTCCAGAGTTGTAGTCCAACACTCAAACCTCTATGCGACACTGGCTCTTGTTTTCACTTATACTGGTGTTTATAAGAGGAAGGCTGAACTTGATAATAGTCAAAATAGAACTGCAGCTGATGCCTAAAGTTATAGATCGTGTGGAGGTGAAACAGATGAAAGTTGTCGGATAGCTAAAAAGGAACAAAATCCTTCTATGACAAAAACACTCAAAACACACAGTCGCTCACAAGATATTTCAGAATTTTGATGCAAAATCTGATTACTAGTTGGAAACATGTTGTGAAGCATGGTGTTTTGCAAATATAATAGCACAAATCATATAATGTACTGCAAAAATGGATAAATCTGATGCAGTTACAGACATCCAAGACGCTGACCTGAAAATTCACCCATTCTGTTCTAGAATGTGCAAAGGACACCACTGTGCCTAAGCCAGAAATAAAAAAGCAAGAAATTTGTGAAGATTCCAGCAACTTCTCATAATGTCTACTTAAACAGAGTGAGCAATGCAGCCTAATGCAAGCGGCTGAAATGGTATCGCCTGGTACAGTACAACAGAACACAGCAAATATCCCATACAGATGTCTATCACATTGAGATGATAGGTAGGTACTTTTTTCTTTTTTTAAATTTAAATTCTTTATTAACAAAGACAAATGAACATGAATAGACAACTCAAACCCACAAAACAAAACAACCAATGAAATATAAAACAACTAATACACAAAAATTAAAATTTGACTTCCTGGTCCCCATTATCTGCTTTCTAAATGAATATATAATTTCTCCTCTCTAACCTTCATGCACATTTTATTTTTAACTTATAATAACAAGAACTAGTGATTTTCTTTCATAAGCACAAATCCTAATAAAAAATAAAATGAACTAATATATTTTATATTTCAGGTCCTAAACAGCTGATATCACCTCTTTTCTGATTAATATAATCTATAGATGGATTCCATGTTTTCTTAAATATTTCCACTGAATTATTTCTCACCAAATCTGACAGTTTATCTAAAGAGGCTAATATCATAGCCTCTAAGTATGTTGTCATTGGTTTTCCAAAAGTTTTCATACTTTTTTATTTAGTCTTAGATCTAATCCACATTGTAGAAGTAAAGCCATTTGACACTACTTTACCTGCCATGGCTTCACCCTGTGGGATTTGTAATTTGGTGACATACTCAGTGTGGTCTGTCAGCGAGCTCTGGCGCCTCACCAAACTACAAATCTCTGGATTCCACAGAAAAGAATCATGACCGTTAAAGTGGTGTCAAACTTCTTTATTTCTGCATTGTGGACATACTCTTAGACATTGTTGTTATTGTTGTTGTTGTGTGCCTTCAAATCATTTCTGATTTAGGGAAACTCTAAGGTGAACCTATCATGGGGTTTCCTTGGCAAGGGATTTAATATCTCTTTCCTCTCTTTTTAGCCATCATGGTGTAGTGTTTGGAGCACTGGACTACAATTCCGGAGACGAAGGTTTGAATCCCTGCTTAGCCATTAGTTGTTCTTGGCAAGTCATAGTTTTCAAAGCAAGGCAAAGGCAAAAGTTTGGTTTTTAAGAAAAACGTTTTCTTGTATTTTAGAATAATGGCTTTAAAATTTCATGCTTTTTAAACAATAAATTATTTCCCTTTTTGGGTAATTTAGAAAAAATATATTCTGCATTTAAAAGCAAAAAAAAAAAAAAAAAGCAAGATGGAAGAATATAGCAGTACCTCTGAGACTGATTTATTTTAGCATCAATTTTTGTGGACATCATCTTAAGATGCCCTGATGGAGTGCAATATTAAAACCACTGGTCTTGGAAACTAAGCAGGGCCAGACCTGATTAGTACTTGGATGGAGGTCGCCAACAAATACTAGGTACTTGTAGGCTATATTTCAGAGGTAGAAACTGGCAAAACTACCTCTGAATATTCCTTGCCTGAGAAAACCCTATGAAATTAATAGGGTCACCATAAGTCAACAGACTATTTCAAGGCGCATGCACGCGCACATGCACACACACACTTAAGCACAGGTTATACAGTTGTGGGAGTGGGATAGAATGTAATAGGATACAGAAGGATGCAGATTGTGCCCTTGGCCACAAATCCTCAAAGAGGTATGTGTAAGATGATATGTTCTTTCAGTTGGCTGGCCTGTTAGTATTGAAGTGTGAAAGCAACAAATCTGCTTACTAAAAGCCAGGTGGCTTGGTGTTAAAACCTTCTCTGAAGAGATTTCTTTTGCTATACGGGCAGTTGTCAGGAGATGATGTATTAAAATATGTAGTGTGCCATTAAACACACGCATGTGCATGCGCACGCACACATACACACAGTTTGATATACAACGTATATCAGTATGCAAGTCCAATGCCTATATAGCAAAATAAATATCTTCAGATAAGGTTCTGATTCTAAGAAGCCTGACATTTTATAAACATATTTGCTGTTTTCACAGATATAGTATGCCTCTGTTTCTATATCTGTCTATGCACAGTGCATAGTGTGGGGAACTATGTAGAACTGTGTAATTCATTGCCACAAGGTGAGCTCACGTCTACCAACTTGGGTGGCTTTAAAAGGGGATTAGATAAATTGAGGGAGGAGTGGAAACATCAGTGGCTACGGAGCAGGACAGCTATATATCATCTCAATGTTACAAGCAGTATGATTCTCTGTATCAGTTACCCAGGAATGTGAGACAGAGGGTGCAAATGCACTCGTATCTGCTTGTGTGCTTCCCAAAAGCAACGAATTGGCTGCTGTGTGAACAGAATACTGATCGGCCTTTGGCATGATCCAGTATGGCTCTTCTTACACCTTTATGATTTTCAGTTTTGCCTGAGTACTTCCAGAGATACTCCCCAGGTGTCTTCGTATTCTGTAATAATGAATGTACTTGGTCCTTCTCTTTATGCAAAGGGATCTTGTAGCACCTTTGAGACTGAGTGAAAACAGTGGTAGCACAGGCTTTCATAGACTTGGTCTGCTTTGTCAGATACAACTTCTCTGGTTCTCTGTTCACTTTAAAATTTTCTACACCTATACCTTTGATCCCCTGGCCAAAGATGGCATGGGAACATTGAGATGAAGAGTAGCACCTTTTGCAATGGAGAACTGGAACCACAGGTACTGTTACATCATGCATTTGCCATACAAAGCAAACCTGGTGGAAACGGAAATCTCCCCCCCCCCAATTTATTCCACTTGTTCTATTTTTATATAGAAATATCCACACTGGATGATAAATACACTGATAACTCTGTGGAATGAGCATTCTTTAGAAAATTTTCTTTTTTTCTGCTGTCCACCAAACAGTAAGGAAGTCTTTTATGCATGACTTATTTTATAAGTAGACAGCAAATGTGATGTTGGAGATACCAGTATTGCTTGACAAGTAATTAATTCAATTTTTCTCAAATATCCTCTCCAGCTATAATTTTATCCATGGGGTACAATCATGCCAACTGGGGCTTTCGTGTTAATGGTTCCTTGAATCCTTGTTGTTGTTGTGTGCCTTCAAGTCATTTCCTAAGGCAACCCTATCATGGGGTTTTCTTGGCAAGATTTGTTCAAAGGACGTTTGTCATTGAGGCTGAGAGGATGTGACTTACCCAAGGTCACCCACTGGCTTTCATGGCTGAGTCAAACCCTGGTCTCCAGACTTGTAGTCTACTCTGCTTTTAATTCCAGAATTTAAAGTGACTTTAAGGTGTGGAAGGGGAAGCTATTTTAAGGAAATGGTTCAGCACCTTGGATACCTCCTTCAGAGGCCAGTTTAAAATCCAGAACAGTCTCTCAGCTCACCACTGACACAGAAAACAGTTCCCTGTTCCCAATTCACTCTGTGTTCTCCAACAATTTATTGTCAGGCCGTGTTCTTGGTCTTTAAAAGCCAGCATGATCAAGAGCACAAAATCTTCCTCGGAGGCTTGTTCGTTTGAGATGGTAGTCCTGGAGGAGGGGTGGCAAGCCAGACTGCATGTGTAAATGCTCTTGCAAAGACTCCTAGCATATGAATAATAGATCCAATTGGAAAACCTCAGCTGCAGTCAAAATTCGAATCCACTTGTGAAAAGTAGAAAAGATGATAGAATCAAGCAGCAATGAGTTTGTTTGTTGTTGTTTGGCTGGACCTGCAGTCACATTTTTTCCTACAAGTTAAGTATATTCTCCCACTCTCTTTTAGAACTAGTTTTAATTTTTTTATGTCAAAATACCAAGAAAGAAGATCATTGCATTTATATTATTTGTGGGGCTATATAGGAGTCAGTGTGGTGTAGTGGTTTGAGTGTTTGACTATCACTCTGGAGAACAGCGTTTGAATCCCTGCTTAGTCATGAGATCCACTGGGTTACTCTGGGCTGTTGCACTCTCTCAGCCTCAGGGGATGGCAATGGAGTTTATCATACGACGGAATTTGGGGGTATAATCCAATGGCAATCCGAATGCAATCATGGGGTTTCACGTAATTGTGAAAGGGAAGTCATTCCAAACGTAATCATGGGGTTTCACGTAATTGCGTATTAGAGTATCTCACGCAATTTCGGGCAATGGGGGGCCATTTTCGGGAAATGGGAAGTCATTCTGAACGCATTCTGAACACAATCAGATTTCACATAAATTCGCTAAACTAGCAAATTCACATAATTGCGAATTGGCTCCATTCGCAATTGAGAGAAATTCCCCCCATGTGATAAACTCCAATGACAAACACCCCCTGAATGGACCTTGCCAAGAAAACCCCGTGATATGACCTTAGAGTTGCCATAAATAGGAAACAACGTGAAGGCACACAACAACAACAACATTATAATGCTTACCTTAATCTTTCCTAATTATTTTCCTTAAGCTTCTGCATCTATGCTAATAGGCCAGTATTTCAACACAGCTTTCATTTAAATATTCTGTGTGTTGAGTTTTAAGGAAAATGCTCTGTTAAATTTTTATTTAAAACAGGCTTTTTGTGACAAGGATTTGAATATTTTAAAAACCCAGAGAGGCTGCAGAAAGAGGCTTTTAACTAATTATCTTTGGACTGAGATACAGTTAAAAATTTAGAATTTTAAAATCGGTCCAGCAGCAGTACTAGCGCAATATTAAATTCCCATTGAACTAGGAGGGTGGCAATTCCACTCTCTGTATCGAAGTACTGAAGTTGGTTGGCACCTCAGAACCACCTGAACTGGGTAAACCTCTGCTGTTGGTTTTTTAGATGGCATTGAAAGCTGAGGAGGGGGAACAGGAGAAAGAAGAAAGTTCCAAAAATGTCATCAGTGGAACATTGGATTTAGTCCCTTTATTCCTGGATTAACCATTTCCTTTGAATCTGCAGGCCCTGATGCAATGCTAGATTGGAGTGTAGCAGGTTTTAAACTAGTAAGACCTTAGGCCTAGGCTGTTAGTATTATAGGTTCAAGCCTCACTTATCCAAAATGCCTGGAATCAGAAGTATTTTGGATATTTAAAAGCATTTGGGAATATTTGCATTATGCATAATGATCTATCTTGGAGATGGGACCCAAGTCTAAACATGGAATTTATTTATGTTTTGTATATACACTCGTCCTACCACATTTGTGGCTTTGACTTTTGCGGATTTGATTATAAAAAAAATAAATAAAACTTCTATTTATACCCTGCTTTTTGCCAGAGCAATCAAAGCAGCTTACAATCTTTAAAAAACCTACAACAATATATATAAAGTGACCCCTGCCTTTAAAAAAGAATTAAACAACTACAATTAAAATTGCATACAACAATTAAAAGATAAAAAGAACAACAGTTTCAAACAATAACAGTGGCAGAGTCGTTGTACCTATGTACCTATGTGGGGGGATATTTGGCGGAGTAATTTAAAATAAATAAAACAGATTTTATTAATATGTTCTCTATAGGAATATCTAGGTCCTCCAGCACAGTTCTAGGTTAACTTTAACCAAAGGGCACAGCAAAGGATCTAGAGATTCCTAGAGAGAACACTCCACTAGGAATTTGTAGCTACTCCATCACAATTCTGTAGTCAATGTCTGGCAGATGTTGACCACAGAGTTGCACTGGAGGACCTAGAGATTCCTAGAGGGGTGTTCTCTCAGGTAAAAACATAGTGTTTTTGTTATTTGCAGTTTTTCCATATTTACGGGGGTCCTGTGCTGCTAACCCCAAGAAATGTGGAAGTACAAGTTTACAGGCATAGCCTGAAGGTAATTTTAGACATAAATTTTTAAAACTTTTATTCATGAAATAAAGATTGTGTACACGGAATCATCAGAAATTAAAGGTGCCACTATCTCAGCCACCCATGTGGACACTTTTGGATTTTGGAATATTTCAGAATTCGGAATTCTGGATTAGAGAGACCCAGCTTTTACTTCATTTCTTGATCTGTGGCTGTCTTCACATCTAAAGTGTGTGTGTGTGCATGCATGTAATGACACAGTCTATATTGTGGGATTGTTACAGACAATTAAAATAATCAAAAGCTTGATTAATTACATTTAATTCAGGTCTTGCATTGTGGAGGCAAGCCTTTTAGAAATGAACAGGGTTTTTAAATGCGGCTAGAAGGGAAAGACTCCAGGTAAATAAAGAATATGTTTGCAAAGAATAAGATGTGGGAATAAAGCAGTGCTGTTCTCAAAATAAACCTGGCTTTTCCAGGTTGGGTAATGTAATTGTAATATGTCTGCAACTGTTTTGCAGGATGTCAGGTAGGAATGTTACCAGTATAATTTTATTGGTAAAATTCCACTAAACTGCATCAGAACATCAGTTTTTACTTTGCTGTCCTTGACCAAAAGTGAGTAAGCCTATGTCGTTTTCACTGGCTGCTTACATTCTTCTTTGGAAATACTAGGATTGCTCTAAACTAAGATGGTTGCTTTGACTGTTGCTGTTGCTGTGTGCCTTCAAGTCCTTTCTGACTCATGAAGACCCTAAGGCGAGCCTATCATGGGGTTTTCTTGCCATGATTTGTTCAGAAGAGGTTTGTCATTGCTTTTCCCTGAGGCTGAGAGTATGTGACTTGCCCAAGATCACCCAGTGGCTTACATGTCCGAGCTGGGAATCAAACCCTGGTCTCCAGAGCTGGAATCCAATGCTGAAACCACTACACCATGCTGGCTCTCAGTTGCCTTGTGGTGTTTAAGAACACAGTTTGAATGCTTAGAACTTGCCTCTCTCTACAAATGACTAAAAGCACATTCCCTGAGGAATTAAAGCAAGCTCTTCTTTTCTGGGGCCAATTTTCAAACCCGGGAGAGAAAATTGTCAGTGTGATTTCTTTACTCGGATCTTTTTGCCCTTCTGGGTTAAATGTTGGAGAGGGAGCCCCATGTGGCAAAGGGTGATGTTCAGTGCCTCCATATTCTCTCCTGAAATAGGATTGCTGGATAATAGGACAGGACTCCTGAACTTTTAATGTTTGTGCAGGAAATTTCAGCAGGGGGAACTTCCATCACAAGCAACTCCTGCTGAAATTTCCACTTCTACACAACTGTTGGAGGTACAGGAGTCTTGCCCTGTTTTTCACAATGCATCCCTATCCTGAACACCTGTCTGGAAAGGCAAAAATAGCTGCCACTCTTGTTCAAGAATGTTTCTTGGAAGGCAAATGGCTGCCTGGGGATTGGATGGGGGATCCTTCGTAATCTCTAAACCTCTCTTCCTTTTAGTTCCTTTTTGTCCATTGTGAAGGGGAAAAGATGTAGAATGGTCACATGTCATGCCTCCCATATCCACGAATTCCTTATCCACAGATTCAACCATCTACAGCTTGAAAATATTTAAAAATTATATGAATTCCAAAAACGTAAACCTTGATTTTGCCATTTTACATAAGAAACACCATTTTACTACACCATTGTATTTAATCTGTCAAGAAGGCATTTTGATAGAAGTCCTGCCTCTCTTTACTGTACAGTGGGCCCTTGGTATCTATTTGGGTTTGGTTCCCAAAATCTGTGGATGCTCAAGTCCTATTATATACAGTGGTGTAGTAAAATGGTGTCTCTTATATAAAATGGCAAAATCAAAGTTAGCTTTTTGGAATGTATATATTTTTGGAATATTTTCAAGCCATGTATGGGAATAAAGAATCTGTGGATACGGAGGGCTGACGGTACAAATCTTTTTTACTGACATAAACTTGTGGATCTTCAAGGTGCCACATTACAAGAAAGTGTTCCTTGTCATATGGCTATTTGTATCTCCCTCCCGTTCTTCCTAACACACACATGTACGTTTCTTCTATTTAGCCTTTTTGGAACCTACGTTGGACCCCAAACCTCTTAGCAAAGGAGAAGAAAACGCTTGAATAAAATGTCGAATAAAATGTCAAAAAGTTGAACTGGGCCAACCGATGTAATGGCCCCACCGCTTCCTGTCCTTGTAGTGCAAGTGATGGGACGATTTCACTCTCAGGCGGCGGGACTGCTAATAAAAGAAGAAAACCAGAGCTAGTGAAAGTATGTCAGAGAGGGGACTGCTTGCATCAGGTATTTGTATTCGAGTGCCTTTGGTATCAAAAGAGCATATGAGGAATTGCCCTGTAATGAAAGAAAAGTTGAAGACCCCCCCACCCCAAAAAAACTCCCCAACCTTTTTCTTAGGGGGATCGTGCCCAAAGCCTAAGGAGGGGCCTGGAAAGTGACGCAAAGAAGCCACGGCAATAAAATGATGTGGGCCCAGGTGTGGTACCTCAGAGTGCTGCTCCTTGCCTGCACCTAGAGACCAAGGGAAGTGATCAGATCACCTTCTGGAGCTGCTGAGAGGATGGGACCCCAGAAAAGGTGAGGGGATGAAAAATCCAAAGAATCTTACCCTCCACCATTTGTTGGCTGCTAAGATGTGTTAATTGCATAGTTTTTAGTTGTCTCAGCTTGTGTTAGTGTTGCAAGGGCTTTTCACACCAGGACTTGCCATATTCTTTTACCCCACTCCACACACACACACACACACACACGGTCATTTACATTTGTGTTTCTTGTTGTGTGCCTTCAAATTATTTCTGACTAATGGAGACCCTAATAGCTAGTTTGCTATTGCCATCCTCTGAGGCTGAGAGGGAGTGCGACTTGTCCCAAGTCACCCAGGGGTTTCCATGGCTAAGGGATTTGAATTCGTGGGGTTTGAATTCTGGTCTCTTGGAGTCCTAGTCCAACACTCAAACCGCTATATTACACTATTAAGATTTTTTCAGACGAGGTTTGTCATTGCCTTCCTCTGAGGCAGAGAGATTGCGGCTTGCCCAAGGTCTCTCAGTGGGTTTCCGTGACCAAGCGGAGATCTGAATCCTGTTCTCCAGAGTCATAATTCAACACTCAAACCACTACATCTCACTGGGTCTCACATTTGTGTATCTAAGCGTTAAACATAGAATACCTTTGGACCTGTTCTTATTGTGGTTGCAGTAGGCTGAGGAGTAGAAGACATATTATTTTCTCTTACACTTCCTATCCCCTCTGTTGCACCATTACAATGTGCTGGTTTGTTTTTTCTTCATCTTCCTTTTCTTTCTTATCCCTTTTAACCACATTCCCCTACACCCCCCCCCTTTTTTTTGGGTAAATTTAAACGTAATACTAGGACAGGCAAATCAGAAGAGGTGAAAGTGGCAACTGTGAGCCAGCTTGTCAGTTTTAAATGGTTTAACATGTAAGAGCATGATCTTAACACAGTAGTAACCTGGGACAGAGCGGGGAAGAAACCACAATGGCTTATTGTTACGCATCTTGTACCATCAGTAGTGTAACTGAGTGTTATTCCTTAGTTTTATTGGTTCTATTAGCAATTTGTATTAACAAATTAACAATTTGTAAACTGCTCTGATAGCCTTTTGGCTGAAGAGCGGGGTATTAATAATAATAATAGTAGTAGTAGTAGTAGTAGTAGTTGTTGTTGTTGTAAAACAACAAAGATCTTTCAGTAAACAATAAGTACAAAATTTTTTACAAAACCCCCGGTGGTTACGAGTGGATAAATAATAAAACATTGAAAATGTGTTCCTAAAGCTTCCTCCCCTCATACTAACAGCAGTTGTTATTCTGGGTTATAATGATGCTTCTATGTCACATCTGTTTTGGTCCTGAAATTGTGAAATGATTATTGGAGGAGAATTTATAAGTAACCGTTATTCCTCCAACAGCCATCTTAAAAACCACTGGCAGCTTTTTCTTCCCACTTTACACCTGGCGACGAATGACCCTATCTTCAAATATTAACTGTCAAGTCATCAAAAACATGTTTTACTTGTGCTGAGGAGCGGTGGTGTTTATGCAGGTGTTTATGCATTAGTGTTTATGCAGGCCAGAAGCCCCAGGATTTGTAGATTTGAGCAACACAACCGCCTGCATTTTCTCTTTTTCATGTTATTATGATAAGGCCTGCACTCCAAATCTTCTACTCAGGAGGAGTGGGTCTGGGGCCATGAACGTTTGAAACATACAATCTTACATGCATAAATGCTTGAGTAATGCCTACAGACAGAGCCCAGAGCGAGTGCCAACTGCCCAGCAGTACCAGAGAGGTTCAGGGTTTGGCACAGAGCCTTGCACAAAAGCAATGCTTCCAGATGGACAGCAGTACTACCAGTCAAAAGGTAATGGGCAGCTCTTCTATCTTTCCTTCATAAACACATTTTGCGTAACAATTAAAAAAAAAATTGAGAAAACTCAAGGGGATTACAAACAGAGCTCTACCAAGTCTGGACACCTTATAAAATTTGGTGAACAAGGCCAGGCAATTGCATCCTGGCCTGCAAGGACCCTGCATAAAATAAAGATAAAATAATAGAAAAACTAGGTGAAGGAAAGAAAATAGGCTCATCTTTCTTTTACTGGCAGCCATCTGAACACCGAAACACCAGGCACCAGATAATCAGAGCTTCTAAATTAGGTTTATGGATTCTTTTGCACAATTTCTGAGCACTGTTGAGATAAGACCCCTCATTCTCTGTATTTTTCCCATGTTCTCTCATGGTTATAATCTGTCGCTACACAGTAAACTGAAGACGCCGACAGTGCAGTACTGCTTGCGTAAAGAATGGGTTGTGGTTAGCACCTTATGATTATTTCTTAGTTCTTCTGTTAAATAAATACATAGATGTTTTTAAATAAAAAAAGTTGCTTCTAGAAGCACAGATGGCATTTGGGATAATCCAGGACAGGGACCAAAAAGAAAGTGTGTGTGTAGAGATGCATTATAGAGACAGCATGATGTAGTGGTTTGAGTGTTGGCCTATGACTCTGGAGACCAGGGTTCGATTCCCTGCTTGGCCTATCCGCTGTGTGACCTTGGGCAAGTCACACACTGTCGGCCCCAGATAACCCTGTGATAGGGTTGCCATAGGTCAACAACAACAGATACTTTCCAGTGCTCCATTCACACTAAACAAATATTATTATTCACCTCAGCTGCCAAGGTGGCTGGGATTTGTAGTTTGGTCAGAAGCACCAGAGAAGGAACCTGCTGGCTGAAGGTTCAAAATGCCCCTTCCTGAACTCCCAATCCATGGATTCCAAGGCTGTTAAAGTGGAATAATGGGATTGTAATTTTGTAGTGTGACTGTGCCCCAGGTAATGTGTTATTTTAGTGTCCCAGCAAAGTAAAGTCAACCACTGCTGCCCATCCCTTTCCCTCGTCTCATCCTGGGGAGATGAGAGCTGAGACAGTGCCAGAGCTCTCTGATGGAGGAGGCTAAATGTCTCACAAAACTACGATTCTCTCTAAAGCTAAATGGGAAAGTGTGATTAAGAAAGTGGAAGGTACATCGGGGTATGAAGAAGTTAATATGTTTAATAATATTTTCCACATCTCTGTTAATGACTGTTAAATTGTTTGAAATGTAATTCCCTCAAATGCTGTTTCTGGGAGGGGGTGAGGGGAGAACAGAATATTACGAAATGAGGATTGTAAAAATTGTAACATGAATTGTGTAAAAAAATTTAAGGTAATAAAAAAACGAAAACAAAACAAAAACAAAACTACAATTCTCAACATTCCATAGCGTTGAGCCATGGCAGGTAAAGTGCTGTCTGTGGAGTTTATCATACGACGGAATTTGGGGGCATAATGCAATGGCAATCTGAACACAATCATGGGGCTTCACGTTATTGCGAATGAGGGTATTTCACGCAATTTCAGGCAATGGGAAGTCATTCTGAACGCAATCATGGGTTTAACGTAATTGCGTATTAGAGTATCTCATGCAATTTTGGGCAATGGGAAGTCATTTTCGGGCAATGGGAAGTCATTCTGAACGCATTCTGAACACAATTGGAATTCACGTAAATTCGCTAAAATTTACGTGAATTCGAATTGGCTCCATTCGAAATTGAGAGAAATTCCTCCCGAGTGATGAACTCCAAAGTGGATTATTTTTTCATTGTGGATGCAGCCATATTAAATTATTTTTATATTTATTATTTTAATAATTGCTTAGTGGGGTTCATTTGGAAATCCCTACATAAAACCTAAGATGAATCAACAAATAAACAGTGATGTATTCTAACATAATTATAGAAAAAGTTTAGCACATACACTCAAATTGTTCCTCACTTATGAGGTGGGTGGAGAGGGAATGTCCAGTCCACTGAATAAAATTAAATTAGAAATTGACCGTAATAGACATTTAAAGTGAAGATGTCTGAGCTTTATAGAAAAATAACTACAGAAGATCAGAGCCAATTACGCGTGTTGTTTCCTCCTGTTCCTGTCGGTTTGGTGCTGCTTTTCTGCTTCTTTGCCCTATTTACCAGAGACAGTTGCTATTTTTACCAGAAAAGAGGGTTGATCATGATCCCTATTTTGCCTTTTGGAGGATGGCCTTTCAAAAAAAAAAAAAAAAAAAGTTGCTGTGTTTAAGGTTGCTAAATAAAGAAGCTTAGTATCTATGGATGAGGCGAGGGGATTCAACATGTCTCTAATGTGCATGAATGCAAACACATGCTAACAGTAAATACAGTGTACATTCCTTCTAATGTTCAATAAAAATACATCCTGTAATTTCAAATCATTAGACCTGGTTCTATCCTTTCATGAGGGACCCTTTCAAAATGCCTGAAATTTGATCCCTGAGATGTTCGCCTCATGTTGAGCCTGGTCCTGTCAGTCTGAGAAGTTGAATAGTCCAGTTGTGAGATCCTTTAATTATTGGTAAAGTAATAGGACAGCCGTACGTTTCTGTTCTGTACTTAACTGAGAAGAACAAGTGTCCTCTCTTTTATTTTTGATGGGCAATTGCAGCATAACTATACAGAGGAGAACCGTCACCCAGTGTGTAATGGTGTGTGAAGGGTGCTCACACAATGATCCTTTAGGAATGTTATAAATGTACTCGTAAAGTTTTAATGATTACCTTTTTAAAAATTGACAGAAAGTTTGTTTTGATTTATAGTTGTTAACTGATCTCTATGTAGTCACTATCTAGATTTATACATTTTTCCCAGCGTATCTTGACCCTCCGAATACCTGATATTGTAGAAGTCTGCAGATTGCGCCTTACGAGGGGGTATCGTAAAATAATAATTATCACCCAGAAGTTATTATGGCATTTTGATGAAATTTTGTCAGTGTCATCATTGGTCCCTAAGTGCACATTGCTGAGAAAATCAACTCATTGCGTCCTTTATTTTTATGACTGGCTCTGCCAGAAGTGACTAAAGTGTAAAATCCTTGTCAGGCGCAATCTGCAGACTTCTACAATTATGGTATTTGGAGGGTCAAGAAACGCTGGGGAAAATGTGTAAATCTGGATGGTGACTACATAGAGATAAGTTAACAACTACAAATCAAAACTAACTTTCTGTCAAATTTTTTTAAAGGTGATAATTAAAACTTTACAATATCCCCTCATACACCTGCAGAAATACTGGAAGATAGTAGTGATGTCAGTGGGGACCCATTTTAAAATGTTCTGTGTGGAAAATGTTAGTAAAAGTCATACACACTCCATTGTCATTTGTGCAATTATATTTCACCTGAATTATCAGTTGGGATTTCTCCTGTATGTTGAGGTATGTACATGACACATACACAAACACATGCAACCTATATACCTACATGTCTGTGGTTTAACAGAAAACCCAGTCTGATTTCTCAAAAGAGGAAAGAAAAAATTATGTCATGTTGTGCAAAAGGGCAGGTTGAAGACAAGAGGGAGAGATTTTCATATATTTCATATATTTTCCATCTACTCAGAGAAAGAAGAAGAAAAAAATACCCCGGTTGTAAGCAGATTGTGCTGTGGCAGGTGGCTTCCTCACAATATAAATGCTGGTTTGTTTTTGCGGATTCCTCACTATTTCTCCATCCGCTGACCTCATCTGATCTGAAAAGCTTTAGGTGGTAAGTCAATTTCAAAATATTTCAGCTTGAAGGATCCTATAAAACTCTTCTTTGATTTAGGAAAAAAAACACAACAAAAGAGGATGAGTAAAAAATGCTGATGTTGATTGTTGTTCAAAATTTGGCTCAATCTAGAATTATTAGGCTATAAGCCAGTGAGATAGTCTGATCTCTGATTTGTCGCAATCACCCTCTTGCTTTAAAGAGAACAAGACTAGAATTTGTTCATTGCTTCTGAAGGTTAATCCACAGTCACCTATGAGTTAAATTGGCTATCTTTTATTAGAGGAAATGTTTGGAATTTTCTATAAACGTGCGTCTTTCAACCTAATTCATTTTAGTCACCTTTAATAAATGTGACTAGACAAATAATTTGTCTTCTCTGCAGTATAGAGTTTAGATAGCTGTCTTTCCCAAAGGTGCACCTTACACATTAAACTATTTATGCTATAATGTGTACTAGTTTTATATACAGGTAGCCCTCTGTGTCCATGAATTTTTTTTACCCACGGTTTCAAGCATGTATGGCTTGCATATATTAAATATATTTATATAAAATTCCAAAAAGCAAAGCTTGAGTTTTGTCATTTTATATAAGGGATACCATTTTACTATGCCATTGTATTTAATGGGACTTGGGCGTCCATGGTTTCGGTATCCATGGGGGTCCTGGAGCCAAATTCCAGCAGATACCAAGGGCCCATTGTATACCAATACTGGTGCATAATGCACTAATTGGAGTAGTAGAAATACTAATATATCATATCTAACCATTTTGCTACTTTTCAGATGTTTACCATTAAGGTATTGGCATTTTTAGCACACACTGAAAAACTCCCTTGCATCTGGTAGATGTTATATGTTTTGGACACTTTACTTTTAAAATGTGCATTATCTTCCATGCAGGGATCCCATATTTAAACATTCAGGTATTGTAAAAATGGGATTCCTGTGTGGAAGATAATGCACATTTTCAAGGTAAAGTGTCCAAAGCATATAACAGCTACCAGATCTTCTGAGAGCTGCTCAACAGCCTGGTCTTCTAGGTGCACTTATTTTCAACTGAAAAATGGCTTTTTGTTGAAACAGCAAGTGAAAAGTTAATCTGTCCTTTGGTCAGTCAGTCCAAAGGTATCTGCCTTGATAGTGAAATGAAACTTTGGTGTTTGGGGGCTGCCGCTCAATATCAGATCCTGGGAACAAACAACAGGGAAGTAATAACGTTACCTTCATGTCCTATTGCCGGAGAAATTATTAGAGGCTTCTGAAAGCCATTGCTGCTTAAAGAAACTGTTGAGCACAGCTCTTCTTATGTTCGTAAGCAGAAACTTCTCCAAGGATTGCGGCAATAAAAGGCATCTCTTTCCTTATGATAGGACTTCTCTTTACATGGCAAAACTAGTTTTCATTATGTGGAAATAGAAGCTTGAACTGGGGACATTCACTTTGCTTTATGGGGACAATTTATTTTTGTTAATGGTTTCTAGCTTTCTGAAATTCTATTATTATTATTATTATTTATGGGGAAAGAATCAGAAAGTACTTCTCTATACCCTAAACCTACATTTTTTAAAAGGTAGATCTCTCCAGTGCTTTGGATTTAGGATTTTTTTGGATTTTAGAATAGCTGTATTTACATATACATTACATGTATAATGACATATCTTTGAAACAGGACCTATATGTAAACATATATACACCTCATACACATACCCTAAAAGGTTATACAATATTTTGAATAGTTTTGTGCATAATAAAATGCTGTGTATACTGAGCCATCAGAAAGCAAAATTGTCACCATCTCAGCCACCCATGAAAAATGTTTTGGTTTTTGGATTATTTAGGATTTTCAAATCACAGGTAAGGGAGACTCAACTTGTATAACAATATATGGCAAAATTCTAAACTATCATAAAAAGAACCCACAATATATAATATTTTTGTATTTACAGTTTTTTTAAAAAAATTGAATTTGATAAGTTTGAAAAGGGTGATAGAGTGTCAGTCTGTTGAGACTTTCATTCCCTTGCCTCAGTGTACCAAAACAAAGGTACCCCAATATACTAACAATAAATAACCCCTTGTATTTTGACATGAACAAAGAAAAGAGAGAAATCCTCACTCTCTGACATTACAGCTCTGGTGGACTTTGTGGTTCATATATATTAGTCGACAATTTGAGATGTTAGAAAACAGTTTCTGTTGGTCAACAGATGCTGAGTAGTTTCTCCTCAACTTTTGCAGCCATTTCATACACACATACAGTAGCCTCCTCAAACCATTTATCACACATAACAACTAACCTAAAATAATGGGTCTCTTACATGTTTTGGACTCAAGCTTCCACAAATCCCTGATGACTTGCCCTACTCCTTGGGGCTGTTGGATGTTGTAATCCAAAATATCTGGAGAATCTGTTGGCTGGATGAATCCAGGGTCTAGTTAATGATATGATCATAGAAGTATTTGAATTCTCCCCAATCCAAGCTTCTAGGAGAGCAATGCAGACTAGAACATTCAAGCAAGGAAAATTAACTTCTCACTTTGACTGTAAGTTAATACTTCAAAAGCAGTGAGAGGAGAGTGGCATGACAGTTAACCTCATATAGTAAAACCAGAGTGAGCACTTTTGTTGGAAAACCAACTCCAGACTAGGCCGTTTGGGATAAAAAGTGGGTGAAAGAATGCTGAACATTTTCTTCAACTCTTAATTGTCTCAATCCTCTTACTCCCTCACTACTAATTTTGAGTCAACTCCTTTCACCCAAGCACTACTCCTCTCCTCCACAAATTACAAATTACTCTGAAAGCTGTAGTATTGTAGTAGGAATCGTAGTAGAAAGGTGGAGAAGCAGTCATTTACTGCCATCCTCCTGCCTCTTCTCTACTTCATATCATTTTCTTCCTCGAGCAACTTTGTCAAAAGAGAAACTATTACAGATTTTTTTATATACTGTACTGTTGTAAAAGATCGGGTGTCTTAGAAATGCTTTTGTCTGCAACCTTTACCTCAGATCTGAATAATATACTAACAAGCCAAAACCCCATGGGTCACATTCATGAAGGATAATAGTATATATATGAAACAGTCATGGAGAATAGAGTACAGACCATATCTTCTAGATATTTGCAACAAAGATTGCAAAAGTCTATAGGCACACCTGTAAGCTTTTTTCAATATTATTTTTAAAGTAATTTTAACGTGAACAATCTAATTTGCAATCAAAGTAATATACATTCAGAAAACAAAAAGACAGAAAGAAAAGAAAATGAAGAAAAAAGAGAAACAAGGCTCTGACCTTACTATCCTGAATGTAATGAGGGGGAAAAAGGAAAGAGGAAAAATATTATTCTACCATTACAGATCCAACTAAATAATCCTACTGAAATTACTAAAAACCATGACCACAAATTATTACATTGTTAGAAATCTGATTGCTCATATATATATGTGTGTGTGTGTGTGTATCCATAAATGTTTTGCAGTTTTTCAAAAAATACTTCAGTTAACTTATCCTTTAAAACCCATGTTAATCTGGGCATTTGGGATAAGTCAATGAATTGAACAATCTATTCTTCCATTGTTGGTGCGTCAATCTATTTCCAAGTTTGAGCCAACAGAATTCTTGCTGCTATTGTCATATATCGAAGACATAATCCATTTTTGCTCTCCAGTTCTTTATCCATAATACCCAACAACAATATTTAATGTTGATTGATGTCAAAATCTGCATATCTTAAACGGGTAATTTTTAACCTTTTTACCAGTCTGCCACATATGAAGGAAGGAGCCTTCTTTAACTCGACATCCTCAACATTGGTTTGAAACATTCCGGGGCATATTTTGGGCAGCTTCTTTGGAGTTAAATACCATGTATACATCATTTTATGCAGTTTTTCTTTTAAATCACTGTACAACATAAATTCTGTTTCTTTAGACCACATTTTCCCCCATACATCTAAATGAACATTATGGCCACAATTTTAGGCTCACCTTATCTTATACTCTTTTATAGGCTCATCTTCTGTCTCTAGTTTCAGAAGCCATTTATACACTTTTTAAATTACATCGTCATCTCATTTGCTCTATGGCTGCATTTCTCTTGCCTTGATTAAACCTGTCCTTAAGTTGCATATAAACAAACAAATTAAGATCTTTGTGTTCCACACGAATCATCTGTTTTGATTTAAATGTCCAACCGTCTTGTTCGAGATACAAAAAAATCATAAAGCAACATCTCCAATTTTTCTCTGTGAGCTTTTTGTGTAGATGGAAAGATTGGGTTTTATTTTTATTTCTTTATTTAATTTATACTTCGCCTTTCTCCTGGTGCAGGTCAATGTAAGTTTTCATTATATGCTATATTTCTTGTATCTCTAGTATTATTTCCTTGATCTTAGAAATGAAATATCCCAAGACAGATTCTTTATGAACCTCCTAAATCCAGGTGGGGAACTGAAGGTGGGATAAAGTTGTAACTTCCCAGTTTCCCCAGTAGAAGCACTTCAGTTAACAGGTCGGGCAAAGTGTAGTTCTCCAGATGATGTTGGACCTCAGTTCTCAGCAGTCGTCATCACTGGCTAGCGCTGCTTGGAGTTGTAGTCCAGTAACATCTGGTGGGCCTCGCTTTGTCCATAAGAGGTGAGAATACACAGACCTAAGTCTATGTTCTGAAAAAGAGAGACTAACTGAATCAACTGGATTTTGCAAAAAAAAAAAAAATGATTTAGGAAGTTTTTACTGAATCATTGGGTCTACTTGGATTGAGATTAAGAATTGTATTTAGCCTACGGTCACATTTTGTGATAGATCTCAAATTCCTCTTATCAAGTTTTAGTCTTCATTAAATGTAATCCCTTACCACTATTGTAGCAGATCGTAATGACTGGTAATGTAGGAAAGCTGTTCTTTTTAGACAATGATGTGATATTTCAGAAGCCACTTGGCTCTAGAGTTACACTCTTGCCTTTAACAAAAGAGATATTAGGAATCATTTTAAGTTTCGCTAATTCTCAAATGACTCCTTGACCAACAGCTCAATGGATAAAGTAGGAAAGCTCTTCTTACTTTTTAAGAAAATGATGCGATATCCCATAAATCAGTTTTGTGCGTACAAACACATACAAAATCACACCCTGGTTTAAATCCAATTGCAAGTCCCAACTGGAGTAGATGTATTGAATCAGTTGGATTTAGATTATTGTTGATTTACTGTTCCATAGTTCCTTCAATTGACTTATTTAATTGGGACTAGCAATTGGTTTTAAGACCCTGATATTTGGTATTGAATTAGTTTGGAACAACTGCCATGGTCTGCTTCCAGACAAACAATCATAAGTATATGTTTCTGAAGGATAAACAAAATCTAACCTTTGTAACTTTCCAACTGAGAGTTTGAAGAAGAAATGGTGTGTAACATAAGGTCAGCGCTACTGATCTGTATAAAGTGGTCTTGTATAAAGTGGTCTTGGGGGCACCTTGTGTGAATTGGAGGCTTCAGCTTCTCAGTCCACCAAAATTGCCCTGAGAGGGGAAATTTTAGCACCACGGAAGCGGTTTGATCCTCACTGTGACTTATAGGAAAGTACTCGGTGCTTGACGTACAGGAAAGTACTCTGGGAACCAGCATCAGCAGTTCAAAACGTATTGCGGGCAGTCATTTCCCCGTAATTTCTTCGAAAGATGAACAGGGCCTTAATTTACAAAAGGACTCTGATTCAAGAACACACCAAAATGTCATCAAAACAGGGGGAGAGAGAGTAGGAAGGGGTATCTAGAGATGAGAGCAAGGGTAGAGGTGTGGGTGGGGAAAAATAAAATTACCAGATCCGGATCACGGGGGGCGGACTGACATGTCCATGTTCCCCCTGGTGATCTGTGTGGCATGTAAAATGCATTCTGATGGTAATAAATCTGCATTAGGCAGTTTTCTTGTGTGGTCCTTAAAAAGCAGGTTGTATATGACAACACTGCTTACGCATTGGAAACAGACAGTAATGTATACCATCAAGTATAGATCTGCACTATACACGTAAACTGATTTTATATGCATTTTAAATATCACACCTGCCATCTAGGACATCCTAAGAGTTGTAGTTCCAGGAAAGTTCTCTAACAAAACCCTTTCAGAACTTCCGCAGAACTGTAGCTCTTCTCACTCCTTGAAGAGCAGGCCATGGCCTGAGCATGGTCATAATGCGGGTAAAGTAAATGCATTAATATAACATGTTACTCATAGTAAGCATGTAATGATAGTCGTTTTGCAAATAAATGCAATAATGACTGGTAACATCAGCACTATTATCTGTGTAATGTGTTACTTTCACTCATTGCATTTATACATTTTTCATTGAGGTTTGACAGTGCTATGGGAGGCGTTCTGAAGGGTCTTTTCTTACTTTTTTTTCAATTACTTTTTAAAAACTTAAATGTAAGAGAAAAAATAATTACCATTGTAGCAAATGAATATAAATAAAGTATAGTTAATTACTGGGGAGAGGTTCGCAACAAGTTACAGAACAAATCTCTTTTAGAACTAACTTTTCAGGCTTTAGACATCCCTCCTAAACTCGTCTTAAATTGGTGGTATAGCTATGTGGCCTAAAAGTGAGTTGTTTCTAAAGAGACTAGATTGTGGAATTTGTTATGGAACTGCACTATCAACATTGATGTCATAATTTGTAATAATAAAAGAGTACATATCCATATATTTGTCTGTGCAATACCTCCAAGACATATAAAACTTGGCAAGGATAGTAAGGTTCCCTGGGGTATGTGACACTTGTGATTATTTTGTTTTTAAAGTAACTTAATTAATTTAATGTATGTAGCCTGCCATGTCATCTTCAGATACAAGGTGGGAAATCTGCCCTAATCGTGAGAAACAAAAGCCCTTGGAGATTGATTCCTCCGCAGTTCCTCCAGATAGCTCCGTGCTGGAAATGACAACTGAGGATTGAAGGGTGGGGATAACCTGTACCAAACTGGTACTTCTGTTACTGCCAGTATTTAAAATTAACTTGTCTTATATATTTCCAGTACACAAAGTACTTTATGCTTTTTCTCCTGTTTATCCTTCACATTATGTTATAAATTAGACTGGGGGAATGTCTGTCTCTTTTCCCAGAGCTTCTGTATTCATAATTTCCAAAGAATCTTCTTTTTTGTCACCAAGCTCCACATGTTTTCAGAGATCTCTTTCCCGCTGTTGAGATATTTAGGTATAACATGTACCATTAGTTTAGGAAATGCATCAGTGGTTCCATAAGGCTTCGTGCAGGAGGTATGCTTCCTGGCAGGCCAATCTTCCAAATACTTTAGTGCTACATATAACATCAATTTATTTCAATGTTTTGTTTCCATCCTTTAAAAGGCTTCTGCTGCCTTTTCGAAGATGAAGGCCAAAACATGGCAGTCCTGTTGCCAGCAACCTGTGGTTCAGACAGAAGCTGTTATCTCATCTGAAAGTACAAAAGAAGTTATTGTGCCACTATTCAGCAAATGCTTTAGGCAATGCTACGTATTGTGATTGCTGCAGGAAACACTTGTGTTTTTCTTCAACAAACACGTAAAGCAAAGAGGAGTGAAATATGACTCGTAGGAGTTTATCACATGGGAGGGAAGCACCCAAGTCCTGTGGATAAATGGGGGTTGAACCTGGGAATATCTTGCAAGAGTGGGATTGTTTACAGATGTTGTTGTGCGACTTGGGCATTAACCTGACATTAACCTATGCAGAAAGCCCACAATCGTGCCGCTTTTTAACTTCGGGAAAATCCCAAAGTTAGAAAGCGGCGCGGTTTTGCGGCTTTCTGCACAGGTTAATGTTGGGTGAATGTCAAAATCACCTGACATGTCTGAAAACAATCCCACTCTTGTGGGATATTCCCAGGATTTAAACCCTGTTTATCCACAGGGTTTGGGCTCCGTGTGATAAACTCCTGTTTCCTCCGAACCCTGTTTCCCCTGTGTATTTGCATGCACATTTTACTTTCAGATTATGTGCTCGCTGTGCAAAACACAATATTCCTAACTTATTGGAAATAAGACCCTGGAACAAGGGGGAGATGCTTCCCTTGCATTGCCTTATGGTTCAACAGGAAATTTAAAGCAGGATGGGGAGCCTGTACTGTTCCAGGTGCTGTTTGGCTACAATTCCTAACAGTCCTAGTCCAAGATCCTACCTGTTGCTGGAGAAGCACACAGTTCTGCCAGTGTACTTGTTTAAGTGGCCCAAGAAGGCAACAGCTTCCAGCTGGACAACGGTGCAAGGGAGTTCTCCTAGTACATATAACCTGGGTCCAGTTATGTAGGGGAGGCAGAGAGCTATGTCCAAATGCCATCCAAAAGGCATTTAACAGCCTGGGAAAAATTGTGGCATGAGGAGGTATTAGATACCTCTTTGCATTCATTACTGACAATATGTATGTATGTTAAATGTGATTGATATCCTATACCGATTTAGGCACTGGCCACATTTAGTGCAATGGGACTTACTGTAAAGGATTAGTCTCTCTTTCTAACTGTTTAGCCACTTTGGTAACCAGAGTTAAAGGCAGTCTTAATTTTCCATTGTGAAAGCAAACTGTTGTCTATATTAAGATCAAATATACTCCCCCATTCTCCATAGCTCTCATCGAAACTCCTAATCATGTACTTACTAGCTCTGAAATGAGTCCCTTTGAGAATTTATGGCATTTATTTCCAGGTGAGCAGGTGGAAGATTGCAGCTTTTGCCCTCATCTCCAATTGAAAAGCAAACCTAAAATAACAGTTATATTTGTTTACATCCGTCAGTGAATTTTCCAACATTTTTTCCTTCTAAATTTATTTAGCTTTGTATCATAATGTATTCTTCCATATTTCAGATCTCCCTTCTATTTGAGTCCCCACGACAACCCACATGCAATTTTGAAAAAGTATTTTTTTTAGCCATTCCAGTCTCTTTATTATATGAGTTTTATTGTCAACTATTGTCGTGATGTTTGTTAATTTGGGGTTAGAAGAAGGAAGGCTTGAGGAAATATTTCACTGAATGCACTTTGCTACTAGTTTCAATATAATTTAACACTGCTGATAAAAATAACAACAAAAAGTTTCTTCCTTTCTCTCTGTGATGTTTCATCCTTGACTTTCCATTCCCAATGCTGAAATTTAGATGAGAGAAGGGTTACTTTTACTACTCTATGAAGTGCCAAATTTGCTGTGTGCTTTCAAGTTGTTTCCGATTTATGAAGACCCTAAGACAAACCTATCATGAGGTTTTGTTGGTAAGATTTGTTGGCAGGATCCAAGGCTGAGAGCCTGTGACTTGCCCAAGGTCACCCAGGGGGTTTCTATGGCTGAGAGGAGATTTGAACCCTGGTCTCTGAGTCAGTCCTGCTCTCAAAACATTACACCACACTGGCTCTTGAAGTGCTAAGTGCATTACATTAATTTTATATATTGTCATCTATGGCATAGTGGCTTGAATGTTGGATTGAGACTATGGAGACCAGGTTCAGTTCCCGGCTTAGTGATGAAACCCATTGGGTGACCATGGGCAAGTCACACGCTCTCAGCCTCAGGCAATGGCAAAACTCCTCCGAACAAATCATGGCATGAAACCCCCATGATAGGTTCCTCTTTGGTTTACTATAAGTCAGAAACAACTTGAAGGCACACAACAACAACAACAACAACAACAACAACATCCTTGCTTGTTCCATTGCATGGTACATCACACAGTCAAAGTCAATCACAACTAGGGGAGAGGTGCAGGGAAAGAACACCACTGGGAAAAAAAACCAGCAGGGAGAAACTGGCAATGCACTGAACTGTGATATATCTAAAGAATATATATATATATATAAAGAAAGGCTTATTATATCTAATGGGGAATAGCTTATTTCCAAGAGAGTTTCTACAACTTAGTGGTTGTGTTGCCACAACCACTAAGGTGTGGACTGTTATCTAGGATTTGTGGAAATAAAGCTCAAAATCAGAGTTGTGAAGATCAGAAAGAGCACAATTCTACTTTTTGTGGAACCATGTGCCATGCTCTGCTAGTGGAAACCCCTTCACTGCAGCAGAGGTTGTTCGCACCTGAGGAAGTATATGGACATAAGTTGGGATATATAGCTCTCTGAGCACTTGGATTGTGTATTTAATGTTTACAGAATTACTGCAATGTGGTCACTATGTATAAAAAATTCATTATTGTATACATGTTAAGAGTGGTCTTTCAGTCCCTTCTATATTTATTCTTTAGATGTATCACAGTTCAGTGCATTGCCAATTTCTGCCTGATATTTTTTCAGTGTTGTTTGTGAAATCTTCCTGTTGTGTTTGTTTGGGAAAGAACACTGTGGAACGCTGGAAAATGGGAGATGTACTCCGGTGTTCTGGTGGAACAAAACGTATGTTAAGCTGTGTTGTTGTAAAAAAAGGCTTTTTTATTTGTTCTGTTGACGCCTTTCAGGTAAAAACCTTCTTTGCGAGCTGTAAAATTACAAGGTTTATACTTGTATTGTCAGGTGTTATACATATTTATTTAAAAAAAAATTTTTTTTTTAGAAAACATTTTACATTAAAAAATGCTTAACAAACCATCAATATACACTTTCACAACTAGGATCAGATGTTTTACTATGGCTTTGAGAACACTAGAATGGAAAAGCAGCGTGCAGCAAATGCCAGTATAATTAAACGCACACACAAAAAAGGCCTTTTTATTTGTTATGTTGATGCTTTTCGGGTAAAACACTTTGTCACGACCTGTAAAATCATAAGGTTTATACTTTTATTGGTAAGTGTTATACATATTTATTAAAAAAAAATTTTTTTAGAAATTGTTTTACATTTAAAAAAGCCTAAGAAACCATCAATATACACTTTCACAACTAGGATCAGATGTTTTACTATGGCTTTGAGAACACTAGAATGGAAAAGCAGTGTGCAGCAAATACTGTACCAGTATACAGTAATTAAAAGGACACAAAAGATATAAGGGACAGGTAGTAGTAGTGGGTTCAGGCTTTGTCTTTAAAAAGCGTGCCAGCCCAGCTCGGAGCTGGCTTGCACAACCAAAAGGTGTCGCTGGTTCTTTCAATAACACTGTTCTCTGCCTCCCATAATAATTTTTGCTGCCATCATCATGCCATGGGAGGAGAGCAGCAATAACGTCACCCGGGGAAATTGCAAGCTTGGCTGCCTATTTAAGCCATCAGCAAAAGAGGTTTATCCTACGGCAGTGGATGCTATAAGGGATGATACAGTACTGTTCTCTTTCTGTAGCCAAAGAGAACTGCAAGTAATTTTTTTTTTAAAAAAAGAAGAGATTTTTTTGTTATTTGGAATTGGCCTAGTTTGAATTACATAACATGGATATTTTTTGCATCCTCTCCCACCCTCATTTTGGAATCACAACACAAAACCTATGTGAACTACAACTCCTAGTAGCATGCCTCACTTTGTTTCCTGTGTTCACCTGCTATCATTTCCTTTGGGAGGAGAGAGCCAGTTGCCTACAGCTTCCAGAGAGCCTTGCAGGATGAGCTGTGATGTTTTTCTTAACCCTCTGTTTACCACTTCAGTCTTTGGTGTAAAGACTGAGGCTAAATCTGCATTGAAGAAATAATGCAGTTTGACATGGCTTTAATTGCCATGGCTCCATCCTATGGAATCTTGGGATTTGTAGTTCGTTTTGGCACCAGAGCTCTCCGGCAGAGAAGGGGAAATATCTCTCAAAATTACACATCCCAGATCCACAGCATTGAGTGGTGTCAAACTGCATTAAATCTGCAGTGCGTATTCAGTTATCACTTTACAAAATCGCAGTCCCTGTTCCTAATGCTCTATTCAGGAGCCTAACACATTTTTAAAAAGTATACAGGTAGCACTTTTTCCATTACAGTACTTTATCTTCCTGCTACAAAACATTTTCTTGTTGGATGATAACTTGTATATATCATACTGTACTGAAGACTCAGGGTGAGTAAGATAAGATGGCTCAACTCACCCATATATATTTAAATTAATTAATTTATATAATAAAGTTATGGCTCCAGGACTGATGTGTTTCAAAATGTGTTCATATGCTGGGATTTGGATTTCTTTTCATCAGTCACTGTGCAGTATCTGAAGCAACAAGGCTGGTTTCAAGCTTACTCTTTTTTAGGCTTTAAGAAAATACAGCAACAGTTAAAAAGTATGGTGCAGCTGTCCGGTCTTTCTCACCTTAATGGATTTTATGTGGTTAAGAAACCAAAAGGAAAAAGTGGTGGGAAAACACAGAAGGGCAATAAATACCATGCATTTGGATTTTTGCAAATACCTTGTGTATTTTTGTTTCACTTCTCTGTAGAATCTGGAACACTGTGGGTCTTTTTTGTTCACATTTTTATGGACTAGGAAAATGTTAGAATACATTCAAACAGGAAGGAGGAGGCAACAGATGTCATTTGGAGGATTCAGGGGTCTGTTCTAAGCTCAGCACCTTTACAACTGTAGGCCCCTTGTTTTGTTTGTCATTTCAACTGAAACACCAGAATTTTGATTTTATTTATAAGACTGTAACTTACCTTTCAAAAATAAAATCATCTTCTCACACTTCACAGCTGGTCTAAGTGTGCAAGGGGAGAATTTTGCACACAATATTCTGTCGTGTGGATTTCCTAACCTGGCTAGATTTCTGTTTTTGAACAAAATAAACTTGTTGTTTTTCCTGGGCACTTTCCTTTCCTTGTTTTTCTCTAATATTTGGGGTGTTTGGAATTTCAGCTATCTATTGTGAAGGTATCCTAACAGTTATTTACACTCTTGTAACTGTGTTAGCCAGCAAGGCCCGACCATATGCCTTCAGGAAACAAGAATGTATTACATCTAGGTAAAATGCCCAGTTGTTATGTGCTTTTCACACTGACAGTATATTTAAGTAGTTAATGTCTCATTGTCAGTTAATGTCTAATACTGAGATGGCTCATTGTCATGGGGAAAAAGAAACACTCTTGTTCTCTTGTTATTGCCAGCCCTAGCAAACAGGATTTTCAAAACATATCAGTGACCAAGTAAGATGGTGGGGTCAGAGAGAGGGAAACTATACTACAGACTCACAGTAGCACAGATCTAAGCATCTTTTTGTAAAACTCGCTGGGGCTCAGGGTTATAAAAGGAAAAGATACACCAATTTTAATTAAATTTGATGAATTTTTATTCCAGAGATACTCTCCTTCTAGATGCCTGGCTCGAAGCCATCCTCTTCTCCAGTCCCCAAGAACATATTGCAGCCTTTCCCAAGAAGAGACATTCAGAACCGCCCATCAGTGCTGAAATGTGCTGGACCATACAAGCAGCAGGTAAGCCCCAAGGCTGGAGGACAGTTGGCCCACTCTTGGCAAATGTCAAGAGGCTGTTAGGGTCAGGCTGCTGTTGAGGTCTTCCAACAACAAAAACAACAACAACAAAACTCCCAAATCCTGTTCTTTGCATTCGCTCTCTGAGCCTTATTGCATGACAAAAGAAAGCTGAGATGGAGTGGCAGAGAAGCACATTTCTCCCCGATTCTTCACATGCTGGCACTCATAGCACTTCCATTCTCCTTCCCCAGGTAGACAGTGCTAAAAGCATGCCTTTTTCCAAATGGATTTTTCCAGCATGACAAAAGGCACATTTTTACAATCTACTCCCTTGGCAAGAGAACAGATGTGTTACACTATCATGCAGAAGGACAAGGACAAAGCCACTTCTCTGCAACTCTGTCTTGACACTCTTTTGTCATGTGATAGGGCTATCTCTCTCTCTCTGTCTCTAGGCATTGATTTCACATGAATCAGGCTTTTTGTTCCTCTGCCACAAAACAGAATAATCTGCATAACAGTCAGAAGGATCAGGATACTTGAAGGCCTATAAAACGGCGGATCACGCTGTGGCCCTGTTGTTCCAAAATAACTGCAGAGCTGCTTTCACCAAATATGAAATTTCATATTTGGTGGAATTATAAATATTCCCCCCCCCAAAAAAGGAAAAAAAATCATAATCTAGTTTCAGAAAATTTAAACTATAAAGAAAGATTGGATCCTAAGCTATATTTACTCAGTATTGTTAATAATGTGGATCTGGAAAACCAACATGGCAAACTATTTTACATGCCAATTGCTGCACGTATCTTGTATGCTGGGAAATGGAAGAGAAAAGATTGTTCGGATTGTAAAGAATGGCTGTTAAAACTTTTAATTAAATCAAAGTAGATAAACTTGCATATTTATTAAGAGGAGAATCATGTGAGAAACAAAACTTAGATTGGAAACATTTAATAATCTTTTTACAAAAAGTATGGGAGGATAAAGTTATTTCAGGGTTGATGTAAAACAGGAATTTCCTAAAGTATTAATGACAAGCTAGAGTAATATTTGATTTTATGTTATGATTGGACCGAAGCAGAGAGGCAAAAAGCACTGGTTTTGGGCCACATTGGGGCATGGTATGCAGAAGATGCACATCCCCGGATCAGCTGGAAACTGCTCTGAAGCCGCTTAAGGTGGCCTGAAGCCGGATGAAAAAGGAGCAGCAAAAAGCCAGAGGCTGCTGCAAGTCACTGGTCTTCTTCACTCTATTGAGAGATAAAGTGAGGTGAAGAATTTATTATTTTTAGATGAAAAAAGCTATAAAAAGTGGTCAAGGAAGGAGTTCAGGAAGTCTATGTTTTATTGTTTTGTTATGTTTTGCTTTGCTTTGTTCTGTTCTATTTAATATAAGTTGACATACAGTTTTATGCTGTGTCTTATGTAAAATAGTGGTATGGTATATGGTTCCATGGGGCCTGAACAGACAGGCCAAAATAAAGCTGCTTTGGGTCACTTTGGAGGTATGCTGTTTAAATGACACACGCATCTTAAGAGGTCAGAAGCTGCGCCAAAGCTACGCTCCAGTCCTTAGGACTGGAGTGTGGCTTTGGCATGGCTTCCGGCCTCTTAGGATGTATGCATCATTTAAACATCTTTATTTTGGCCTATCTGTTCAGGCCCAAGGTTTATTACATCGTGTTTGTCTGAATTTTGTATGATGTTGGTTTTGATGTATAAATAAAAAATGAATTTAAAAAATATTCCATAGAGCTCCTTTCCTCATTCCCAGGTGCATTCATCATTGATGCTGAGCCAACCAAAGTCCATCACCACTTCTCAAGACAAACAGAACCGAGCAGTGCCAATCCAGCAGGTATTCCTAGAACCCCTAAATCTTCCAAGAGCTGTGGGGAGTACATGAACCAGTCAATATAAGTACTTTCAGAAATCTAGAATTCCAAGATATGGTAGCTAGAAATCTACAGTGCATGAAATTTCTTGTAAATATTTTAACCCTTCATTCTTTGCTAACAATGATTTCTTAGTTATTAAAGTAATATAAAGAAAAAGTTACAGTGTGAAACATTCTGAGCAGAAAATATATGATGCATGGGCCTCCTCATATTATATAGGATAAAAAGGGTATCACTTTCCTGTTTGGCAGGTTTCAGAGTTTTTCTGTTGTAGGCCTCCTCAAGTAAAAAATAAAACACCTCTTCCAGTTAAACAGTCTGCTTAGCCTCAGCTCAAGAATAAATACAGTAGAGTCTCGATTTTCCGACATAAGATGGACTGGCTGATAGTTGGATAACTAAAAATGTTGGATAATCCGGAAGGTCAAAAAAAAAGCCTTGAAATCACTATGAATTGCAAATGTATTGAAGTTTTATTGCAGTAACAGTAAAATGTAAAGAAATCACTGATCAACATTGTGATGTACAGTATAAACAGTCCAGTCCTCTGAAAATTTAAAGAAAGCATAGAAAATTTAAAGAAATCACAGCAGCCATGATGTTGGATAATCTGGAATGTTGGATAACTGAAGGTTGGATAATCGAGACTTTACTGTAGACAAAAATGAATCTCCTCTTTATTTTTCTCAGGTCATCTTCACAGACAGCAGTCAACAGGCATCTCTTCTTTCTGGGCTGTTACCACAAGAAGTCCAGTCAGTAGGTCTATGCCTTAAGCCATCTTTCTGTAAGTAAAAGAAGGGGATTAAAGATGCCATTGGTCAGCATGGGTGCTTCCCCTCTTACTCTTCTTCTTCTCCTCCCTGTCTGGCTTAGTTGCAGGGATTAACACTGAAAAATGTGATCGATCTCACTCTCTTCACACAAGCCACTCCAAAGAGAGGTCCCATGGGAAGCCGTTAGTTGTGGACCCCACCCCTTACTTCTACAGTCTTGTGGAAAGGTGAGAAGACATATCTCCTTCTCTATTCCCCTGCCTAAAGCATTCTCTCTTCTAACAAAAGCACCAGTTGCCTTTAAAAAACAAAATGTTCAGGTGAGGGACTGTGCACCTCCCACTGCCATTTCTTGCACTGCTTCAGCTGTTCTGAGTTTTCAGAAGATTTCCTAGGATTTCTCTTGCATCTGTTTTCCTGTTGTTTACAAACAACCCCACAGCATTTTATCAATATTTGAGATTGGATCACAGGCTGATTCTACTATTAGGCAGAGTAAGACTATCTCAGACAGTAGATGCTCATGGGCTATGAAGAGGAAGAATAGCGGTAAGGTGCCACACAAAATATTTACCTGGGTACTATTGCAGGTGGTGTTAAAGTAAGAATCCAGTCCAGTTGGGTTCTGTACTTGGAAAGTTCCAGATAGGAGTCTTCTTTGGTCCTTTGCCTCAGGCTCGGTGTACATGGGTCAGAATACTCTGGGAGCAGCCTGAGGGTATTCGGTATTCTGGCCCTGGAACTGCCCCAACATCTCCCTGTTACCTGGAACTCTCTGTTGCGACGGTAGGCGGCTGTTGAGATAATAGATGTTTACTTTTATAGGCTACAGGATGAAATCTCAGCTGGTTTGGTTCCATCCTTCAGTTGTTCCCAAACCAACTGAGATTTGAGGGGCATGGATAAACGGGAATCCCTCCATTTATTAGAGGACTTCTTCCCAGACAACAAATGGTTAAATGCTGGGGGAGGTACATTTTAATGAGGGTTTACATCACAGTTGATGAGATGGCAATTGTCCAATGAGATGGGGAGTTGGGGAGAAGGACGGACCTTTGATGGTTTTGAGAGAAAGATTTCAGAAAGCCTGGATGCAACACGAGGCTTTTGGTCTGCCTGTTTCTTTGCCTACCTGCCTGCTGGCTGATGGTGTCTGGCTCTCCTTAGGTAGACCATGAGGAAGTCCAGGCTCTTAGCTAGACAGAAACACCAAAGACTACAATTCCCATCTGAGCTGTGAGTAGGATTAGGAACATGTACTAGTCAGTGGTGTTAGGATTTATGCTTGTTTTACTGGCTTGGCCGAAATGACTGTACTCTGTAACTTACGCTTTCTGTTTCTGCTCAGAAGCCTCGTTGGTCCTTCATCTCATGATATCCTTTTGCTCTTGGACTCTTTTAGTTAGAATAAAGCCTTTCTTTCAAGTACTCTGCCTCCCCGCACTCCTTTTTCACGTGCCTAGGCTTGGCTAGTTCTTTCCTAAGTTGTCAAGGGAAAGTATCTATGAAATTCCCCAGCAAAGTCCTGATGTGTTGCTAAGGTGGAGGAGGGTAATTCATCGGGTGGTGGCAGTGAGATTGTTTGTAGATAAAAAGGTGGTCTGAAGGGGTCCCATTCGGCTCAGCAGGAGTGGAGGGGGACACATAGAGAACCTGCACAGCTATGCTGCATGGCGTGGCTGCTGTTGGCACACATCACTCCTTCTGAGGTCAGGACAAGGCATTGAGCCATGTGGTTGAGGCTAGGTACCACATTTTTGTTCTCAGGAACAGCGATGCATGGTGGCTGCGCTGGGTGGCAGAGCAGGTCTCTCATGTGAATAGCCGTTGTAGATAGGTGCCTGGTGTTGCAGTGGGGGCTCTAGATCTGGGAAGATCCAGAGCAAAAGGCAACTTTGAAAAAAAATGTTTTAAGAGAATTTATAAAGCAGGTTTGTTGCTGAACTGGCTGAACATCATCCATACTATTTGCACCAGAATGGGGTTGGACAGTGCATCATCTGGACTCCCCACTGAGAGGATGTGGGGAGGACTTTTTTTTTTTTTTTTTGGCCTGTGCAGACAGAGCCTCAGTCACCAAAATATTTTGTGCTTGCCTAACGTGATTTGTTCTGGAATAGCCTCTCTATCTGTGTCTAACTCAATAGTTCCACGTATTCACTAGCCTCAAACAATTAATCACTGCTTGTACATTTAAAGGAAAGTGGAACTATGGCTTCTAGCTGTGATCTTCCCCCCCAAATATCCTCACTATTTAATTAAGGTATTAATTAATATCTTGCTTTTCTGCCACCACAGGATTCAAGGCAGCTCACAATCTTTTAAAACAGTGATTCGCAAAGTGGATGGTTTACCACCCTCTGAGGGCAGTGGGAATATCCAGGATGGGACAGCAACGGGGTGGTCAGGGAAAAAGGGGGCGGCGGGGGGCTTTCAGTCAAAGTATTGGTGGCAAGAAATACAAGGGAAACCAGTAGCTTTTAGGACCATAGTGGGGATGAGGGTTGTATGAAACTTCTTTTTAGGGTCCCTGAAAAAGCCTTCAGTTTGGGAGTGGGGTGCAGGAGGAATCCAGGGATTCTTCCTCCTCTTGACTCCCAAAGCAGGAGGTTGGTGTGTCAATGGGAGAAATCAACCTCCAGCTCTTGAAGCAGGAGGCAGAATTGACACAACAGTCTTCTGCTTTGCAAGTTAAGAGGAGGAAGAATCTCTGGAGTCCTCCTGCATCCCACTCATGAAGCTGAAGGCTCTCATGTCAACCGTAGACAGCAGCCTTCCTCACACTCAGTTGCTCCCTGATCCTCCTGCCTGCTTTTCCCTCTCACAGATGGGGCCAGGCCATACCAGGGGGATGGAGGAACCCAGTCCTGCCATGTCTCCTCTTTTCCCACAGAGAGTGTTTGACGTTCAGTGGGCAGAGAAAGGAAGGGCCTTGTTTGCTCCACTTTCTGACCAAACCTTATGTTCTGTGCAGCTCCTTATGTCTCACAATACACATTGAAGCTGTGCCGTGTTTCTTTGAAAAGATAGACATCCATCAGGGTGATAGACATTAGGGAGCAACAGTGGCATTGTTAGGATGATGGTTGTAGTGTAACTTGGTGTGGTCCTCATCCCACATAGCCCTTAGTTATGCTTCTGCCACAAAGCTGGTATGGATGAGTGATATCTCAGTTACTGCTTAACCAGCTACTGGGTTGCGACTCTCAGAGTGACTGGCTGGCAAAGGGAGCATCTGCCTAGATTGGTGGTCTTGAATTTGCAATAGAGTGATAGGCCTAATATCAATAAAAAACATGTGGGTTGCGGGGGGGGGGGGCACTAGGGTTTTCACCCAAGAGGAAAGGGGGTGATACCCCCCAGGCAAGCACAAAATTAAAAATAAAATAAACCTGAGTTCTGTTTAAAACAAAGAGATTAAACAGAGTTTTAAAAGCCTGTTAAAATAGAAACAAAAAATACCATCATTAAAAGTTTTGTCTGTCTAAATAAAGCTTTTGTATGCCTAAATAAAAAGGTATTTGCCTAGCAGTGGAAATACAGCAGGCAGGGGGACAACTCAACCTCCTGTGGAAGAGTTCCACAACTTGGGAGCAGCCACTGCGAAGACTCTTTCCTACATCTTCACCAAACATGTCTGTGAGGGTGTTGGGACCAAGAGAAAGCCCTCTTCCACAGATCTTAAAGCTTGAGAGGCTTATATGGTGCTCTAGGCTTCATTTCTGAGGAAGGAACTGGCAAAACCACCTTTGAGGGTTCCTTAAGAAAACCCCATGAAATTCACAGGGTTATCATAAGTCAACAGGTGATTTGAAGACAGATGGACAGACAGAGACAGATACACACTTTCAAATAATTTGGACTCAAGCTGTGATATACTCTATTTCAGGTGTAGCCAAACTTCTGGGGATTTGGGAGAACCCTCTGGATCCCCAAATCCATTGAAGGCTGTGTAATGAGGGCTGAATAGAGTGAAGCAGTTGAGAAGATTAGGCCTGCAAACAAGGGGACAAAAGCAAAACCTGGATTACCATGACCATACAAGTGTCCAGCAAATAAAACTGACTTCTTTGAGGGAAGACAGTCAGTTTTAGTTTCAAGTGAACATAAGAAGAGCCGTGTTGGAGCAGACCAAAGGCCTGTCTAGTCCAACATTCTGTTGCCACAATGGCCAAGCAAATACCTTTGGGAAATCCACCAGCAGGACTTGAGTACAACTGCATCTTCTTTCTTCCTTTCCCCCACCGCCCCGCAAAACTGACATGCTAAGTAGTAGCCACTGATAGTTTCATCTTTCATGTATTTATCTAGTCCCCTTTCAGAGACATCCACGTTGGTCAACACAATTGCAACTTGTGGCAGGAAATTGCACATTTCACCAGGTGCTGTGTGAATGAAGCAGTGCCTTGTGCAAAGATTTGAACTCTATGGAGTTTATCATACGATCGAATTTGGGAGTATAATCCAATGGCAATCCGAATGCAATCATGGGGTTTCACGTTATTGCGTATGAATATATCTCACGTAATTTCAGGCAATTGGAAGTCATTCCGAACGCAATCACGGGGTTTCACATTATTGTGTATTAGAGTATCTCACACAATTTCGGGCAATGGGGAGTCATTTTTGGGCAGTGGGAAGTCATTCTGAATGCATTCCGAACACAATTAGATTTCATGTAAATTAGCTAAACTAGTGAATTCACGTCATTGTGAATTGGCTTCATTCGCAATTGAGAGAAATTTCTCCCATGTGATAAACTCATATGTTCTACAAAAGGCAGTACTTACTGAGAGACTGTGCAGTGCCTGACCTCCACTGGGCTCCCAGACTGTAGGAGGCAGAGTGGACAGGAAGGAAAGCAACAAAACAGTTTTTCCTTGGGAGTGTGGGTTTGCAAACAGGTACTTGGGATTTTCCAAAGCAGTCATAACTGAGGCCTGCCTTCTCTTGCAGAGATACAGGCAGGGAGCACAGAGGGGGTCATACTGAATGGCAAATGCAAGAGGAACTGGTGCGTAAGTTGGAGGATCAGGTAAGGACAACCTCAGCTGGGGAAAAAAGAAAGGCACACCTACGAGCAAAGCCATGTATTCGGATACCAGTTTTGAATGGTTTTACTTATATTGCTGAAATGGCAAAGGCCATTTACAAGAGGCAAAGAGGGGCAGATTTAAGTTAGCCCCAAGATTTGGAATTAAAAAAAAAATTAGGAAAATGTTAAAAGTAGTAAGGGCAAGGGAGATTAAAAATAGCCTAATGAGGATTATGTATCCCCAGTGTCTATAGAAATCAGGCGGATAGGAGTGATGACCAGAAGACCAGATAGGATGGAATGGTAGAATGGCTGAGAAAAGGCATAGTAAGAGAAGCATAAAGGCACCCATTGGTGCTCTTGCACTCCTATAGTCCTCTGCCCTGCTCTCTGAGCAGTATCCTCTTCTGCATGATTCCTTCCCCCATGTGGTTAGTGGGACATGAAATTTGCAATGTATTTCTATCCTAGGTGTAAAGGAAGTGACCAAGGGTAGAATGTGCCTCCCTTGGCTTCTTTTCCCAAGATGGTGGGTGGTACATCTAGATGCATAAGGGAACCTGGGGCCAAAACCTGCTATGTGCTTGCTGAGATAACCACAGTCTCTTTCCCAATAACACCATCATTTGAGAGTTCCTTCTCACCTTTCAAACATGGGATGTTTCTCCATTCTTAAAAATGCCTCTTCTAAAGGTTAGTTTCTCGTGGTAAGAGCTTTAAATATACTGATGATATCGTTGGCCCAACCCATAGAATGCAGCTGTCTGAGAACTTTGAAAAATGATTTGTTCCCCAGGAGGAAACAGGTTTCCTATGCTAGATATAGATTCTAGAAACTGAATGTGTTCTCTTTTTCCTTTGCCTCCATGATCATTAGCTGGCACAAGAGAAGCAGAGATTGTATCTTATGCGAGCAGAACTGGCATCCGGCTCCTATTCACAGCATCCATATGCACCAGGGCTAATCCTCCCACACCAGAGCAAAGACTCAAGGAGTGAGTTCTCCTTTTCTAACCACCATGAAGTCCATAGCAGTGCAGGTAAGTGAGGGATGGGGAAAAAAAGAATGGAATGCTGAAGGGAAAACAACAACAAAGTGGTTTTCCAGTGTCTGAAAACCCCAACAAGGAGAATCCTTCTCCTTATCTATTGGTAGAGAATTGTTCATTCTACCTTGCAGAAACAAATATTTTGACACAGTAAATTTCTTTCACTCACAGGGATTGGGGGCTAGGATTCTGTTCCCACCATTTGTTTTGGAAACTGGTGTGCAAGGTTACTCAGCATAGAGTAGAAGCCAACACGAGCTTGTGAAGACTTAAAAGAATATTGCCTACTTCTGAAGGAAGAGTGAAATTACAAGAAGTCAGACCATACAGGCCTGAAACTTCCAGGTCCATATACCAAAATCTACATATAGTTTATTCTTACCTGCCCATATGGGATATGGGATTTCATGGCCAATTGCATTGATATATGTTTTGCTGGTCTTAAGTGCCTTCAGGTCAACTCCAGTTTAAGGCAACCCTCTCATAGGGTTTTCTTTGCAAGATTTATTCAGGAGAGGTTTGCTATTCTCTCCCTCTTTGGTGAACAGAGTATGACTTGCCCAAGATCAACCAGTGAGTTTCTGTGGCTAAGTGGTGATTTGAAACTTGGTCTCCCAAAATCCTAGTCCAGCACTCAGACCACAACACCACATTCACTTGTCAATATAAGGTTGTGTTGTTGTGTATCTTCAAGTCATTTCTGACTTATGCCGACCCTAAGGCAAATCTGACATAGGGTTTTCTTGGCAGGGTTTATTCAGAGGGAGCTTCCCCTGAGGCTGAGAGAATGTGACTTGCCCAAGGTCATGCAGTGGGTTTCCATGGCAAACAGGGAATCTAACTCTGGTTTCCAGTCATAGTCCAGTGCTCAAACTACTACACCATGCTGGCTCTCACTGATGTATGTTACCTTTCCTCATTATTAGAGGTCTGCAGGGTAGTAGCTGATACAACCTCATAAGGGCTTCATCTCTGTTTCCAGGTCCCGCTAATATCTTTCTTATCTTGTTAAAGATTTTATCAACAGTAAGATAGTCTCAGAGATTATCCTGAGATGTATCCAGGTTCTAGATTGTTCTCCCCTTACTAACAGGACAAGAAAGCTTTTTAGGAATAAAAGTCAGTTCCATTTTGCAACTGAACACATTTCCAAATAGACATTTCTAGCATTCAGCTCTAGCTTAATGTCATACTGACTCTGAATGATGGTAAGTATATGAAATGTAAACCTCCTGCCATGTAGCTGAGATTAATTAGCTGCAAAGGACTATCCTTGAGCATACACAGGGTGCTCTTTTCCACAGATCACCACAGTCTCAGCCTTCATAGCTCTACTGGTAAGCAATCCTGCTCAAGGCTAAAGCTAATTTACTAGGCTTCCAAGTAGGACAAGAAGACTCCAGTGAAGGATTGCTCTAATATTTCCATCCTCTTTTTCCTCACCCCAGAAAGAAACCCCAGCATGGCAATTTACAGGTACACCACTGCCCGTCCACCTTTCACATACGCTGCCCTCATTGGTTGGGTAAGTTATTGCAAAAAGGGAATAGGAAACCCTATGCAAACAGCACACAACTATATATTTGCATCATTTTACCATGTAATCTGTTTTTCCATATACAGTCGGCCTGCCCCATACATGGGCTTCCCATATGCAGACTTGAGGTCATGCAAATGGGAAGCCCCATTTAGATGAATGGCACACATGCCAATGGCACATGCAAAGGGAGCGCATACCATTAATCTAAGTGGGGCTTGAGTATGCGCAGAATTTGCTCTATGCGGGGGTTTGGAATGGATCCCCCACGTAAAGCAAGGATCCACTCTATGACTGAATTCTCCCAGCACCATTCCTGCTTGTCCATGTGGCACTGATGTTCACCTCTTCCAAGTTACAGCACAGTCCCATCCTCAGAGAAGACCTCTTCCTTTTCAGCCCTGAGGGAAGTTGCCTTCAGCCTGGGTCTGTTTCCTCTAGCGGACAGACTTCTTGGATTTACTGCATGGCTGACAGATCCCCATCCCCTTGCAAGAACAATGTTGTAGTGAAGTAGTTATCAAATTACTTGCAAGGAAAACATAGGGCAGGGAGGCATCTGAAGTTTTACATCAGTCTCACTTGGCAAAGCAGTGCCACACAGGGGTAGCTGAGGAAGAGATGGCAACTGCCAAAAGGGCTGGCTTAAAGGTTATCTACATGGGCTATTTATTCCAATTCTCTCCACCGTCAGACTCATTGCATCCTGTTCACATGATTCAGGGCAAAACACCCAAATTGGACACAGTGTTTTCACAATGTCTGCACCCAATTTGACCTTTTCTTCCCTTAAACCTAATTTTAAAATCTGTTTATTTCAGGTTTCTTGCTCTCTCCATACTGACAATGGGCGGCTGCCTTCCCACATGGTCCCTGCGAGCCTCCTGGCACTGCTGTAGTGGGCACAAGTTGCTTTGAGGTCAGAACCAAGTGCTTAGCATCAACATGACTGGACACCTCGTTGTAACTTCAGCAGGGATCACGTGGGAAGGAAGCTACGTGTCATTACTGTGGAGAGAGTACAATTAATGGGGGACTATGGGGCCAGAATACTCCAGGGGCAGCCCAAAGTATTCTGGCCAGAGAAGACAAGCCCTTAGATCCTAGCAAGTCAAGTGCTCCTTTCGAGTATTAGTACCTGGGGATCCCCTGGCCATACCTGTGGATCCCCTGGCAGTGTCATACGGGTTGCCAGAGCATAGCTTTCCAACCATGGGCAACTACCAAGTTGTCTTCAATTATTCTTGCAACACCACAATAGATCCCGGGACTTATTTCTCAGCCTATTTAGGTCAGCTGCTAGAGGAAAAAGCTTTAGATGATCCTTGCAACCAGCCAGTATTAACTGACAATATTAATGCGGGTTGTCTTACATGTTCTCTCCTCTAGTACTTCTGCATTATAATTTTATGTTTATGATTTTCAGGCTATCCTAGAATCTCCCAAGAAACAGCTCAGCCTGAATGAAATTTATCGATGGTTCAACAACAACTTTGGCTACTTCAGACACCACATACCTACCTGGAAGGTAAGGAAGTTTTGCATGGAGGAGAGAATGTGTAGCAGTACAGGCTATGGAAAATGATGGGAGTGGGGAAAGTCACCTTAGAGCAGGAGAGAAAAAGATAATAGGAGAGATGATGCATTGTGGAGAAGTATTTGTTTATGCATTAAACGCCTCAAGCTTTGAAACAGCAGCCCTGATTCTCCAGTTCAGCAATTAAGCAAAGCCATAAGTGACTTTTGATTTGGATAGAGCTAGTCCTCCACATTTGCAGCTTTGACGTTTGTTTATTTGCAGTTTTGATTATTATGTTCTCTCTAGGAATTGCTAGGTCCTCCATCGCAATTCTGACAGAAGTTGACCCTAGAGTTGGGCTTGAGAAACTAGAGGTTCTTAGAGAAAACACTTCTCTGGGCATTAGTATGTCCTTCAGCATGATTCTATGATTGGCTTCTGGCAGATATTGACCATAGAGTTGCAATGGAGGACCTGGAGATTCCTAGAGAGGTGTTTTCTTAAGTAAAAAGAATAGTATTTTTTAGCAAATGTGGAGGAAACACTGTACTTTGCATAACTGGAAGCACAACTTTTTTGCTCACAGATTGGAGAAGCAGGATTGGGGGTGAGAAAGGACAAAGAGGTACCATGGAAAGTGGGAGAGACTGTGTAGACTGAAAAAGGAGAGCACTTTTATGGACACATGTACATGTGTCAAGATGAACATTCAGAAATGCTTTGATTCTGCTTTGCCCAAAAGACCATTTGAAATGTCAGCAGGACAGGATTAGAGACCCTCACACTTAGCATGCAGGTGATCCCTCACTAAAGGTTTCCAGAAGCATGCTTAGGAGAGAGGTTTGTCACTTGGTCTGATGAGTAGGTGTCAATTAAAATAGACTGTGTTGGGCCATGCAGACCAATGGTCTGATCCAGTACAAGGCAACCCTTTTATATTCTCTTCCCTCAAACACATGGTGGTGGTCACTGAGCATGTTCCTATTCATTTCTCTAACATTTTGTATGTTACTATTCCTAGAACACTGTGGAAGAAAGGTAAGGAGCAAACAAGGGGGACATATCAGATGGCAGTTCAAGGGGACTGAAGGCCTACCGAGAGCATAAGGGAGGAGGGAGAAATGGGCAAGGCAAACAGAATTAAGACTTAAGGCTGTGTGCGTGTGTGTGTGTAAGGAACCTGTAGTTCAAAAATGTACTTTTTAAAAGCTCTGCCACAAGATCAGGGATACAGAGGGCAGCTGTCTTAACATCCAGAAGCCTTCTCAGAAACTCTCTTCAACCCACAGAATGCCATTCGACACAATCTCAGCTTGCACAAATGCTTCGTGCGTGTGGAGAACACAAAGGGAGCCGTCTGGACGGTGGATGAATTTGAGTATCAAAAGAGAAGGAATCAGCGTTGCTCCACTTACCCGTATCCATTTCTGGGGAACCATGGAGTAGCAGTAGTTTCTGGACAGCCATGGGATAGGACAGCCCAGCCGAGAACAGAAAAGAGCATCTATTATAGGCCAGGATCCTCTGTCCCCTTTACTGTTTCATCAGGGACTGTGAGCTGAAGGAGTGGAAGATGGGTTTGGAGGGCCTGTCAGGGTGTGTCTACATGCTTGTTTTGAACTAGCTTTCCATACTACTGAGGTGGTCTAGCTGTGCTGAACTCATCACACACATACACCAGAACTTGGAAGTAATACCCCTTTGGACTACCTCTCCCAGAATTCCCTAGGCAGTAAGTAGGGTCACTGTCCATGCTAGTTCGGAGATACTGGGAATTGTAGCCCTCAAAGTCAACTTTTCTGAGATCTGCACAAAACCTATAGTTGACTCTGCTTCAAAAACAGACAGCAATATCGCAAAGGAATTAAATTTGGAGAGATGGGATTTAGAAACTAAAGCATCCCAAAATTCATATTAGCACTATTATTCTGCAAAAAATAAAAAGAAAGAAAAAAAGAAAAGAAAAGAAAAGTGATTTTATTGTTTGATTCCAAGGAGAAGAGAAGAAATGGGCTTTGCTTGAAATGTTAAGTGGAGGAAACAGTGCTTTCTGCTTCTTCAGTATACAATCTGTTTCATAAGAATAGCTCAAGGGGTCCACTCTCCCCCATCCCCACCAAAAATATGCCACATTTGGCTCAGTTTTAGGCACTCACAATGCCTAGAGAGCCTGGAAGGATGAGCGCATACTTGTTCCATATGCCCCTTCTTGTCAGAGGCACAGCAGAGTGGGAGTGTGGGAGACAGAGGCCAGGCCCTCAGAAGCACCAGGAGGCTGTGCATATTGGAAAAGAGGCCTTCACGTCTCTTGGGAATGACTGAGCAATGCTGCGTTCTCCTGTTTCATGGCCCGGTAATCACCCAAAATCCTCTCCAAATTGCTCAGGGTTTTCTTGCTAGTTTCACTCTCAATCTGGAAAAGATAGAGGGAGACAAGGGTGGTTTACGTTTTTGCGTATATCTCTGATGGGAGGGAAAGTTTTCATTTAAACTAGAAGCATGCCTGCACATCTTGTTAGCCAGTAGACTGAACCAGCCCATCAGGCTACCTGAAAAAATGTTGGAAGGCTGCTGTACATTAGAACCTTGAAATGACTGCCTTTACATTAAAGAAAAGGTAAAACCAACCACCAGCACCCATCGTATTTCTCATCCTCAATACTAATAAATGTAAATATGTTATAAAAAGGGAAAACAGATGTCTCTGGCAACTTTCAGCCTAAAGTGACATCTGGGAGAAACCTTTAGTGGTAATTCTAAAAGGACTGCTTCAGTGTCCCAAGTCCCATAAAACCCTAGTTCTCTGGCAGTGTTGTGCAGCAAGCGTTAGTCAAAGCTAGAACTCCAATTACTGCATTTATTATTGTGTCAAGAATATATTTTTTAAAAAACTTGCTGTTTCCACCCCTGAACCGAGGATGCTTGTTATATCAGATAGTATTAGACACCACCCTGCTCCCAAACCATAGTGTGTATCACTTGTATAACACTTCATGCTTTACAAAGTGCAGTGGATCCCAAGTTCAGTTTCAGGCATGATAATTCAGACCGCATTTGTGGGGAATGGGCAAAGAAGCCCCATCTCCTAAACACTGGAAATCTGCTCATCAATCCACACACTTTGTCTTTGCAGCCTTAATGATGACTGACTTGCCTTTTGCTAAATGGAAGCCAAGCCTCTCAGGATGTTGAATTTTCCCCAGAACTCACTAAATGTACAGCAAGACTGCACAAATCAACTAATGATACAGAACCAATAGTGAAGCCCAAAATATTTAGGAATGTACATTTACAAGCTTTACCTCAATATTTATGTTATGGCAGAACTGACAAACTTTATAACAAGGAAAATTAAGAGAAGCAAGAGAAGAATCACAGTAAAGCAGGAGAGGCAGGCATTTTTTTTTCTTTTAAAGAAGGAAATGCCAAAGAGATTTTTAGAATCTGACCAAAGCATCTTATCTGTGCTGTCATCTCCTAGATTACTGAAAGACAGCACTACCCATATATCTGAGAGCCACAATAATTTCCTTGCCCACATCCCTTGAAGTGAGCCTGACCTGCTCTTCTAAGTCCCGGATTTCACGTAGGATGGTGCCTGTGTCCTCAATAGTCTGGATCAGCTGACTGCAATTCTATGGGAGAGAGAAGATGCAGCATCAGCTGGGAAGAGTCTTGGGAAGGCTTGCAGCAGGGAAGGTAGGAATGCTGGTGGGTGACATAATTATTGCTGCAGGAAGCCTCTCACCTCATGTAAGGCTGCCAAATACTTATATGCCTTCCGCACAGCCTCATCACGTTTGGCATCCTGCAGAAAGTAACGTGGAGGAGACACACAGAGAAAGTTAAAGACTGGAAGGCCAGCTAATGGGAATCCCCCCTCCCTAATTCCCCTTAAGTTCTGATTCCCAGACTTCACCTTGAAGACCAGCTCATCCGTGACAGCAAAGGTCCTGTCTAGCTTCCCAGTGAGGCCATTAATCTCCTTCTGGAGCTCCTTGGTATCAGACAAGATCTGGAGAGGTAAAAACAAAAAGCAAGCAAACAAAAAATGAATATGAATGAATGAAATGAAATTTTTATAAATGTCGATAAAAATGAAAAAATACCTTTGAAAAATGAAATGGAAAATATCTTTGGAAAAAGAGAGAGGCTTCCTAATAAGAAAAAGCAACTATAAAACATCTATGACTAGCCTTCCAGGCTTTGAGCAAGTATTAGCCTTGGTGGTCAGCATGGCCAGGCACCTTCAGGAGTCCATAAGACAGTTGGTACCTCTGCTAACTGACAATGCTGAAATTGGTACCATACTCTTTGTAATGCCTTGGTGATCAGACATTTACACAAGTGGCACACATATTCAAAGGGCTTGGAGACTATGAGGGCCCACTGTCCCAGAGACAACTGGGAGCAGTGTGACTGAATGTTTGGTCTACCAACCATTTATCAAACATCTTGGACAGATGGGCTCTGATGGCCTCCTTCACAGGTTGCTTATCTGGCCAGGAGCCTAGCCACCCACTAGAATTGACCAAAGTGGGTAAAAGTCATGCTGGCAGTGAAGAGCCAAAGACAAAAAGAGAAAAGGGACCATGTGCACCTAGATTTTGTTCTTTGTTCGTACAAGACAGAAGACACTTCGTTGAATTTCTTATCTGCTTGGGAGTGTTATGTATGCACACACATCTTTATCTTGTGGGTTAGTGTGAGGCAGTCTACAGGTTTATGTGCATGCACATGCATGTGCACACTAAACACATGCATACAATAGAGAGAGAAATGAAGACTGTATATGTCTCCATGGTATCCTGTTTTTACCTTTTATGTAAAAAGTAGGAGTATATGGGGAACACCACTAAAACCTAGAACTAGCAATGCTGAGGACCAAATGATAAATTCACGTGTGTAAAACATGGAGCATCTTCAAGATCATAGCAATTTTAGTAGTGAAAGGGGCAAACAGGAGAGAACTGTAGAAATCACCTTGAACCCCTCTCCTCAAAATGCTTTTCTACCAGTCAACATAGCTTCTAGCATTGCAATGTGCTTGACTGAGGAAAAAGCACCATGGTGGGAATAGACTGAGGGGAGGGGAGCCACAGGCAAGATTCAAATGAGATTCAGTGCCCCCATCTGCATGCTCCTTTTTGGGTTCATTTTGCTGCCTTCTATGCAATTGAGGCAGTCCTGCATTTCAACCCATATCTACTTCTGTCTCGTTTAGTCCCAAAGATGGAACATGGACAAACATTTAAAACCTGAGCAGAGAAAGCACAAACACTTATCAACTCCCCCCCCCCATTGGATCAATGCAACTTTTAGCTTCATCTAAAAGCTGTAATTCTTGAAGGCAGCATCTCTAAGGCACATCCCTATAATGCCAATCAGTATGACCTCTTGGCATTAAACATGTACTGGATACAGGGGCAATATTAGGCGCTTTAAAACCACACACACACACACACACACACACACACATCAATCCTACGTTTCTAAAGGATTACAAATTCCATGAATTCCTCAGTTATAAGATAGCTCAGGCAATGGCAGGGATTGGTGAAGAACCAAACAGCAAGAGCAAGTACATTTCTATACCGCTTGTCAGTGCACTTAAGCACTCCCTAAGCGGTTTACAAAGTGTAAGCTAATTGCGACCAACAATCTGGGTACTCATTTTAGTGACCTCAGAAGGATGCAAGCCTGAGTCGAGCTTGAGCCCCTGGCTGGTATTGAACTTGCAACCTTATGGTTTGTGAGTGAGTGGCTGCGGTACAGGCATTTAACCACTGCACCACAAGAGCTCCAAAGGATCTGTGATTCTATGCCACAGTTGCAGGCATGTTGAAAGTACACACCATTTGCAATTGGACCCACTTCAGAAACCACAGATGCTCCTTAAAGATGCAGAGACCACCCAGCACCACTTGGAAAGATACACATTCATCCCTGACTATTCCCTGTCTCAGTTCCATTTCTGAATCTAGGCTGAATAGGTTCTGATGAGTCACCATGTGGACAAGTTTGGACATACATATATAATAGTGATATACCATTTATAACTTCCAAGGCAAATCTGTGGCAATACAAATGATAACAATAAACCAGTGGCGGTTTTCATCCCCATAATTATACATAGCCTGAACTTTGGGAGCAGAGGAGATGAAAACTGGAGATGATTATGGAAGCAGAGTGGCAATATTCTATTGACAAAATGCATTATGCTTTGTATAGCATTGTTAGAATGGAAGACTGGTATAGTTATAGACAAGAAGCCAGGATAACAATGATATGCTGATCTAGAGACTGTTTCTATCTCTACGGTACAAATCAGATGACAGGAAATTGTTCTGCTGTTTCCTGATCAAGGCTGCAGCTACCGGTAGGAAACATTTTGCCTCCTAGTGGTAAAACAGTTACAGTGCTTTATTTAGGAGGTTAGAATAATTTGTTTTAAAAGGAAAGGCACATTCTCGCATGTATGGACAGCCCACCTTCCCTATCCACAGATTCTGCATCCATGGATTCAACCATCTATAATTTGAAAACATTCAACAACAACCACAAAAATTCCAAAAAGAAAACCCAGATTTTGCCATTTTATGTTACGGACAACATGTGAAATCAAAGCCTTTCACGGCTGGCATACATAGTTTTTTGTGGTTGTTTGGGCTATGTGAAGCCCGATGCCAGTTACAGCAGGAATAAACTCTTCCAGAACATGACCACAAAGCCTGAAAAATCCACAAAAAGCTAACGGACAACAGTTTATTGAGCATCCATGGAGTTTGGTATCCACAGAGTGGGGGGGAGGTCTTCGAACAGTGGATAATAACTGTAAGCTTAAGAGCATGAAGAGCTAGCTGATTGCTGAGAAGAACTGTGGTTGATACACATATCAAAACACACCGATGATTGGACCAGGAGAACCATTTCACACCTCCAAGTTATCACATGAGGCTATCAGCCCTAAGATTTACCAAAGATGCAAAACACACAGTCAGAAACCCATATGATATGGGCTCTGGTGGACTGTACTACAAATTGTTGTGGAATTAGGTTTTTGAATGCACCCTTCATGTAAAGAGCTTCTTGCATATTCAAATCCAGATGAATAGAATAGCCTTTATAAACTACTTCTCCAGGTGCAAAATGTCTTGTTGCTGTTGTCTTAAATTCAGGTAGAGCATTGGAGTAGTCATTTCCATCCCACCCTCAGTCTGAAGTGGTACAGTCCGGATATATCATTGGGAGGCACGGATGGCAAATAGTAGACTTAACATTTAAGGAAGAACTGCTCAGATTTGTTAGAATCATACAATCAAAGAGTTGGAAGAAACCACAAGGGCCATCCAGTCCAATCCTATTCTGCCATGCAGGAACTCTCGATCAAAGCATACCCGACAGATCATAGAATCAAAGAGTTGGAAGAGACCACAAGGGGTATCCAGTCCAACCCCCTGCCATGCAGGAACTCTCAAATTAAAGCATTCCCGACAGATGGCCATCCAGCCTTTGTTTAAATATCTCCAAATAGGGAGACTCCACCACTCTCTGAGGGAGTGTGTTCCACTGTCGAACAGCCCTTACTGTCAGGAAGTCCCTCCTAATGTTGAGCTGGAATCTCTTCTCCTGCAGTGTGCATCCATTGTTCCGCGTTCTAGTCTCTGGAGCAGCAGAAAAACAAGCTTGCTCCCTCCTCAATATGACATCCCTTCAAGTATTTAAACAGGGTTATCATATCACCTCTTAACCTTCTCTTCTCCAGACTAAACATCTCCAGCTCCCTAAGTCATTCCTCATAGGGCATGGTTTCAAGTTTCCTACCTTTGTGATCTCCTCCTTCTGCTTCCGAATGTTGCTGACAATCTCCAAGATGCGCTGGGTATAGGCAGAGCGAGAGACATCCTTGGGAAGTGATTCCAGTTCTACAACCTATAGGCAGAATAAAAACCAGAATGGGACTGGCCAAAATAAGAAAATGTGCAAAAATACAGGTTTCTTCAGGGGGTGCAGCAGGATTTAGTCCCAGACCACTGTGCAGATCTTGGCTAACAGTGAGCAATTTTGCATGGAATGTTAATCCAACATTTAGCATTACTCCTGCAAACTGGAATGAGCCTGGCAAAAACCTTGTTAAGACTCACACCCTTCTCCTTTTATCTGGCCTTTCACTTTCTAGAAAAGCTGGCTTGTGGTTACCATTTGAAACTGTACTCTAACAGAAAATCTGGTTAAATGGGCAAAACAATCTAAGATTTGTAATTAGCTTGTTTTGATCCTGGCCAGTTTGTTTTAAGTCACCATATCTTGTGCCAATTATGAAAGAAGAAGCCACATTTCTAGAAGGTGAAAGTAAATTATGCCAGGCCCCTCCTCCTGGCCATAAAGGAACAAAAGGGCTAAGATAACATGCAACCCCAAGGCTTTGCTCAGGTCTGCTTCGACCCTGAAGCATTTGACTCAGTACACTGAACGCATCAGAACAAAAAACAGAAAGAAAAAAAGGCCCAAGGCAAGGGATATTTAAATTTTGTAAATATATAGCAAGCAAATTTATATAGACATATAAAGTAAGAATTTAAAGTAAAGTCTACGTCCTTCCAGCATAAAGGGAGATGGTAAGCCTTTATCAGATAATATATCACTCATGTCAAATTAGCTAGTATATTCTCATTACAAACAATAAAGGGACAGTAGAATGGGGGGTGAAAGATTCTGATGATACTCTGGAGAATCACAGTCATGTAGGATATATCCAGGGGTAGCCATTTTGGCCATATAGAAAGTGCAGTAACAACCAAACCCTCTAAAACAGTGATACTTTTACTGGACCAACCAAAATGCACCAATATACATGTTGCAAACTTTCAAAGCTCATGTAGGGAAAAGCCAGCACCCTGGTAACCACTTTGTGCATGCTGAACTTTGCTTTGCATGTGAGCCCCATATAAACCACTAACCAGCTGCTTGTAGAGATCATCTTTGCGCTTAGCCTCATCAGCGGCTGATCGGATCCGGTCATGCAGTTCCCTGATTTCTGAAAGGCGCCGAGAGGACTCCAGCTGCAATGGAAGGCAAAGAACAAAAGTCAAGCCTTTCACACCTTGAGGAAGGGGATCTGCTCACACTCTTTTGCTCCTTGTCACCTCTTTGGAGTCATGGAGGGCCTTGAGATCCCGAAATTCCTGGATCAGCGGCACCCGGTGCTTCTCCCACTGGGCAGCCAGCTGGATGACGCGTTTGGCGCTGCTCTCAACCACCACCTGAAAGGGACAAAGAGAGGCTGAAACCCAAAGCCCCAGGATACTGTCTTTTCTTGCTAGTATTTTTTTCTCCCTACATGATGTTTGCTACTATCCTTCAACACAGCACGCTAAAAAGAAGAGGGAATAACCTGTACATCTGAAATACACCTCCAGTCCTCTGGGCCATACTGGGATTAGAACTTGGATAAGTTGTTGTTATTGTTATTATTTGGACTACAACTCCGAGAATGCTCCAGCCAACTGCCCACTGGTTCTGGGAGCTGCAGTCCACCACTGTTTCCCAAGCTCTCAACTGGCCATAATGAAGATACCAAACAGATGGATGGGAGTGTGGTGGCGATATATACTTCATAAACAGTCGCTGCTAAGCCGAGGGAACAGTCGCTGCTAAGCCTCGGAGGAGGCGTGTGGTCGTAGTGGGGGACTCCTTGCTGAGGGGTACAGAAGCAGTGATTTGTAGGCCTGACAAGATGTCTCGAGAGGTGTGCTGTCTTCCAGGTGCAAAGATCCGGGATGTGACAGAGAGGCTGACAAGACTGGTCAAGCCTACTGACCAATACCCCTTCCTTTTGGTCCACGTGGGAACTAATGATACTGCAAGACACAGCATTCAGAACATCAAAAGGGATTACGAGGCGCTTGGTAGGAAGCTGAAAGGAATGGATGTACAGGTTGTCATCTCGTCTCTTCTGCCAGTTGAAGGGCATGGTCCAGGAAGGGAGAGGAAAATAGCAGAGGTGAACAACTGGCTTCGCAGATGGTGCCGCCGAGAAGGATTTGGATTCTTGGATCATGGGCTGCGGTTCCATGAGGAGGGACTTCTTGCAACAGACGGGTTGCATCTCACGCCAGTTGGAAGAAATGTTTTTGCCAACAGTCTCAAGAACTTGATCAGGAGAGCTTTAAACTGAGTTCCGAGGGGAAGGGAGACAATATTAAGGAACGCAAAAGGGATGGCGTAAATAGTCAAACTGACATAGAGGAAACAAGGCAAACAGTGCAAGGACCCAACAGTGGGAGGCAAAAAAACTTGCACAGGCAGCAAGTAAAAGGGAACCATGGTCTGCGATGTCTCTACACTAATGCACAGAGCATGGGAAATAAGCAAGATGAACTCGAACTCCTAGTACAACAAGGCAAATATGATATAATAGGCATCACTGAAACCTGGTGGGATGAGTCTCATGATTGGAATGTGGAAATAGAGGGGTATAACCTTATTAAGAGAAATAGGCCAAACAGGAAAGGAGGAGGAATAGCACTATATGTCAGAGATATTTACACCAGTGAAGAGATCCTGGACATCAATCATGGAAGCCAGGTGGAGAGCATCTGGATAAGAATTAAAGGGGAGGGAAACAACAAGGGTGTTACGGTGGGAGTCTACTACAGACCCCCAAGTCAGACTGAGGAATTGGATGATATCTTTCTAGAACAGATGACCACACAGTCAGAAAAGAGAGATGTAGTAGTGATAGGCGACTTCAACTATCCTGATATTTGCTGGAAGTCAAACTCAGCAAAATCCTCAAGGTCTAGCAAATTCCTCACTTGCCTGGAAGACAATTTCATGGTCCAAAAGGTGGAAGAGGCAACAAGGGGGTCAGCTATTTTAGATCTGATCCTAACCAACAAGGAGGACTTGGTTAATGGGGTGCAAGTGGTGGGATCATTAGGTGGAAGTGACCATGTTCTCCTGGAGTTTGTAATACAGTGGAAAGGAGAAGCCAGGCAGAGTCAGACACGCATCCTAGACTTTAGGAGAGCGGATTTCAGTAAACTTAGAGAAGTATTGAGGGCGATTCCATGGTCAGAAATACTAAAAGATAAAGGAGTTCAGGACGGATGGGACTTTCTCAAAAGGGAGATACTGAAGGCACAATTTCAAACAGTTCCAGTGAGAAAGAAAAACGGGAGGTGTCTCAAGAAACCAGGATGGATGACTAAGGAACTTTCAACCGAGCTAAGTTTGAAACGGAACATGTATAAGAAATGGAAAAAGGGGGAAATCATGAAAAAGGAATTCAAAGAAATAGCAGGCATGTGTAGGGGTAAAGTCAGAAAAGCTAAAGCGCAGAATGTACTCAGGCTTGCTAGAGAGGTTAAGAACAATAAAAAGGGCTTTTTTGGATATGTCCGCAGCAAGAGGAAGAAGAAGGAAACGGTAGGGCCACTGCGTGGAGAAGATGGCAAAATGCTAACAGGAGATAGAGAAAAGGCAGAATTACTCAACACCTTCTTTGCCTCAGTCTTCTCAGAAAAGGCAAAGGGTGCTCAACCTGAGGATAATGGAGCAGAGAACAGAATAGGGGAATTTCAGCACAGAATAAGTAAAGAGATAGTAGAGGAACACCTTGTTAATCTAAATGAATTTAAGTCTCCGGGACCAGATGAACTCCATCCAAGGGTATTAAAAGAACTGGCAAAAGTAATATCAGAGCCATTGGCAATCATATTTGAAAACTCCTGGAGAACAGGAGAGATCCCAGCAGACTGGCGAAGGGCAAACGTTGTCCCCATCTTCAAAAAGGGGAAAAAAGAGGATCCCAACAATTATCATCCAGTTAGTCTGACATCAGTTCTAGGAAAGATTCTGGAGCAGATCATTAAACAGAGAGTCTGTGAACATCTAGATGGCAATGCCATAATCACAAAAACTCAACATGGGTTTCAGAGAAACAAGTCATGCCAGACAAATCTAATCTCTTTCTTTGATAAAATTACCAGCTTGGTAGATGAAGGGAATGCTGTGGATATAGTATATCTTGATTTCAGTAAGGCCTTTGACAAGGTTTCCCATGACATTCTTGCAAACAAACTTGTAAAATGTGGGCTAGACAAAGGAACTGTTAAATGGATCTGTAATTGGTTGAATGGCCGAACCCAAAGGGTGCTCAACAATGGCTCCTTTTCATCCTGGAGAGAAGTGACCAGTGGGGTCCCACAGGGCTCTGTCCTCGGCCCAGTGCTATTCAACATCTTTATCAATGACCTGGATGACAGAATTGGGAGCATACTTATCAAATTTGCAGATGACACCAAATTAGGGGGAATAGCTAATACCCCAGAGGACAGGATCAAGATTCAAAATGACCTGAATAGACTAGAAAGCTGGGCCAAAGCTAACAAAATGAAATTCAATACAGAGAAATGTAAGGTATTGCACTTAGGGCGGAAAAATAAAATGCACAGATATAGGATGGGTGACACCTGGCTGAATGAAACTACGTGTGAAAGGGATCTAGGAGTCCAAGTAGACCACAAGTTGAACATGAGTCAACAGTGTGATGCGGCAGCTAAAAAGGCCAATGCTATTTTGGGCTGCATTAATAGAAGTATAGTGTCTAGATCAAGAGAAGTAATAGTGCCACTGTATTCTGCTTTGGTCAGGCCCCACCTAGAATATTGTGTCCAGTTCTGGGCGCCACAATTCAGAAAGGACATTGAGAAACTGGAGTGTGTCCAAAGGAGGGCGACAAAAATGGTGAAGGGTCTGGAAACCATGCCCTATGAGGAACGACTTAGGGAGCTGGGGATGTTTAGCCTGGAGAAAAGAAGGTTAAGAGGTGATATGATAGCCCTGTTTAAATATTTGAAAGGATGTCATATTGAGGAGGGAGCAAGCTTGTTTTCTGCTGCTCCAGAGAACAGGACCCGGAACAATGGATGCAAGATCCATGAAAAGAGATTCCACCTGAACATTAGGAAGAACTTCCTGACAGTAAGGGCTGTTCGACAGTGGAATGCACTTCCTCGGAAGGTGATAGAGTCTCCTTCCTTGGAGGTCTTTAAACAGAGGCTGGATGGCCATCTGTCAGGGGTGCTTTGATTTGGATTTCCTGCATAGCAGGGGGTTGGACTGGATGGCCCTAGTGGTCTCTTCCAACTCTACGATTCTATGATTCTATGAAGGGTCACACTGAGTGTGATTCAGGATGATATTCCTTCTCTTTCTACATGGTCAGAGTCTCCTTTGCTCATACTGCAAATCTCCCTCCCTCCCTCCATTGTTATTTTGATTCCTACCAATGAGCCATATACAGTTCACCATCCCCATATGCTTCTGCTCCCCCCCATGTATGAGGAAAACCGCCTATGCTCAAGTCCCATTAATAGTTATGGTGGTACACTCCTGCTGAGCATGCACCACTTTCCCCCTTGCTGCCTGCGAACCGCGTACGCTCAAAGCAGCATATGCAAAGTCCATGTAAGGGAAAAACAGACTGTATAGGGTTTTTAAAGTTGCCTTTCCAATTGCTATCAGGAAATCTGCAATCGTACCAACAAAAAAATCCCAAACCATACCTCCTCAATTTGCTAAATTACGCCCCATTACTAGTCAATAGAAAAGGCTTCCCATTTCAAGTCCTGTTCCTCTGCCCATTTTACCTGCAGCTTAGCCATGTTGTTCTCTGCATCTGGTAGCAGCTCCACAGTCTGTCCCTTCACACGCAGGGCCTGTTCCTGTTCTGTTACTCCTAACTGTCCCTGTCGCACCTCTCCTTCCACCTGAGTATGAAATGGATAGACATAGATGCATGCATGCATGTACATTAGTAGGTACATACATAGGTACACACACATACAATCTATTAGGATAAATGAATAGGAAGTTCAAATGGTGCCATCACTTGTTAACATGGCAACACTTTCTGTCAAGAAAACGTCTCCTGCACGAATTGCACAGAAATTAACAGGGGGTCCCATAGAACATGACTGTGCTGTTGTGTAGTCCCTATTTGTTTCAAAGGGGCTTCCTTGACAACCTTCCAGTGGATTGTGCTCTTTGGATCAGTGCTGTCTCTCTCCTGCTCTGCCACCCTTCACAAGCCTCATAAACCCACATCAGGAACCCAGAATCCTTCAGTCAGACATTCCTCTCCCCAAACTGCCACACTGCTGCTTACAGTTGCCTCTAGTGTCTATTCTGTTGGCAAGGCAGGGTATAACTTTATGGGGTAGTGGTTTGAGTGTTGGACTAGGACTCTGGGAGATTAGGGATCAAATCCCTGCTTGGCCATGGAAACCCACTTGGTCAAGTCACACTCTCTCTGCCTAAGAAGGAGGCAAGGACAACCCCTACCTGAGCAAAACTTGCCAAGAAAACCCCATGATCGGTTTGTGTTAGGGTTGCCATAAGTCAAAAATGAATTGAAGACACACAACAAGAAAAGCAGGTTATAAATTATATACAGTAACATTCAGAGAAGGTGAGAAAGATAATTTCCCTCCAAGATGGCATGGGCACACTAGAAAGCAGGAGTGTTTCCACCCCCATTTTGTTCTCACCTGTGTCAGGGTCAGCCCCAGTGTAGACATCTGACCCTCAAGCTCTGTAATTTGCCCCCCAAGGCGCTCCAATTCACTCTCTAGGGCTTCCAATTCTGCTGCCTGGTGTTCCCGTAACTCCTGGAAAAAGAAAGGGGAAAAGGAGGGAGGTGAGGGAGGCGTTTCTCAAGAGTCAGCGGCTTTTTGTGGAGGGGGGGAAGGAAGGATGGAAAGGGAAGACTGTATCTAGAAATTCCACAGTACGCAAATATTTTTTATTTTCAACAGGAGTTCATGTTAAACAGATTCACAGGGAAAAGGATGAATTTTGGAAACCAGTTTCTGTAGTTTGCCAGGATTCTTTATTTATTTTAAAGAGGAAGTCTAGATGCACAGGACACCACCAGGCACTACAGCATTTCTAGCGACTGAATTAAATCTTCTATAATATGAGGTGAACTGTTGGCTAGGGAGGTATTTTTATGTTTAGAACACAGGAGCAACTAAGCTGTGCTGCATCGCACACTTGTCTTGTTGCAAATATGAAATAATTATTTGATCAGCAACCAGTTCCAAACAAACCTCACAATCTTAAAGAGGGCAGCTTGCCAAGAAATGTTTAAGAATGAAGGGAATATTACCAGCAATACCCAGTGGCGCATTCTTAGCCCTCAACAGATTCTGATGGGCAAGGACTCCATGCCCAGGCCAACGTCCTTCCTTCAATTCTAAAGTGATGCCCTTAACTTTACACAAAACACAGGTTTTAGCCCAAAACGCTTATTCTTGGCCTGGCTTTTTCATCACTCTTCCTATTAAAAATATGCTAAGAACACGTTGCAACAGATCTCCAACACTTTCGTTCTCTTTCTTTGCTCTTCTGAGCACAGTTCATGGTGCTACTTATAAAATCCTTGACACACTTTTGGCCCAGCGTTCTTCAGGCTAGACTAGAGCAGGAGTGGGAAGCCTTTGGTGCTCCAGATGTGTTGGGCTTCAACGCCAAAAGGCCCCAGCCATCACAGCATTGAGAGGGTTGCGGAAAGGGTAGCCTAAAATATCCAAAGGACCAAATATCTCCTGCCCCTCGACCAGAGACAGACACTTCACATACATCTTATTACAGTGTTTGAGATCTGCAGTAGATGCTCTCAAGAATATTCTCTTTCTATCAGCTTCAGACAGCAAGGAAATAGATTTTCAGCAGCAGCCACCCCCTGCCAAGTCCTGTAATTACCTCTTCCTGGCAACTCAGTATTGGACACTTTTCATAAGTGTTTCATAATTGTCTGTTTGGGGTCTCAGGGCTAAGTCAGCAGAGGCCATGGGTTTTCTTAGTGATATCTTAAGGTGACATCTTAGTCAAATCTTAAGGTTCCAGAAGTTGAAGAATGAATCAGGAAGATACATGATTTAGCCAAAATGGACAAATTGACAAGATTGTTACCTGACAGAAATTTGGAGGAATTTAAAAAAGACTGGGAATGCATAATAATATATTTGTCCCAAAAATGGGGACTTATAGCAATGGAAAGTTTCAAAGAATAATTAGTGCAAAGTAGTGTAATAGTATAGAACAGGAAGAAGAGAACAGCAGTGTAACTTGACAAAAATCATATAGGTATTTAAATATTTATAACAAAATTTGTAGCTAAGGACTCAGTATACCCACAAAGCAAAGGACAATATGAATAATCAATCAGATCCAAGACTGTAAGTTAGGAACTTAGAATTATCTTAGTTAATGTGAAGTAATTAAATGTGTAATTGTAAAATAGTAGGTACTGAGCCAAGATTTGGTTTTTTTCTTAGTTAGGTAAGTTTAAAGATTATGTAATGATTAAATAAATAGGTAAGAAATTTGAGAAAAAGTTGTAGAAGGCAAGAGTAAGTAAGTCAGTTAAAACGAAGAATAAGATGAATAAAGAGTTTATAGGAGATAGAGGGAAATTAGGAAAAGAAAAGTTAGAGAGAAGAAAAACATAAAAGGGGGGAAGAAAGAAGAAGAAGGAAGAAGTAAAGTGAGAAAATGGATAAAAGTACTGTATAGAAAGGGAAGGAGAAATTTTATGGAAAGAAGATAGCAAACAAGAAACATACTGGTATTAGTTTTTTGCTTTTTTATTAGTTTGTCTTGTAGGAATCCTGTAAATGTTTGTGAATGTGTCCATGTGTGTAATAAATGTTATATGTATATGTAAAAATATTTCTTTGAAAAAAGGTGACATTTATTCATTTTTGCTCACAGCTTCACCCTTTTGTTCCTTACCTGCTCTTAGCCTATGGAATAAGGCAGGCTATGAATCTATGTAAGTGCCTATCAACTGTCTCTCCGGATTCACTCTATGAGGTTTTCACATCTAGCTAAGGTAAAATAATTTGAAATTGGCTATCATTGGCATACTTTACCTTTTACATCACTTAAATTTGTCTCTATATATGTCACTATAAGGTTTCTCAAGGGACTCACTGTATTCTGCCTACAAAGGTGCTTGTAGCTTTGCACAGGACAGATATGGGCTACTTTTCAAAGGAACCACCTTTGTTTCTCATGATGGAGAAAAAGAGTTTATTGGCTCGTCTTGCTTTTCTGTCCCAAATGTCACTTGGCCTGTAAGTGGTGTGGCCTTTACCTGAACCAGACCTCCCTCCACTATCATATTAAATTCAGCTTTAGCATCTCAAGAAATATACAGTTCTGTGACCTTCCACTGTCACATTTTTTTCTACTAACTTGACTTTTAACATTCATGTCTGCAAGCTTTGAAAGCTTGCATAATATGTTTTTGTGCCTTTTGTTTGATCTAATAAAGGTATTACTGCAATGTATTTTCTGGAGTTTGCTATTAACAACTATTGGAAGTTTGTTTCTAAGCACTTAGTACAAACTTTCTTCCTCCTATTCCAGCTATTAGGCTGTCTGTAACTATGAAAGGCACTGGCTTGATTTTTGGACCGTGGAACCCCCTTCCATTTTCTGAATTCACAAGCAGTTCTTATATTCTGCACTAGAACCATATTCTGGTCCAAGGCATAAAACAGAGCTATGCAAGAAATATCTGTACTAAAATATGGATATGAAACATATCTGAATATAGTATATTGACTATATTCAAAATGGCACCATTAATAACCATTCCAAAAGGTTTCAGCAGACAGAAATGTGATACAAAACAAAGCCATGCCACCAGTGCTGCTGGGATAGGCTGCAATCCTATGAGCATGGGCTGTCTTTTATTTCACATATTGCCTTATATGTAAGTGAGAGCCAGCATGGTGTAGTGGTTTGTGGACTGGACTAGAAAACTGGGAGGCCAGGGTTCAAATCGCCACCCAGCCATGGAAACTCACTGGACGACATTGGGCAAATCACCCTGTCTCAGCCTCAGAGGAAGGCAAAGGTAAACATCTTCTGAACAAATTCTGCCAACCCTTCCAGTAGGTTTTTCTTAGGGTTGCCATAAGTCAGAAATGACTTGAATGCACACCAACATCAATACCACCATCACAACTTATATGTAAGTTGCACCAAGAGCCTCGTTCACTGAGGACCAGGATAAAATTGATTTAAATAAGTAAATAGTATGAATGGGCCCTATGTGAATGAATAAGCATTATTATTCAATTACCTCAAAAGGCAGAATAGGGAGAACCTGTCCTGTTATTAATCAAAATCCTCTTTCCTTTTGCATACTGATTTTCCAGACTAACTCAGCTATGTCTTTGAATTCTATGTTCCTGTATGAAAGAGACCAAAAAGAAATGGTTTTCCATTCCAACATGCCACCAGCATCTTGAGCCCTGTTCCCAACGTTGTTGTTTTACCTGCTCTGATGACCGGGAGATGGGCATCGTCTGCACCTGCACTGGGGTTTCTGCCTCCTGTTGGGAAACCAAACACAGGGTAAATGTAAGAGTCTGACCTCTTCTCCCTAGCACCTGCTGTTTAAGCTGCTTCTAACCACCTGGTGATTGATGCATACCCAGAATCACTTCAGAGCCAGAGTAAATTCAATGGTCTCTCTTTTAAAGCTTGCTCCCCTAGCTCAGATCAAAACTGCATGTTCTCCTACGCTCCTTCATACCTGCTTGTAGGCCAAATGCTGGGAGTGGGTGAAGCGAGACCCCTTGGCCAGAGCTCCAGTCTGCTCATGGCCTGCACCAAAAGTACCCAGGAGCTGAATCAGGTCATGGGATGTTGTTCCCAGGTGGGCAGGACCAGCACGAGGCGCTGTTTGCCGGAGCTGGTCCAGGAGGCGACGCTGCAACCGCTGATGCTTCCACTGGCGATATTCCTGAGTGAAAAGAAAAGGAGGAGAGGGTGATGGTATCACACTGTAGACTAGTAAAAGAGAAGAAGTGTAAGCACTGATTTCTGGGAAGAGCAACCTGCCAAACTGGGTCAAGATGGCACAGATCTGATTCCATTTCACAGAAACTTACCAATAGGAAATCAAGTAAGATCCAAAGTTTTGGAAATGGAGTAGATGAGACCATTTTTGCTTACTTAGAAAATCCGGGAATCTAGCCAGCCATCCTGAATATCCTGTGAGGGATTGATAAGAGGCTCACAGAAAAGGAAAATGTGTGGAAGGGAGAGGATTGTTTTCTGTTTGGAGAAAACCTCCTGCACCCCTCTTAAGCCATAAGCATTTTTCCAGTCTAAACGTCCATGGACCTTGTTCCATTACTACTAGCTGTATAAAATGGTATAGAAAAGTAAGGGCTATTGCTATTATGAGATGGAGCTACAGTCCTTGGTTCAAAATATCATAGCTGAGCTCATTAGATAGTCTCACGCAAGTGCATTTCTTCTGGCTTCAGTCCTTCAAATATCCACCCACTCATTCCTTTAAATCTGAGGGGAAAATACTTACATAGCAGTTGGAAAAATTGGTGAGGGTATAGATGAGTGTCACTGTAATTGTCACATGCTACCATTATACTGCCAGTACTATACTGGAGCCACCAAGATTGCAAGGTGAAAGTACTGGGACTTTTTGATTGGCAGGAATGGTGACATCATTAGCATATTCTTTGGGCATCCACTTCCTTGCATTTCCTCTAAGAAGATTAGCACACCGGCTTTTATTCCTGCACTAGGTGCAAGATGTAAACACAGAGAGATAAATTCTATTGCACAGCTCTGTCCCTGGGCAGTATACATTCTGTACCCGATCTGGGCTTTTCCTGGACCTTGTAAAGAATGGGATAGAATCCTTCCTTGCGCATTTACATCCTGTGCCTAGCACGGGAATAAAAGGTGGTGTGCTAATCTCCATTGTTAAAGTGTAATCATTGCAGTAGCTGGGGTTAGCAGGGCTTGGATTGTCCCAACAACAATAACCTTGTTATGCAAAAGAATCTTATAGCATCTTTGAGACTGACTGGGAGAAGTTGCTACACAAGCTCCCGTAGACTTGGGCCCTGTACAGACCAGCAAAAAACACCAGTCTGTGGACGGGGCGAGGGCTGAACATCCGCACACTCAAAGCCCTACCGCAAGTGGCAGGGCATCGTTGTGGCATGCGCCATGATGACGCACCTCCGGTGCAGTGCCCAAACAGTGCAGTGCGGAAGGGGCATCATCATGGCGCACCGCCGTGCCTATGATGCCCTTCCAGGGAGCAAGAAGAAGCTGCAGCCCCAATCCAGGGCAAAAAGAGGCAGCGTTCAGCTGCCCGTCTGTACAGCCCCTTGGTCTCCTTCCTCAGATGCAACCAAGTCCACGAAACGTTATGCTATAATTTCTTTCAACCAGTTATTCTCAAAAGTGCTACAAGATCCCTTTGCACGCTGATAATCCAGACTGACACGACCATGTGCCTAAACAATATTATTGTGTGTCATCCTTTTTTGTAATATAAAGTGCATGTCTGTGTGTGCATGTCTATATGTCTGTAACACACATATATGCATAAACCAATGTGGTTCTACACAGCCAATGGTACCTGGAGGCATGGTTATGGGGACTGCCATGATGGATGTCTTCATTTCTGAATTCATCCCTACATTATTGTATACTACCAGCTGCTGAGTTGAGATAACCAGATTTGCTTCAGTCTGTCATATCCCACCTCTGGTGTCATGCGTGATCCAAGACCCTGGCTCTTCCACTCATTCTCCCACTCTTGAGCTGCGCTTAGTTCAGCCATATTGAGCTCCAAAAGGGATGGCACCAAGGATGTTGGTCGGGACAGCTGGGCAGACACAGGGGGCAGGAACTTGTCAAAGAACTCTTTCCTCTCTAGGGAAAAGAGGAAGAAACCAGTTGTATCAACACAAAAGATTTAACCCCAACCTCACTAATTTCAGTATAATTTGGCTGGATCGCATAGCCCAAGGGTTAGGGGAGCAGCTTTCATCACCAACTATAAACAAAAAGAGGTTTAAAATTTCTGCACTTCCCTGACTTCAGTCATTCCTCAATAAACTGGCATCACATCAGACTAGATGTTCAAGGAGAAATATTTTAATGGCCCGAAAACCAAAGTATACAACCATGCAAAACAGTCTCTACAAATAAGGATTGCATTCCTTTGCTTTTCACACATGCACACAAATTCACAAACTGTGATTAAACAAGTTCAGTCAAGAACACACCATTAGCAGTGCCAGCCATGTCCAAATGCAGCCACAAAAGGAATCCTTTCAGTAGTTGCTCTACACCAATAATATCTTCCTGGGAGAGTAATAAAAAAGTCCCTTTTCTATTGTGTTCTCTGTTTGGGAGGCTGGGACTTAGGCCAAGCATATGTACATTAGTTTTAAAATTCAATAAATTTCATTTAATTTTTAAAAAAGAGATTGAGGAGAATGGAGGAGGAAGAAAGAGGCTTAGATTCATGACAAGGATATTGTGTGTATACACATGCACAAATACAGGAAAAGAGGTGTGCAGTAGGAAATAGCAAGGATCCTTGAAGTTTTTAATGATCCTTGGGGGGAAAAAAAGATGCCTTGATATAGAGGCACCCCTTTGAGATAACAGCTACCTAGTGCAAGATTTGTTATATACATTCTCTATCATGGTTAATAATGTTCCAATTCATCTTGTGTTGGAAGCACATACTCTTGCTTTATTTTTGACTCCTTTGCTCCCGAGATTCAGGCTGTAGCAAAGTCATGTCAAATTTTCTTTATAATATTGCCGTTATTAGACCGTTTCTTTCTGCTTCCTCCAATAAGATCTTAGTTCATGCTTTGGTTATTTCCCACCTAGACTATTGCGATCTTCTTTTGATGGGGCTCCCACTGTCTCACCTTAGTCTTCTGGTTTTCATTCAACATTCTGCTGCTAAGATTATCTTTTTGGCTTGTCGTTTTGATCATGTTACCCACTTCTGGTATCTCTTCACTGGCTACCCATTTCTTTTAGGATTCTATATAAACTTCTTTTAATGTTTAAAACCTAACATACCCTAGCACGTTCATTATCTTCCTTCTACCAGTCTGTTCGAGATCTGCGTTCCAGGAGTTCTGGGCTTCTTACCCAGCCAAGCGTTTCCTCTTCCTTGGCTTGGCTTCATCCTTTTTCACTTTTTTAGTGAGTGAAAAAGGACAAATTGCCTCCCTGAACACCTGCGAACCGTCTCTTCTCTTGTTAAAAAACTGAATTAAAGTCTTTCTTGTTTTCTAAAGCATTTGGAACTTTATTTTAACAGCGTTTTTATAATTCTATATCTGATTACATGTATTAGTTGCTTTTATAGTAATATACTTTACCTGCATAATTTGTTATAATTATTGTATAGTTTTATATTTTATTATTGCTTAGACTGTATGTCTTTGCCAGGATTTAATGTTTTGAATTGATTGTATCTGTAAAGTGCCATATAAATTTATGGCACTATGCAAATAAACAACAACAACAACAACAACAATAATAATAATAATAATAACAACAACAACAACATTAACAATAATACTTCAGGACTTTCTGAGACAAAAACCTTTTGAGGTCTTTTGTTACAATTCCCCTCCTCCTGGGTTTTCACAAAAAAAGTCAGACAATGTGAAAATCACAAAAAAAATTGAGTAAAAATACTCATATCTTGACCAAAAGGTGGGGTGAGGTAGGAAATATTCGCAATGATGTATTCTTGCTTGCAAGATTCATATCCCTGCTGGTCAAAAGCCAAAGATCTGGCCAAGAAAAGTAATCTCACTTCCTGAGTACAGTACTGTTTTCATATGCTGATTCTCTGAAGAAGGGCTATCAAACATGTAATCATGTTATTTTCGGTAGGCATTGCATAAATCTATCTTGTGCAATGCCTGCAGCAAATTTTATTTTCAAAATATATTTTCAAAACTTATATGAAAGGATATGTTGGATAATTTGGCAAAAGCCTGAGGGCAGGGATCCGTCTAATAATAAGATTGTATGTACAGCACTGTGTAAATTTACAGCGCTATATAAATAATAATAATAATAATAATAATAATAATAATAGTATGAGCAACTGCAAAACTGCACCATCTTCCCTTGTGTACTCCAGCACTTCTTCTATTGTAGCTTCCTTAAGATAAGTTTGGTAGAGTAAGATATGCTTCATGAGTCAGGAACCAGTCCTGACATTCTTTGCAAAACCCCATACAGGTCAAGTCTCCCTTATTATTTGGAATTCCAAAATTCAAAATATTCTAAAATCCAAAATTGTTCACATGGGTGGTTGAGAAAGTGACACCTTTGCTTTCTGATGGTTCAGTGTACACAAATTTTGTTTCATGCACACAGTTATTAAAAATATAATACATAACATGATCTCCAGGCTAAGGAGCCCTAGTGGCACCGTGGTTAAATGCTGGTCCTGCAGCCACAATGTTGTAAGTTCTATCCTAGAGGAGGGCTTCAAGGTCCACTTAGCCTTCCATCCTTTCATAGGTAGATAAAATGAGTACCCAGCTTGTTGGGGGCAACTGAATTACACATTATAAATCACTTAGAGAGTGCTAGTTCACTGATAAGCAGTATAGAAATGCACTTGCTATTGCTATGAGTATAAGGTGTATACGAAACATAAATGAATTTCAGATTTAGATCCCATCTCCAAGGGTACCTGGAGTAAAGAATATTCATTATGTATATTACAAAATCTGTAAAAATCTGAAATCCAAAACACTTCTGGTCTCAAGTATTTCAGATAAGGAGACTCAACTTATATATACATGAATGTCACTATACAAACTATCACCACACGGACTATGCAGATGTCTCCACCCTTGATGCAGGAAATTCATAAGATACACAAAACTGGAGCTTGGAAAAGTCACTTGTTTTGAACTGCATCTCCCAGAGTAGCATGTAGACTGTCCAAACAACTTTTCCAAGTGTTGCCAAGAACTAAGCAGTCCATCCCAAGAGCTATTTGGTAGCTTTCCTTGTATGCCTTTTCCCCAAAGTCTTGACAGCAGAACTCACCTTGGGGTACCTTCCCATGAAAGGGATCCAACTCCCGAGGAAGAACCAAAGGTTGAGCCTGGAATCGCTTCAACTGGCATGAACCCTAGCAGGAAGGGAAGAGAGAAAAATATTTCTTCTTCGTGGTCTCTGCGAATCATACAAATGGGTTATTCTGTGCCTGCGCAGGCAACTTCGGAATCTTCTTAGAGCTTTTAAATGCGTTTTGGCGGTAGCCCCGCCCACTCTCCAACTGCCTATATTAGCCGGTTTCCCGCCTAAACCCTCAGTTCCTTTTGTCCGCCGCACAAGCAGCATCTAGGAACTCTTCAGAGCTTCGTTCTCCTGTCAGACTTTTAAACTCAATTGACAGGATCAATCTGCGTTTTGGTGGTATTTTAATAATAATAATAATAATAATAATAATAATTTTAGAAACAAATGCTACTTCTTTTCTAAATATCATAGACTTAAATGTAAATTTAAAATTCTGAGGTAAAGTTATTTTTACAATGACTTACACTGCGATTTTTTAGAAAATCGCTTACTTACCTGTGTATCTAAATTCTGAAATAAAACTGTTTTAACAACAGATTGTACTGTGATTTCTTAAATAATCATGTACTTAAATGCAAATTTTAATTCTGAGGTAAAGTTGTTTTAACAACGACTTGCCCTGCGATCTCTTAGAGAATCGCTTACTTAAATGTGAATTTAAATTCTGAAATAAATCCGTTTTAACGACAGACTGTATTGTGATTTCTTAAAGAATCACATGTTTAAATATAAATTTAAATTCTGAGGTAAAGTTGTCTTAACAACAACTGCCCTGCGATTTCTTAGAGAATCGCTTGCTGAAATGTGAATTTAGACTTTGAACTAAAGCTGTTTTAACAACAACCCTTCTGCGATATCTTACAGAATCGCTTACTCAAATGTGAATTTAAATCCTGAAATGATCTTCTGGAGCCAACGCGACTGGATTGCAGCCCAATGTCGATCCTTATCGGTCCCTGACTCTCCGGAGTCAAACCATGGGTCCCTGACTCTCCGGAGTCAAACCATTTGCCTGGCAGCCCAACGTGGATCTTCATCGGTCCCTGACTCCTCAGAGTCATACCAATTGGCTTTGAGCCCGTCTTGAACCTCGTCGATCCCAGACTCCTCGGTATCGAACCATTTGGTTGGCTGCACGACGTAGATCTTGATCGGTCCCTGACTCTTCGGAGTCAAACCGCTTGGCTGGCTGCACGACGTGGATTTGATCCGGTCCCTGGCTCTTCGGGGTCAAACCGTTTGACTGGCAGCCCAATGTGGATCCTCATCGGTCCCTGACTTGTCGGAGTCATACCAATTGGCTTGCAGCCTGAATTCGACTCATCGGTCCCTGACTCTTTGGAGTCAAACCATTTGACTGGCAGCCCAATGTGGATCCTCATCGGTCCCTGACTTGTCGGAGTCATACCGATTGGCTTGCAGCCTGAATTCGACTCTCATCGGTCCCTGACTCTTTGGAGTCAAACCGTTTGACTGGCAGCCCAATGTGGATCCTCATCGGTTCCTGACTTGTCGGAGTCATACCGATTGGCTTGCAGCCTGAATTCGACTCTCATCGGTCTGAATTCGACTCTTTGGAGTCAAACCGTTTGACTGGCAGCCCGACATGGATCCTCATCAGTCCCTGACTCCTCGGGGTCATACCGATTGGTTTGCAGCCTGAATTCGACCCTCATCAGTCCCTGACTCTTTGGAGTCAAACCGTTTGACTGGCAACCCGATATGGATCCTCATCAGTCCCTGAATATCCAGGTCCATACCGATTGGCTGGCAGCCTGAATTCGACCTTCATTGGTCCCTGACTCTTCGGAGTCAAACCTTTTAACTGGCAGCCCAACATGGGTCCTCATTGGTCCCTGAATCTCCCGGGCCATACTGATTGGCTTGCAACCTGAATTTGACCCTCATCGGTCCCTGACTCTTCGGAGTCAAAACCTTTGACAGGCAGCCTGACGTGAATCCTCATCGGTCCCGGGCTCCATGGTATCAGGTCAATTAGATGGCTGCCAAACTTCAATTAGGATCGGTCCCGAAACCTCCAGAGTCATACTGACTACACGGCACCGATCATCTTTGATGGCTGACTCTCTGAGTCATACCGATTGGCTTATAGCCCAGCTTCGTGCACCATTGGTCCCTGACTCTCCGAGGTAAAACCGTTTACTGGCTGAAGTACTGGGATCTTCATCGATCCCGAACCCTTCGGGGTCATGGATCCTCATCAGTCCTGGCCTCTCTGGGGTCATATGTCTTGGCTTGCAGCCCGACTTTGACCCTCATTGCTCCCTGACTTTCCAAGGTCAAATTGGTTGCCTGGCAGCATGGTTTCTATCTGCTTCGGTCACGTACTGACTGGATGGCAGCCTGAATTCGATCCTCATTCGTCCCAGACTCTTTGGAGTCATACTGGTTGACCTATATCCCGATGTCGATTCACCTTGGTCCCTGACTCTCTGAGTCACAGTGATTGGCTGGATGCTGGGCTTTGACCTTCATCGGTCCCTGACTCTTGGGACTAATACAGATTGGCTTGTAGCCCACCTTTGACCCTCGTTGTTCCCCGACTGTCCGGGGTCAAACCAATTGACTCATAGCCACACTTTGAGCCTCTGGTTGGCTCACTACCTACCTCTCTCATCTTGGTCTCTGACTCTTCTCAAGATCAAGCCGGTTGCCTTCCATCCCTGCTTTGAGGCATGTCAGCCCCGGGCTGTCCGGGGTGTTCCTGGTTGGCCTACAGGTGATCTTACATGGCACCTTCCCTGATTATTGACTGTTAGCCAGATTGCCATAATGGCATGGCTCATTTTGGCCTGACTCCCCTTGAGAAGATGAATATTAAGGGCCCAACATCTGTACCGTTTGAGCTGCACAAAAGGATTTGAATGCAGCTCGCTTACCAGTTCTGAGGGCCGTTATTGGCCCTGCCGCATGCTCCTATTCCTCTCAGCCAGTGTGGTGCATGCTGGTTTGGGTTCAAGCCGTAGTTGTTCCCTCAGTACCGAGGTCACCTATCAGCAAGCACTCAGTCAATTTGGGACCATGAGGTGCCACTGGCTCTGGCCTCCTGGATTCAGGTCCATACTGTTTCCTTGATACCGAGGGTTGCTATCTGCAGATGCATTGCCAAACTCTGGGCCATGCTGTCCCCATTCTTCTCAAGGCCTTTCTGCCTCCTACAATTTGCCCCTCAAACGGCTATCCCTATAGAACCAATTCAGGGGATGTGGTGCTCCCTGATGGGGGATTTCACCATTCTCATGTACAATTCATAACGATGTCCTTCCTCTCAGGCGGGACGGCTGAAGGTCACTTTAGGTAGACATTCAAGTCTCACTTCTGAGTTGCCTCTGTAAAATTTGGGAGCACCATCTGTTCACTTTGGTTACAGGTAATCCTTCACTATATGAACAGCTTCAAGACTGTGCAATTAAGTCTCATAAATCAGTTTGTCACCTCCATACCTAGGGATGCCTTCCATTATGCACCCAGTACTAGCTCAGTTGTGATCCTCTTCGCTCAGAGACCATCATTCACAGGAAAAGGTTTTACCACTTCCCAGTGTGAGTGTCATCTAAGGCAGTTGATGCCTCTTATCAAGGGCCACTAGATATGGTGAGAAACACATGTCTATTTCCCAGGCCCCTTCCAAGGGGTTCTTGTTCAGGCCACTTTCTTCCTTACAACAGGTGGTAAATTGCTACAATTCCTTTCCTTTTTCTGCTCTGGACAGGATTGCCCTCTGGAGATATCCCCTTTCGGGCCTCCACATGTACACCATGTGGATGTTTGAAGATCTTGAGATTGGCATACCTGTCCCATCTCTCCTGGCTGACTGGTGCCATACCATCCTGTTTCTCCTGAACCTCTGGTCCAAGACGTCAAATGGGTGAGGGATATTTCAGACCTTCACCTGCAACCCTGACAAGGCTAAACATGCATTCTGCGAATTCCTGGGGCTTCTCTCCCCTAAGGGAGCCTTGCCCTCCGCTTCTCAAGTATTACAGATTACATTACGGTGATTTCTGACATGCTGCCTGGTGTTTGTACCACCTGGTGAGAATTGGACTTTATGGCTCTTAGAGCCTATTCCGGCTTCGCCGCTCTGAACAGGTTTGTTCCTAGGGCCGTTCAGGATGGACTGACACGAAATCACTCCTGCTATACTGTTTGCCTATCAGTTCTGGCTGTTCTTACCATGTTATGATATCCTTGATACAGCTTCTGCAGGACATCACGTCATGGGATACCGTCCCCACGGGGACGTCTGTCAACTTGACAAAGTGGTATCCCTTCACTTCTACAATGCTGTGACTAGTCCTATTGACATTGTACTAGCCACTATCGTTTTTGTTTCTCATGTTCACCAAGATCGGCATGCTTCATGCTGATAGCCCTTGAATATTACGCGGCAATACAGCATGTCTTGTGTGTCACAGCAATTGTATACGCTCTCTCTCTATGGATGGACTTCCCAGCCATATCATTGTTGACCACAGATTGTCTTCTTCATACTCTGTAAGGATGACATTTAACCCTAGACTACTGAGCATTCTAGGCTGTGTCTGTCACTGCTATAATCTCCAAATCATGGCTTCGGGAGGCTTTATCAGGCCACTGCCCTTTTTCCTACTTTCAATATTCTTTGAATGACACATCTCAAGTCTGAGGGCTCTGTACGCCCCTCTTTCTGCATACCAGCCTCCCGGCCTGTACAGCCTCACATTATTGTGAGCCCTTTGCCCTTCATGTTGAATTCAATCCACCTTGGACTACACAATGTCTGTATACCAGACCTTTGTTTGATACCTTTAAAGAGCTGCTCACATCAGTGAGATTCCCTTATTCCATGTCACTCACCTATTCAGTAGCTCCATTACCAACAGACCTGGGCTATTTAGGGCGGGGTTTTTCCCTGTCTTTAGTTTGCACCTGCCATTTAAATGGACCATCAAAGTTTACCTGCAGTCTGTGCGACATACGGTTAGCTGGCAAGCCTGTTTTTCTACCAATGAGCATGTTCCACCTGTTTTGGTGACTGTTCGACTACGTCTCAGTATTGGGCTTTCTACACAACTCTGTAGAGTCGTCATATCAACGGGACTGTGCGTCCCCATGTTGCATGCCCTTGGGCATGGTTTCCCGGCTGGTGATTTTATTTGGGGTCAATATGCCTCTCTGTCTGGCATGGCATTCCCACCTCCGTTGAACTAAGCTTGCTAGTCTGAACCCATTTGTATGATTCGCAGAGACCACGAAGAAGAAGGACAGGTTGCTTACCTGTAACAGTATTTCTTCGAGTGGTCATCTGCGAATACATACAAATCCCGCCCATCCTCCCCTCATAGTCGTGCCCTGCCTCTCCTTCGGTCCTCGGATACTGCTGCGGCGTCCATAAAGGAACTGAGGGTTTAGGCGGGAAACCGGCTAATATAGGCAGTTGGAGAGTGGGCGGGGCTACCGCCAAAACGCATTTAAAAGCTCTAAGAAGATTCCGAAGTTGCCTGCGCAGGCGCAGAATAACCCATTTGTATGTATTCGCAGATGACCACTCGAAGAAATACTGTTACAGGTAAGCAACCTGTCCATTCACCTCATTAATGTTAATTGAAAAAGAAAAGAACCAAAGGATATCAATGAGGAAAATGGGGTCTGTAGAAAATAAACTAAAGACTTAGGGTTGAAAGGAAAAATATAAAACACAACATCTGAAGAACAGCAGCATGGAAAGAGCCTAGAGCAGAAGAAATCATTCTTTGGAGAGTCTGTATACAGTACTCAGGAATAATGCTACAACAACAATAACAACAACTATTAGTAGTAGTAGTAGTATCCTACTTTTCCTACAGAATTGGGACTCAGAGCAACTTCACAATATTAAAAGAACAATACAATTAAATATCTTGACCTTTTCCCTTAAAATCTGCCTGACCTCCATTCAACCACGGATCCAACAACATCTAGAAAGCTACAAGTTCCCAATCCTGAGACTGAAAATCTTCCAGATCCTTTTGGAAACTCTTCCTACATGCATTATTCCTACAATGTGAGAGAACGAAAAGATTTTTCTTCTGGGGGGGCAGCTTTAAGATCCTCAAAAATAATATGCAGCCCTGGTTCTGCTTATTGATATATCATAGTCAAGAATATCTGAAAAGCAGTTATCTCCCTATACCGAGGTTTTAGGATCCTGGGCAAGGGGAGCTTTCTCTTGGTCCCACCACCATTGTAGGCACATCTGGTGAGGACATTAAAGACAGTCTTCGCAGCAGCTGCTCCCAGACTTTGGAATTCCCTTCTATGTTAGACCAGGGTTGCTCCTTCTCTGCTCTGTTTCTGCCAGCAGGTAAAGATCTTTATTCTAGCCTTTGAATGTTACCTGTCCATTGTAAAAGGCCTTTTTAGCTGGTTCACTTGCATTTTTATCATCATTACTATTTATTAATGGCCTTTTAAATGAATGATTTAATTAACTTTAATGTTTTAAATTCACGTTCTTAATATGATTGTTTATAAGTCACATATTTACTAGCTTGATCAGAGCAATAAGGAAACACACCTGTAAAAGTTGCAGGCGGCGGGTACGGCAGGCGGGGGGCACCCAGGGGATGGCCAGCTGTTCCTTTATGGCAGCAGCAATGGCTTTATGAAGCGTGGTCGACTTGCCTGCAAAGACAAAGCAGTTTAGAGAAACCCTTGCAGCACAAGACCCAACCCTCCTGATGTCTTGAATCTCCTTCCGGCCAGTGACCTCCATACCCACAGGCTGGTCGGCATCTTCCGAGGCATCCCGTGGGAGTTTCTCTACCAGGAAGAGGAGAAGGCGGCGGATTTCAGGCTCGCTGCTGTATAGGAAGGTCTGGTAGCCAACCTCTCCTTGATAACCTAAGTCCTGGATGATGGAAAATATAGTGGGAGGTCAGAAACTGAGGTAGAGTAGCATGACAGCCAAAAGTGAAGGATGATGCTCTTTAGCCCCCATTTTTAAGAGATGACTGAACACCTAAGCCAGGGATAGACAACATGTGGCCTCAACACTGTGATTTTCGGCATTCATGTGCTAGCTAAGGCTAGTGGAAGTCAGTGCCAGCTGGTGGTTCCTATGTCAGCTGGGCTTCACTTCAGGTTTTAGTCTAAAATTTAAAGGTGCTGAATTCTCCAGTACAATCCCCTGGTCAGTGGGGGATATGTTCCCAGACTTACCGTGGTTACTGAAGATCATGGATAATAAGGTAGGTAAAGGTATTCCCTGTTGACAAGGTTGTCATGTCCAACCATAGGGGGTGGTGCTCATCTCTGTTACTAAGCCAAAGAGCCAGCATTGTCAGAGACGACTCTGTGATCACATGGCCAGCATGACTGCGCAGAATGCTGTTTATTTTCCCACTGAAGTGGTATCCATTTATCTACTTGCATTTGCATGCTTTCAAACTGCTAGGTTGGCAGAAGCTGGGACTAGTGATGGGAGCTCACCCCATCATGCAGAATGAATAAAGGCAGACACTATATTTCAAGTAAAAATGACCAAAGAGTCATGCCAGAGGATCTCCTGATGCCTCGAGGGAACTTTTGACCCCAGACACAGCTAGGTAAAACTGATGTTACTAGACCCGTGGATATCTTCTGATGCTATCCAAAATCCAGAGTGAATTTACCATTACACTGAGCTGGGCAGTACCAGCTGCCACTGATGGGAGTTAAAGTCCAAGAACATCTAGAGGGCTACATATTCCCTCGTTCTGACCTACAATTCTCCAAACAAAAAAACAGCTCCTTGAGTTTATAGCAGAAAGTTATGGTTGAAGCCAAAACTCCTTCTCCCCGCAAGGAAATTGAGAATACAGAATAATTCTGCCTTCTCCCAATTCAAAACGTGAGTACATTTTAAGACTTTGTTCGCAAATTTCTTTGGTTTGTGGAGTATAACTTTTAGCTTTATATTGTTTTTTTCCTATTTAGGGGATTGTCCTCCTTTTTGAAACATACAAGAAAACCCATAATTGTACAGTGTCTATAGCCTGAACAATAACAAACAAAGCCAACAGTGAACGGGAACATAAGAGTATGGATCTACAATACAAACCAGACAAACTTTTCGCACATAATTCTAGCTGGATTTCTAAGAAAACCATTTTCATACTCCAAGGACAGAGAAACGCTATTTTTATTATATTCTATAATACAAATTTACAAAGGATAGGTACTACATGCTACACTGGGTAAATCTTATATGACCCTTTCCCCAAACTGGTGAATGACAGCCATCAATAAAGAGTGTGCAACAAGAAAAAAAAAATCTACCACTTGTATATTTGGGGGAGAAAACATGAAGATAACATTTCTCTCAGGGCAAGAGAAAGGAATGGATTGGGCTGGCTGCAGGTAGGAAATTTTAGAAGAGATTTTTGTATGGAAGGAGTAGGGGCTCTAAGAAGGCACCAAGGGGGTTGGTTGTCCAGGAGCCCAGTTGCTGACCTCCAAATTATCATCTTAAAGTGTGAAAACAAACAAAAAAACCAAACAGCTTCATTTATATACTGCTTCATACGGCCTAAGCAGTGTCTAAGCGGTCTACAACTGTAAGCTACTTGCCCCCAATAATCTGGGTAGTCATTTTAGCGACCTCAGAAGGATGCAAGCCTGAGTCGAGCTTGAGCCCTTTTGCTGGTCTTGAACTCGCCACCTTATGATTTTGAGTGAGTGGCTGCAGTACAGGCATTTAACCACTGGGCCACCAGGGCTCCAAAGACAAGAGCCCACCTTAGTGCATTGTAGCCTGGAACTTTGTTGTACTCACTTGGCAGGCTTGTGCCAGGCTCATGCCAATCCGGAAGCGAGCTGACATGCCTGGAGGCAGGATGTGGCTGAGGCCTGCCGCCACGGAAGGACTGATGACACGGAGGCATCGCACCACGGATTCAACAATCAACTCAGTGGAGAATTCACGGATGCTCTGGACTTCATCTGGGATGTCCCTGAGGGGAAACAAAAGGAAGTCTAGGCATGACAGGCCCTTCCCAAAGCGTTGCTGCTGCTTCATCCAATGTTGCCACACTTTTCATTCACTATAATATAGGTGGTGTACCTGTAGGTTCAGATCTGACAACAACTGCTCCAATCATCCTTCACCACATTTAGTCTGGCTTGAACTGATGGACACTGGAGCCCAACAACATCTTGAGGGCCACAGATCTCCCAGCTTTGGTCTGCACTTTCCATTCCACACACTTAGTACAGAGGTGAACCAAGCGCAGCCTGCGGGCCACAAGCAGCCCCAGAACCCCACTTTTTTGGGACTCTGAAGTCTCCATCAGTCCACCCAAGCCCCCTCCCCATTTTTTTTAAAAAAAAAATTGCATAATTTCAGGGAATTTTTTTTCTTGCTCCCAAATCATGAAGAAACTTCCCAAGTCATCAAAATAAACAAAAATACTCCAGTTCCATCCCCACAATCTATACTACTGAGAAATACCTCCGTTTTCCTCTGCAGTCCATCTTAGGACCGCCCTTCCTTCCAGGAAGGAAGGCTGAAACTGGATGGAAGGAAGCTCCGAGGGCAGCACTTCAGTCAGAGGGCCCCAGAGCACCCTTCCTTTCAGTCCCCAGGCTTCAGCCTCCCTTCCTGGCAGGAAGGGACCTGGAAGGAAGGAAGCTCTGAGGGCAGCACTTCAGAAGCCCTCGGAGCTTCCTTCCTTCAAGGTCCCTTCCTTCCAGCAAGGGAGGCCCAAGCCTGGGACCTGGAAAGAAGGAAGCTCCGAGGGCAGCGCTTTGGTCAGTGGGCTCCAGAGACCCTCCTGGAATGGGCACTCGGGAACAATGCCCTTGGAGCTTCTTTCCTTCCAGGTCTTACTTCCAGCCAAGGGAGGCAGAAGCGTGGGACCTGGCTGGAAGGAAGATCCGAGGGCAATGCTCCCAAGCGCCTTTTCCTGGAGGGGGCTCTGGGGCCTGCTGACTGACACTCTGCCCTTGGAGATTGCTTCCATCCAGGTCCCAGGCTTGGGCCTCCCTTCCTGCAAGGAAAAAAGCTCAGAGGGCAGCACTTCAGTCAGCGGGCCCCAGAGTACCCCCAGGAATGGGCACTCAGGAGGAGCACTGCCCTCTGAGCTTCCTTCCAGGTCTTCCTTCCAGTCAAGGCAGGCCCAAGCCTCATGGTTCCTGCTGTCCCCAGGATCAGGCCTGGGCGAGTGTGTGACCATTGGGGAAGTTGGAGGTGCTTGCCCAGTCCTGACGGAGTCAGCAGGAACTGTGAGGCTTGGGCCTCTCTTGCTAGAATGAAGGGACCTTGCTGGAAGCTCCGAGGGTGGCGCTCCGGAGTGCCCATTCATGGGGCTGCTCTGGGACCCGGCTGGATGACCTCGCAGTCCGTTTCAGCTCCGGACATGCTGAGGCTACGCCACTCTGCTTCCTATCCTCCAAGCTTGCGAAAGAAGGGGTAACAGTTGGAGGAGGAGGAGAGAAAGGCAAGGTAGGCTTTGGGTGGCTGGGGAGACAAAGCCCCATTGTCCTCAATAATCATGCAGCCATGTGGCTGCGCCACCACTGATGTCAATGTGACTTGAGCATACGCAGATTTTGCCATACGCGGGGAGATACAGAACAGATCTCCACGTATAGCGAGGGCCTACTGTAGTCTACTCAGTGGGTGGGTGAACTATTCCGGAAAGGCCTGTCAGAAGAGATCTGTCTTGACAGCTTTCTTAAAGCTGTCCAGGCTTGTACTATGACAGATCTCGTCCGACAGGCCATTCCATAGTCTGGGAGCAGTTGCCGAAAAGGTCCTCTGGGTCGCCATAGTTGTTCTGGTCTTCATTGGTTGCAATAAATTCCTCCCAGAGGACCTGAGGGCACGGGGTGGATTATATGGGAGGAGACAATCCTGTAAATAGGTTGGACCCAAGACATGTAGGGCTTTAAAGGTGATAACCAAACCCGATACAGTGCCCAGAAACAAATGGGCAGCCAGTGGAGTGATTTTAAGATAGGTATTATATGGTCACTCCTGGTTTTTCTGGTGACCAACCTGGCTTCTGAACTTGTTGAAGTTTCTGGACTAAGCACAAGGTAGCCCCAAGTAGCGCGGATGGCAGAAGATGAATTGTGAGGTTACCAGAGCATCTACTACAGTTTCCAGGTCCCCTGTTCCAGGAAAGGGCACAGCTAGTGCATCAGCCGAAGCTGATAACAAACATTCCTGATTGTCGCAGGAGCATCCCCAGACTGCAAACACAGTCCTGTGGGGGGAGTGTGACAGCATCTAGGACCGTGGTTGTATCTCAATACTTGGGGTAGGGGCCCCTACTTTGAGTACCTCTGTTTTGTCTAGATTCAGTTTTAGTCTGTTTTTCCTCATTCAGTCCATTACCGCTTTAAGACATTCACTGAGAGAGAAAAGATGCCATCTGTAGTCATAGCTGCAGACCGAGACATGGAGACATGAGTGTCATCAGCATACTGATGACTTTCTCCTCAGAATGCCGGTGGTGTATAGGATGCAATGCGATGCAACTTCTACTGGAATAAGTCACACTGATTTACTTGTAAGAAAATGTGTATGAGGTTTGAGGTGGAACTAAACCTCAGCAGATAACAAAGGCCCATCGTAGAGTCAGCCCTCCACGTTTGCGGCTTTGATTATTCATGGGTATGAGTAATATGTTCTCTTTAGGAATCTCTCCTCCAGTACAACTCTGCAAAAAGTTGACAATAGAGTCGTAATGGAGGATCTAGAGATTCCTAGACAAAACAATTTTCTAGAACATGGCCACATAGCCTGAAAAACCCACAAAAAACTATGGATGCTGGTCATGAAAGCCTTCAGCTTCACTTTTTTCTAGGTGTTGGTAGGTTCTCCAGTGTGTTTCTATAGTCAAACATCCAGTTGAGCACAGAATTGCACTGGAGGACCTAGGTTGTTTCCCCTTTTATGGGGTCCTCTGCCTCTGCCCCCAGCAAATGGGGAACACCCACTGTATTAAATTGAGCACACTGCCTGCACTGTGACTCACCAAGACATACTGGGCCTGTCAGTCATGTATGGCGGCCCAAGTGGAGCTCAATAAACTTCCAATTTTTGCTACCTGTTCCAGATTGCAAGAGCAAGAAGGTTGTTGCCTTGCACTTGGGGATCCAATGCATAGGAGTTCAGGGAGGATGGAAGTGGTTACATGTATCTTGGTGGGTCACAGGTTTGGCAGATTTGCTCTAAGGGGTTGCATAAATGATAGTTATAACTGCTGTTCAAAGGAAGTCACAGAACCTCCAAGGTGGTTCTGCAGTCCAGGGATTAATCCAGTCCTTGTTGCTAAGTAACTGCCAATGGCTTCCTCCCACACAACTCTGGGAAGCAGCAGAAGGCCTGGTGGAAGTGAAAGGAGTGTTACTCGCAGGGGAGCAGAGATCTCAGCGCAAAAACAGGGGGGACAGCTAAAGGGCAGTGTGACACGGCCAAAGCCACAGATATGTAACCCCAATTAAGTTCTTGCCTGGACTCAGAGAAAAACCTGAAATAAAGGTTGTGGATAAATTAGCTCCCCTGGGAAGTATTTCAGTCTATCTATCCCCTGTGCGGCTTTGCGTTACTACAACTCAGGACAGGAAGAATGTCATGCATTTCTAAAGATTTCTATCAGAAGGTTGTATGTCTTTTGGCCACAGCTTGAAAACATGAAGAATTTTTTGGACAATACCTCAAAATCCCCCAGCCAACACGTCCATTTTTGACAAGACACAAGAAAAGGCTCCAGGGCTCCACTACAGTCGAAAGTCACTTCTGTCATGCCTTGGCCCTGCTACTGGTGCTGGAGCGAGATCCTCCCGGCAGCTTTCCATCTCTCCCTTCTCTGGGGCTCGTGCACATTACTGAATTATAGCACTATGATTCCACTTTAATTGCCACGGTTCTGTTCTATGAAATCATGGGATCTGCAGTTTGGGAAGGGACATTAACAATTCTTTGCCAGAGAGATCTAGCAGCTCAATGGACTACAAACCACAGGATAACCCAGGATGAAACCATGGCAGTTAATGTGAAAAAACAGCACTATAACTGTATACTACAAATGGACTCCGAGCCACAGAATGAAGTGAGGAGCAACCAGCATCCATATTGTCTGAAGCTAGATGTGGTTGCTGCCATCAACTACAATTGCATAAGGGCTCTTTTCCTTCAATTCTTAGTTTTGATGAGCAACCAGTGGGCAATTGGGAAAAAACAGCCACAATCCAAGTGTCCATACACCTCAGAGATTGCTATTGCTATCTCAACCGTCAGACATTTCCCCATCCTTTCCATATTAAAAAATGCTCTTTTAAGGAAACACAGAAGGATCAGCTGTTTGTTCACACAACACCTTGGGAAACATTTGATCATCTAGATATAGCACCTTTTACACTACACAACTACAGCACTGTGATCCCACTCCTACGGTGACACCTTATAGAGTCCTGGGATTTATAGTTTAGGGAGGGCATTTGGAATTCTCAGCCAGAGAGCTCCTCTAGGGCTTCTGACCAAACTACAAATACTTTTTTGTGGAGCTTTCGGGCTATGTGGCCATGTTCTAGAAGAGTTCCTTTCTGACGTTTCGCCAGCATTCTCTGAAGGTGCCGAAGCCACAGATGCTGGCGAAACGTCAGAAAGGAACTCTTCTAGAAAATGGCCACGTAGCCCAAAAGCTCCACAAAAAAAGTATGGATGCCGGCCATGAAAGCCTTCGACTCCACAAACTACAAATTCCAGCATTCCACAGGATACAGCCATGGCATTTGAAGTGGAATCATAGGACTATAATTGTGTAGTGTAAAGGGGCCCACAGTACAGCTGTGAGAAAAGAGCAAGCAACAGCACAGGAATATACCTCTTCCTCCCTTAGCTGTCAACTATCAGCAGCTACTGGAGTAGGTTAACTCAATCCTTTTGTATCCACTTGTTCATTATAAGCACAGACTTAATTCTTCCCTCCCCACCCCATGCCTTTTTTCTTGTATGCTGTGTCTTAAATTTAGATTGTAAGCCTCAGTAGGGGCTATTGTACTACTTATCTTATAAGCTCCTTCTGAGAGCCTTTTTGACTAAAGAGTGGGGTTTAAGTGCTACAGATAAATAAGTAAATGTTAAGCATTGTTTCTTAACCCCCCCCCCCCCAAATCCCACAAAACTCCAACCTGCTTTTAGCAACATAGTACCATGTCACTGCTTCCCTCTCCAGCCTATGACTTATGAGTAAGGAAACATTAAGACAGCATAGCATAAAGATGGCCTTACGTCCCAGAGAGACGGAGGGAATGTATGAGGATCTTGTCCACCTCCTCCATTGGGCTGGAACATCTAGGGATAGGGGGACTCCTGTTTAAAAAGAAGAAGAAAAAGAAAGCAGGAAAAGGTGAAGCAGCAACAAGAGAACCAATTGTATGTATGGCTACAGCAGCAATGCTTATGTAAGGGATCCCATAAGAAGCAAGCTCAATGAAGTCGTTGAAACAAGTCTCCCCTACAATCCCCGACACAAATCAATAGGTTGATTTGTGACAGCCCCCAGTCTCAGATCATCACTGCTGCTGGGAGATTATGGTAGCCTTGTGAATAAAGTTCTCAGAAATTTGTTGTTGCCTTCAAGTCATTACTGACTTATGACAGCCCTAAGTAAACCTATCACAAGGTTTTCTTGCAAAATTTGTTTCTTGCAAAATTTGCCTTTGCTCTCCTCTGAGGATGAGAGAATGTGACTTGCCCAAGATCATCCAGTGCGTTCCCCTGGCTGAGCAGGGATTTGAACCCTGGTCTCTAGAGTCGTAGTCCAATGCTCAAACTACCACACTATGCTGTCTCTCTCTCTGAAGTTATATTAATGTCTTATATTAATTTTTGCTCCCAAAGATGCGCTAGGTCTTATTTTCAGGGAATGTCTTATTTTTTCCATGAAGAAGAATTCACATTTATTGTTGAACCAAAAAATGAACATTTATTATATACTGTATATATATATTTATATACAAAAACTTTGCTAGGTCTTACTTTCGGGGGAGGCCTTATATTTAGCAATTCAGCAAAACCTCTACTAGGTCTTATTTTTTGGGGGATGTCTTATTTTCGGGGAAACAGGGTAAGTACTTCTGGTACATAAGGGTACTTGGTGAAACTGTGGGATTTACCACTTCATATTATAGCAATGGAGACTGGCACTATCAACAATTACGAGTCACAATGGCTTTCTCCAGTACAGTATGCCTCTGAATACCAATTGCTAGATAACATAACAGAGATGCTATTATACTCCAAGTCTTGCTTATGGGAATTCCAACAGGTAAATGGTTAGCCACTGTGGAAACAGAATGCTGGACAAGAAAGGTCTTTGCTTTGATCTGGCATAGCTCTTGTTATGTTTTTACAGAAGTACAGTCAGCCCTCCATATCCACAGATTCTGCATCCACAGATTCTATCCATGGCTTGAAAATATATAGTTGGTCCTCTATATCCACAGATTCTTTATCCATGGATTCAAGCATCCACGGCTTGAAAATATTAAGCAAAAATAAAGAAACCTCGATTTTGTCATTGTATGTAAGCGACACCCATTGCGTTCAATGGGACTTCAACATCCACAGGAGGTCCTGGAACCTATCTCCAGTGGATGCTGAAGGTCCACTTTATATATATTTTTTAAAACATTCAAAAAGCAAACCTTGATTTTGCCATTTTATATAAGGGAAGCCATTGTATATAATGGAACTTTAGCATCCATGGATTTTGGTAGCCACGAGTCCTGGTACCAAACCCTAGCAAATACCAAGGGCCCATTATAAAAGAAAACAAAGAAATCTCTTATCCACTTGCCCAGTTGCTTGGAGATGATTCATACCATATGGCCTTGTCTGCAACGACTAGGATACACCAGGAGCAGCCCAGAGTATCCTGGCCCCACAGCTCCCCTGTTTCCCCCTATTACCTGCCCCCCTGTTTTCATGGCCTGGTGGCCAACTGCATGAGTGTTCTGCTGGGCTGTCCAACGCAGCTGCTGCTGCTGCAGGTCGCTCACTTCTGAGGTCAGAATGAGGCACCTAGTAACACTCATATGCTGGGCATCTCATTCTGACCTCAAAGAAAACCCAGGGTGGCATTGGATGTGCCGGGCAGCCCAGTGAAGACACCCATGCAGACAGCCATCATGCACTGGAAATAGTGATCCAGAGCAGCAAGTAAGTTTTTAAAATGTCATCTGGATTGCCTGCACCAGAATCAGGGTTTGGGCTGTGCACACTGTCTGAATAGGAAACTTCAATGGGCCTTTTGGCTCATGCAGACAAGGCCAAAGTCTAGACTGAAGTGGAAGACCATATTTTCTAAATCAGAGAGTATGAGCAAACTAAGAGCAGCCTTAGTGGATCAGGCCAAAAAAAGTCCATCAAACAGATTCTTCTTTTATAACTATTTAAGCTAGTGGTTGTTTCCGAGAGATGAGAAGAATCACTTTTTGGCATTCCAATGTCAAGATTTTGCTCACAAGCAGCAATATTGGCGGGAGGATTATGGGAGCTCTAGTCCAAAAGCATGATTTGCGAAGGTCTGCTATGATCAAGTAACGAAGCAGAGAATTCCAAATGTTAATTTTATGTTATGTATGAAATCCTTTGTTTGATCCACCCCGAATTTACTGCAACTGTCCCACAGTTTTGTGAACAGGGGATGTTACTAATACAGCCACTGTCAATACGTTCTGTCTTATAATTCACCCTGAGCTCACTGTCAGCATCCCATTCTCAGCCTTGCACACTGGAGAGAAAAACTCACGTTAGAATAAATGAATTAGTCTTATAAATTCCACAAGACTCTTTCCTGTTTTAATTGCAACAGAATGATACAAGTTTCCTCTTTAAACACAGGATCTATTTCACTGTATTACTCGAGTACTACGGGAGGAGAAGAAAACTTTCCTCTGTCCACCCCAACAGACCTTTCTCATGTCTCCTCCTAGGTGTTTTTCTAGGTCGAGATATATGCCACCCCTTCTACCAGTGTTTTTGTGAACTGTGCAAAGGAGAAGGATCAAGGCCAATTCAGGGAAGAGGAAGATGGAAGGGCTTGCAGAATTGCATTAGCATCAGCAAAGTGTGAGATTGAAAAGAGTTTACCAAATGAGCTGCCATTGTGAAGAACAGATGCAGTAAGTGTGCAAGGACAAAATGGAACTGTATTCAGGGTCAGGATCTCCCAATCAGGGAACCTGGTTTCCTAATGTTGGCAGAGGGCTGTTCAGCCTTTTTTCCTCCATATGTATTATTCAAGGCTTATTTTGAGACAGAGTTTCTTCCTGGCAGGGTAGCGTATCTATCACGCACTCCCTGGGCCACTTAAATCAATTCAACGTAGCTATTTTCATCCCAAAATACCTCCAAAGATACAGCCGGCACGGCGTAGTGGTTTCCGTGCTGGACGCCGACTCTGGAGATCAGGGTTCAATTCCCTGCTCAAGCATAAAAACCCACTGGGTGGCCTTGGGAAAGTCACAGTCTCTCAGCCTCAGAGGAGGGCACTGGCACACCCCCTCTGAAGAAACGTGCCATGAAAACCCTATGAGTTTTGCCTTAGGGTCACTGTAAATCAGAAATGACTTGGAAGTACAAACAACAGCTATACAGTCAAGCCCTCCTTATCCATGGATTTTTAATCCACAGATTTAAGCCTCCATGGCTTGAAAATGTTCAAAAGAATTATAAATTCCAAAGAACAAACCTTGATTTTCCATTTTATATAAGGGAATACATTTTGCTATGCCAATGTATTTAATGGGACTCGAGCATCCATGGATTTTGTTATCCACGGGGGTCCTGGAACCAAACCTCAGGGGGATAACAAGGACCCATTTTACATAGACAAGGAAAAATATCTCCCCAAACTGACTGAAAACGATTGGAATATTACTTACAGTTGATGAAAATGATGCCGGTGTGGCCTGCGTATGGCCGAGGGGATCTGAAAATGTGGTTAGTACATCTTTTGTTTGGGCACGCCCTACATTTTTCCTTGAACGTCCTACATTTGGAGGTGCCTTGTCTCCCTTTGTGGTTAGTACATCGAGGTTGCATCCACACTGCAGGAATAATCGGTTTGACAACACTTTTAACTGCCATGGCTTAATGCTATGGGATCCTAGGGTTGGTACCTAGGCATATACTCGACTGTAAGTCGATCTCATGTATAAGTGAGGGCAAGTTCTGGTGCCAAAATTATGGATTTTGCTATGATCCATGGATAAGTCGAGGGTGAAATTTAGGGGCATATAGGAAAGGATCTAAAGGATGAAGCAAAGCAAAACAATGTCAGATAACTTCCAAAAGTCCATCAGACACAACTCTTTGTGCTTATTTTTAAGACTGGATGGATGAGAGTAAAGGGGGTCAGTGCTTCCAGGACAGATTATACTCTTGCTTTTCATCAGGGGATGGTTCCTTCTTTTAAATAAGAGTTAAGATACAGAACTTACATTGACCTGTGGATAAGTCGACTCAGTGTTTTTTGGGTCAATTTTTTGACCTAAATTTCTAGACTTATACATGAGTATATACAGTAGTTTGTTGGGGCACCAGATCAGAGCCATGACAGTTAAAATGATGTCAAACTAGATTATTTCTGCAGTGTGGATGCAGCCTTTAGAGGTGCATCTACACTGTAGAAACAACGCAACTCTGACACCACCTTAAGTGCTGTAGCTCCATCCTGTGGAATCCTGGGCTTTGTAGTTTTGCAAGGTCTACAATCAAACTACACATTACAATCCCCACACTTCCATACCATTGAGCCATGGCAGTTAAAAGTGGTGTCAAACTTGATTATTTCTATAGTGTGGATACACCCTGGTCACGTGTCTCTCCCTCATTAATATCCCTAATAGGAGCCCTACAGACAGAGTCTGCATGCATATAAGAGGAAGGAAGGAAGAGAAAGAAAGAGAGGGAGGGAAGGAAAAGAAACAAGGAGAGGAAGGGAGGGAGGGAGAGAGGGAGGGAAAGGAAGGAAGGAGGGAGGAGAAAGAAAGGAAGGGAAAGAAAGAGAGGAAAGAAGGAGGGAAGGAAGGAAAAGAAAGAAAGGAAGCCAGGGAGGAAGGAAGGAAGGAAGGAGGAGAAAGAATGGAAAAAAGAAAGGGAGGGAGGGGAGGGATGAAAAGAAAAAAGAAAGAGAGGAAGGAAGGAAGGGGAAGGAAGGAAGGAAAAGGAAGTAAGGAAGGAAGGAAGGAAGGAAGGAAGGAAAAGGAGGAAGAAAGGGAGGAAGGAAGGAAAGAAGGGAAAGGAAGGAAGGGAAAGATAGAGAGGAAGGGAGGAAGGAAGGAAGAAAGAAAAGGAAAGAGAGGGAGGGAGGGAGAGAGGGAGGGAAAGAAAGAGGAAGGAAGGAAGGGAAATGAAGGAAGGAAGGAAGGAAAAGAAAGAGAAGAAGGAAGGGAAAGATAGAGAGGAAGGGAGGAAGGGAGAAAGAAAGAGAAAAAGAAAGAGAGAGAGGGAGGGAGGGAAGGAAAGAAAGAGGAAGGAAGGAAGGAAGGGAAATGAAGGAAGGAAGGAAGGAAAAGAAAGAGAGGAAGGAAGGGAAAGATAGAGAGGAAGGGAGGAAGGAAGAAAGAAAGAGAAAAAGAAAGAGAGAGAGGGAGGGAAGGAAAGAAAGAGGAAGGAAGGAAGGAAGGAAGGAAGGGAAATGAAGGAAGGAAGGAAGGAAAAGAAAGAGAGGAAGGAAGGGAAAGATAGAGAGGAAGGGAGGAAGGAAGAAAGAAAGAGAAAAAGAAAGAGAGAGAGGGAGGGAGGGAAGGAAAGAAAGAGGAAGGAAGGGAAAGAAAGAGAGGCAGGAAGGAAGGAAGAAAAGGAAAGGGAGAGAGGGAGGAAGGGAAAGAAAGGGAGGGAGGAAGAGAGGAGTGGAGGGGAACCTCCAGCATGGGGTGGGTGTTAGGGAGAAGGAGTTCCTTCCTTCCTGCTGCAGCTTTGGGAGGGCTGCTGGAGGCAGATACTGGGGATGGTGGGGTGTACCTGC